>OZ012737.1:506102724-506702724 GCA_963859935.3 Lathyrus sativus
ACAGTTGATTTTTTAAATTTTGTCAACAAATTAAATTTTTAGTTAATTTATGTTAATAATGGCATCAATTTTTTTCATCAAAACTTTTTATCTTCTTTAATTCCCAAAAAAACCTTATCTCCAAAGCACCAAATACTTTGTATTCCTCTCTTTGCAATTTTACTTAAACCCCGCCGTCCAAAGAAACTTTTAGTAGAGTTGGAAATTGGGAGTGCTCTTAATGCATGTCATAGTACAAACTTTTAAAAAGAAATGGGTTTTGACATTAGATTTGAAAGTGCTCCAATTTATACTTTTTTTTTCTTCTCCCATATTTTGACCAATCTTATAGAAAATTGACTTTTTAAATTTATTGAATGATAAATGTAATTGACCTATTATACCGTTGAAATATATTAATTATTTAATAATTTAAAAAATAATTTTTTTCCTGAGGGAGAACCATTTTTCTACCTATGTTTTCCTAATTCTGTTTTTGTATTTTTCAAGATTTGTTTTCCACTTATCTCGTTTGTGTGCTGATTTTGTTTATGGTTTTAATAAAAAATAATTATCCGGACTAAAATTTATCACGATTTACTTTTTTTTTTTTATTTACATAGGAAATTTGAGTGGTTAAATTTTAAATTATATGAAATATAAAATTATTTTTATATGTTATGTTAAGTCACTTTTTTTAATAAAGATAAATTATTTGAATTTAAAAAATGGGAGATAAAATTTAACCCATCAAAAAGTTAGCAAAAATGATAGTTATTATCACTCTAAAAACTTTTAAAGGTACAAATGAAATGAGAAATCTCACCAAATATTATACTCAATAAAAAAAAAAATATGTATTGACAAATTTATAAGAACGGATATTTCTCTATTTAAAAATGTAGAATATCTTAAATTTAAAGAATTATTCTTCCATTTATTAAAATATGTCAAAAGGCAATATTCACATTAATTTTTAATATGAATGGTTAAATTTTTTTTTTAATAATCAGGATTTATAAATAAAATACCAAATAAACTCCCTTTTCAAAACTATTATGAAAATAGCCATGTTTCAGAAAGAAAAAAAAAGCAGATACCCCATTTCAAAAGGCTCATGTATTGAAAATATGGCATAGGCGCCATTTCAAAAGGCATATACATTTATGTCAAGTCATATATATATATATATATATATATATATATATATATATATATATATATATATATATATATATATATATATATATATATATATATATATATATATATATATATATATATATATATATATATATATATATATATATATATATATATATATATATATATATATATATATATATATATATATATATATATATATATATATATATATATATATATATATATATATATATATATATATATATATATATATATATATATATAATTAGAAATAAATAAAAAAGAAAATAGAAAATAAATAAAAATATTATTTATATAAATTAAAGGTTCCACTAGTTGATTTGAAAATTAATGATCTGCCCGGTCAAAAAGTCTTTTGGTTTCACGTCCCGGCGCATTAGCCTGCCTCTGAGGTCTACCACGATTTTGTCGAGGTGTTTGTGGTCTTTGCATATTGGCCTGTGGAAAAGGTAGTTGGTGCGATGGTCCCGACATATTTGACATATTTTCAATCAATTGTACCCAATAGCCAGGGGGTTGCTACCAACAGCACTGTCGTAATTCAGTTATGTGTCCATGTTTTTGAAGTTGGGTCGTAGTGGTTGGGTTAGGTGAGGACGGTATGGTTGGTCGAATTGATACATTGAATCGTTTTGATAACGATGTAATGGTTGTTATGGAGTAAGAAAGTTAAATAATAGTTGGGTGTTTTGCAGTGGGATGTCTGTGTGTTCATTTGTGAGGGGCTATGGTGGGCTGGGTGGAGTCGAATGAGTTATCGGGGCTATAGGCAGATGTGGTGTCGGTGTATGGTTGTTGGCGGTAAGGGTCAGACTCTTGTTGTTGTATTTGGGTATGTGACATGAATGGGTTGCGGGTTTGGATGTTTGATGGTTGGATGTACATGGCATGTTGATATTGTGAGGTTGGTAGTTGGGATTAGATGGGTAGACATTATTGTTGAGTTTGGTAATGGTGTGGGGTTGGTTGTTGGGAAGATGTTTTTTGTTCGGTGTATGACGATGAAGCTCGTTGGCGCGGGTCGATCAAATACATCATCTCAGACACAAATTGTTGTGTTGTAACCCACCTAAACCAATTCATATAATGATGAGTTGGTCTAGCCCTTTCCACGACAGGATCGTTTAAGATGTGGTGACGTTGATTCTTCCAATGTCGACACATCTCTCAAGCAAAGTGTCGCAACTGCCAAAAACACCCGGCAGAAAAAACAGAAGAGTCGCCACCAAACGTTATTTATCCCAAAGAGAGAGAAAGGAAATGATCGAAGAAAACCTAAGAGAAGGGATGAGACAAGGTCATCGCAACCAAATCTTGGGTTCGGGAGTCGGTTATGCAAGGGAAAGGTATTAGCACCCCTCACGCCTGTTGTACTCAACGGGATCCACACTTGTTGTCTAATCAAAAGGGTGTATTATCTAAAAAGTTACCGCTAAACCGGGACGGGGAAACAAAAAGGAGACTCGATAGGACATCGCCACCCTATGCCTATGTATTCCCTCGTACAATGGGAAAGTCAAAGTCAACGTAGTTCGGAAAACTACGGGTGATGGGAGGAAGGTTGCTCACCAAGACACCGCCTTCTTGTGCTTACGTATCCTCATCTGGTATGAGAAATCAGAGCAAACGTAGTTCGAGTAAACTAGACCACTGGTTGGCTAAGTGTTTTTTATGAGCGACGTTAAGTTCTCATTCAGCAGTTAGAGTTGATGCATGTTTGCGGTAGAACGGAAAAGCAACGCGCTCTTTTCTGAAAATGATTTTAATAACAATCCTGAAGGATAAAAAAAGGTTTAAATTTGGTTTAAGAGTTTTAGTGAAGTGAGTTGACTTTGTTTAAGATTCACGTTGCACTAAAGACTATGATATAGGAGCAAATGTGTCGCATATCACCCAAATGGCATAAACTAAACACTCTAGACAAGTGAGGAGAAACCTCTCACTCATCATTTCCTATATACTTAAGGCTCGTGCGCACAATGTTCATCATTCTTTATTAAGTGTCTTAAAACTGTTTGAGATAAGAAGAGAAGACACAAAAGAAAACACTAAAGGGAAACTGAAAATCCTAATATTGTTATACAAAATGGTCCTAAGGTTAGGATGAAAAGAAACTCTACCTAATATTGTCGTACAAATGATGGACCTAAATTTAAGGTAAAAGGGATTATCCTAATTGTTATCATGCAAAGGATTGAGAGTCTAATGTCTCTCATACTCCCATCTTAATCAGAAATTAAGTGAGGCTAGGAATCCTAAGGGATCATGTGAGCAAGCACAAGTAAATATTATTCAATTCAATCACAAATGAAAATAAAGATGAAATAAGTCTAAAAGAAGATAGAAGATGAAGAAGAAGGATGCATAATGAACAAAAAGCAGACAAGAAGCAATCATCGATCACAAAGCAAAGGTATCAAACACAATCATATCAATCTCATACAAGATGAACATCAACATCATGCCAACATATCACATAAGCATTCACATGTCCAAACCACATCAAATATTTGTAAAGAAAACACAATGGCAAAGCAAAATGCCTACACACAATCAAATGACTTAAACATCACACAAGAAGCAATATCAATTATAAGGCAAGGTGAAATGAAGTCAAACGCACGAGGAACATGTTAGGGCAGTAGCACAATATCTCATACTCAAGTCATATCAATTATCAAAGAGAGGGCACAAGGCAACAAGTCATGCATACCATCCATACATAAGTCAACATCATACCAAACATGCATACAAACAATTCCCAAAGAAAAAAGCACATAAGCATAAGAAGAGATCACAATATCAACATGATCAACAAGTTAACAACCAATCATGACCATACAAGAAAGATCACACAAGTGAAAATCAAGAACATGCCTAAAAAAGAATCAAACCCCACAATCATCCACAAATGGAAAACAACATTCACACAAACATCAAAAATTCAAGTGACTTGAAGAAAAACAGAATATCACCCAATAATGGATAAAAACCTTATACACCAAGTTTGTAATTTAAAATCAAATAAAAACAAATAATAAAAAAAAGGTAACTAAATCCTACAAAAAGGAAAGAAATGGATAGGGCACAAATGGGAACCCAGGACCATCATAGGATCATATGATAATTTTCTCATCATTTTAAAATGCCCAAATAAACAATTTTAAACTGATTAAAATTAAGAAAATAAATCAAAAATCTATGAAAAATATCAAAACCAGAAATAAAAATCAAATAAAATCACCATAGGTCCAAGGACCATCATAGGATCATGTACTAATTTCTTTATAATTTTAAATAGCTCAAAAATAATTTAGAGCCGATTAAAATTAACCAAATAAGCCCAAAATACAAGAAAAATATTAAAACCAGAAATAAAAATCAAAAAAATTAACATAGGTCAAAAACCATCATAGGATCATATAATATTTTTCTCATAATTTTAAAATGTCTAAAAACAATTTTAAACTAATTAAAATTGGCTCAAACAAATTAAAATTTAAGAAAAATAGCAAACTGAAAAATAAAAATGCACAAAAATAAAAGGAAATTTTAGAAATTATTTTGGTATTTTTCTGATTAAAAATGATTTTTCTATGAATTTCTGAAAACAAAATGAATTTAAAAACAAATTAGAAAAATAAAATAAAATAGAAAAAACAAAACGCGTTGGATCTCACTTCATTAAATGATGTGGCTAATCCAAGGGTCAGAAAGCGCGCATGCACGGTGGATCTGAGTCAATCTCATCATTTCCAACCAGCGAAGGTCAAACACATAGGATTAGAACAAGTGGCATGATGGACGGTGTGATCATCATCTTCAACCTCCGGCCACTTGAAATCTGAAGAGATTTGCAGAAAAACGAAGGTCCTTCAAACCATAACCATTGAAGCTCATAATGGTTTCATCTGATGCGTCTTTTCAAGGCGATCTCAACCATATCATCACACCATATTTCTTTAAACCACAACTCACTTGATTTGAAAAAAACCAGAAGAAAAAGCAAACACGGATTTAAAAATTACACATCAAAACTCAATCAAAACTAAAATCTAACAATCCTAACAGCATCAGCACATCAAGGGCTACATCTTAGCAACAAATTTGAGTCAAAATGGTTGAGAATGTCTATATCAAAGTCAATTTGACCATTACGAAACTTGATATCATTTCTTGCGTACCATGTTTTCCTATGATGAGAGTCATGACCAACTTCTGAATTTGAGATTTATATCTTCTACCACCAAGTTTGAATAAGTTTTTGTAACTAGTTCTATTAACGTTCATGTCAAACAATCGCTCCATCTGATGCTAGAAAAGTAAAGTGTACATGCATCTAAGAAATAAGTTATATGTAGTTTCCACATCATGACTCTAGATATAATACCTTAAAATCATATGGATTCCCCTTCAGATCAAGTTGTTTTCTATTGTAATAACATTATGCATTAGCTTCTAAGTCATTAATGACTTAGCAGGTGGTACATAGGGATGACAAATTAATTTATCCAAAAAGACTCAACATGATTCCTGTAACACCCCGATTCTTTCTAGTAGACGTTTTGATGTTTTGTTTGTTATTATGCCCTTTCATGATGTTTTTTATTGTTGATTGTTAGTGGGTTATGTGTCTTTAAGTTAGGGGTAAAGAAAAATATTAGATGAGAATATATTAATTGACTAATGTGTTAGAATTGATAGGTTAGGGGAAATATGATATTAATAAATAATTTTATACTATTATTTAATTAAAATAAAATAGAAATACAAGGTGCAGAGAAAATAAGGACAAGGTGGTTTTCTGGGAGAGTATGTTGAGGGTATAAGTGAAAAATCATATTTTGAGGGATGATTGTTATTTGAAAAAGGGAAATTGGGAGAAAAGTGACTATTTTTGCATTCTACGTGAAGTTGTGAGAAGAAAACAGAGAAAGAAGCTAGGCAAGGAAGGAGAAGCATAGGAAGAGCATCATTGTTAGAGGTTAAAAAGATTTTTGCTAGGAATAACAAGGTAATAGTGAGACTTTCTCTTATATAAGATATTACATGATAACATGTAGGTGGGTGATTTGGTTTCTCTTTTATTGCATTTTCTTCTTTGTACTATGATCCATGTAATTTCTGTTATAATGTGATTGGGAGTGTATGTTTGCATGAGGTGTGTGATGGTGAATGACTCTGATGTTGTGTGTTGTTGGGAATTGGAATGTAAAACTCGAGTATGTGATTTTTATGAAAATTTGGGAATTTGGGGTTGTTTCAAAACTGATTTTTGTACCACAAAATAGCAGAAAAGTGATTCTCTCATAGTGCTAACTGGTTACCACTTTTGGTGTAATCGGTTACACCTGGGATAAGTTTTCAGAAAAATCAATTTTTCAAAGCAGTAATCGGTTACAGGTTTTGGTGTAATCGATTACACTGTCTCTAAATAGTGCATTCTAGGCATTTTAGGGAGGTGTAACTAGTTACAGGTTTTGGTGTAACTGGTTATACTGGGAAGGTTTGGCCACTGTTTTTTGTTAATTTGTAATTGGTTACCTGTTTTGGTGTATCGATTACATCTATTGTGTCAAACTCAAAAAATTCATAACATGAGTTTCGGGTGTCTGTTTGAGGTGTTGTTCAAAGCGTTGGAAAGCTGACGCATTGTACTTTAATTTAAAGATAGCTTAAGTACCTGTAAATGATATTAAATGGTGTGTAAGGGGGTTGGATGGTATGTTGTGTGTATGTTGTGGTGTGGTATGGTATGGTGTATGAATGGTATATTGTTACCTGTTATGTTACTATAATGCTATTGTTGAATGCTTGTAGTATATGTTTGGTGTTTGGTGACCAATTTTGGTGTAGTACATTGATTAAGGTGAACATCATTGTACATGTTGTTGTTTTTGTTTCATGTCATGTATGAATCATGCATCATGGTGTATGGGTTTCGGTCTAATTTTGGTGAGCCTCGATCCTATGGTGATGGATCAGGTGCAAGTAGCTAATTCCTATTATGGGGAATTAGTGAAGCGTTACCTATGGTGATGGTAATCATCTTTGGTGAGCCTCTATCCTATTATGATGGATCAGGTGCGAGTAGCTAGTTCCAGGTGGGAATCAGTGAAGCGTTACCTATGGTGATGGTAACAATTTATGGTGGGCTCTGATCCTATGGTGGGGATCGGGAGCGAGTGAACCTGAGAGTTCACATTTGATACCACATGCATTGAGTCATGGAATTAAGTCTCATTGCATTGCATACATGTTATAGTATTATTTTTAGATTATGTGGGGTGTGAATTATGGATTGGGTGATTATATATGTGATAGTCATATGCTTATATGTTATTATGCAGTTTTTTATATGATTGTGATTTCTCACTCCTTCTATTAAAATGTTACCTTTACATGGGCATCACGCAAATAATTTGCAATAGAGGCATGGAAGTGAATTGAAGAGATTACTCTTCTTTATGCTTTTGTTGAGTCGGCGTCTGCTCTGATATGTAACACTGGGGTGGGGGAAGAACATTGTTTCTTTATTTTGTGTTTAATGGAGACCCTTATGTGTATCTCCTACTTTTTTTATTTGTTTATGATTACATTATGTTATGGTTATTTTTTGATTAATTAAACTAATCAGTTGTTGAATGTCTTTCCGTTGTTAATAAAAAGTTAAAGTTTCGATTTGTTTATTATTATTATTATTTGGAAATTCCATACGTGTTACATATCCAATTGCATGACCTGGTTGATGTTGAAAGTAGCATCTTAATTGTTGATTGTTTTAATTTACTCTGATTTTTATTTATAAATTAGGCCGGGAAAATTAGGGTGTTACATAGTGGTATTAGAGCAGGTCGGTCGGTCCGGCCAGGTTGTTTAATTATGTATGTTCCATTGGATGCGACATGAGTGTGAAAGCACTTTTGATGCTTGTTTTTCTTTTTAATTGCAAGTTGGGAATGAAACAAGTGGGCGAGATGTGTTTTCTTCTCTGGGATGTTCTAACTATAGAGAGATTGGACATCATGTTACTTCATGCGAGAGTGCGATGTTGGCTAATTCAATTGTTTTGAAATGTTGTGATTTTCCTGAACCCGAATGGAGGTCGGATTTGAGGATGGTGTAGGTTGGAAAAATGGCATGATCCTTGAGGGAAGATGGTCAGGTATTCTCGTTGTTCGCTTCCTTGTGAGGGGGTAGACGGTATTTTGACTAGAGATGAATAGTGGTGTGTTGAGTATCCTAATGTGTTTCCTAAGAATGGGCACGGTTTGCCTTTCGTTGTAACAAGTTGGTGTTATTCTTGGAATGGATTGCCGGGGTTAAACTAGGTGTTTACTAATTATTTTGATAATTCAATGCAGTTTCCTGAATCCAAAGCGGATGTGGATTCGAGATTCATGTTTGTCGGTCAAATTGGGATTTTTTTAGGGAGAACAATCAGGTATTGTTGATATTTGTTTCTCGGAGAGTAGATAACAATGTGACGGCTATTGTTATGCCAGTGGCGTGTAATTCCTGATGTTCCTGAAGATATTTATAGGTTGCCTCCAGAGCATGAATCCGAGTTCAATGGAGGTGAAAAGTTAAGGTTCATATCAGCTAAGCAAGTGAGAGAGAATGTGTGAAGGATGTGACACAAGTGTTTGTGATGTTAGCTTCATTGGAAGCCGAAGGTAAGGGAGTAGCTTATGATCTTTCTGCAGTGTGTGAAATCCTTGAAGTATTTCCTAAAAACATCAGTGATTCACCGTCAGAGCGCGAAATAGAGTTTACCATCAACTTAGTAACAAGTACAAGTCCGGTGTCCATGCCTCCTCATAGAAGGTTAGCTTCAGAGTTGGGAAATTGAAGAAATAGTTGGAAGAATTGCTTGAGAAGAAATTTGTCTGACCAAGTGTTTTTATGTGGGGTGCGCTTGTGTTGCTAGTTAAGAAGAATGGTGGAAGCACATGATTATGTGTTGACTACATGAAGTTGAATAAATTGACTATCAAGAATAAGTATCCACTTTTGAGAATTGATGATCTGATAGATCATTTGGTTGGTGCCTATGTTTTCCGCAAGATAGACTTGAGGCCTGGTTATCATCAGATTCGTGTTAAACCATGTTCTATTCCAAAGACAGCATTCAGAATCAGATATGGTCACTATGAGTATATTATAATTTCGTTTAGAGTATCTAATGTATCAGGCGTGTTCATGGAGTACATGAACCGGATCTTTCATCCAAACTTAGATGAATTTGTGGTGGTCTTCATAGATGACACTGTGATATATTTGAAGTATGATGAGGAACATGCTGAATATCTGAAGATTGTGTTGCAGGTGTTGAGAGGGAAGAAGCTTTATGACAAGCTATCCAAGTGTGAGTTTTGATTGAAGGGAGTGAGTTTCCTTTCCATGTGATTTAAAGTGGTGGAATTTTTGTAGATCCTTCTAAGGTTGATGTTGTATTACAGTGAGGAGACTCTGAAGTCTGCTACAAAAATTCAAAGTTTTCTTGGCTTAGCTAGTTATTATCGCATCTTTATAGAAGAATTTTCGAGGTTAGAATTGCCATTGACTCAATTGACTTGAAAGAGTCAAACTTATGTGTGAGATGTTGCATGTGAAGAAATTTTTGTTGAAGCTGACGAGTGGTATTCTAGACGATGTCAGAAAAGGTCAAAAGATCGACTTGGGTTTAATTAACCGGTTGTTGTTAATCAACCAAAGTAACGGATATAATTTTAGGGTTGATGAGAATGGTGTGATGAGGTTCAGAGGTAGAGTGTGTATTCTAGATGTTCCAAAACTTAAGAAGAATATTCTTGAAGAAGGACACCAAAGCAATTTGAGTATTCATCCTGATGCTACGAAGATGTATCAGGATTTGAAGAAGTTATTTTAGTTTCCAGGTATGAAGAAAGATGTTGCAGAGTTGTATATGCTTGACTTGCCAAAAGTCAGAAATTGAACACCATAGACCTTTGGGTCTGATGCAACCGCTGAGTATTCCATAGTGGAAATAGGATAACATCTCTTTGGATTTTATGTCAGGTCTTCCTAAGACTTCTAAGGGCAAGGATTAAGTTTGGGTGATAGTGGATAGCTTTACTAAATTGTCTTATTTCTTACCGATGAAAATCAAGCATTCCTTGTTGAAGTTAGTTGAGATGTATATTGATGAGATCGTAAGGTTGTGTGGTATTCCTTCAAGTATTGTGTCGAATAGAGATCAGAGGTTTACATCAGGGTTTTGGGAAGGTTGCAGAAGGCTTTGGGTACTAAGTTGAGGTTGATTTCGGCATATCATCCGCAGATGGACGGTCAGATAGAAAGGATTATCCAGTCTTTGGAGGATTTATTGAGGGCTTATGTGTTAGAACCAGAAGGTGCTTAGGCTAGCCATTTGCCATTTATTGAGTTTACCTACAATAACAGTTCCATGCTAGTATTGGAAGGGCATTGTGTGAGACATTGTATGTAGGAAGTGTAGAACTCATTTGTGTTAGTGTGAATCAGGCGAGACTGATGGGCTCGGACTTGAGATTGTGTAATAGACGACTGAAAAGATCAAGATGATCCAAGAGAAGATGAAAGCATCTTAAATTCTTCAGAAAAGTTACCATAATAAGAGGGGGGAAATACTTGAGTTCCAAGAGGGAGATCATGTGTTTTTTAGAGTTACTCCAGTAACGGGCTTTGGCGAAGCTTTGAAGTCTTTGTCTGTATCAAAATTTACAGCGGATAGGAGAAGTGGCCTATCATATTTCTTTGTCACTTCCACTTGATAATATCCATCATGTGTTTCACATATCTCAGTTGAGAAGATACATTTCGGATTCGTCTCATGTGATCCAGGTGAATGATGTATAGGTGAGAGAAAACCTAACTGTGGAAGCATCGCCCATATGGATAGAGGATCGGGAAGTGAAGCAATTGTAGGGTAAAGAGATTACCTCGATGAAGGTAGCATGGGGAGGACCAGCTAGTGGGAGTTTGACTTGGGAGCGTGAGGAGCAGATGAGGGAGTCATATCCGACTCTGTTTTCATCGGGTAATTTTTTAGGACGAAAATTTTATAAGTGGAGGAGAGTTGTAACACCCCGGTTCTTTCTAGTAGATGCTTTGATGTTTTATTTTTTTATTATTCCATTTCATGATGTTTTCGATTGTTGTAGGATAATGGGTTACGTGTCTATTCAAACTGCGATAAAGCGGCAAGAATAAAACATTTAGTTTTGAAGGAATTTCCTCTGGGGTTTATATCATCTCTACAAGGATCGGTGCGAGGGAAAGAATTATCGTTCAACGGTCTCTATATTTTTAAGCTTATTGTGCAAAAGTGTTAGTTAAAAGGTTCAAGGAACCATAAATAAACGCAGAAAATATAAAGATGAAAAATATAATGTAAAGACTGAAATATAAACGGAGCCTTGTTGGAACTGGATCTCATCATTTGATAACACATTCATTCTTCTAATCATGTTATACAAAACTCAAACTTTTGTCTAATATCATCACGTATCACCCACAGTAGAGGTTATGTCTAACGCAAATTCGAGAGGCTAACCATATTGTCTCATTGGTGATATCTCACGCAACAAAACCAACACGGAGCATTAAGAACTGATACTCACGTGAATGTTCAACCTAAATCTATGTCTAGAGTTTAGACTCAACAGATATTACTATAACATCCATATCAAATTAATGATTTGATTCATATATAACACTATGATCAGAATATGTACACATGATTTACCCTTTTACATGTATTCAACTAATTTGCCAAATGCATGTGAACATAGTTCTTCATCACTATTATCACGCATCCTCGCAATACCATATATCGAGCATTATCACAGTCTTTACCGTATTGATCCTAGTCATGATACTCATGCTACTTAATCAACATAATAAAATAAAAGTGATGCAAATGAATATCAACTCACAAAACCATGTCAAAAGTTTGTTCATTGATAGATGAAAATCTTAGATCAAAGATTTGAAAAAGGTTTTGTCAATACCCACAAATAAGAAATCAAAGACAATCAACAATATTAAATCAAAACTAGTTCACAAACATATATTAGATGAATACATAAGGTATCAAAATATTACATCCAAACTCCAACAAGAGATCAAAGATCTTACCTTCTCCCCCTTAGAGTTTATATTTCTCTCTCTAAAATATGCTTGAAATGAAGAGAGATAAAGTTATATGCTGAAAAATATCTAACTCTGGCTAAAAAAGTGAAAAAAATACATATATAGTAAAACAAAAGTCTATCATGTTCGCACTACGAACTATTTCTTCGCCCAGCGAACACACTTTTAGGCACCTGAAGTGCCTCTGAACAGTTAAACCTCCCTTGAGAAATATATGAAGCTCGTTGTGCGAGTAATTCTTCGCACTATGAACTACCTCGCTACAAGTTCGCACAACGAACTTAGGGTCCTTTAGCTACTGACTTCAGTCTGGGATGGTTCGCTGGTCCTTCGCTGCAACCTCGCCTAGCAAAAATTCGCTTCAAGTTTTCCCAACGAACTTATAATTATTTCTTCCTGCCTCTAATTTGAGAGGGTTCGATGGGGGCTTCGCCAGTTTTTTTCGCCCAGCGAACATTCGCTGCTGATCCTCGATGGTTATTTGTACAGCGAACTTGCTTATTCCTCTTCTTTTCTTTGGCTTCCTTATCCACTCATTTGTGTCTTAATCATTGATGTTTTATGCCTAATTTCTGCACAGTAACACAGACATCAAAGAATTCAAAGGTATTTACAATATAATTGAAGAATCACACAAGAACAAGAATTAAATCTATAAAAACATGAGAAATTTGTTGAAAAATGCCAAGAAAGATAGTTTATTTTAATTCAAAACTTGCACTTAACAAACTCTCTCCAACTAGATTTTTGTTTGTCCTCAAGCAATGTATGCCCCTCATGAAAACAAGAGAAATTTTCTCAAACAAGAGAATTTTCTCAAGCATAAGATTCAACCAAGAAAAGATTAACGGTTCAAACTCAAACAAGAGAAATTTGCTCAAATAAGAGGATTTGGTCAAGCATGCAAATACACACAAGCAATATTCATTGCTCAATAGAATCAAACAATGATAAAGAATTTAGTTCTTAAACAAATATCATGCAATTTTTCAAATAATAACTAAATTTTCATACTTGAATCACTCTAACACTCTTATTCAAAATAAGAAGGAAAAAATTAACGCATTTGCGACCGCGGGAAAATTTCACTCACTTGACAATAATGTTAATAACAACCCAATTTATGCATTCATCTAACAATCAAAAATGAAAACATGGAAGCAAAAAGATCATTAAGGGCTTTGAAGGTTGTAGCTTGGTAGGGTTCACAACAAAGGGACATTTCTAAAGGCCATGGAATGAAAGTTGCCAATGTAAAAGAACATTCATTATACAATGTATTTACACATCACAACTTCATTCACTATTTTCTTTTCTCTATTGTAAACCTTCTCAAACCTCCTCAACACACATTATTTCATTCTCTATTTTTCTTTTTCAAACAAGCATTTTTTTTCTTTTGTTTTTCACATTCATATTCACACTTTTTCTTTTCAATGCTTGTTTGAAATTTTTTCAAAATTTTTAGCAACCTACCATTTTTATTTTCATTCTCTCCAACTTGAATTCAACCAAGCCTCAAGTGAAGGCTCCTTACTTTTTATGGCAAGTAAATCAATTTAAACAAAGTTCAAAGGCTCAAGAAAAATTTGTAGAATCTCACAAAATTCAATGGTTAACAAAACTTTCAAATTATGTACATAAACTAAGTTCATAACTAAATAAGATCTAAACTTTTTAGGCTCAAAGGGGTTAACGAATACTCACCACTCACTGGAAAGTTACTGTTTGGATATGGTTGTTCTCATTATCAACAAATGTCTTGATCATATCTAATGCTTCCACAAAATCACAATAATCAAAAGATAAAGCATGAATCAAACGAATTAAACAAAGTTATCAATCATCCTAGCATATAGTAAACAATGGAGGTTTCTCACAATTTGTGGCTTTTGGTCCTAAGTGAAACAAGCATTCAAACAAGTTGCAACAAGAAACAAGAATACACATTTGCACAAAGCACAAAATTCTTAAACCATTCTAACATTCTATAAAGCGGTACAATTTACATTGCTTGCATTCACATGTTCAACATCCTACCATCACCCTCCAAACTCGACCGAAGCTTCATTGAATATTTTTATACAAATAGCAATCAATCTAGAAGGATTTCTCATCATTCCTAATCACACTAGAGAAAACATAAAAGGAAACAAATATATACAATATAAATAAATGTACAAAATTTTAAAATATATAAATTGTTGCAATGTGATTCAATATCTAAACATCAATCCCCGACAACGGCACCATTTTTTTCAAATTGCAGTAAAGCGGCAAGAAGCAAAATTTTAGTTTTGAAGGAATTCCGTCTGGGGCTTATATCATCTCCACAGGGATCGGTGCAAGAGAAATAACTACTGTTCAACGGTTTCTATATTTCTAAGCTTATTGTGCAAAAGTTTTGGTTAAAAGATTCAAGGAACCATAAATAAAGGCAGAAAATATAAAGTAAAGACTGAAATATAAACGGAGCCTTGTTGGGATTGGATCTTATCAATTGATAACACATGCATAATCATGTTATACACAACTCAAACTTTCATCTAATATCATCACGTATCACCCAAAACATAGGTTATGTCTAACGCAAAATCGAGAGGCTAACCGTATTGTCTCATTGGTGATATCTCACGCAACAAAACTAACACTGAGCATTAAGAACTGATACTCACGTGAATGTTCAACCTAAATCTATGTCTAGAGTTTAGACCCAACATATATTACTCTAACATTCATATTAAATTAATGATTTGATTCATATATAATACCATGATCAGAATACAGACACATGATTAACCCTTTTTACATGTATTCAACTAATTTGCCAAATGTATATGAACACAGTTCTTCATCACTATTATCACACATCCTCGCAATATTGTTTGTCAAGCGTTATCGTGGTCTTTAACGTATTGATCCTACTCATGCTACTCAATCTACTTAATCAACACAATAAAATAAAAGTGATGCAAATGAATATCAACTTACAAATATGTCAAAAGTTTGCTCATTGATAGATGAAAATCTTAGATCAAAGATTTGAAAAAGGTTTTGTCAAGACCCACAAATAAGAAATCAAAGACAATCAACAAAATTGAATCAAAACTAGTTCACAAACATATATTAGATGAAATACATAAGATATCAAAAGATTACATCCAAACCCCAACAAGAGATCAAAGATCTTACCTTCTCCCCCTTAGGATTTGTATTTCTCTCTCTAAAAATGCTTAAAATGAAGAGAGATAAAGTTCTATGCTGAAAAATATCTAACTCTGGCTAAAAAAGTGAAAAAAGTACATATATAGTAAAACAAAAATCGGTCGTGTTCGCACTGCAAACCATTTCTTTGCCCAACGAACACACTTTTAGGCACCTGAAGTGCCTCTGAACAGTTAAACCGCCCTTGAGAAATATATGAAGTTTATTGTGCGAGAAATTCTTCGCACTACGAACTACCTTGCTACAAGTTAGCACAACGAACTTAGAGTCCTTTAGCTACTGAATTCAGTCTCTGATGGTTTGCTGGTCCTTCGCTGCAACCTCGCCTAGCGAACATTCGCTTTAAGTTCGCCCAGTGAACTTATAATCCTTTTCTTTCTGCCTCTAATTTGAGAGGGTTCGCTGGGGCTTCGCCAGTTGTTCGACCAGTGAACATTTAATGTTGATCGCTGGTTGTTTGTACAACGAACTTACTGATTCATCTTCTTTTATTTGGCTTTCTTGTCCCCTCGTTTTTGTCTTAATCATTGATATTTTATACCTAATTTCTGCACAATAACACACACATCAAAGAATTCAAAGGTATTTGCAATGCAATTGAGGAATCACACAAGAACAAGAATTAAATCTATTAAAACATGAGAAATGAGTTGAAAAGTGTCAAGAAAGATAGTTCATTTTAAGTCAAATTTTGCACTTAACAGTGTCTTTAAGTTGGGAGTCAAGAGAAATATTATAGGAGAATATATTAATTGACTAATGTATGAGAATTGATTGGTTAGAGAAAATACAATATTAATAATAGTTTTATACTATTATTTAATTAAAATAAAATAGAAATACAAGTTGTAGAGAAAATAAGGACAAGGTGATCTTTTGTGAAAGTAAGTTGAGGGTAGAAGAGGAAAATCATATTTTGAGGGATGATTGTTATTAGAAAAAGGGAAACTGGGAGAAGAGGGACTTTGTTTTCATTCTACGTGAAGTAGTTAGAAGAAAACAGAGAAAGAGGCTAGGGCAAGGAAGGAGAAGCATAGGAAGAGCATCATTGCTAGAGGTTGAAGAGATCTTTGCTAGGAATGACAAGGTATGAGTGAGACTTCCTTTTATTTAAGAGATTGCATGATAACATGTGGGTGGGTAAATTGGTTTCTCTTTGATTTCATTTTCATCTCTGTAATATGAACCATGTAATTTGAGTGATGATGTTATTAGGAATGTATGTTTGCATGAAGTGTGTGATGGTGAATGGTTTTGATGTTGTGTGTTGTTGGGAATTGGAATGTGAAACTCGAGTATGTGGTTTTTATGAAAATTTGGGGGTTTGGGGTTATTTCAATTAGATTTCCATACCACAAAATAGCAGAAAAGTGCTTTTGTCATGGTGGTAACCGGTTACCACTTTTGGTGTAACTAGTTACACCTGAGACAGATTCTCAGAAAACTCAATTTTTCAAAGGAGTAACTGATTACAAGTTTTGATGTAGTCGGTTACACTGTCTCTAAATAGCGCATTTTGGGTATTTTTGGAAGGTGTAACCGGTTACAGGTATTGGTGTAACGGGTTACACTGGGAAGGTTTTTCCCCTATTTTTGGTTAAGTTGTAATCGATTACCTGTTTTGGTGTAAATGGTTACACCTGTTGTGTCAAACTTAAATAATTCATAACTTTAGTTTCGGGTGTCCATTTGAGGTGTCACTCGAAGCGTTGGAAATCTGACGCAATGTACTTTAATTTAAAAATAGTTTCAATACTTGGAAATGATTTTAAATGGTGCATAAGAGGGTTGGATGGTATGTCGTGTGTATGTTGTAGTGTGGTACGGTGTATGAATGGTATGTTGTTACCAACTATGTTACTATAAAGCTATTGTTGAATGCTTGTAGTATATGTTTGATGTTTGGTGACCAATTTTGGTGTGGTACATTGATTAAGATGAACATCATTGTACATGTTATTTTTGCATGTCATGTATGAATCATGCATCATGGTGTACATGCTTCGGTCCAATTTTGGTATGCCTCGATCCTATGGTGATGGATCGGGCACGGGTAGCTAATTCCTATTATGGGGGATTAGTGAAGCGTTACCTATGGCGATGGTAACAAGCTTTGATGAGCATTGATCCCATTGTGAGGGATCAGGTGCCAGTAGCTGGTTCCAGGTGGGGATCGGTGAAGCGTTACCTATGGTGATGTTAACGATTTTTTGTGGGTTCTGATCCTATGGGGGGGATTGGGAGCGAGTGAACCTGAGAGTTAACATTTGGTACCATATGCATTAAGTCATGGAATTGAGTCTCATTGCATTGCATATATGTTGTATTATTATTTTTGGATTGTATGGGGTGTGAATTATGGATTAGGTGATTTTGTATGTGTTAATCATATGCTTATATGTTATTATGCAGTTTCTAATATGATTGTGATTTCTCATCCCTTTTGTTTGAATGTTTCTTTTACATGGGCATCGTGCAGATAATCCATAGTATAAGCGTGGAAGTGAGTGGAAGAGATTACTCTTCTTTATGTTTTTGTTGAGTCAGCGTCTGCTCTGATATGTAACACTGGGATGGGGGAAGCACGATGTTTCTTTATTTTGTGTTTAATAGAGACCCTTATGTGTATCTCCTACTTTTGTTATTTATTTATGTTTACATTATGTTATGGTTATGTTTTTATTAATTAAACTAATCATTTGTTGAATGTCTTTTTGCTGCTAATAAAAAGTTGAGGTTGAGACTTGTTTATTATTATTATTATTATTATTATTTTGAAATTCCATATGTGTTACATATCCAATTACATGAGTTGGTTGATGTTGAAAGTAGCATCCTAATTGTTGATTGTTTTAATTTACTCTAATTTTTATTTATAAATTACGCTTGGGAAATTAGGGTGTTACAATTCCTCTTGATACATTTGTAGACATCTTTAAAAGATAGATCATCATTGTTAAATCATGTTCAAATAAGTTTATCAACAATAGTGTTATCAAATGACTAGTCAATCTTCAAAATTTCTTCAACAATATGAGGAGAAAAAATAGATAAGTCATGAGGAATGATCCAATTGATGTCTTGGGTAGTTGAATTGACCTTAGAAATTTGCATGAATTGAATAACCACTAACAACACTAGGTGTAAATCTTTAATCTTGTCTCCCAACTAATTGTTTGTCCACAAATAAATATTCTTCACATTACCAACCTACCATCTGCTATGTTCTTCTAGAAAGTAAAAGGAATTCCTAATGTCAAGCCATATAGAAAAAGAAATATGACACGTGATTGATTTTTGTGCTTGAAGTATCTACTAATAAATATATAAAACCATTGGTTATTGATAGTCAACAACTTCCAATAAAGAGATAACCAATCAAATTTTTATTATCTTAATATTTCTAAGACCAAGACTTGGGTAGCTTGTGGGTTATAAGCTAGTATTGTAGTAAACTTTGTCGAAGTCGAAGTTGTATATGTCGTAGTCAAAGTCTGTTCTTGCATGCAGAAATATGTTAGCTTGTTGTTTACGCTAGCATGTTGAATTGATCCAGTCTGTTGGGCTAATTCTTTAAGTTAGCTTGTTGCTTAATTTAGCTTAGTAGTATATAAATTGAATGTTTCTCTCAAGTTGTTGAGAGAGATTTTTGGTTGTTGATATTCACTTGTATTCTTTGAATCCTAATAGAGAAAGTGAATAGTAAAATAGTTATTACCAACCATAGTTCTTCTTCTTCCTTCTTCTCCCTCTTTTGTAAAACCTAATAGGGTTTCTTGTGTTTGTTAAGACGCTCAATCATTCTCATAATTTGATTTGTTCTTGACGATATCAATTCACAACAAACGGGTGCGGTGAGCATGGAGGAAAAAATGTCGTTAACAAAGTATGAGATTGAGAAATTCACCGGTGTGAATGAGTTCAGTTTGTGGCGCTTGAATATGCAAACCCTACTAGTTTAGCAGGGTTTATAAGAAGTGTTGAAAGGATCAGAAAAGATGGATATTACTCTAACAGAGAAGAAGAAGACGACGATGATGATAGAAAAAACCCATAGTATCATCATATTAAGCCTTTGTGATAAGGTCCTCCAGCAGGTTTTAAAGGAAAAAATTGTAGTTTGTGTATGGACGAAACTCGAAGGCTTGTACATGACGAAATCGTTGGCTAATCGTCTCTACCTGAAGCAAGCTTTGTATTTGTTTAAGATGAGTGAAGATAAATTCTTGGCTGAGCAGTTGGATATGTTCAACAAGTTGATTCTTGATCTTGAAAATATTGAGGTCAAGATTGATGATAAAGATCAATAGTTTGATATTGTTATGTGTTTTATCAATATCTCATGCTCACTTCAAAGAAACTCTCTTGTATGCAAGAGATTCGTTGATCTTTGAAGAAGTTCAATCAACCTTGTATTCTAAACATAATATAACAAAATAAGAATTGAAAAAAATACTACCCAAAAACCCTACATTTCCAACCTTCTTCTTCTCTTTATCTCCAGCCTTCTTCTTCTCTCTCTATTATCTTTATATTTTTAAAACTCATACTCATGTAAGAAGTTAGATTAATGGATACAAAACAAAAATTTAAACCTCTATTTATGGAGGTGCATGATACCACGAGAGACCTCAATAAGTCACTATGTTGAAACAAAACTGATTGATACCATATTCCTTAGGTTTTGATGATAACAAAGTATTTAAAGAACAATTGGGCTTTCTAACATCAGTCAAGTATGCATGATTATATCATTAAGAACATATGAATAAATGCTTGAGGAATCTACATCTGAAGATAAAAATCTGGATCTGAAGATCACTTATGAAGACTATACCTCTGATGAAGATCCAGACTCTAAAGAAGTCAACTCTGAAGAAAGATAGCCTCTAGTGAACCAGGATCTGAAGCTTCAGAAGCCAAAAAGAGGACTATGATGTGATCATCCTTTGAAGAGTGAAGTGTGAAAGAAAGTCATCCTCTGAAGCAGAAGCTCTTGTACCAAGGTAACTCTAGCAGACTCAGAGACTTTTTAATCACGTGAAGACTTAAGGAAAATCTCTTCCTTAGTGCCTATGCTTCAACGGATAATTCTTCTTGCATAAAGGTACTTTGTTGATGTTTCTAATCAAGTGCAAAGCTAGCCCAACCTATTTGGTGAAAGTTTCCAACGTCTTTTTTTCTCCTCTCTATAAAAGAAGTTGTAGACCGAGAGAAGATAACCATGCGCTTATACAACTCTGCTACAGACTCTGAAAATTGACAATCAAAATGCCAATATTTTTAGACTTAGCACATTTTAACACTTGTATATTTTAGAAATTATTAATTCTTAGAGTCTTTCTAAGTTGTATTGTATCTACATCTCTAATTGCATATCAAGTGTAGTTGTTACCCAAAAACTCTTAACAAATTATTTAGAGTCCGAAGTCTCTTGCTTGTGTGTTTGAGCATTTGAAATCTTAAGCTTGTATGCTTAAGCAAGAAAGTCTCAAACTTGTGTGTTTAAGCAAAGAAGTCTTTAGCTTGTGTGTTTGGGCAAGAAAGTCTTAAGCGTGCGGTTGAGTAAGAAAGTCTCAGACTTGTGTGTCTGAGCAAGGAAGTCTTATACTTGTATGTGTAAGTAAAGAAAGTCTCTTGCTTGTGGGCTTGAGCATTTGTAATCAGATTTAGTTATAGTGGAAATCCCTTTGAAGTACAATGGAACTAAACTACTCTTCAGTTGTGAGATGAACCAAGATAATTGCTTGTATCTCTTGTTTTATTTTATTTGCTTCTAAATTATATTTCGTTGTTATCATTTATTTACATCTGAGTCAGATTCTGTTTCAGAATCTGATAAAGAAATAGAAAAGTTTAAACTCTGAAGTGACTATGATTCAAACTCTGAACTGAAGGTTCAGACTCTAATCAAGTTCAATCAGAAGTAGAAGTTTAAAAAAGTTTGTGAAAAACCAACACAATTCAACCCACTTCTTGTATTTTTGCGGGGGGTTTATAATCGTCGTTAAATTGTTGAAATTTTGCGGGGTTTGAAACCGCCGCTAAATGGTTGAAAATTGAAAAGAAAAATGAAAATTTTGGTCTCTTATATAAGAGACCTATTAAGACCTCTCATAGGAGACAGCGCCATTTATGGATATATGATAAACTTTTCAATTTCTTTACTTTCTTTTTGCTCCTCTTTTTCTAACAAAAATAAATAAATTATGAGTTTTTATAATAATTTATGAATTATATATATTTAATAAATATTTTTATAATAAAAACACATTGTTATCCGCAACTGTGTTATATTTTACTACTCCTTCTGTTCCAAAATAATTGTCGCGTCTTATAAAATTATTTATCGTAAAATAAGGGTTGCAATGCAATTTTAGTGTTTATCTTCCAATTATGTCCTTTAATTAATACTCACAATTTATTATTCTTTTATTCTGCATTTATGATAATTCGAATACACCAATAATAACAAAGATACTCTTAGTTTGGTAAAAATATTATTCTCTCTCTTTTATTTATTACATTTACTCAATCGGTGTGAAATGATATGACAATTATTATGGGACAGAGGGAGTACTATTTTAGCTTACCCATAATGTATTTTACTACTTCCTTCGTCCTACAATGAGTAACTTAGTTAACCATTTCACACAGATAAAAAAAAAGGAAGAGAATGATATTTTTACTAAAGTACCCCTTATCAAGTATTGAGAATGATGAAAGTAATACTTCTTTCGTCTCATAATGAGTGATTCAGTTGACCATTTCACACAGATTAAGGGGAAAAAAAATGATATTTTTACTAAACTATCTCTTATCAAGTATTGGAAATGATAAAAAATAATATATTTTCCGTTTTTATTATAAGTTGTTTTTTACTTTCACACGTATTAATAAATATAATAATTATAGTATAGAAAAGAGAAATTATGAAAAATTTTACAAAATTGTCCTTTATTAATGATATTGAAAAGACAAATCTAAATAATTAAAAGGAGAGAGAATAATAAATATCTAAAAGTATAATAAAAAAAATAACATTAATTATTTATTAATATTATAAAACAACTTATATTGTGATACAATTTTTTTAAAAGTGACTTATAATAATTAAAAAAACAGATGTAGTATTAATTAGATGGTAAAACTAAAAAATATACATTGAAAATTGATATTTTTTTGAGACATTTTTTTATTTCAAATGGGTATCATTGTGAGACGCATGGAGTATTAAATACTAGATGATAGAATTAAAAAAAAAAAAAAGTGCATTAAAAATTGAAATAAATTATTTATTTAAAAATATTTTTTTTATTTCAAATGAATCATGGAGTAATAGTTAAAAAAAAATTAAAAAATAATCTTTTGTTCTTGAAACAATTTGTATTCCCTTGCATTGTCATTCGATAACTGTCCATTAATAGGCACTTATGTGGAAATAATTATCACACAATTGTTAATGAACCATTAGTTTATACATTAGTTCATTTATTCCTTGCATAAACATGCAAGTTTTCAACTAAATGTCTAAACTCCTTTCCAACATTGCCTTCACCTTTTCCACAACATTGTCAAGTTCACAAACTATACCAATTGACATCTGATCATTCCGTCCATTTTTCCCTCATCATCTCTCAACCAAATCTATCATCCTCTACTATGGAAGCTTTCAAATCTCATTCATCCCCTTCTCATCATTGTTGTTCTACCCCCAAGTAAGCTTGTCATTGTTCCTTATCATTGAAGTAAATATTCCTCATTTATTAGGATTTCTAGCTTCTTTTTTTTTTTATCGTCTAAAAGATAATGTAATATGGTCTAAATATTATGATGTATTTATTTCAAATCTCATATCATTCTATTTATAAAATGGTCTAAACAATCTTAAACACTACAATCTTATTATAAAATTATATATTTACCATTATTTTATAAATTAAAAATAAAATAATATTTGTCTAAATATTCAACATATAAGTGTTGAACTACTATTACTTATATTTAACTCGAGACCTTTTTAATAATTTTGTTGGTAAAAGTTCATAACTTAGAGTTGGTGGCTGATTTTTTTTAATAATTTTGTTGGTAAAAGTTCATAACTTAGAGTTGGTGGCTGATTTTTTAGGAATACGATTCCTCGCCAGGCCTTCTTGAACCAAAGAAACAAGTAGCTGCAATTCAACAATGGAGAAATTTAGACAAGCTGAACCAAGGAAAAGAACACACAAACACATGAAAAGGAAGATAAAGGTAATAGATGATGTGATGTAATCCTCTACCTCTCCCTTCTGATTGAACATCTGGCCTGTAACAAAGCCGCGCGCATTAAAGGCGTTTGGACTAAAGATCTGTTGAACAAATTCGCTTCAGGGCATTAACAACTTTACAACACATACCACACAATTATGCGAAAATAATTTAAATTTAGGAAAAGCCAACCACTGAACTAGTTAAGTAATCATAGATATCAATTATTGACTTGATAATCTATACTTGGATGGTTTAATTGTTGTTAAAAATGTGTTTTTACTCAGAATTTTGGTGTTGTAGGTTGACTTTTCCAAAATAATGAAAACACTTACATCATATAGCACCCAGTCATCAGCTCTTATAGGTCTGTGAAACCACATGCTGAAATAAAAATAAAAACTGAAAACATCAAAATACTAATAAATAAGCTACAAAGCTTGAAATTTTGCTAGGCATGCCTCACATTTTAACATTTTAATATATATATAAATAGCCTATTATGCAACCAAAAGAACTGTGATACTTACGAGTGGTCCAAACTCAAGACACCAATCTTTAAACCCCTCCGACGATGGGGATTCATACTTACATGAAGAAATACTAGATCAGAAGCAAAGGCAGCCACACACCTGAAATGCAAACCATACAGATTGTTTGATATAAGACCATTGATAAGCCAATTGTTCGAATTTATGAGATAGTAGGTTTCGATTTGGCGTGACAGTTGAATTTCAGCAAAGTAAAATGGACCAGTGCATTGGTAAGCCATAAGCTCAAAAGGGTTCTTGTTAAAGGAACTTGTTAGACATAAAAACCAGTCATGTGTATTCACCTAATAACTCACAACTTAAGCTTTTGGGATTTGGATCTTGACATAGGTTCAGCTTAGATGCATATCAACAATAAAAACGAATTTTCCGCAGTCTATATTGTTACAAATTCTTCAATCAAGTTCTTTCTCATAACAAAAGTTTTCCCTGCAATTGCCAATTTCACTAAAATGTTTGAAAATAGAGTATCCAACAATAAAAAGATATGCACCTATGCAAGGCCTCATCATCTGACAACTTTCCCTTTGCTCTAAACCAGAATTTCAAACTGCATTCAAATTTTAAACAAGTTTAGTTGATATGCAGTGCCATTAAGACTTCCAAGAGGCTATGAGTAAATGATTTACAGAGGAAGGAAAGCAAAGGATTTGCTGTATTCCTAAAGGTACACTGAAGCTTTCCTTTGTCCTCTTTCCAAATCTTCCATAAAAAATAGCATACAATACCGGTATAAATGTACGCAAAAATTAGGAGAGAGCACCCAGCTAACCTAGGAGGAGACTTGGTCTGATTTGTAGAAGGACTAGGTTCACAGAACCGTATCTCTATGGGCCAGGGAATGAATTTAGCTGTAGCAACTTTGTTCCGGTATGTTCTGAAGCAACCAAATTTGTAAATACAGCATAGAAAATCATCATATAGATACTCACCCTTATCTGGAATTGATTTAAATGAAAAATAAACAACTATAGAAAACTATTGCATCAAACAGGATATGCTGGATAATAAGTCTTACCTTGGAAGACGAGGATCAGTAAGACGTTGCTCTCGTAACTCCTCCATAGATATAAGCTATAAAAGAGAGCAAATTCCATTAGTCCAAAATTTCATAGCAGCACTTGGCCTTTTTTATGAATAAAAATTGTGTTACTTGCCTCATCTGGGGTAGGGACTGATGGCATAGGCACTTCCTGGTGTTGAAACCCTAATTCCTCCTTCTGTAGAATTAAGGTTATAACATAAATAAATGTACCTTGAATATAAAGTAGAATTCATCAACTAGTGTTAGAGAATATATGCTGAAAGAACATGTGCCCATTGACTAAAGACAAAGATTGGCATCTTTGCATATACTCAACATCAACCATGTTAAATTTTTAAATCATGAAAAACTGAAACTGCACCTACAATGAACCATATCTCAGTAGATAGGGTCGGCAATATAGCTCCCGAACACCTATTAAGTTTAAAAATAGATTGTTCAACTCTAAATATCTCTCAATGGTTTGACCTGTAGTTTTCTCCTTAGAATATTGATACAAAAACGGAAACTCATAGGTTTATATTCTTCCAAATTGAATTGGCAATGCTAGACAGCATCTGATTACCTAATTGTTGATATTGCATCGAAACTCCTATTCCTAGCAGAACTAAATCCAATCAAGGATCTAGGAATTCAATAGCGACCTGGAGTGCAGCTATCTCGGCAATGCAGAGCAGAGCCGAGGAAGTCCGCGGAGGCAAGGTCGGTGGCGGTGCGGAATGGGGTCGCACACGCTCCTAGGTTTTTCATGAATCGCGACCTGAAGCACATCTGCGCCACTTTCCTGTTTTTCACTTGAAAATCAAAATTACTCCTTAAAATTAGAACATTTTAAGGGTAATTAGGGCTTTTAGCTTTCCTTTGAGTTGTAAGCTGTTTCAACCTAGCCGTTCGTTTTGTTCAAGGCTTCAAGCATGCCATTCCCTCCTTTCATCCTCCTTTTATATAGTTGCACTATCTGGGTGTTCCCAAATGGCATTTCATCTTTTAACTCCCAGCAGTAACTAGTCTGAACTATGAAATATTAAGTTAAACTGCTTGGTTGCACTATCTGGTGTTCCGAAATAGCATTTCATCTGTTATTATGTACTATTCATTTAAGAATGATAAGAAAATGCAGATATGAACTAAAAAAAGTGTATAACTTGACCTGATTTACAGCGAAATAAATAAATAAAAATGACTCAAAAATTTATCCCAAATCAAGAAGAATGGGGATTACCTGAAATGACGCCAGCAAAGTGAATATAACGTTTCCCTTTTGAATGGCATCCACTTTCCTTGTAGCAAAGCTCTTCCCATCACGCAGACGCTTAACTTTATATATAATTGGTACTGGAATAGGAAAGAGAACATAATGTATAATATTTTGACTATTTTAAACAAGCAAATGATTTAGCCGTACTCATAACACACATTTTATGAGAATGATGACAATGAATTGCGTGCTTTAAATTTTCTATCTTGAAGAAAGTATTGCTTGATTTTCTTAAACATGATCTATTATCTTAAAAAGACAGAACCTTTATTAGGAGAACCTATAGAAGTCAACATAAACTAAACTCGAGGATTATTGAGACACCAACTATTTTGACAACAAAACATTGAAGTTATTTGATAGCACTAAGTTTGGCTATTAACAAAAAGAACTTGAAATTACTTCCATGTAAGATGGTTAGATCGATCGAGAAGGAAAACAAGTCGTGTAAAATCCTTCCAATGTTAAGTCCATAGAAGGATCAAACCCATTATGAATCTATTTGAAGCAATTAATGTTGGAACCTCTATTGGTGTCAGCCCCTAGCTGTGTAATTGCGGCATTTGAGTTGTCTTCATTGAAGCCTCCAACACCTTCATTGTATTCGGTGTGAAGGGGTGGATTTAGGCTCAAATTGTCTCGAGATATGGCCCGTGTAGTATTTGTGAAGTTTGGGCACCCTCACCTTACAAATCGGTTTTGTAAAAATGAGTTAGACCCAATATAAAACCTAAGACTAATAATATCACAATCCAATGGATTTGAAAGAGATCATTAATCAGCCATCAATAAAAAGAATTTATCCAATTCAATACGTGTATTTATTTTTACACTTGCATGGGCTGGGATGGATTTATGTATGGATGGGATGGTTGGACAGTTGAGACCTGAATTATTTTGCCACCCCTACCTTTAGATCGTTATATGAATAATGATATAAAACTCAATCAGCTGTTTGATTCACAACATTGCTCAAGATTGGGTTCTCTAAGACTATCTATTGGTTTCTCTTGTCTCAGTGCCATTTAACCAAAATATAAACAATGTGAAGCTATTACACCTTAACAAACATGGACAACAGTAAAGGGAAGCTGGTGATGAAAATCCAGGAGTTGGATTTGTCAAGAATAAAAATTGTAAACTGCCAACTAAATATAAAATGGCAGCCATTTACAAATGCAATTTACAAACAAAATATAAAATAGAATAAAATAAATAAATAAAAAACTTGCTTATACAAATGAAATTTAACTGGCGGATAGAGAAAACAAAAATGGATCAAAGGTAAATTACACCAGAGCACTGTTAACAAAGTTTAGGATTAAACGTGCTTACTGTTAACATCCCCCGCAAGAAGAAAATATGCATGCAAGCTATGAACAACCTTTAGACAATCAACAGACTTTGATGCTGCAGCCAGTGCCTGGGGATTACACATTACCTCATAAGAAGTCTACCCTTAGAAAATACTATGTGAAGAATACAAAGTAATTTTATCGTACCTGTCCAACTAATTGTCCCCCAAACACGTTCCCAAACTTTGGAGCATCCGGAAGGGTTATACCTTGAAAAATATCTACCTTCCAAAGAGAAAGAGCGGAAAGATATAAAAGGCTTAATGCTTTTGCAAAATATATATATACAAATCATAAATTATAGGAAATTTAGTGTATTACTACTTATTATCAAAGATAAACCATGACAATAACTCTTCACTCTCTAGTAACATATATCAATCAATTATGCCATATCATGTGTATTATGAGCACCTCTATTGGTTCCAAATGCAATATATGCTCTACAGGTGAGCATCTCTCAAGAGATTTTTCTGCACTCCAGATAGACTCTGGCTGCAACAGTGCCAAGTGCTCATGAGGCAGCACTAGACAAGATAGCTGCATAGCAAACAAAAAAAAAGTTGCTACAGGATTGAAAAAACATTTTATTTACATTTATGTCATGTTGATATTGGAAAGCAGTAGAACCATAAACCAAAAAGGGGAACCTTAGTCAAAGCTATGATATCAGCATGGTGAACTGCATTTGATAAACCTGCAAGTCGCAAGTTCTTATTAGTCTTCTGTGATTATAGTTATGAACCTATATAGTAATAATAGTCTCTTGTGCATTTAATGTAACAAGGAAACTCTAAAAAAAAGGTCAAACAAAGCCTATCTGTTTTAGACTAATAAAACTTAGTTTGTATGGCTACAAAATTTTAACTAATTCCATATTTCCAGTGCAGAATATTGTTGAAAATAGAGGGGCGGGGGTATGTTAAACTAATTTCTCTTGTATGTAATGATTTGTCAAAGTACAGAGCACCAAAGCCTATTTATACTAGTAAATGGTAATAGACTCCTGATACTAATTAAATAGGGAAACAGGATAGACAATGTTATGAAATCTAGAGGACATAAGGAAATGGGTTAGGTAATCTTTGAGCTCATAAATACTAATCTAAAGGCCATAAGGAAACGGGCCGAGAATCTTCGAATACTTATATTAACATATTAAAAACTAGAATACTGCACAAACTAGATAAAGAAGAATGGCAGCAATACAATCTTTTAAACACTCTTTAGCAGAATCTTTATGATTGATCCATTTCAAAGAGAAAAAAATCAGATGCTTGCCTCATAATTTGATAACATCCTAAAGGGCAAGTTGACTTTTAGAAAATGGAACAATACTCCTGTTAAAAAGTGTGATGCTAATGCTAGCACTCCTCTTAGAGAAATATTAACCTTTTGTTTTGTTTACCAATACCCATGCTAAATTTTCAAAATATTTATTATCTTTTCTTAGTTCAAATTTGTATATTTTATTTATCTTTTACCTAATTTTATTGGTTGTACCCTAGGGTCTCTTGTTATTTATAAAATCTTCCATATCCTCATACCCACAATGTATTTTACCCATACCTTACCTCATGTTGTGTCCTTGTTTTCTAGATCCTAACATTTTCACTCAAGCTAAAACTTAGAAAGCTTCGACCTTACAAGATAGTTTCTAGATATTCTGTTAGGCCTTTGATCACCCAAAACAGTGCCTATACCATTTGAAATGATGGAAAAATACTTAAAAATTAAAGAGCAGTTTTGAACATAGCTGCATAAGCAAGAAGTTATTACCAAAACCAAAATAGTCATATCTCTTCAGTTGAAACTCATGATCCTTTTCATTATCAGTAATGCCAGATCCAATGACCTCAGCCTGCAAACCAAGAAACGGAACTTTACGCACAAAACTGTAAAATTTTAAAGAATAAAATTGCATAAACAAAATCTTAACACCCCATTCTCCATCATAATCATTCGACCTCTAGATCACTACAAACAATCCAATAATACTTGTACGCTACTCGTTGGCCTTAAATATAAGAAGAAGAAAAAAAGAATATTATTTAATTTATTTTGTTTACATTTAAGACCAGAAGAAAGTAAGAAAAAAATGAGCATACCTCTCCTTCCGAAATGAAGTAAAGACCCTCTCCAGGCTCTCCCTCGCGAACAACATAATCTCCCGGCTCTACACAACAACCAACCATTCAATAACAGAAAACATTAATGCATGCAATATAGTTCATCAACCATCCTTCCCTTAAATCAAACATCTCTTCCAATAAATTTTCAAAACTCTGTAAACTAATAAAAATTTTCTAAAATACATCAAACTCAATAACAAATTTAAAAAATAAAAAATAAACTACCACTGCATAATCAAATGTCAATATATCAGTTCTAATTTTAGCTTTTTTCTCCTCCTTCAGGAGATTTAAACAACAAAACTTCCAAATCTCAATGTTTGATTAAACAACAAAAAAACACAAAATTGTCAAAATTAAAATTGATTAGTGATTAATTTAATTACCATAGTTTTTGATAATCACAAGCTGAGATAAGTTCTGTAACGACGATTTAGGAAGCCTCTGAAGCAAAGGAACGCAACCGAGAAACTCAAACACTGTAACAAGATCAAACAGAGTGAACCAAATCAAATAACCATAACATAAATTCAAACTCAAAAAAATAAAAAAAATAAAAATAGAAAATAAAAAAACCATAACAGAAAAAAATGAATCTACGAAACTCACCTTCTTCCCTCGCCATTACAGTATGAGAACGGGTTCAAAGATTACAGTGATCTTTGTATATATTAAGTAAGCCTTTGGTAAGATTTAAAACAAAATGAAAGATTCCCCACACCAGGAAGTGATAGGAGAATAAAATATTAATTAAAACTAATCATTCACTAAATTGTTTACTCTCTCCCAAAATAGTTCACTCATTTTATAGAACTATTTGTCTTAAAATAAATAAATGTGTCTCCCCTCTAGTTAATATTTTCAATTTATTATTATTTAATTTTATATTTAAGATAATTCGAATATTTCAATAATAAATAAATACAGATAGTTGGTTAAAATGATTAGAAATAGAATTATGAAAAAATATACAACAACCAGTATCTTTTGTATTTCATTCAATCTGTCTCCATCTTTCAATATCTTTTTTTATTTCTTAAGGTTTCGTTTAAGGGAGAAAGGAAGAGTAACAATTATTCTGATCAAATAAGGAAGAAGACAAAAAAATTGAAGAGTAATAATTTTACAAATATGTCTAATTATTATAATTATAATGATCGCTTTGAAGATGAATTGAAGACAAAGTAAAGATATGTGAGACTTTGGGTGAAAGAAAGATTTGTTGGGTCAAATAGAATATTCATCCAAGTTCCACATCGGGTAGTAGAAAAAAATAGAATTTGAGTATTAATATAAATATAGATAGTTAGTTTTAGGTTTCCACACAACAACAAAATATAGTCTTTTGAGTATTTTGGGGACTTAGTTAGTTGTGTCTTTAGAAAGAGTTTTTTATTTTTCCGTTCTAAAATAGTTTTTTTTGAGAGAATTTTCTATTTTTTTGTTCAAAAATAGTTTGTTGAAAGAGCTTGCAATTTTTGCTTTCAAAAATTGCAATTGAGGGAGGATTTGCAATTTTTGCGTTCAAAAATTGCAAGTTGAATTATGATTTTATAAATTTTTGTTGGAATTATTTGCTATTTCTTTTTGTGGGTATGCTTTCGCGCGCATAGAAATTTATTTTTTATGTTATTTTTCCAACACATACTTCATCAAGATTCTTGTGTTCATATTCCTTCATATTCCTCAAAACATTGATGTAAGTTTTCATACATATACTTACAATGTGTCCAATAAATTTAGCTTTTGACACCATAAACTTGGACATTCTTCACACAATATTATTAATAATATCAAACAAAGATTTCTTGATGTTTCTAATCATTCTAATATTATATGTGATTGTTTTTATTACATAATAGTTATTTCAAAGACAAAGACATTCTCCATCAAATGACTTGCATAGAGACTCCTCACCAAAATTTTGTTACACAAAGGAAGTATAGGCATATTCTCAATGTTGCAAGAGCCCTTATGTTTCAATGTAACTTACCAAATATTTTTTCAAACTTTGCCATCAATTATGCAGCTTTTCTAATCAACAGGTTACCATCTCTTGTCATCAGCTCACATTTTGCTTATGAGTTGCTTCATGGTTCACCTTCCCCTTATAACAACATCAAAGTATTTGGTTGCTATTTTTTTCCTCAACAATTCTCCAATGGCGCCAAAAATTTGATCCTTTTGCAATAAAAGGTGTTTTCCTTGGTTACAAACAAGGTGCAAAAGACTACATAGTTATGAACCTTCACACCAGAGAAATCTTATTATCTAGGACTATCTACTTTTATGAAGACTTTTTCTCTTTCACTTTACACAATGATGTTTCCTCTATTCAAGATACATGTATCCTTGATTATGATTTCCCATTTATTAGCATACCTAATGACTCGAATGAGACACACATATATCAACATATTTCTCAACCTCAAGTCCAAAATTCTAATTTATCTAACTTGATCAGAAGGGAATCAGTGACCTGCCACACGCGTCGATCTGAAGGTTGTTGACCAGAAATAGGGAGGAGGAGGAGGGTGTACCTGCAAGATACTCTGATGCCAAAGTAAGTAATGGACCAGAGTGAGAGCAAATACATAAGAAAGATAGAGAATTGAATACCTGACCCTTTAATAAAATAGGGTATTTAATCCTAGCGCAGGGCCAACGGTCACTTGTGTTGGGCTGGATTGTCAGGCCCAACCCAGGTGACTGTTAGGGCTTACGTGGCGTAGTGAAGACCAGCATGTGGTCTTCGCCCTAGTTCAACCGTCTCGTGATCTCCGGAAGGTGGGCTGACCAGCTCTTTCGGAGGTGGGTAGTTGGCTGATGACGTGTCCCCGTAGAGGGGAGCACGAGGAGAATGTGTGGAAGACGTGTTGTTCTGCCCGGCAGGGGGAAGCGTCTGCCCGGTGTGTCTAGAGTTGTGCCCGACATTAGGTGATTTAGCCCTTGTTGGGCCTTTCCCAAATGGCGTTGGGTTAGGCCTGCCCGACGGATGGGCAGGCCTGGGCCCAGCCCAGAACAGGAGCCCCCTAAGTCGTAGCTCCGAAGTACAGGAGCAAGGACTTGACGATGATTGTGTCGGGGAAGAAGAAGGTGCGAGGAAGAATATTTGTTGGCTTTCCGTGTCGAGGACGTGGGAACGTGAGGATCTCGGTTTTGTCAGGCTAGCAAGTCGATGAGAGGAAGAGGAAGCATCCCCGTCTGCCTGTGCTCGCGGGGAGAGTGAAGGGTAGTGGCCGACCATAGTGGCCACGTCTCTAACACTCAATGGGTCCTGTAGGGAGGCTACCCTAGGGTACTCAAGTGCCTAGGGGCGCTTCGAGGCTCGTGCCTGGTTTATAAATAGGCAGGTGCCTGCCCCTTTACCACTGCAATATCTGCCGCGTATTCCGCCATTTCTACCGATCCAGTCAATTTCCTACCTCTATTCTTCTGTATTCTCTAAATTTGATGCCGTCGTCGGGGACATGATGAATTCCTCGAGGAGGGCGAGGGTTTTCCGTCGAATATGGTGGTGTACCCTTTGACTTAGGATGAAAGCCCCGAGGACAGTTGAGGTTGTAGGATGAATGTCCTGGGGACGATCGACATGGAGAGGATGGGGGCCCCGGGGACATATCATAGTCTAAGATGAATACCTCGGGGACGTAGGATATGGTCAGATGAATTCCCTGGGGATGCTGAATGGGATTGGACGCATGCCCCAGGGAGGGGCGTCTGGGCGACAACGGCCGCCGCGGGAGCGCGGGTGCCCGCCGAGCTGTGGTTGTTGTCTTTCTCGCCCTTTCACTTGATTCGTGGTGGAAGGGTGAATTTGATCTTGAACGTCGAATTCACCATTTCCTTCTGCTTTTTAGGTGAAAATGACTTTGTGGGTGTCGGGGACCATGGAAGTCGACATGGAGCCAGAGGCTATAGCTGCTGAAGCGTGTACCTCTCTGTTGAGGACTGGGTCGCCAAGAAACCGTTAAATACGCCGTACTATTTTGTCGACGATGATACTGGTTCCTACACGACTGTCGAGGACCGCTGCACAGACTCTCCTATCAGTTGGCAGGTGTACCGACCACGGGACTCTCATCGGGTATGCTCGACATATGAGAAGATGAGGTTCCGGATGTATGAGTTTTACTTCTGCGAGGCCGGTCTTAGGCTTCCTTTTACGGACTTCTAGTTGGGCGTCTTCGATTGGATAAGGTTGGATCCTTCGCAGCTGCACCCTAATGCCATAGCCTTCATCCGGGTGTACGACCTCGCTTGCCAGCATCTGGAGACTGGGGCCACTCTATCGTTGTTTTTCCGCCTTTTCCACCTGCAGAGGCAAACGGTAGATGACCGGCAAGGGTGGGTCTCGCTGAAGCAGCCGAGGAGACTTTTCCGGGCATACATGGATTCTGTTAGGGACTTCAAGGTGCGCTTCATCATGGTCCGGGCCATTTCTTTCGAGGCGTGCACCTCCCTGTATCAACGAGAAGCTCGTGAGTGAACGGGCAGCGGGAAGACGTTATGGTGCCAAGGGTTCCCTTGGAGTGGACGAAGGAGTATTTCAAAAAGGGTACGGATCACTACATTGTGCGGGCAAGGACCATGGACGAGGAGGACTTGGTGGGCTACCAGAAAATAGTGTCCTTTGTGGCCTGCTTACCCTTAGCCAAAATGGTGACGCCCGACGGTAAATTTATCCTCGACAGCCAAGGGCATGTTTTCCAGCAGAGGAGGTTGATAAACACGAAGGCTTTGCTCGAGTGTTTGTCTGACGAGGAGGCTCTCCGTTTCCTAGGTGATGGGCGATAGTATGCTCGATATTTCGGTCACTGTTTGTTTGTATGCTAATCCTTTCTTATTTTGGTTTGCAGGAAGCATATCAACCATCGAGGAGCGCGTGAGGAAATTGGAGGCCTCCAGATCCGCGACCAAAATCGGGAAGGGCATGGTTGCCCAAGTGATGCAGCAGGTTGTTACCGACCAATGAGGAATGGGGTCCTCGTCATCGCCTCAAGGTAGCCACTCCCCAATGTCGCAAGGGGTTACGAAGAGGGCAAAAATTCGATCGTCTGAGACTGTCGTCGACCTCAAGGTAGCCCCAAGATGTAGGTTTTGTTATTCACTGAATTGGGTCATCATATCTTGGTGTTCTTTATCTTTCTGTTTGTTAAATTTGGTCTTCTCTTATGTTCTGAAATATATGTCTTGATAGATATTGAAACATCTGTCATGATACTGTAATGTATTTGCAGTATTTGAATGTTCTTATTTTTGGGCCTTGTTTAGTTATGCAGAGATCAATGTCTCGACATCTCTTGGGACATCTGTGATTTGTACACCAGAATTTCAATTGGTATCAGAGCAGGCATCCTATTCTATTTCTGGATGAGTTATAGGGAAGATACTTTTTGGTCTTTTGAACAAGGAAGGATATTATGTTATCAGACCATCTATTACTATAGTTTCAAGGAGATTAAAAGCTAGGAGGATAGATCTTTGAATCTAGCCTGACAACTACTGATGGTTATCTGAGTGGCATGTGAAGATTCTTTTGCTGCTGGTGATAATGATGCTTGTGTTTTGCATGGTTCCTTATAAGATGTTCTGACATCTTACCTGGTGCATGTTGAATATAAAGTTAGTTTCTATGGTTGTTCTTGTTACCTCTAGCTGGGAGTAATAGACAAGAGAGAGAGAGCAATGTGATTTGGATTCTTTTGAAGGACCTCTCTATGTTGCTTGGAAGATAGTTTCAATCAGGTAACATGAAGGGTACTAGTAAGAAAAAGGTTAAGTTGAGGTCTTGTGTATCCAACTCATAATCTATGAATTTGATAAACTCAATATGTCATGACTGAAGTAGCCCAAGATACTTGATTTATTTTCTCAAGTTCACTCATAAAGGAACTGTTGAATGTGTTCAGAATAGAAGATGGTATTCTAAGGAATATTTATGCCTTGAAGATTTCTCTCTAGGTTGTTGATTGAGTGTCACTTTTGAAGGTGCAACTTCAGACAGTGGAAAAACTCAAGATCCAATGACTTGTCCATGGGAAAAGGACATGATGTTTAACCAGATGTTGAAACATCACTTATGAAGAGTGTGTGCAGAATCTTATTGATCCAAGGAGTGAATTTCTCGGGCAAAGGAGAGATATAGCATATGTCTTAGAGGATAAACAAAAGTGTGTTTATCAATAGCGTTGGGAATCTTTTTCAGATTGATCTTGAAGAGTCTTTTGGTTTGCAGTCTAGGAAGCCTCTACCTAAGAGTTCTGTGTTGGTGAAGATCAAGATCAAGACACCATCAGCTTTGGTGAGTTTTCTTTAGGTCAATTTATTTCTGATCTGAAGTTAGACTTCTAATTCTCCGTTTAAGGAGCTTGTGGCCTAATTTATGTTAAAGGATTGTAAAGACATATTTATCAGATTCTGTGCATATGGAAGTCAAGGAAACATGTCAAGGACATTCACTCTGACATCTTGGAGACTTTTTTGGTCTTTCAAAGCGGAATCTGAGTGATCTTGTAGATAGTTATGTCTATCCTGTGACTACCTCTTCTATTAAGGTTGGTTCTGGTGTGGATGATTCCCTTGGAGAGTTGTGCTTGAAGCAGTCTGTCATCAAGGTATTTGTTTGTTTTCTTGAGCCTTTTTGAAAAGGTCTAGTTGTTGTTTTTCCATTATATGTACAGGATGGAGGTTGTTTGCTCAAACTTGATTTCATGGTCAAGTCTATGAGAACATGGAACTCTTGTTTCTGTTATGGTGGAAAAGCCATTCAAGGCGGGATAATGTTTGGAAGTCTAAGGGATGTGTGTTAGCTAGTCAAGTCATTGATGTAAATCAAAATATTCTGACATTGTGTTGAACAACCTGAAGTCATTTGTATGCATTAGAGTTGTACCATCTTGTATAAGTTGGTCTTCTTAGGAGTGGTTGCTCTCCAACGATGGTTGTTTCCAAAGTCTATCTCAACCTTTTTTAATCATGCAATAGCTAAAAGCTCAAGGGAGTTGTTGATTGCTTGGTGTTTTCATATCCTCTTATAGGAGTCTCTTCTAAGATGTTTGATATGAGTGTTCCAAAGTTATGGCTTGGGTAAGGGGGTGTTAGTACTGGAATCTCCAGTTATATTGTTCCCACATGATCAAGGACCCTGTGAAAGGTATTATGTATGGTTACTCTGAAGGAAATTGTCTTTTGAGTGTGATCTAAGAAACTACCTGCTCAAGTTTGTTGCTTGATAGTCCTGATGTACTTTGGCTTGTGGTTTACTATACAAAGTGGAGGATAGAAGATTGAGGGGCAGAGGAGAAGCAGATCTCGCAGAGAAGTCTGTTTTTGGTATGATGTTCAATTTATACCTTAATGGTTATTGTCAGTCATAATGGTATTTGTCATAGGGATTCTCATATTTGGATGCTTAAGGATGGGTGTTGAGTTTGTAATGTCAGATAGGATGTCTAAATATTGTGCTTATGGGTTGAAGCTTCACGAGGCTTGTGAGAGTTTATTTCTCTCTATGGTATTATGCTTCATATGATGGTCTATGAGCTGTTGCAGCTGTGATCTATTGGAGTCCTCAGTTGACCATCTCTTCAAAAAGGAAAGTTTTTGGTTCCCACCAGGTGGATTAGAAGCAAGTTATCTATTCATTGTGCAGGCTGGTTAAGACTTTATGGATTCTGATTATCTGTGTGTAGATAGTTAGTTCTGCTGGAAAACTAAATCTTGAGAAGGAAGCAAGATGAAGATGTTTTCTTTTTCATTTGGTGAAGGGGTTTGGTGACCTCCATGTGTGGATGACATCTTGGTTAACCAAGGAGTTAAGATAATGTGTATGTTTCTTTCATGAATGTGAACATTCCAGGCTTGATTGGATTTACTCTTAAGAACAAGGTTGTCTATGGTTGTAAGGTTCAAGATGGACTTGTACAGTGTGTGGATGTGTTCAGGGGGAGAGTGATCAATGGTGATTGTTGATCTCAATCCAAGAGTCTATTGGTCATGGTATAAGACTGATGCTCATGTTTTGTTTCTTTCTCTCATGAGCATGAAGGTGTTTATGTGATTCATGTGAGATTGTAATGTCAGACTAAATGTCTTAACATCATGGTGTTTTGGTGCTTTAGCCTAATAAGTTATGCTTGTGAACTTGATATATTAAGGTTTTGAAGTAATTCAACTATGTTCATGTTTCTTATAAAAGACCTGATCAACAAGATTGAATATTGTCTCGGAGAATTTATTTTTCTCTGCAGTTTGAAATAAGGTCCATGGAAGCTTTTGTTGATAAATGGGAGTTGTCACACATACTGTCTGGACATCATAATTAAGACTTTCTAATTCTGGACGAAAGGAGTATGTGTGGACTTCATTGGTAAGCATTGTGACTATGCTTCATAATGGATAAGAGAGAGACTAGACAAATTTTAACCAGATGTCAGGACATTGTTTAAGACTTGTGGTTGTTTCAAAGTAACTCTATTTGGACGATGGAGAGCATGCTCTAAAGAAAACATGTAAAACATGTGTCTTGTTACATGCGCATTCCTTGGACAGTTCTCTCTAAAGTTGAAACAGTCAAATCTTATTTAGGCGGTGCACAGTCATTTATGATGAAGTTATCTACCTAAATTTATATCCTTATTGAATTTTTCTTCGGTAAATTCTATGGAACGTTAATTCCTAGAGAAATTGCTTGGGTACTTAAAGGGGATCTTGACTTCATTTATTTCAGGTTGTGTTTCTTTTTGATGTGTCAAGTCTTAATGACTTTTGTTCGGGTTTGGGTAAGTATGTGGGTATGGACCTGTGTTGGGCATCTTTGTTAATTTTTGGCTAAAAAAGGGGAGATAGGTTGTGTGTCTATCCCAATTATGTGTTGCACATTACAACATATAACTGATCTCTAGTTAGGGTCTGAGTCTGTTCTTGCAGTTGTATTGCAAGGTTGTTAGATGGCATGTTCTAACATCCTGTTTGTGTCTTAATTTCTTTTCTAAGTCTTCTTTTTTGTGTCTTGTGATCTGAGTTATGAACACAATTATGTCTTGTGTTCTGAGTTATCTGTAACTCGAGTCTACTCCTTTATATCCTGTTCTAGATAATGAAGGGTGGTAAATTGGGACTGGTTTTAAGGGGGAGTGACTTGCATCTTCTTCCTCATGTACACCAGGGTTCAGAATACTCGTCGTACAACAGGTGGTGTATGCTGTAAATGAAGAATGAAAGCTTCCAGGAGGCTCATTACAGGCTGGCTGAAATGACTTCAGGACTTTCTACTATTCTTCTCCTTAATTCCTGGGTTTATTATGCAGAAGGAGTTTTAGCCAAAATTTATCAAAAGGGAGAGATTGAAGGCTCTAAGATTTGACTAAATTTTGGTAAAACATGATGTTACACAAGATGTTCCAACAAGAAGAAATTTGTAAAGAACAACATGTCATACAAGATGTCCTAGCATTATGGACTAGACATCTTGGTCTAGTGTAGCAAATATGTTGCAGAATTTGTTCCAAGATTTAAGGTGCAATCATAACGTGGATCAAGGAAAGATTGGACAGAGACTTCGAAGCCTATGGACTGCTGAAGGCTATAAAAGGAAGACCAAGACCTAGGGCATAAAAAAGCGAGTTGACCTTGTAACAAATTCTTGTAAAGTAATTATAAGGGTTTAGGGTTTTGAGAGTCGTGTACTTTCTTGTGTTGTAAGTTACCATTTATATCAATTGATACATTATGGTAAACATAGTTTTACACATTCAGAAACATGTAGGTAATTAATTGTATATTATTCTTGGATGAAACTTTTAAGAAAATCCAAGTGTTATTGTTAGTCAAGAGTCTTGACTGAATATTATATTGAGAGGGGTGTCTTTCAATTGAACAATTTGATACAGTTATCAGAGGTTGTGACTGTTAGATATCACTGAGGTGATTTAGGAATTGAGATGGGTTCCTCTTATCTACATGGTGATTTCTAGGTAGAATTATACTAGGTAAGGATTAAGTGAGGAGTTGTAAACAGGGGAGTTTAGCTCTAAATTAACACTACTAATAATGGATTCATTCTTGGCTTGGTAGCCCCCAGATGTAGGTGTTGTTGTTCATTAAACTGGATCATCATATCCCGGTGCTCTTTGTCTTTTTGTTTATTAAATTCAGTATACTCTTATGTTCTGAAATATATGTATTGATAGATGTTGAAACATCTGTTATGACACTGTAATGTATTTGCAGTATTTGGATATTCTTGTTTTTCGGCCTTGTTTAGTTATACATAGATTAATGTCTCGATATCTCTTGGAACATTTGTGATATGCATACTAGAATTTCAAACTTGTAATTCAAGCATACAACACAAGGTTAAAAACACTTTAAACAACAACTTTGCAACTTTGCATTTCCTTATTTCTCCTTCAATGGTTTGATAATTTAAAGATATATGGTTTTATTATTGAGAATAATAAAGTCAAATGTTAGTTGGAGTTTCACATTGATTGTAAATGTGGATAGTTGAGAATTTATAAGTGGGGGGAACCCATACACCTATCACCTTAAGGTTTTGGGTGAATATGTGGTGTCTCTCTCACTTGTGTTACTCTTGGCCCAATGTTCAATGCTCCCTAGTGTAAAAACTCTCTCAACATCAAGTGAGAAAAACACTCACCTTTTTAAAGTTTTCAAGTGAGTATTAATGACCATTTTACAAATTGAGAGAGAGAATGGGAGGGGGTATTTATACAATCACACAAGATAAGGTACAATTATCAAATAAATAAAACTAAAAAACTCCAAAGAGTAACCGGTTGACATATTATGTCAATCAGTTGCACTTAGCTACTGTTTCAGTTTTTAACTAAAATTTCAAGGTGTAACCGATTAGCATAAAATTGTAATTGTGACTCCTTTGGTCAGAAAATTGGTCATTTGGTCTTCACTTCTACAATACTCCAATTTCAACTTTCCTTCACTAACAAATTCTATCAAGTGGTAAAACCTCATCTCAATATGCTTGTTTCTCCCATGTGCAATGGGATTATTAACAATGTTTATATTGAAAATTTTATCAATCATGAGTGCTACAAGGTCCCCTTCTTCATTGCCCAGCTCCTTTAACAGATTCTTCAACCACACAACTTCGCATGCACATATCAAAGCTGCAATGTACTCTAACTCGCAAGAAGAGAGTGCCATTAACGGTTCCTTCTTCGATCACCAAAAGATTGGTGTTTCTTTGAACATAAAGATGTATCCAACTATACATTTTTTATTATCTTTATCTCCACACCAATTGGAATAGGTAAATATGAGTAAATTGCATTTTCTACCCTTGTCCATTGTTGGAAAGAGAATTCTGAATCTAATAGATCCTTTAATATATCTTATAATTGTTGGGTGTGAATATGGAAGTAGAAAGACGGTCTAGTGGAGGTGAATAGACCCAAATTAAAATTCAACCGTCTTTTCCCAAAATTAGAGTAATTTCAAAAATGAGTTGTAAGCGGAAGTTTTGATGTGAAAATGAAAATTATACACTTTGAATATTGATCAAGTCAACATGGATTGTTTTACAAATATAAAAGATCAGTATGATTGAAACACTCGGTATGAATTGATTCAATTATGTAATGCATGAGAAGTTGTTACACAATGATTCAATTGATGGAGTTATAAATTCAATTCACTTCAGATTATTAATCACAAGACTAGCTTATCTAGTTCTCCAATTCCAATAAAACCTAATGCTTACGTAATAAATAGTTATCAAGAACAAACAATATAATGTGAAAGAATTGAAAACCTAAGCATGCAATCACTACGAATTTAAATGCAAGAGTAATAGAGAAGAGAGAGATGACACAAATATTTATGGTGCTTTAGTGTTTGTCTTCATTTTGCCTACGTGCACTCTTTAATGGTTTCTCATTGCAACCTGCATAGTTCCTTGTTATTTGGCAAATATTTCCAAGAGTTCATACAATCACCAATCCACAATATAACTGAGAAAATAAATCTCATAATTTGGATCTTGACTTGTATACAACAGACTTTCCAAACTCTTTCATGTAATCCTTACTCAAATATGTTTCTTGAATTTTCCAATAACACTAATTCTACTCCAAGCCTTCGTGTGTAGTTATCAACCCCTTGATCCTACCGATTCCTTAAGCGGTAAAATTGTATGAAAATCTGAGCAGAACTCCACCTTATCCGTAACCTTCCACACATTCACTATAGAGGCAATTCTAGAGAGAAGAACCTACTTATTTTCAATGTAATTTGTCACCACCAATGATAATCCCTCAATGTTGCTAACAACCTAAAAAAATCAAAAAGATCTCCAAGAACGATTAATTTCAAGTACGTGCCTCCTTCAATCAATTAGTGAACTATCGTTATCAAGATCTGAACTCAATTGAAGTTGAAGATGCAATAATTATATAGCAAGACTTTGAACACTCAAAATAGAGAAAATTGATTTTTCATTAATCACACTGAAAATTAAGATCATAATGATAGATGATATGATGAAAAATGATGACAAAAATCTTTTATATGTTCTTGGTATTAAGCATAGAAAATGGTTGAAAAAGACAATGTGATTTGAATTAAGAGTAATTTGTGATTTGAATCAAATGAGCAAGTGTAGTGAAAAAAACTGATTTTTGAAAAAATGCTGGTTAATTCGAATCAGGAAATGGGTGATTCGAATCAAACTCCACGTGATTATAATCATGTGTAAAATTTGATTCGAATCAAATGTCACAGAATTGGTGATGATTTTTTTAAAAAGGGACTGATTCGAATCATGTCTAAATATCAATTCGAATCAAATCAAACAGAATATGTCACCATGAAAATGATTCGGATCAAGTGCGAAATTTGATTCAAATCAAATGAATGTGTTCCACTTCTGTCCAATTTGACCAGGATAAAAAATTTAGTGTAAAACTGAATGATTCGAATCAATGTTGTAAATTTTCAAATTTTTAAAAGGACTTTGAGATTTTACTTTGAATAAAACATTAACTAAAATAGAAAATGATTTCATTCCACTAACATATGATATTAATCAAAGGACATCATAATCAAGATCAAATCTAACTAAGGTTTTATGCATCCTCAAAACGAATCTATTCAAACTTGCTTTTGATAAATGCGATCATGAAGAAGACTCAACGAATCAAAATAAAATCAAAGATGAAAGCGATAAGACAAGAAACAAAATAACTGAATATAGATGCTCCCCTGATTGAATTAGGGAGATGAAACTACATGAATACTCTTGACTTCTGCCAAGTGAGACATCTTCAGTCTCTCCATGAATCTGCTCATAATACTGACACTATACGCTAAATGCGGTTGTGAATTACACAAGTAACGCAAGAATCCAACCAGCCTCCGATATTGAGTTGGATTAACATCTTGTTTATCCTTATTCTTTGATAACTCAACCTCGGTTCAGCCTAAGTAATGACAAAATTGCAATGCTCCATTTCAAACTTTTTCAAAATCTGAATCGTATACCTTCTTTGGTGCATGAGCATTCCTTTATTGAAATTGTAAAACTCAATTCCAAAGAAGTATGTAATGAGGCTAAGGTTAGACATCTCAAACTCCTTTATAAGCTTACCCTTGAACTTAGAAATGTATCATTCATCACTTCTCGTAATCAACAAATCATCCACATAGAGACAAAGGACTATCAACCTTTCATTTGCATCCTTATTCACATACACACAATGTTTGGATACACACTTTTTTAAACCAATATTCTTTAAGAAACCATATATCCTCTTGTTCCAAGCTCTTTGAGTTTGTTTTAAACTGTACAACGCTTTCTTTAATTTATAGAACTTTTCCTATTGGTTTTCACAACAAAATTAGAGAGTTGTTCTACATAAACCTCTTCTTCTAATTGTCCATTTAAAAATGCAGATTTGACATCCATTTGATAAATGGACCAATTGTTATTATTTGTAATCCTAACAACCAATATAATGGTTTCAACTTTGTCCAAAAATATAAATACCTCATCAAAGTCTATGCCTTTTCTTTGCTAAAATCCATTTGCAACTAATCAAGCTTTGTCATTGATTATTTTGACCTTAATATTTGTGTTCACTTTGTACACCCATATTACACCAATTAGCTTCTTACCTTATGATAGATCAACTAGCTCCCAAGTTTTATTTTTCTATATCGATTCCAAATCCTCCTTCATAGAAAAAATCCATTTTTGATGACTTAAGGCCTCTTCTGTTTTAACAAGTTCAAATTCGGCCATAAGTGCAAAATGGACGAAATCACTATCGTCTTTGATTTCATTATCCTAGAACCACTACTATAAAATAGACCTTTCGTAACATTCATTTTACAACAGTCTTCCTGTTAACCGAGGTAATAACTCTTTTTAGGGTGCTGTTTTTTTGTATTTACTAAAAGACATTTCACTACGGTCATAGTTAACAACCGTAGTGAAATGTACCTAGAGCGAAAGGGTTTGAATCCAAGTACCAGTAATTTTCTATTTATCTTAACATAATGGGCTTGACCTTATATATCACCACAATTATCATAATCAAATATGGTTTAAGGTGCAATAATTTCATCATGGTTCGTATTATAAACCTTGGTGAAAGGTGTTACTTATTTATATATAAGCGAAATTATCTCTCGCTTCAGTACATAACAGTCATCTCTCTCAAAACGAAACCCTAACATCTCTTTCACTCTTCTCTCTCTCAAAACAAAACCCCTAGCGTCTTTGTCTTCTTCAAAGGGTTACATTTGTTGCATCAAATCTTAGCAAATGGCTACCTTACAAGTTCATTTTCATAATAGTTTATGTTTCAAAATCTGTTTTATGTATTATTGTTTAGGTTTCAATAGCTTGTTTCATAATGCTTAAACTTTTTGCTTATTTTGACTTGTAACTAGGAATATTTTTTTCAATAATGAGGATGAAGCTAAAGTGAGTGCTGAAATTTTTTGTAAAAGACCTATAATGACATCCATTCAAAATTAACACAAGTTTGCAGCTTTCACTTCAGTTTCATCCTCCTTTCATTGTGGATGTCATTATGGGACATGTACATTTCTGAAACATTATATGAGTTGATATGTTGTTGTTAATAAACGTTGTAGGTTGTATGTAGTTTATGCTATGTGTTAATGATTTTGTTTTTTTTATAAGAGTTGTTTGTTGTATCTTGTATGTTGTTTAAGGTTTGTTGTTGATGAATGTTTTTTATAATGTTTGTGTAAAAGATGATTTTATCATATCTTATGTGATTCGAGTGTTTTTCCAACCCCTTACAGGATATATGAATTTTAAGATTTCATTATAAAATTATAATAATATAGATAAAGTTATATTATAAAAAAAATTTACACGTTCAATTCTAGACAAGAATTCTTTAGCCCGTTATCTGAATTTCGTCCTTTAACCGTTAGATTTTTATTTAATGTTTGTAGTTCTTCAACTTTCCCTTTATCTACCTCTAATTTTGTTTGAAAAGTAAATAATATTTTGAAAAATGAACTAGAGGTGAAGGAAGGGGAGGTATAAGAACTAGGAGAATTAAACCAAGTTCTAAACGTTAAAGAGAAAAATACAGATAAGGAGTTGAAGAACTCTTGTCTACCATTGAATGTATAACTTGTTCTTCTAATATAACTTAATATGCCATATTATAATATTCTAGATCAGATTGAAAGTTTATATGTTTAGTGAGAATTTGCGAAATAAGCATTCCACATAATTTATAATAAATTCAATTAATGTATATATTACAAAGGTTGTTTATCACAACGGTTCTTAAATGTTATGCTTTAAGAATATTTCAACGATTATTTAAAGTAACTATTGTGATTGGTGGAAAACTATATAACTTATAATCATGGTCGCACGGTCATGGTGGAAAACATCATACATACAACCACCCCTTACCTCACAACGGTTAGTCATGCATGGTGGTACCCCTTTTCCAACCGTTGTGAAATGACTTTTACGTAGTAGTGAATAATTCACATTCTTGGATTCTAGCATGCAAACTTCTTTGCCTTGATGATCTTATTTTCTTCCATTCGGGCTTCAACAGGGACTTGTTTTGTACCTTCAAGCATTGCATGAATGAATTTCTCATTAGTGTAATCGGTTAACATACTATGATAATTGGTTGCACTCTGCTACATCTCTTTTATTTTATTGAAAATGATATCTTTGCTAATCATGATCCTTATGTTTGCTGCATCTAACAAATTTTAACCATCGGTAGAGTGATACCCTACAAGAATCATTAATTATCCCTCATGATCCAGCTTCTTTCTAAGTTATCCTAGCACATATCGATATGTTACCAAACTAAAAACTCTCAAGTGACTCAGATTCAGTTTAAATCTAGACCATGATTCCTCCAATGTAATCTTTTCAAGTATAATTGTTAGACACCTCTTCAACAAATATGTAGTTATGGACACCACTTATCCTCATGACTCTTTCGGCAAGTTCTTCCCTGTCAACATGTTTCTTACCATGTTCATGATCGATCGACTCCTCCTTTTGGAAAAACCGTTTTATGCCATATTGATCACAAAACCTCCCAAAGTCATTTCACTACTACAAATAATATATTTCACAATGACAATTTCACTTCACTTATTGAAAAACTGAGGTATAATTTCTGGACGCCTCCTGTATTTTTATTAAAAAAATATATACAATATATTCAGTGGTTATTTTGAAAATCGATGGGTAAACCTATTCAGTTTACATGCTTTGAATCCCATCAACCTCAGTTTATTTTTTTATCTAATTAAAAGCGGCACCTTCTTGAATATTTTATTTTTAATATAAAAATACGCTACTTTTCACCTGAGTTCTCTTTTCAGCCAAGGTGAATATGTTTCTCTAATATATATATATATATATATATATATATATATATATATATATATATATATATATATATATATATATATATATATATATATATATATATATATATATATATATATATATATATAAAACTTGTAGCATTCAGTTTCATTTGTCTAAACAACACAAATAAAACCCTAATGAAGAGTCCTAAACAACGAGAGTCATAAATACATTCATCTTTACTACAAAAATGTTATGTGTTTAGTGCTTTTGTTTCTTATTCAGAGATCTCAATCATTTTCTTTTACTTCTTCTTCAAAGATCTGGTACGTCAAAATCTCTCCAATATTGTGGGTCATACTATTATTATTGTTATTGTGGTGTTGTTGAGATCTGAAATCCTAGAGTTTTTCTTGTTATTTTTGTTGTTGTTAATGATGCTGTTTTTGTTGATGTTGTTGTTCTTGTTGTTGAGACCCTAAACTCTAGAGGTTGTTTATTGACATTGTTGTTCTTGATATTGTTGTTGATGTTGTTGTTTTTTTTGTTGTTTTTTATTTTGATATTAAGATTATGTTTTTTGTGAATCTTTGTGCAGTTCTCATCTTGTTTTGTCGAGTTGAGTTTATTTTATTTAATGTGTTGATTGTTTGTTTCACTAACCCCTCTTTGAATATATAACCTAGTAAATTGATTTTGGAAATAATCATATGCAAAACTATGTTGTATTTGAAACTTATCTTACACGGATTAATGATTTTCTAGCATTCTGCAACTCATCATTCATCTCACGTTGTTTTATCGTTAAAATATCTTCAATACTTCTAGTTTTTATTCAACTTTCTTTCATATTTGTTCATTTTTCAAAGCATCAAATTTTAGGCTTTCAAGAATGAATTAGTAGAAATGGAAATGTTGAATAAAGAACTTGAAACGTTGGAGATATTTTAACCATAAAACAACATGAGACGAATGATGAGTTGCGGGATGCTTCAAAATCATTAATAAATGTAAGTGTTCTTCAAATATAACACATTTCTTCATATAATTATTTTTCTAACCAATTTTGAAGCGTTATATATTCAGTATAGGGTTTAGTAAAATAAGGAATCCACATTAGATTTAATAAACTCAAAATTGTTTTACCCCTCAGTTTTATGAGATAACCGGGGTAAAAATATGGTATATCCGTCGGTGAAATTACAAAAAGGTATCCCTATGGATCGAACCCATGACCTTTTCACATAACTGTTGTTTTTTTAAAAAAATCGAGAGGTAAAGTGTGCACTTTTCATGACGCTCTTAGTTACCTTATCTTTGTAGCCGAGGTTAAATTCATTCCATGTCTGAGGTTAAATGTGCTTTTTCTAGTAGTGTTTGAGACATATTCGCATCAACCATCTGTTTTGAGAACTTTAAGTTTGTGATCGCTTTGCCTTTCAATCATGGACTTGAACTTCTTAAACACTTCAAGTACCTTATCCTTTCTCTTGATCAGATAAATCTGTAATTTTCTACTATTATCATCAATTAATGTGACAAAATATATATTGCCACCAATGGAATCAACTTGCATCGGTCCACACACATTCGGATAAACCACCTCAAGGTGACACTTGGTTCTAAAAACTGCATCCTTGTAAAATTTTCCCTTATGTTTCTTCACTTGCACATATTCTTCACAAATTTCAGCCGGTATGTTGATCAATGGCAATCCAGTAACCATCTTGTTCCTTTGCAAGACGTTGAGATCTCTAAAGTTGAGATGCTTAACCCTATAATTCCATAACCACTCGTCTGTACTAGCTGCAGTAGCAAGACACTTATACTCGATAACCTTCAACTTAGCTTTTAAAGTTATACTGGGAGCCATAGGAGCTTTTAAGACCAAAACTCGATTTACATCCATAACATGTAACATTTTGTTCTTCATATGAATCTTGTAATCCTTCTCAAACAATTGGTCAATACTTAGAAGATTAAACATGATTTTGGGGATATACAATACATCCTTTATCAAAGAATGTCCATTATCCCTTCTGTTGATTGATACATGATTGACCCCTCCTACTGCTAGGGTGGTATCATCCACAAACTTTACTTTGTTCTTAATGGCACGATTGATTGTAACAAACCAGTCTTTCCTCCTCGCCATATGTTGAAAACCTAAAGCCAAAATACCATTGATCAATGCATTGCATTTGTTCTTTCAAATTCACCACTGTGTTTTCTTCAGCATTTAACTGGTTGGCATAAAATTGCAATCGATTACACTTTGGTTCTGCAGTGTCTTTCAAACTGCCACTGCTGTTATCTTGCAACTTATTGTTGCTTCATTCTCCTTTTATGATCATGACCAAGAGTGTGTTCTCATCATGAAACTCTATTCTTGCAACTCTAGTTGGCATTGCACTCTCTTGCAAAATAACCAAGCTTTTGGCAATTAAAACACTGCGCGTTGCTCTTGTCAACCATATTTCTTCCTCATCTAACTCTTACATTGCAACCTCTAGAGTTGTTTGATCTAGCAACCTTATTGTCATTGTTTTCACCATTTTAGAAAGTTGAATTTTTAGAACTTCGGAATTCTCTTCCATCAAAATTCTGAAAGTTCCCTCTACCTTTATTCACGGTCCACTTTTCCTCTGTCTTCTTGTCTCTCTCATTGAAACGAGATTACAAAGTGATGTTTTCATTTGTCTTATCAATAATCCTTTCCTCCATTCTCTAGTCATGCACTTCAAAAGAGTTCTGCAACTCCTCTTTGCTTATTGTTTTTGGATCGTTTGATTCCTCAATTGAAACCACTATATTATCAAATCTCGGCGTCAAAGAACACAAGATTTCCACAACAACATACTGTTTTGTGATTGTTTTTGCACACACCTTCACTTGGTTTACCAATCTTGCAATTCTCATTGTGAATTTGCAAATTATTTCTTTCTCTTCCATTTGATCAACTCGAGCCGCCTCTTGTGAGTTTCTAACCTCACCACCCTTTCCTTATTATCTTTTGCATATGTTTTCTCCAAGATTTCCCACTCTTACTTCGAAATTATGCAATCACCAACTTTCTTAAAATTATCCGCATTAACACATTGATGGATTAAATACATAGCCATGTAATCTTTCGTCTTCTCTTCCTTAAGCGTGGACCTTTGTGCATCATTTGCACCTTCTACAAGTGAGATAACTTCATTCATGGTCACTTCAAGAACATCTTGATAACCGAGCAACACTTTCATCTATTTGTACGACCTGTCATAACTTTTCACATCAAGAATTGAGAGATGCACGTGGATTCATCATTGGAAACATAAAGCATTTTTATGCACTAGGTGTTTGATGGATCGATTCGTCTCTTGATGCCAAAATTTGGAACTTAGAACCACAAGATTAGCGAAAAATATTGAGTGTTGTGTGTGTGTGTGTGTGTGTGTGTGTGTGTGTGAGAGAGAGAGAGAGAGAGAGAGAGAGAGAGAGAATTGAGGGTGAAAATATAAGCATTAATTAATTCATGAGATACTCAAAGGGTATTTATACAATCACATAAGATGGGACATAATTATCGAATAAATAAAACTAAAAACTTTTAGGTGTAACCGGTTGACATATTATGTCAATCGGTTTCACTTAGCTACTTACTCAATTTTTTACTAGCATAAAAGTGCAATCGATTACATGCACGTAAATTTAAGGGTGGCAAAATGGGTCGTGGCCCACTAGGTCGGTCTGTGCACCCACTAAAAAATGGCGGGTTGGATTGAGATTTTGTGCCCACTCAACCCGCTCCACTTTAAGCCTGTCCCGCCTTAAGCCTGTCAAAAAAAGGGGCGGGTTGGTCCGCCAACCTAGTTATAAGCACTCTAAATATTTATTTTGGTTAGTTCGAGGTTAATAATTGAACTATAGCTTTGGAATACTTGTTAATATTTCTATTTTATACATTTATTTGTGAATATATGCAACATTTTAAGTAAAAATTATTTTAAAAATGCTATATGAAAAATTGTTATAAAAAATAAGTGAAAAATCTAATTGAAATGTAAAAATAAGCTTATTCATCTATTAAAAAATATATTAAAAAAAATAGGCGGACAAGTCTGTCCGCTTCCAACTTGTCACCTTGGCGGAACAGATTTAATTTTTAAGCTCAATTTTACTTGACAAGCTTATTCGCCCCACCCTCTTTTTTGTCATACTTAATACAGAGAGGAAGAGATGACTCATTTTACCACCCCTGCGTAAATTAATTTTTTTTCTCTAAATAGTTACGCGATTTGTTTTTAACTATGCAAAAACAAGTAAATAGTAGAAGACATTACAATAGAATGTAAGAGTAGTTAGACACCATTATAATTGTTTTATATATCTTTTTATTAATTTTAATTTAATTGATATCTAATTAAGACTTGTGTTAGATGAACATGTTCTGCATTATATTTTGTTCTCACTTTTTAGGTTTGGTAACATTTTTTAATTAAATTATTTTAATAAAATATAATGTTAATTTGAAATATATATATATAAAATTTGATCGAATATTTATATAAAAAATTCATTATCAATTATTTTAAAATATAAAAAATGATATAAAATATATTATACTCATAACTAATTAAGTAATAGCCATATAGTAGACCAACTCACCACATTATGATAAGTAGGGTATGTCATCACATCACAAGGACTACTCGGCCTCGAGCCCTCGAGGTAAGAAATTAACTCAACTTTAAGTCATGCAAAGGATTTTGATAGGAATAAGTGTCACAGACCTAAAAGGGGCAATGCAATAAATAGAAAAAATATGAGTAAAATACATAAAGGTCATAATGCATGAAGGATGAATGGAAGAAAAAAATACCTATAAATACATCAACACCTATATATACATCAACATGAGACTTAAAAGATCATCACTTATTCACATATCATATACATTAAGCCATTGTTTGTATACTACATGCTAGAATTAAAATATTTTTTTATTATAAAGATCATGGATATATTTTTATATTTAAATATATTATTATAAATTAGAATTAAAATATAATATCTTTTTATAATTAAATATTAAAATAAAACTTAATTATTTTAGAGGACTTGTGAAAATAAATTTAAAAAAAACATAAATTATAATATAAGTTGCATTTATATATTCTCCCAAACAAATTGTTCTGGACTGGGACTCAGGCTAGCCCACCGTCAGGCACGACCTAACCCAACTCCGCGTCGGAGAGGACCTAACACAAATGCTCAAGCTTCCATAATCGTTGGAGGTCACACCTTCCACACAGGTTCTCCATGTGCTCCCCACGCGGAGACACATCACCAGCTGAACCCACGTCCGAGAGAACAGGACCTCCACTCTCAGGAGTTCGTGGGCCAGTTGATCCAGAACGAAGACCACGTGTGGGTCTTCCCTACTTCCACGTAGGATCCTGACAATCATCTGTTGTGGGCCTTACAATCCACTCAAAAGCAGATAACCGTTGGCCCAGCCTAGGGGCACATTAAAAATACCTTCCTCCACGTGAGAGTCAGGTATTCTGATTCATACTCACTTTCTGTATTTGCTCTCTCTTTCACTCTCTTTCTCATTTTGGCATCAGAGAGTGTTGCAGGTACACCCCCTTCCTCTTCTCTACCATCGCTGAACTTGGAATTCACAACGTGTTACTGGCCCATGAACATTCTTCTGGTCCCGGTAAGATCACAAATAGTTAATAAAACATATGTCTCATTGTCTATCATATAAAAAAACTTAATGTTATGGAATTTCTATTACTACTCTTTCTTCCGCGTGTTCATTTTATGGCCTATTGTTCTTTTGTAGTCCAACTACAATTATCTGTCTGGTTCCTTTTCTTCTTTTTTCAACTAAATGTTCCATTTGGTTTTATTCCAACCTAACGAAATATATGTCCAATCAAATTCATGTTTTTCCATTCCAATTTCCTTTCCATCATCATATATTTTCAGCTCTGTAGAATGGTCATTCCATCACTTACATATGTTTTTTTTTAAATCCAATTTTTTTAAAAGCCTATCTCATTGGTCACCTTCATCTCATTCTTTTCCCAACCTACTTTAAACTCACTTTCAAAACCTTAACTGCCAACTTCATTTGTCCAATTTAATTTTAAATTTCTCAGCAATCTTCATCTATCCAAACCTTGATTTTGTATGTCAAATAAGTTTACTTTCTTTTTTTCTTTCTTTATAACTCTAACTATTGTTAGCTTCAGTATAGTGAGAAAAGTGGTATTTTTGGATTCTTTAATTTTGTAATTATTTTTGGTTTATTAAGGGTATCTAATTTGAATAATATATTAGATTTATACATTGATGTTTTCTCTTTATTTTATATGCATAAACAATTTAGAAAGATCTATAAATTGAAGATTTGCAAGGTAGAATCTATATTTTCTCTTTAAGCACGGATTTTAGAGTTTATGTTGTTTACCTCTCTCTCTCTCTCTCTCTCTCTCTCTCTCTCTCTCTCTCTCTCTCTCTCTCTCTCTCTCTCTCTCTCTCTCTCTCTCTCTCTCTCTCTCTCTCTCTCTCTCTCTCTCTCTCTCTCTCTCTCCATTTTAGTATTTGATCGGCCTTTCTTTGCTTCATGGTTAAAAGTTTGTGTTTTTTCCTCTAAATTTTAGCTATATATGAAGGTTAGTAACAAAGTTTTGAAAGTATATCTATTGTATAAATTTTATTGTGTTTTCTACCTTATTTTTTTGTAGGAAAACTCTTGAAAAGCTAGAATTTGTGGGAACAAAAATTTGGGTTCTAATTTTTGAAGTTTTATTTTTGGTTTTTGATCAACTGAGTAATTTGTGAAAGAAATCTTCTCAACAATATTCATCTCATTCATCTATGTATCCGATCAACCATATTATGTTGTTCTCCTCATTAACCCCCTTCGCATATTCCTCTGGCAACCTCTCTAAACTCAGGTATTTCTTCTTCTCAGTTCTTGAAAGCATTTAGGGTTTGTACATTCTTTTACCAATTTCATTTAATATTTGATAGTAGTTTTTGAAGTCATCATAACTTTTATCTCATCTGCTACCGGTTCACTTTTCATGTAATTTATTTGCATTTTTTATTGTGGGATTATTATAAAGTATGTTCTTTGATGGCGGTTATTTTTCTTATATTATAGATTTCTCCCAAACCTAGTTCGTTTACTCCGACTCCACATCAACCGATAATGAAACTTGAGTTTTTTTTTTGTTTTTTCGACAATAATGAATTCATGACATAGTTTCTATTCTAAAAAATATTTTAAATAGTTTCAAATATTTTTATGATATAGTTTTGTGTCCTAATTGTGGCATATTAAAGGAGAAATTTTTTGACCAGACACACAAAACCATTATACAAAATCAAATTAATTTATAGAAAGTGGAGATTTATAGCATTAGTGTTGTTTAAATAATAATATTTTTTATAATTACTATTGAAATATTTATAGACTATGATTTATTAACCAAATTCATTCCTTTTCTTTATTTTGATTTTTTATTTACTAGTATTATTTGATTGTTAGATTCGTCATTCTTCAACCAAGTTTATAACACATTTTCTGCTCTTCTTCAACACTTAAGGTAAGTTACAAGTTTTATGGTAATTAATTTTTCTCCACTCCCCCAAAACTAAATAGGCCGGTTATTTTTCACAACTACATCAGAAACCTTCTTCCATTCATTCTTCATCCTTCTTCCATCAATGTTTGTTCTGATTTCTTCTGTGAAATATTTACTCTGTCAAATAATCTTTCTTCATCTTTGTTTCAACTTTTAAACTTTTATTACATGTTTCTTTATCCCTCTTTATCTAATTGTCACGGGTGGAGACATGAGAGATAATTAAATAATTCAATTCGAGGTTTCTCTCTCTTCCTGAGATAGGTTGCTTTAATAATCAATTTTTTTGTTTGAAATATTATTCAGTTTTAAGGAATAACAATTCTTTTTTTCTTTCTGAAATCTCTCATCTGCTACCTTATTTTGGTCTTTTAGTATAAATTTTCTTTTATCGCAAAACTATTTTCTCCTTTTGATCTTTTTCTTATTAAATTCACATTTTTCAAGAGATCATTATCCAAATATTTTTCCTATTTTTTCAATATTATTTTTTACAAATAATTTGTAGATGACAAACTAAATCACATTTTTTATCAAATTAATCATAGATATGGTCCAGCTTGTAACAATGATTGATAATCTGTAGGAGAAAACACTTGTTTATTTTGTTTTGTCCAATATACAATGGTCTTTGAAAATTAACAAAGAAGATGAGAATTTTTTAAAAAATTAATGGCTTTAAGTGGTCTTTTGCATCCCTTGTACGACAACAGTTTTAAGACCTTAGACTATGTTCCTATGATTTAGAAGAAAGCAGAAAGACTTTAGAGTGATTGTTATGGTTGAGCATTAAACACATGGCTAGAGGTGGCAAAGCGGGCGGGCCACCCTATTTAGGTCCGGCCCATTTAAGCCCGTCCAAAAGTGGGGCGGGACAAACCAACTTAGACGTCCGAACTAAAAAGTCAAATCCACATCATTTAATAAGTCTTAATGTAAATGTCATATTCTTCAACATAAACAAACAATGTAACTATAGTAGCAAAAAATTAAAACAAACACACTAACATAAAACCCCAAAAATCAAAACTTTGTTATTATAATGAGAGAAAAAATCCTTATGTGTAAAACTTATCTTATAGCTTTAGAATCCGGCTCCAATGACAACGAGCAATAGAAATAGAAAAGAATGTATTCTCTATATTTTGCAATAAAGACTTTTCCTATTATGAGTAAAATAAAGAACAAAGTAGAGACCAATTAATGTCTTTAAAATAAGGTGTTTGTGGTTATATGAAAAACGAATATTAGGTTTTGAAGAAATGATGGTTGTTTTAAAAGTATGTCTGCTACATACCACATTAATATTGTTTTAATTTCAAATAAAAAAATTAAATAATAAGTCCGTCGGCGAAACCCACCATTGACTCGTTTTAAAAGTAGGTTAGGCGGGGCCATAGTTGTAAGAATCGGACCGGCCGGTCGGACCGGTTGAACTGGGAATCGGGCTAGTAACCGGTCTGGTTCAATAATTAAATCGCCTTTGTCATCAAACCGGTGCAAATCGGGTTGGATCGGGAAAAACCGGAAAATCGACAGTTTCTGTAAACCGGCGGTTCTAATACTTTTTTTTTAAATTAAAATTTAAATGCAAACAATGTCATTTTGAGTTATAAAAATTTTAAAAAAAATTAAATTTTTTGTTATCATTGTTTTGAAATAATTTTACCTCCTTGGAATAATTTTACCTCCTTGGAACTAAACTTAAGTAGACATTGGAGTTATTTTGTTATAAATTATTCAATTATATTATGTTGCAATTAGAATTTATTTACAATTAGACTTTGTAATTTTGTACTATTTTATTTTATTTGATACTTATGTTTAAAATTTGAATTTAAATTATGAACTTGAGAATTTATGATATGTTATTTTCAAAAAAATTAAGTGCTAGTTATATTTTTTTAGAGACTGGATTATCCGGTTCAACCGGTTTTATACCTATATGATTTTGTTATGATGACAGGTCTATTCAACCGAGTTATCCGGTTTAGTCATGCGGTTCGACCAGTGACCCAATTGTTTAACCGATAAACCAATGACCCAATACTCTCACCGGTTCGATTACCAGTCCGATTTTTAAAATATTGGACGGGGCAGACCAACTTAAGACACCGAGTCAAAAACCTCGCCCCGGCCCGCCAAAATTAATGGATTAAACGGGCAGATTCGTCGGTCCCAACCCGTTTTGCCACCCCTACACATGGCAAACATATATTCAAATTTTACAATTCAAGTACTTCCAGTTGTATTTCTCTCTTTTGATTTAATATTTGAGTTTATGTGTAGCACTTTGAAAACTTCTCGTATTGTACATTATTGACAATGCAACAACCAAAGAAATTATGAATGTAGTAAAATTTCCCAATAATTCAAGTACTTCCAATTCTATTTCTCTCTTTTGATTTAATACTTTTTTTATTTAGGTGTTGTGATTTGGAAAAATAAATTTCAATGATTAAGATTTTGATTCTATAAAATGGGAGATAGAGAGAATGTGCGACCGGAAAAATATAATTTGGTTGTTGATGATGAGATGCTATAGAGATGAAGAGAGGGATATGTGTTGAAGACAAATGAGTTTTAAATGTTTGAAGATTATATTATTTAAATTAGATGCGATGGAATATTAGATTATTTATATATTTAGTGTCCTCTTTTGTATTTTCTATCGTTAACCAATATTTACTGTGTTAAATTATAGATATATTCTCTTTCTTATTTGATATGATTTGTACAAATATTTTTTGAATATAGATGATTTGTATTTCTTTATTCATTTTGATTTTTAATGCATTTTTTTATAGGAGATGATTCAATTTTTACATTAAACATGTGCAAATTGTTATTTTTTATTTATATATCTCAATTTACTTAACTATTTTATTAATTATTATTTTATTATTAACTAAAATACTTTACTCTCATTTATCAATTAAATTAATGTATTAAATATTTATTTTTAATTTGACATAAATATGATTTGTTTAAATGATAATGAATTGATATTATTTTAACATAAAAAAGTCTTGTATCGTTCAATATGTGTGTATAAGTGGTACCATAGAAAATGTTTCTAACTTAATTAATCAATGTTTGTTATTGGTATATGATGATTGATAGTGAGATCTAATTGATATGTATCGATTAATAGTGAGATTTTAACTTTTGGATCAAATCATAACTTAACATCTTTTGAAACACCAAATTAAAACAGTTATTTTTCTTCACATTTTTCGTATATATAATTTAATATAAATATTTGAAATTTCAAACTAAATTTCAAAATCAAATGTTTGTTTGAAGTTTTAATAACTAATTAGGAAAATTATATTATAATTTAAAATTTTAATAACTTTTTTCTAAAATAAAAATTATATGAAACAAAAAAATAAAGCTATTGATGAAAATATTAAATAACAACAAAAACAAGTTTATTATTGATTCAAATGTTTTTGTAAATAATGTCAAAAGAAAAAAAAATAAACTTTATATACGAAAAAAAATATAAATTATTGTTTCAATTATTTTTATATACAGAAAAAAAATTATTAACACCAATGTATTATCTCTTTTAAAAATAATAAATTTTTTGATTAAACAATTTTGTCTTTCTTTTATTTTATTTTTAGTACATTTTCTAAACAAATGCGCGTACCATAGAGGTACCCGTACATAGGCACGAGTATTTTACTAGTAAGTTCAAATAAGTGAATCGGCCGATATTTAGTCTCATTATATTTCGTGGGTCTATTTAAACATAAGTTAGACTATGGATGTTGAAATTTGAACCAATACAATATAAAATCACAGGTCGAACCACCAAACCAGAACCAAACAAAATTGCATTATATTACAATTCAACCATATGATTACGAATGATTTTTTATTCCTAATACTTAGATTTTCATTTCAATCTTATCTCTTCTAACAGTATCACACATTCTTCTCATGTTCTTCTCAAGGTATATCCTGCATATTCTTCTCTAATCTCTCCTTTGTTATATTTCTTTTTCATCTTCTCATTTTTATGCTATTATTTTCTCTTCTAATTGTATTTTTATTGCACATGTTCTTTTTTAATTTCTCATCTCTTATATTCTTTCTTTTCATCTTTCTCTAATTTTTCCTGTCCTCTATTTTTTGTTCATTATAATATTTTTTATATTATTTTATGTTTCTTTTAAAATCACTTTTATTTAATCTGGTTTTTGTAATACACATTACTATTTTGTTGTTTGACCTCTTTTGTTATTTGGTGTTAAAATTGCGTTGACTTTGTTATTTGGTGATGTATCAATGACCAAACTGAACCGTAAACTTTTTTCTCTTGCAGTTTAGATAATTTTTAGATCAAAATCACATTGTGAACACCTCTAAATTACTTATTCAAATACTACTTTCAAATTAAACAAATGTTTAAATAGACTAATGAACAATATGGCATACTAGATATTAGACCTAACTCTTAATTTTTTTATATGAGCAAATCTAATTTGACTCAACCTACTCTCACCATAATTCCGACCGAATAAACCTACTTTATTTTTTTAAAATAACTTACTTTAAATCATTACATTTCAAAAATAATTTATGTATAAATGATAATCATCTCATTTTAATTGTGTCTCTAATACTTTAAAGAAGAGTTAGAGAATTCTTATCAATGGGAGGGCTTAGTAGGTCGGGCCCTTACTAGGTAAAGTACTCCCCATTGGAACCTCTTACTTTTTAAAATTTACCGTTCTTATTATTTTCACTATACGATGGGTAATTTTGAACATTAACTAGTAAAATATATGTGCGTTCGCATGAGCATTAGTATTGTACATGCATTTGTTTTTAAAATATAATAAAAATAAAATAAATAAAAGATAAAATTGTATAACCAAAAGAATTTATTATTTTAAAAGACAATAAATTGGTGTGTATAATTTTTTTCGTATATAAAAATGTTTAAATCAATAGTATTTTTCTTCTATATGTAAATAATATTTATGTTTTGGCATTATTTTTGTTTTTTTTAAAATTATTCTCATTTATTAAAATAAGACCATTTAAAAATATTTGGATCAACAATATATTTTGTGACGTATATACTAAATTGATAAATTTTTATTATTTAATAATTTGATTAATAATTTTATTTTTCCCGTTCATATAATTTCTTTAAACTCGTGGCTACGCCTGGGTATTGGTATGGTAGTTTCATTTAAACCTGTGAATACTCATGTGGTCGCACTGGTACTGATATGTTATACGCATTTATTTTCAAAATTTAATAAAAATGAAAAGAAAGAAAAATAAAATTGTTTAACCAAAAAAATTTATTATTTTTAAAAGAAATACATATTTTTATTTATAATTGGATCATAAATATAATATTTCCTTATATACAAATATTTGGATAACAATATATTTTTTCATATGTAAATATTATTTTTGTCTTATTTTTTCGTTGTGAGTTTAATATACATGTCTTATTTTCCCATATATATATATATATATATATATATATATATATATATATATATATATATATATATATATATATATATATATATATATATATATATATATATATATATATATATATATATATATATATATATATATATATATATATATATATATATATATATATATATATATATATATATATATATATATATATATATATATATATATATATATATATATATATATATATATATATATATATATATATATATATATATATATATATATATATATATATATATATATATATATATATATATATATATATATATATATATATATATATATATATATATATATATATATATATATATATATATATATATATATATATATATATATATATGACCTGATCAAAAAGGGGTCACTAGCTGGCCACACTCTGTTGGGCTGCTGCCTGTTCTCCGGTGATGAGGAGGAGGAGGGGGTGTACCTGCAAGGCACTCCGATGCCAAAGTAAGTATATGGGCAGAGTGGTCACAAGCACAGAAAAAGGGGTAAGAAGTGAATTACCTGACCCTCTTGTGAAAGAAGGTATTTATAGAGAGACCCCAGCGTTGGGCCAACGGTCACTTGTGTTGGGCTGGATTGCTAGGCCCAACCCAGGTGAGTGCTAGGGCTTACGTGGCGTAGTGAAGACCAGGACGCGGTCTTCGCCCTAGTTCAACTGTCCTGTGATCTCTAGAAAGTGGGTTTGACCTGCTCTTTCGGAGGTGGGCAGTTGGTCGGTGACGTGTTCCCGCGGAGGGGAGCACGTGGAGAATGCGCAAATGGCATGTTGATCTCCCCACGGAGGGGAGCTCGCGAGGTTCCCCGAAGGTGTGTTGTTGTCCCTGCGGAGGGGAGCACACGAGGGCGTGGGAGAGACATGTTGTTCTGCTTGTTGGCATGGGGATCCTGCCCGCGGAGGGATGTTCTGCCCGACGCGGGACAGTGGTTGGCAGCGCCTCCCCGCGAAGGGGAGAGCGCAGAGGACGTCTTGAGGCACATTGTTCTCCTCGACGGGAGCATGCCCTGCCCGTCGAGGTGTCACGCGCTCGATCAACCTGCATAAACCATATTGGGCCTTTATTGTGCATCATTGGGCTGGGCCGCGAGGTGAGGCCGGGGCCCAGGTCAGAACAGGAGCCCCCCAAGTCGAAGCTCTTCGGTGGAAGAGCGAGGACTTGAAAACGCTGTTTCGGGGAAGAAGGTAGCGAGGCACGAGACTCCGCCGCCTCGTGTTCGGCGGGGTGTGTGTGTGTGTGCGAAGGTCTCTCCATGTCGCCGGGTGCGTGGGGCAAAGACATTTAAAGGGACACGAATGTCAGCTTACCGTCACGTGTCATGCATTGAGTGGGCGTGAGGGCGGCTACCCTAGGGGCACTCAAGGGCCTAGTGTCGCTTCGAGTTCCGCGCCAGGTTATAAATAGGGGAGTCCCCGCGCACTTTTTACTTTTCACCTTGCCTTTTTACTTACAAAGCTCTGTTGTTCCGCCCCGTCCGTCGCCGCCGTGAATTGCCGCCGCGCCGTCCGTCTTGCATTCCGTCAACCGCCGCTATAAAGTGAGTTTTCTTCCTCCTTTCTTTTATTTTCGCCGTTTATTTTTGAGTTTGTGGCCGTGACACGATGAGTGCCCCGAGGAGAAACGCGAGTTTCCGCCGTATAAACAAATTATATTACATCAAATTTGATCTAAATTCAATATAAATATGTAAATTCTTTTAGCATTTATATTAATATAACCTTAAAAAATAAAATAGAAGAGAGATTAATATATCAACATGACACAATATCTGACATTTATTCCTAATAAAACATATTTACATTTTTTAACTACTTTATTGCATAATAAAGAAAAATTAATGTATTGATATAAAGTAATTAATATAATATTATAATTGAATTATCAAAATGAAGACCATCTGATATGACTTAAGTTAGAAAAATATAAATTCAAATTTAATCTCATATCTTTTTTCTTTAGCTACTCTACTATATAGATCTTATCTATATTCTAAATCTATAATACAAGAAAAAAAATTGTTGTGGTTAAGACATAATTATCCTTTTGTTTGTATCCTCCACAAATTGTGTCTTTAAAATCACAAATCCAATGATTTTGTCCGATCATTAAATGAGAAGTATCCGTTAGCCACTTTATTGAGACTTCATTGCATAGCCCGGCCAAATGGCCACCTGTTTATTTTCTTTGCACTTACTCCCTCTGTTCCAAATTATAAGACGTTTTAGACATTTCACATGAATTAAAAAATTTAGTTATTATTTTATAGAAAAGAAAAATTATGTATTATTTTACAGTAATTCCCCTCATAATTACACATGAGAGATGATAGAATGAGGGTAACAAGTATGGATGTTTAATGAGATTGACAAAAAATTTGCAAGTTCCTTGTCACATTAGGCAATTTTTAAGTTGTTGTCATGATCTTGACATAAAACATATATGTACTATGTCACTCATATGCTTTAAGCAAACATTGAAAGTTGAGTCATGTATAAATTTTAATTCAAAAAATTGCAAAGATCTATGTTTTTAAAGAAACTTATGTCCGATTTTATAATTTAAGTCATATATAAGTTAAATCATGATCTTGACATAAAGCGCATAGTATAAATTTTTAACACTTTTATGTTAGGTTTTATAAAGAAACGTTGTTATTTATTATATAGATTCTAAATGATAATGGAAAAAACTTTAGATTTTAGTGAATGATGAAATAATCATGGAATAGAAAAAGTTGAATAAATATAGTTTAATTATAATTAATATTTTAATTAGGACCTTAATTTTTTTTTTCATGTATTGTGTTCAATAATATTTGTTGTTAAAAGAATTACTTGCTAGACTTTAATCATTATTATTGTTACTATTATTTAATAGTTTTTAATTGTTATTGTTCTGGACTGGGTTTAGGCCTGCCCATTCTTCGGACAGGCCCAACCCAACGCTATTTGGAAACGACCTAACAAGGCCCAAATCCCCCAGTGTCGGGCACACTTCTAGACACACCGGACAGACATGCCTCCCCCCTCCAGTCGGGCAGAACAACACGTCTTCCACATGTTCTCCACGTACTCCTTCCGCAGGGACACGTCATTAGCCAACTACCCACCTTCGAAAGAACTGGTCAGCCCACCTTCCGGAGATAACGGAACAGTTGAACTAGAGCGAAGATCACGTGCTGGTCTTTATTATGCCACATAAGCCCTAGCAATCACCTGGGTTGGGCTTGACAATCCATCCCAACACAAGTGACCGTTGGTCTTGCGCTGGGGTCTCTCTATAAATACTCTCTTTCACTAGAGGGCCAAGTATTCAATTCTCTACACCTCACATCTATATTTGCTCTCACTTTGGTCCCCTACTTACTTTGACATCAGAGTGTCTTGTAGGTACACCCTGTGGAGGCAAATCGCCACACATCACACAAGTCTGCAAGACATTGGTTAATGCAGGTTTCGATGATGACAAATTCCCTGGATAGATTGGAAATTATGAACTCTAGATCTACTAAACCAGATGCAACGTATCACCCACCATATCCTTTTATGCTTGTCTTAAAACTTCTGAAATGAATATACTATGTGTAGATAAAATGCAATCATGACCAAAGGTATGAAAGACCTCAAACTGATGAATTTTTGCAGGTTTGCAGGGTATGGGTCGACCATAGGGTCGACGCATGCATCAGAACAATTCTGCACTAGTCAGCACACAAGGCAATGAGTCGACTATAGTGTCGGCGCATGAAGGAATAACTTTCCAATGGGCCAGCGCGTAAAGGCATGAGTCGACCATAGGGTCGACGCATAATGGAAATAGATTTCAACGGGTCAGCGCACGCCGACTGTATGGTCGATGCACACTGATGAATTTTCCAGATTTCCAAAACAACACAGGCCATGCGTCGACGCACAGACCTGTTGTGATCGACCGTTCGGGCGGAAAATCTGTTTTAAAATGCTTCCCTCTTATATTTGAAATACTGTTATGTCTAAAATTATGTTGGCACTATATATAGTTGTTTAACCACTTGTGTCTTTTAACATTTGATATTCTTTTGATTCATGTGTTCAAAAACAAGAAAGAGTGAAATAGGTGTCCAAGATTCATCATCTTCATCTTCAACATCTCACAACATTTCAATTACACACAATCATGTATGAAATGCATTTGTGAGAGATTCAAGGTGATAAGGTTCGGGGCTTAGATTGGAGAATCAAGCTCGGGTTGAAGATTGTGACAGGTTCTTTCTTGAATAAAACCATTGGGGTTTTACCCTCCAAGATTGGTTTGAATTTTGGGGGGTTTTTGGACGAGATTCTTCATCAAAGGTCAATCGAGCGAAGGTGATTGTGAAGAGGTGTTCTTCACAAGTCTAGTAGAGGATTCGGTGATTTTGAAGGGAAGATCTCGGGGTCGATTTGGTGCTGTTGAGATCAGTCGGAGCCAAAGGTTTGAACAACAACGTGTTATTCAATAAGGTGGCCGGAGTCGGAGGTCCATCAACACAAATCGGAGAACTTGATTCATCTTGAATCAAGGGGCAAGGAGTGAAGGCAACTTTCAACACATTGAGATTTCTGTTGTACATTTGCTGCTCAATCCTTGTATAAACTGTTACATTCAACAGGTGATATCTATAAAATCTATCTCAATTCTATTTTTAGAATTGAGGGCAGACGTACCCCGAAGCGAGGACGACGGGGGAACTGCCTCACCAAATACTTGTCTTCTCTATTTTCAACATTTACGTTATAGCTCAAAATAAGTGATTTTTGTATAAGCTCTATTGTCAAAATTGTGATATCAATTGAGTAAGAGGTTAAAACTCTGTTTTTGACTCCAAAGTACAACAAGACATTGTACTAGGCTGGTTGGAATCACTTACTCAACATAAATATCATTTGGAGTGTTTTTGCACACCAAGTGTTTGACATATTGCTTGAACCAAAATTATCTTACTTGTGTATCTAGTTTTGGTTTGATCTTTGAATCATTGGAACTAGGAATCCTTACAACTGAAGTAAATAATTGATAAGTGTAATTAGTGTTGTGATTCTATTTTTCCAAATTGTCATTAATCCAAAGGCTTACGTGTATCCGGTTTTCCAATAACCGGTCGTTTTAGACTATATTTTCCTCGGCCGCTTCCGCACTTAAAACATTTTTAAAACCAATTTTAAATTGGTAGCGCCGACTCAAATTTTAATTGGGGATCTATTCAAACCCCCCCCTTCTAGATCCGTGCCATAGTCTAACAAGTGGTATCTAGAGCTCTGGTTTTTCGGTGCTTCAAATACAACGTAGATAGAAATTGGCTAACGAACCAAAAGGGGTGTACAATAGGGCTCCCGTTTTCAACGGTGAAAATTATAGTTATTGGAAAGACTGTATGCGTGTGCATATAAACTCCATAGACAGAAAAATATGGAACGTTATCCTTAATGGTCCAATAGAAGTTACTATGACCAATGCGGATAACGTAGTTGTGCCAAAGCCTGAAGCACAATGGACCGATGACGATGAGAAAAAATACAATTATGATTGGAAAGCTAAAAACATCTTAATCTCCTCATTAGGTGTAGATGAATACTATCGTGTATCCCATTGTCCTACCGCTAAGGCCATGTGGGATTCACTACAAATAGCCCATGAGGGGACAAACGATGTTAAGTTGGCTAGAATCAATACATTAACACAAGAGTTTGATCTCTTTTTCATGAAGCAAGGGGAAACCATTGCTGACATGCAAAAGAGATTTACTCATCTCATCAATCGTTTACATTCATTAGGTAGGCCTGTTTCCAATGATATTGCTACTAATAAGATCTTAAGATGTCTTAACAGGGAATGACAGCCTAAAGTGACCGCCATCAAAGAAGCACATGGTCTTACCTTATTAGACTTAACAACATTGTTTGGCAAACTACAAGAGCATGAACAGGTACTCTTGAGTCTAGACCAACGCGAAAAGATGGAAAAGAAAGACAAAACGAATGTGAGTGAAAAGAAATCAATAGCTCTCAAGACTTCCTCCTCAAAGTCTCAAGCAAAAGAGCAAAGTGATTATTCCTCAAGCGACGAAGAAGAAGAGGATAAGAGCGAAGATATGGGGTTGTTTGTCAAACGGTATAACCGTTACGTGAGAAAGAACGACATCCAACATTCCGAGAAGAACTTGGTAAACTTCCGGAAACAATCGAGATACTCCAAGGATGATGACTCAAAAGGTAAAAAGACTAGAGGGACGTGCTACAAGTGTGGAAAGCCCGGTCACTACAAACCGGACTGTCCAATGAACAAAAAGGGAAAGGACAAGGAATCATCAAAGTCACACAAGAAATCATCAAAGCCTAGGAGAGCGTACATAACGTGGGAAAGTGACAGCGACTCTTCCTCCTCTGATGAAAGCTCTAGTGGTGAAGAAGAGTCCGTGAATCTATGCCTCTCCGCTAATCAGAAAAATAAGAAAAAACAGGTACGTCACTCTAACTATGATAAGTCCTAAAAAATGTCGCATTCAGAATTACAAACCGCATTTAATGCCTTACATAATGAAGCAGTTGAAGCCTTCGAGAAACTTTCCTCTAATAAGAAATTTTTTACGTATTTAGAGCACAAAGTTAAAGAGTCCGAAAAGAAATTAGAGGACCTTAAGGCTTCCATTGTGAAAGGCAATGAATCGGATTGTAAGGACAATAGAAATCCTTTCAACTTCGGGTGTGATACTTGTCATATTTGGCAAGGTGAGGTTAGAAACCTCAAGGCCAAATTAAACAAGGCACTTGAGCCTAAAGTTACATTTCCTATTGATAAAAAGGATTTTAGAAAAAGTATGATTAACCCATACCAAAAATATGCATATGTAATTAGGGATTGAGCAAGTGAAAGTGACTCTAAAGTCGATTTTGCATGCTTATATTGTTACAAGAAAGGCCACTCCATTGGTAAATGCCGGTTTAGGAGATTTCTTGTTCCTAAAGGCATCTACCAATGGTTTCCCAAACGCAACCATTTTGTCGCTAACCTATTAGGACCCAATATGCCATTGGGTACCTCCTTGTGCTAATTATGTTTTGATAGGTGAAATGTGTCGAGACCACCGAGAGAAGATGGGTTCTCGACAGTGGATGCTTAAGACACATGTCTGGAGACATATCCTTATTCATAGACTTTGTGGCTAAGAAGAAAGGGTACGTAACTTATGGTGATAACAATCGCGGAGCAATACTAGGTAAAGGTAGTGTAGGTAATCCCGCCTCTACTATGATTTCCGACGTGTTGCTTGTCGAAAACCTTAAACATAACCTGCTTAGCATTAGCCAATTTTGCGACAAAGGATACAATGTATCTTTTTCAAAATATTGTTGCAAAATTGTGCATGAAAATGATAAGAAGAATATGTTTAATGGTTTTAGAGTAAACAACGTATATATGCTTGACTTAAATAAAGTATCATTAACAAGTGACAAATGCCTCATAACTATGAGTGAAGACTCATGGCTATGGCATAGGCGTTTAGCGCATGTTAATTTTGACTTACTCAATAAGGTAGTCTCAAAAGACCTAGTCTTAGGACTTCCGGAAATAAAGTTCACCAAGGATCACCTTTGTGATGCTTGTCAAAAAGAGAAGCAAACGAGGATCTCATTTAAGTCCAAAAAGATAATTTCAACAACGAGACCTCTTGAACTTCTACACATGGACTTGTTTGGGCCGTCTAGGATCAAAAGTCTAGGAGGAAACTATTACGGGTTCGTAATAGTGGACGAATTTTCTAGGTTTTGTTGGACCATCTTCTTAGTAAGTAAAAGTGATACATTCGCCGCTTTTGAAAAGTTTGCTAAGCTTTCCCAAAATAAGTTAAATACAAACATAGTGTCAATTAGGAGCGACCATGGAGGTGAGTTTGAAAATCACTTATTTGAAGAATATTGCGGCAACCATGGTATAGATAATAACTTCTCCGCTCCACGCACTCCTCAACAAAACGGGGTTGTGGAGCACAAAAACCGTATTTTAGAAGAATTGGGAAGAACAATGATTAACGAAAGTGGTTTGTGTTGCACCCCAAAATTTGACCAACATTTCTTTACCTAGCTTGTGTTTCATCTAATTCACACTAGCACTATCACTTGCATCTCATTGATATATGTGCAGTAGATCAAGAGGTATGACTACCCATCAAGAGTTATATGAGACTTTGAAGCTAGCCAAGAAGGTTATTCAAGTGTTCAAGGGTTGATATCTTTGTTAGAGATCCTCAGAGAGATTGGTTGAAACCAAGGTTGTGTGCCTCCTAACTTGAGAGTTGGGGGAGCTCCTCAGATGATTCTGAAGCTATGAGGATGGACTTGAAGCTTTGAGAAAGCTTATGAGATGTCTTGAAAGCCATCATGAATCCTAGAGAGGTCATTGTACAAGAATAAGAGACTCAGCCATGAGTGGTATAATTAGGGTTTGACTGGGTCAACCCTAGGTCAACTGATGATTTGGAGAGGGTTGAGACCTAATCCAAGAGCCATGTGATCATGGATTGATGCATTGAGATGCTATAAGGATGATTCCAAGGTCAACTCATCATGATTGAGGAGTTTGAGAAGTTTCAAGCTAGGGTTTCTAAGGCTTGACAGTGTAAAATCCCCTGGTTTGACCCCTATCTTCAAGGCAGTTTAGCTCAAGATGTGATTGCCATATCATCTTACCCCCAACATGAATGTTGTAGAGATTGCTCTTAGCTTTAATTTGAGTACTATAAGTCCTTGATAGGATTTGTAGAGCTCAAGTTATGACTTTGACAAGTTACAGGTCATCTGAGGTATGTGAATTTGGGGCCTTGAAAGTCACCCAACTTGCACCCAACTTTTGCCTAAGAAGGATGATTCCTATGAACTTTTGGTCAACATGAATGTTGTTCCTCATCTTCTTACCTTTCTAGAGAGTACTAGAAGTCCTTGATAGGATTTGTAGAACTCAAGTTATGGCTTTGACAAGTCAAGGGCATTTTGGTCATTTGGAGATTATAGGTCATTTCAAGCATAAGGCCATAACTCCTATTTCCAAGCTTCAAATGGAAAAATCTTCAACATCAAACTTGCTTAAAATGATGTTTTAAGGCTATTAGGGAGGTCATGAGATGTTGAAAAGGCTTGTAGCAAAAAATGGTAAAAATGACCTAAAATGGAGGCATAAGTTAAATAAGTCCAAGTTGGAAATTGAAATTTCCAAGCTACACATCCAAAACATGGCATATAATAGGTCATTTTGACTCTAAAAAGAATTTTAGAAACAATGGTTCAGCCACTTTTTTGATTTGAGGTTTAGATCATGGACTTGCTTTGGAAAATGCTTGCTTGCATATTAAGGCACAAATGCAAAACACAAGAAAACTCAATGAACAAGCTAGCTAAGTATCTTAACACCTCATATATCTCATCTAAGGAGATTTTCAGGTCAATTACAAGGGCTGCAAGAGGCATAGCATGAGATGGCATGTGAGATGAGATGAAATCATAAACTCATGGCATGAGAATCCCAAATTCTCATTGGATGATTCCAGAAGGTTCTAGATGAGTCTGAACCATCCTATATATGGATTAGAACTTGCTCAGATGCAAGGTTGGTGAGAGATTAGAGAGGAGAGTGAGATAGCCATTTCAATTGCTTCCATTGCAAGTTGAAATCAAATTCCACATTCCACACCATTTTCATTGCTTCTTTCAATCCCAACACATTCCATTGATCACACTGAATGTGTGCATACCAAATTGAAGGCAAGATCATGAAGAATTGAAGAGTTGGCACTTGGATTTTGGAGGCTGCAAATCATAATCGAGTTTGGAGATTCAGGCTTTCTTGGTCAAATCTTTTGCAAACAGAAGCTTTATCATCAATCAAGGAAGGTTTCTGAAGAGTTTGAGAGGTTGAAGTGGAGCTTTGACCTATCTGATATCCAAGATTTGACAGGTTAGTAACTTTTCTTCTACACCATAATTTAAGCATGATTAGGTAGAATTGTTAGGTTAGAATGGTTAGAGACAAGTAGGTGATGGATTCTGGGAAGTTTGAGATCAATTGGTGAAGTTTGAGTCAGTGACACCATTTTTGTTTGGATCAAGAACACGAGATATAGTGAGCTATAATATGAGTTTGATATCAAGAATTAACCAGTGTGGGGTGGTGATCATTCTGAGGTAATTAATTTCAAGAATTGTTAGAATTGAAGTTTGAGAATATTTTTGATCTTGGATCGGGTTCAGAGATTTAGGATGATTCAATGGATTTTAAGTCCATGGTTGTGATCAGCATGGAATTTAGAACAGATTAGGGTTTTGAATTTTAGTTTTTCATGGAGAATTGAGGTGATACGAGTTGGGAGAAGTTTGAGCTTGAAGCTCTGTTTCCATGGCTTCCTCATTTGAACCCTAGCTGGAGGAAGAAGATAAAGACGTGGCCGTTGGATGAGGCAAGACTCGTTGACTGAGTGGAGATCCAAAGGCTGTGATTTAATTTCATTTGAAGAGGGAAATCTGAAGATACAATGAAACGCGACGTTTCATTTAAATTCGTTTTGGGCTTAAGTGATGAGATTGATATCCCCGCCCCCATCCATGGCCCATTGATGTTTTGAACTGAATTTTGTTACTTAATGCACCGTGTCTTTTCCTTTTTCTTTATGATTTTGATTGATTTTCTGATTGAATCTTGGGCCTGGCGCGCATTGATATCCCCCCCCCCCCCCCCATTTTAAGCCCAATCATGAATTGAACTGAACATAATTGCTATCTGCACCAATGCTTTTTCATTTTAATTTCTTTTTCTCCATTTTTCTTTAATCTTTGAAAAATCATATTAAATAGAAAAATGATGATTTTTGCATGGGGATTTTTTCTCCCATTTCATGTTAATGTCTAGAAAATTATAAAATCAAAATATTTGCATTTCATGCATTTTTAATATTTTTTGTGTATTTTCTCTTTTAATAGCTTTTAATTCATTTTATGTTGATGCATAGATTTGTAGAATTTTGTTTAGCTAGTTCCCTTCATATTTTTAGGCCATTCTTTTTAGGATAGTTAGATTAGGACTTTAGCTCCCCTTTGGATTTATTCCATAATTTTGTGATTAATTTTTGATTAGTTTTGATTAGATGACTTTAGGTTGTATAGAATTAGGTCAATCCTTAACATAGGTCCACAATAACACTAGAATTTTGGGTTTCTAGGTCAAGATAGATATTGGGACATATTGGGTATTAAGGGTAGGTATATAGGATCCCCTAGAAATTATATTAGATTTTAATATAGTAGTATACTATTTTTAATTGATTTTTGTAGTTGATTGTTGTTTGTGTTGCCCTTGTGGGCTTGTATTTTGTTTTGCCTTGCTTTGTGGGTTTTTGCTTGGCTTGGTGGGCTTGGTCTTGCTTTGAAGAGCATGGAGGAGCATAGTAGAAGACTTGAAGGTTGAACAAGGAGCTTGAGAGCTTGAAGTCTTGTTTGTTTTGTTGTTGTTTTAGGGTTAGGGATTAGGAAGAGCTTAGACTTAGTTGATTCCTTTCTTAAACATGGATGGTATCTTTCACCTCCATTCTTCCCCATGATTCAAGGTCATTCTATGGTATTCACCTCCCTCCTTTGTAGGGATAAGTGATGATACCTAGGAAGTAGAACCTTTGAGGGAACCATTCTTTTGATGTTGAACCCTTATAGGTCACCTTTGGTAGTCAATAAGCAGTTTAATATCCTAGCTTATCCAGTTAAGTGATTTCTCCTGATTTGAGTATCTTGAGAGATGTTGGGGCTTGAGTGTGAATATGAAGACCTCATTGAAGAGTATGAAAGAGGATGATTCCCTGAGCATTGCCATGTCAGCTGAGGCTTGAAGAGCAAGGAGAGCAAGTTGATACTTGAAGACCCCATGAAGATCCAGTAAAGACTGAATGAAGAGCTGAGGCTTAAAGATTGAAGGATGAAGTTGAAACTTCTAAGTGATTGAAGACTACTCTGAGAAGCTGAAGCTTGTAGGAAGAGAAGACCAAGTTGATACTGATAAAGCAAAGAGAGCTGAAGCTTGAAGATTGGGTTGATACTTATGAAGAAGATTCAATTGAGATTGAGTGTAGAGCTGAAGCTTGAAGAATCAAAGGATAAGTTGATACTTACTTTGAAGCTTGGAGATCCTGAAGGAATCAAGTTGATACTTGTGGTTAAGAGTGAAGCCTGAAGGTGGAACTGAGTAAGGAGCTGAAGCTTAGAGAAGAGAGAATAAGTTGAAACTTATGTTGAAGGGTTGAAACCTGGAGAAGCAAATTGATATTTGTCAAGAGTGATGTAGGTCTGAAGACTGAATTGCTGTTAGAAGAGCTAAAGCTTGGAGTTGAGAGAGGAGTTGATCTGTTCTCTTGTCTGTTTTCTAACTGTATTGATGTGCCTTGTTTGACTTGCTTGATGCATTAGAATAAGTCCATATCTAGACTAGATTTGAGCTAGGAGCATGATTGCACTAGAGGTTGAGTTGCTCCCTCTGCTTGTATTGTTACTGTATGGCTTTGCTTGCGGGTATTCGGTAGAGCCCAGCTCCCTTGCCCATGTGGTTTGTTTTGCTTGATAGCATGATTTTATGTTATCTGTATGATTGCAGCTTACTGCATTCTGCTTGATAGCATGGTGTTATTTCTTCTGTATGATTACTGTTATTCATTCTGGCTTAAGGTTGAGATGAGCTTGTGGAGGCTGCTGCCCCACACACATTTCCTCCCTCACTTGCATTGCATGCATTTTACAGTCGTTTACTGTATATTTGTTTACTGTTTAAGCTGATGCTTTATCTGTTTCTGTGTATCATTGACATGATCCCTTAGGACTCTCATTTCCTTTGATAAGGAAGTGATGATAGAACTTTAGGTTGAAACCTATGCATGATAACTTCTAGGAGTTCCCTGTTTCAAACCTCAACCATAGGATGAATCCTTGGCATGACAACAGTAGAACTTGATAGTCTCCCTTTAGTTGAGCCTGTTCTCTTCTCATCTCAAAACAACTTAAGATACAGTAATCATGAATGATTTCTTTCGTACGTTACGAGCCTTAAGCTACCTGAGAAAGGATTGTTGGAGAGCTTCTTTTCAACAATCTGGATGTTTAGTATGGTACCCTTTGGGTGACATGCGACGCATTCACTCTCAGGTCATAGTCTCTAGTGCGATTGAAATTGCAAACACAATAAAAAACACTTCTTCCATAAAAGACAGAAAACAAACTTCAAACCTTTTTGCCCCGTGGGCCCATAATTCAAAGGAAGCTTTTCTGAAGAAAAGAGTGTCGTTAAACTTCAGCGCCAATGCAAACAGGCTTTGTCCCTAACTGCTGGAACTGATGTTTAACCCTACTCGATAAAACAGATGAATCTGAATCCCCGTAATGCGTAGTATCCCGAACTACGTAAGCTCTGATCTCTCATGCCTGTTGAGAGTACGTAGGCACAATACTGATGTATTGGCGAGCTACCTTCCCCGTAACCCGTCGTAGGTCGAACTACGCAGACTCTGATTTCTCATTCTCTGATGAGAATACGTAGGCATAAAGTGCGATGCTTTGCCGAGTCATTTTTCTTTTCTATTTAAGCCAGCCTTGATAGGTAGATAGATAAACCAACTCGTCCAGTAAACACAACAAGCGTGGATCCCGTCGAGTACGACGAACGTGAGGGGTGTTAATACCTTCCCCTTGCGTAACCGACTCTCGAGCCCAGACAACGGTTGCGACGACCTTGTCTTACCCTTTTTCGTCAGGTTTTTCCGATCGTTTCCTTTCCCGCTCCGAGGGATAAATAACGAAAGGTGGCGACTCTTCTGTTCTGCCGGCACCTTATTTTCGCGGAAGCGACAACTGGCGACTCTGCTGGGTATCGAACCCAGAATCTCTGGTTCCCCGGTTCCCTATGCGAGTCAATCCTAGCGCTTGTATGATTACTTGTTGGGTTGTGTTTACTTATCGCATTTTTATTTCCCGCACTTTATTTTCAGTATGATATGATTATCTGTGCTGTTGTGGGAGGGGCATTCTGATGAGTAAGAAGCCAGACCCAGGCTTGAGTGAACATAACATTAGTTGTGGAAATTAGTGGGCGCGTGCTTGCTTTGCAGGCACTAGTGTCTCATGAAATCCAAGCTCATACGAGGTTCTCCCGGTTGGCTTCTCTTTCAACCCTTTGGGTTGAGACGGTTGCTGGTTTGGAGGATTGTCGACTCTGGGGACCGATCATTTGTGATTCAGCCGAGTGAGGCCGCTTCATGAGCTGGTGATGCCACAGCTTCTGGGTATCTTATCACCTCTCTTGAATGTCTGTGACGCTGATGAACACATAGGATGCCGAACTTGAGTCAGTCTAGGTCCATACTTGTGAGCAGGGTTGGGTTCATTGCAGGAAACTTTGACCTTCAGACCACCTGGTTTTCTTGATAGTGGATCAGTTTTGTTTTGATCAGAGGATCTTATCATCAGATGTGTATTTGTTCTTGATAGAGCAGGTTTTGATCAGAGGATCTTATCATCAGATGTGTATTTGTTCTTGATAGAGCAGGTTTTGATCAGAGGATCTTATCATCAGATGTGTATTTTTTCTTGATAGAGCAGGTTTTGATCAGAGGATCTTATCATCAGATGTGTATTTGTTCTTGATAGAGCAGGTTTTGATCAGAGGATCTTATCATCAGATATATGTTTGTTCTTGATAGAGCAGATTGGGATCAGAGGATCTTATCATCAGATGTGTATTTGTTCTTGATAGAGCAAGTTTTGATCAGAGGATCTTATCATCAGATGTTTGCTCTTGATAGAGCAGAGTTTTATTATCAGATGTTTGTTCTTGATAGAGCAGAGTTTTACTATCAGATGGTTGTTCTTGACAGAGCAGATTTGTGGCCCGATACCCGGGTTTTCCTTATTATCAGATAAAGTGGTTGTTCTTGATAGAGCGGCATCACGGTTTTGTTGATACAAAATCTCCACAGCACAGTTGCCTTGATCTCCTGCTGCATGATTGCATTTTACATTATTTTGCATACTCATTTGCATTTCATTAACGTGTGTTTGTGTTGCAGGTACCGTTTTCCCCGATCCAGGATTTCTTGCCTCCGATTGTATTGTTATGGGTTCTTTAAGGAAGACCGTGGTTTACAAGCTCCCTGCCCCTGATGTGATTCAGCTGACCGGTTTGATAGCTTTAGCAGATGATTCTGTGAGGGATGAGTTCCGAAAATCTTACGGCAAGTTGCTCAGTTTGGTTTGTAAACCTTCTGCGTTCGAGTTGAATGGGTTGCACGCTCTGCTGCAGTTCTACGACCCTCCGTTGAGATGTTTCACTTTCCAGGATTTTGTTCTCGCACCCACACTGGAGGAATATGCTGATTTGCTAGGGGTGCCTATTAAGAGGCAGATGCCTTTTGTTCATATGGATGCTGAGCCTGATCTGGCTGGTCTAGCTCCGTCACTTCATCTGGATGCCTCCGAGTTGGTATTGACTAGTTGGAACAAGGTTCCTGGTTTCTCCTTGCAGTTTCTAGTGGGAAAGGCTCAGCAGTGCGCCAAAGACGGATGTTGGGTCGCGTTCAACGCCATTCTCGCTTTGTGCATATATGGCATCATTTTGTTCCCCAATATGCCCGATTTTGTAGACTTCGACGCATTTCACATCTTTGCTTCAGGGAATCCAGTCCCTACCTTGATAGGAGATGTCTACCATTCTATCCACTACAAAAACGAGAACAGAAGGGGCAAGAATGTCTCATGCTGTGTGCCCTTGCTTTACAAATGGCTTGATAGTCATCTGCCCAAGAGGGGTCCTTTTGTTTCGTCTGCAGCCGCAGCTGAGTGGTCCGAGCATCTGATGAGTTTATCTGCAGAGGATATTGATTGGTTTGACAGAGATAGGTTGGGTACCGAGGTTATCTTCAGCTGCAGCGGGTTTCCAAACGTGCCTTTGATAGGCAGGAAGGGCTGTATAAACTACAATCCGTCTTTGCTGGTCCGACAGTTCGCGTATGCTTTGAGAGCTCCGCCGAAGGAGGAAGAGGTGCAGGAATCTCTGTACCTCACTGGTCTCCTAGAAGGGGATTTGTTATCCAAGCTTCAGCGCGCCTGGAATGGCATCACTAAGAGGGGAAAGCCATTGCTGGGGAGAAGCAACAATCAAGCCTACGCTCCGTACGTGACTTGGATCAGAGCCAGAGCAGATGCTATAGGGATGCCGTTTCCTCATGCCAAGCCAGAAATCCCTCCAGCGATTGAAGAGCCTGCTACTGTGCCCATTCAGCAGCATAATCGGGTGCTAGCTGAGCGAGATGAATTGAAGCGGGCGAATGAGGAACTGGAGAAAGAATTGGCTCAGCTCCAAAGCGAGAGGAACGAAGCCGTTCATTCTTTCAAAAGGCAAACAGAGCTGGTGAACCAGCTAGGTACAGACCTGACTAAGCAGATAGCCGAGCGTGAGCGCATGGGTCAGGACTTCAAAGCTGTCAACGACGTACTGGCCACGAAGAAGCAGCACTTGGACGAAGCGTATCGGAGGATATCCAAGTTCAACCAGCACTGGAAGGCTTCCCTGGCCACCAGGAAAGAGCGGGAGGATAAGCTGATGCTACAGATCTCCAAGCTGGAAGCCCAGGTGAAGGATAGTGAGAAGAGGTTTGATGAAGAAACCGCTCGCAGATACGCCGCTGAAGGCCAGCTCAACAGGGCTCTCGCTAACCTGAAGGAGCGCAAACTGACGTTTGAGTCCAAGAAGCGGAAGCTAGAAGATTGTTTCGGCGAAGGAGCATGGGAAGGTTCGGTCAAAGGACTTCAGTACACCATTGTGCAGAGGGAATTACTCGTCGAAGGGTTACTCACTCTGCCGGATCATCCAGAAACAAAGGAGTTGTTAGAAGAGTATCGCGCCCGTGGCCGTACTTGACTATTTGTATTCCTTTTGTTTTGATCATTGTTGTATGCTGACCATCACCAGGCTTGTTGGCTGAGGTCACGCTGTTGATTCATCTTGTACTCGCTGATGTTGTGTACTGCCTTGATGGGCTTTCTTTATATATGAGATTGTTATTTCCATGATTGGATTCAGACTTCTTCTTATTATCAGCACTGGCACTCAGACACTAGGATCGGGGGAAATCTCCCTAACGCACAAACACACGCATGCATTTGCATGAAGCATTTGCATGACGAGCATTTTGTTGTTTTTCCTAACCCTTTTGTGTTTAACAGGTTGTTTCAGGTTGTCTCAGGTAGTTCCAGGATTGATCAAAGACCTATTCACCGCTATCCGACTAGAGCTAATCAAACCAGAATCATGGAGCAAGTGCAAACTGATGTTCAGGAACTCCGCGAGAGAATGGATCGCTTCATGGAGCTCATGCAAGCGGTCGCCAATGGCCAGGATCAGCTCAGAACTTTGGTTCAGCCTTTGATTTCGAGGGTTGATAGCAACGGCGTACTCCATGGTGGGACTGTGCCTACTCCTCCACCAGTTGAAACTCCACAGAATGGTGTTCCCGTGACCGGGGGCAACGGCAGTGCCAACGGCAATGTGATGGCCAACATCGGACTCAATACGACGGGCGTCGGTAATGGGAGTCTGGGAGCTAATGTCAATGTCGGGCTGGGCAACGACAATGCAGGCGTCGGGAATCTGTTTGGGCCTCAGCCATGGCTAGAGGATCGTCAGGACGATGTGTTCTCTCAGAGAGGTGCTGAAGGGGAGCTGAATGCTGAAGCGCGGCTTAGATTCAAGGCACTTGAAGATAAGATGAGAGATATCGAGAATCAGAATACTTTGGGCGTTGATATGTCCAAGCTGGGATTAATTGCTGATTTCAAGGTGCCTCCCAAGTTCAAGGTACCTGACTTTGAAAAATATAAGGGCACCACTTGCCCTCGTGTCCACCTGAGATCGTACTATAGAAAAATGTCTGCTCATTCTGATGACGAGAAGTTGCTGATGCACTTCTTTCAAGACAGTCTTTCCGGGCCATCCCTTGAGTGGTACATGAGTCTGGAGCCTACTAGTGTGCGCACATGGAAGGACCTTGCTGAAGCATTTGTGCACCACTACCAATACAATAGCGACTTGGCCCCGAACCGAGTCCAGCTGCAGAATCTGTCGCAGAGGAACAATGAAGGGTTTAAGGAATACGCCCAGCGGTGGCGTGAGTTGGCAGCCAGAGTTCAGCCGCCGATGGTTGAACGCGAGCTCGTGCAGATGTTTGTAGCCACCCTCCCAGGAGTTTACTATGAGAAGTTGGTCAGCGGTATGTCTGGGACGTTCTCAGATCTCATTATCACGGGTGAGCACGTCGAAAATGGGATCAAGATCGGGAAAATTCAAGGTGAGTCATCCTCAGCTGGAGGAGGCGGAAAGAAACCTTATAGTGGCAAAAGACGAGAAGGAGAAGCGAGCGCTATGACCAACGCTCGAAGGAAGGGTAAAGGTCCTCACCAGCAGGTGGCTAGTATAACTATCCCGGCAGTTCCACAGCAGCAGCAGCAACCGAATCAACAGGGATACAGGAAGTACCAGAATCGGGCACCTTTGGCGAACCGTCACCTCGAGACACCGCCCATGTCGTACGTGCAACTCTTGCAGACTTTGCTTCAGCTGCAGTTGATCCAGAAGAGAATGCTGGCTCCCTTGACAGGGGCACCTCCGCCAGGGTACGACGCGAATGCCACTTGTGAGTTCCACTCAGGGGCACCAGGCCACACAATAGAGAACTGCAAAGCCTTCAAGCATAAGGTGCAGGACATGGTGGATGCCAAGATCATCAACTTCTTCGATAATGTGCCAAATGTCACGAAGAATCCTATGCCGAATCATAGGGGAGGCGGAGTGAACGCCATTATCGAAGACGAGGGTTCGGATTTGTTGACTGACGTCAGAGATTTGAATATGCCGCTTAGCTTCGTTAAAGCTAAATTGATAAAAATAGGGTTCTTTCCAGGTTGCGGAGAACTATGTATGGACTGTGCCACACGTTCTGATGGATGTGAACAGTTGGTAGAAGGAATTCAAAGTCTGATGACTGAAGGGATTCTGCAGTTTAGCCGGAGGGCTGAAAGTGGATCAGGAGAGGTAGTGCTGAAGCAAGCCGATGAAGTCGCCACCATCACCATCCCTCGCCAGACGATAACTATTTCCACGCCCAGGCCGCCCACAATCACCATCACCAAAGCTGGGCCAATACCGTTCGAAAGCACTAACGCCGTCCCATGGCATTATGGGGCTGAAGTCTACTGCAACGGATAAAAGTTGGAGCTGGAACCGTTTGGGTCAACTGTGGAAAACCTTGCGGGAATCCGTGGTATTACTCGCAGCGGAAGAGTGTTTGCACCACCAGAGGTCGTGGCGGATAAAGCGGTCAGAGCTGATGCGGCCGATAAAGGTAAAAGTAAAGTCGTTGAAGAGATCCCACGTGGGGCAGAAACAGACTTGCTTGTTAAAGATGCCGAGGATTTTATGCGGTTGATTAAAAAGAGTGACTACAAGATTGTAGACCATCTCCATCAGACGCCCTCGAAGATTTCCATTCTGAACTTATTGTTGTGTTCCGAAGCGCACCGCAACGCGCTGCTGAAGGTGTTGAACGCCGCATATGTACCGCAGGAAATATCGGTAAATCAGCTAGAAGAGGTCGTAGCCCACGTAAATGCTGGAAATGGGCTAGGTTTCACAGACCTAGAGTTGACGCCAAAAGGGAGGAATCACAATAGCGCCCTGCACATCTCGATAGAGTGTAGGGGCACAATTATGTCGCACGTGTTGGTGGACACGGGTTCGTCACTTAATGTTCTTCCGAAGAAGGCATTAATGAAGTTGGATACTCGTGGAGTGATTTGCACACCCAGTGATCTGGTTGTGAAGGCATTCGACGGAACTAAACGCCACGTTTTCGGGGAGGTGACCCTGCCAATCCAAGTCGAGCCGGAAACGTTCGACGCGGTCTTTTATATTATGGACATCATGCCTGCCTACAGTTGTCTCTTGGGCCGGCCGTGGATCCATGCTGCTGGTGCCGTGACCTCCACGTTGCACCAGAAGCTCAAATATGCTGTTGGAGGTAGCATCGTGACCGTGTGTGGCGAGGAAGACATAATGGTGAGCCATTTGTCGTCCTTCAAGTATGTGGAGATGGATGGCGAAATCCATGAAACTCTATGCCAAGCGTTCGAAGCTGTCAAAGTGAAGGACGTAGCTCCTGTGGTCACCGAAAAGCCAGAGATGACTCTCTCCTCATTCAAGGAAGCTCGGGCCGTTGTCCAAGCCGGATCTACCCCAGGCTGGGAGCGAATCTTGGAGATACCTAACAAGCAAGACAAGTTTGGGTTAGGATATTCTCCTGGAGCTGAAGCTTCTTCTTCTTCTAGCAGTGCGTCGCGAGGTAAGGGGCCGATCCAGTTTACCAGTGGCGGAGTGATTTTCGAAAGCATCAACGCGGTGTCTGAAGACAGCGGGGATAGCGACTGTGATCTCGACTCTTGGATCCAGCCAAGCAAGCCAGGCGAGGGCCTCAACAATTGGTCCGTCAAGGATATCATCCAGATGACAAGCGAAGAGTAATGATTTACTTTTCCCAATCATTGTACAACCCTATGTCCTACCCGGGGCATAGTGGTTTTATTGTCAGGGCCTTGTTGGATTATGTACATGCATTTTGTTAATAAATCAAAGGCGTTTTCTTCGTATTCAAATATTGTGATCTCTGTTATTCCTGTTTTATATTTGTTTTGAAAAACAGTAAAATGGCAATGGGGTTTGTGCTAACCTTCACATCCTTGTTTTAAACTTAACCCTTGTTATCGCAGGATCCACATAACAGATGACATCGACTCTGGACCTTCTACGGCTCACTTCGACTTCGATTGCCCGATCTATCAAGCCGAAGAAGAGATTGATGAAGACAAAGACCTTCCTGAAGAGTTGGCCCGCTTGTTGAAGCAAGAGGAGAAAGTTATTCTACCTCATGAAGAGGAGATCGAGATCGTGAATCTGGGTTCTAAAGAACTCGTCAGAAACGTCAGGATAGGGGCTGCGCTGCAGAATGATGTCAAGCAAAGATTAGTCGAGATGCTGAGAGAGTATAGTGACGTCTTTGCTTGGTCATACGAAGATATGCCCGGACTTGACACTGACATCGTGGTCCACCACTTGCCGCTGCGAGAAGATTGTCCTCCCGTTAAGCAAAAGCTTAGGAGGACGCGACCGGATATGGCTGTTAAGATCAAAGAAGAAGTGCAGAAACAGCTTGATGCTGGCTTCTTAGCGGTCACTACTTACCCTCCGTGGGTCGCCAACATAGTACCTGTACCGAAGAAGGACGGTAAGGTACGCATGTGCGTCGATTATCGGGATTTGAACAGGGCGAGCCCTAAAGATGATTTCTCGTTGCCTCATATCGATGTGTTGGTCGACAACACAACCCAGTTCTCTGTGTTTTCGTTCATGGATGGCTTCTCCGGTTACAATCAGATCAAGATGGCGCCGGAGGACATGGAGAAAATGACGTTTATCACCCCCTGGGGAACATTTTGCTATAAGGTAATGCCTTTCGGTCTGAAGAACGCAGGGGCCACTTACCAACGAGCAATGGTAACTTTGTGTCATGACATGATTCATCATGAGATTGAAGTCTATGTTGATGACATGATTGCGAAGTCCCAAACAGAGGAGGGGCATCTGGTCAATTTGCTGAAGCTTTTTGAGAGGCTTAGGAAGTTCAGGTTGAGGCTGAATCCTAACAAGTGTACTTTCGGAGTACGGTCCGGAAAGTTAGTGGGGTTTATCGTGAGCGAAAAAGGCATCGAGGTTGATCCTGCGAAGATAAAAGCCATACAAGAAATGCCAATGCCAAAAAGAGAAAAAGAAGTTTGTGGTTTCTTGGGCAGAATAAACTACATTGCGAGGTTTATCTCTCAGCTCACGGCCACGTGTGAACCGACAATTACCTGGAATGAGGATTGCCAGAAGGCATTCGACAAGATAAAGCAGTATCTCCAAGAACCTCCAATCTTGATACCCCCAGTGGCTGGACGGCCTTTAATCATGTACTTGACAGTTCTTGAGAATAGTATGGGGTGTGTTCTCGGTCAGCACGACGAGACGGGCAGAAAGGAGCATGCCATTTACTACTTGAGTAAGAAGTTCACTGACTGTGAATCTCGCTACTCGATGTTGGAGAAGACGTGTTGTGCACTAGCCAGGGCTGCTAAACGTTTACGACAGTACATGCTCAATCACACCACCATGCTAATTTTGAAGATGGATCCGATTAAGTACGTCTTCGAGAAGCAGGCTCTTTCGGGCAGGATTGCCAGATGGAAAATGGTGTTGACGGAATATGATATTCAGTACGTTTCCCAGAAGGCCATTAAGGGAAGCGTATTGTCTGATTACCTTGCCGAACAGCCGATCGAGGATTACCAGCCGATGAAATTTGAATTTCCTGATGAGGATATCATGTTTCTCAAAGCGAAGGATTGCGATGAACCGTTGCCCGACGAGGGTCCAGATAGGAAATCCCAGTGGAAGTTGATATTCGACGGGGCGTTTAATTCCTACGGAAGTGGCATTAGAGCGATCATCACGACTCCCCACGGATCCCATATCCCGTTCACGGCGAGACTGACGTTTCCAGTCACCAATAATGAGGCGGAGTACGAAGCATGCATCATGGGTCTAGAGGAGGCAATTGATTTGAGAATCAAGAACCTAGACGTATATGGTGACTCGGCGCTTGTGATCAACCAGATTAAAGGGGAGTGGGAGACTCGTCAATCGAATTTGGTGCCGTACATGAATTATGCCAGAAGGCTACTTCCGTTCTTTGATCGAGTGGAACTCCATCATGTGCCCAGGGCCGAAAACCAGATGGCTGATGCCTTAGCCACGTTGGCTTCGATGTATAAAGTCAATTTCTGGAATGAAGCTCCAAGAATTGTCCTTTCTCGTCTTGATAGACCTGCATTCGTCTTTGCAATCGAGGAAGCCGCCGACGGCAAGCCATGGTTCCACGACATCCAGACTTTCCTTATGACTAAGGAGTATCCTGCAGGTCCGTCAACCCAGGATAAGAAGACTTTGAGGAGGCTGTCTGGAAATTTTTATCTCAATCCTGATGGAGTGTTGTATAAAAGAAACCACGATCTCGTGCTACTCAGATGTGTAGATGAGAAAGAGGCGAGTATGCTCATGGAAGAAGTCCATGAAGGCACATTTGGTACGCACGCCGGCGGGCATGCTATGACGAGAAAGATCCTGAGAGCAGGATATTACTGGCTGACGATGGAATCGGATTGCTTTAAATTCGCGAAGAGATGTCATAAATGCCAGATTTATGCTGATAAAGTTCATGTGCCGCCGTGCCCGTTAAATGTCATGTCCTCCCCGTGGCCGTTCTCCATGTGGGGCATCGACATGATAGGCAAGATCGAGCCCACTGCATCTAACGGTCATCGCTTCATTCTAGTAGCTATCGACTACTTCACCAAGTGGGTGGAGGCAGCCTCATATGCTAATGTGACCAAGCAGGTGGTGGCTAAATTCATAAAGAGGGACATCATCTGTCGTTACAGAATTCTCGAGCGGATCATTACTGATAATGGTTCGAATCTGAATAACAATATAATGAAGGAGCTGTGCCAGAGTTTCAAGATTGAACACCACAACTCATCTCCTTATCGGCCGAAGATGAATGGCGCCGTTGAAGCGGCCAATAAGAACATCAAGAAGATTGTTCAGAAGATGGTTGTGACCTACAAATATTGGCACGAGATGTTGCCATTTGCGCTGCACGGTTATCATACGACAATACGTACATCAACCGGGACAACTCCTTTCTCCTTAGTGTACGGAATGGAAGCTGTCCTACCGTTAGAAGTGGAGATCCCTTCTTTGCGAGTTTTGGTTGATGTGAAACTCGACGAGGCAGAATGGATTACGAACCGACTGAACCAACTCAGCCTGATGGACGAGAAAAGGTTAGCATCGATTGCATATGGTCGTTTATACCAAAGCCGAATGAAGAAAGCTTATGATAAGAAGGTGCGCCCTAGAAGCTTTCAGACGGGTGATCTCATCCTGAAGAAGATTCTTCCTCCACACTCCGATCACCGGGGCAAGTGGACTCCCAATTACGAAGGTCCGTACATCGTCAGCAAGGTCTTCTCGGGAGGAGATTTGTTGTTGTCCACGATGGATGGTGAAGATTTTGCATCCCCGGTGAATGCGGACGCAGTTAAAAAATACTTTGCTTGAAAGCGACCCGCTGGACAGTAAAAAGAGAGTCCAGGCAAAAATGGGGCATCCCGGCGAACCATAAAAAAGGAAAAAGGTTCGGGCAAAAATTAGGGATATATTGAAAAATGTACACCCGCAAAGTCGAAAACCCGGATGGGCGACTTTGGCAAAAAAGGGTATCCCGGTGAACTGAAAACCCGCAAAGGGCAGTTCACGCAAAAGTTAGGGATTTGAAAAAGCAAATGACTGCGTTTTGCGTGTGGACTTTCTTTGTTTAGTGGTTTGGAAGACCTGAGGGCCGTTTATCTGAATCAATCTCTTCTGAAGCTGAAGCGTCGGAGAAGTATCGAAGTCGAGTGGGTCATAGAGGGATCAACTCATGGTGTTCGTCTATGCCTCGTTGCCGACATTTGTATATACTGATGTATATTTATGTTTTATTATTTTGCGCGGCTTCCTCATTCCAGGAGCTTGCATCCGTTGTAAAACATTTTTACCCATTCAGGGGTTCGTTATCAATAAAATGTATACTATTCAGCAATTCTGTTTGTCTGTTTAGCATTTATCTGTTTTGTTTGCGAAAAAGAACGCCGATGTTTTTGATAAAATGCGCATACATAAACTTACTGGCCTAGGCCACTGATTGTTGAAACAATGAATTACTTGAACATTGTCACGAGATAATAACCTTGATAGGTCCCTTTGAGAAGGGTATCTTGTCTGTTTGTTTGTGTTGTTACAAGTGTAGCGTATTCCAGACAGTGCGCCGTGCGCATCCCCAAGCAGGATGATTCCTTCTTCTCCAGCAAAGTTCAGCAGCCTCTCCCCGCAGAGTCTGAACACGAGATCGTGAGCATTGATATGTCTCCCCAGGCAGAGAAGATTCTCTCCCCAATCAGATGTATCCCTAAAGGAGCGTCATCTTCCCCGCTGAGTCGCGCTGAAGTGTGCAACAATTGATAGTTCAAGACTGAAGTCTCCAGCGGAATTGAGTTTCCCCACAAAGTCGTACTCTCCCCAGCAAGCAGAATGATTTCTCCTTCCTCAGCCGAGTTTGCAGATCCCCAAGAGAGCCGAGTCCTTGGAAGCCGCTCAGGCCAGGATTGGTTTTCCCCAGTGGAGTATTGAATAGCTGATGCCATATTCCCCCACCAGAGTCGTTATCTCTAGGAGAGTTAGCCGTGAAGGCTGTGCAGTTTATTCCCACGATTGACATCGCTTTCCCTCAGCAGGTCCAGGTTCTCGTAGAGCTTCGTTCCCCTGCAGCAGTCAACTGAAGTTCACTTCCCCACAACGCCCAATTGAGATTGGCGGGACCTTGTTCTCCTTGGCAGGATGATTCCTTCCCCCTATCAGAGTGGTTCTTTCTCCTTGACAGGAGGATTCTCCCTTCAGCATTTATTTTGCTGACGGGATCGCATCATTTCGCATGACTGCATAGCATTTATCATAAACGCGTAGCATTTCCACCGTGTGGAGCATTGCGCCATTGCCGAAGCATATGCATAATAAGCATGATCTAGTTTATTACCGTTCTTGTTTTGCAGGTGTTCTGCCGCAGAATTGATTGCTCAAGATGATTCTTGAATTCTCCCCAACAAAGTCGCTTGCTCAAGATGATTCTTGAATTCCCCAGCAAGGTCGTTTGCTTAAGATGATTCTTAAAATCCCCAGTGCAGTCGCCAGAGTTGGTTGCTCAAGTTGATGCTTAGAGTCCCCGACAGAGTGTTTGCTCAGGATGATTCCTGAAATCTCCAGCACAGTTATCGGTTCAGGATGATTCTTGAAACCCCCGCGGAGTTACTTGTCCAAGATGATTCTTGAAGTCCTCAGCAGAGTTGATTCATCCAGAATGATTCCTGGATCCCCGAAGCAGAGTTACTTGATAGTTCTCCAGAATCCCCAGCGGAGGTGCGTCATCCCCAGCAGGTTTCTGAACAGCGAAGTTGAAACTTCCCCTGAAGACTTGATGATTGAAGTCCGACCGTATTAATGAAGCAGTTCTCTCAGCTGATGCGGAGTGCCTGATGGCAGAAATTTGGATGTCCCCAACTGGTTCATGATTGACCGAAAATTCTATTCCCGACTTACTGATGGAGTCCGGCTGATGCCCAAAAATTTCTTTGAATGCCCGATGGCATGATCAACTTGTTGACCTGATGAGTCCCGAGGGACCTGATGCCTGATGGCATGATCGACCATGTATCACCGGTTACCGTGTGACCAATTCTCCAGCTAGTTGCCGTACAGCTAATGTTTCAGTTTTCGAAGATTTGTTCCCATCAGAGTACCGTGTACTTGTGCAGTTGGCAAATTTCCGGGTTTGTTGGTATTCAACCGTCTCGCACCTAGATTGGTTGAAAGCCGTTCGCTTCTCACCCAGTCAGGTCCAAGCCGTTTGAATAGGGGCAGCTGTTGCACCCCAAAATTTGACCAACATTTCTTTACCTAGCTTGTGTTTCATCTCATTCATACTAGCACTATCACTTGCATCTCATTGATATGTGTGCAGTAGATCAAGAGGTATGACTACCCATCAAGAGTTATATGAGACTTTGAAGCTAGCCAAGAAGGTTATTCAAGTGTTCAAGGGTTGATATATTTGTTAGAGATCCTCAGAGAGATTGGTTGAAACCAAGGTTGTGTGCCTCCTAACTTGAGAGTTGGGGGAGCTCCTCAGATGATTCTGAAGATATGAGGATGGACTTGAAGCTTTGAGAAAGCTTATGAGATGTCTTGAAAGCCATCATGAAGCCTAGAGAGGTCATTGTACAAGAATAAGAGACTCAGCCATGAGTGGTATAATTAGGGTTTGACTGGGTCAACCCTAGGTCAACTGATGATTTGGAGAGGGTTGAGACCTAATCCAAGAGCCATGTGATCATGGATTGATGCATTGAGATGCTATAAGGATGATTCCAAGGTCAACTCATCATGATTGAGGAGTTTGAGAAGTTTCAAACTAGGGTTTCTAAGGCTTGACAGTGTAAAATCCCCTAGTTTGACCCCTATCTTCAAGGTAGTTTAGCACAAGATGTGATTTCCATCTCATCTTACCCCCAACATGAATGTTTTAGAGCTTGCTCTTAGCTTTAATTTGAGTACTAGAAGTCCTTGATAGTATTTGTAGAGCTCAAGTTATGACTTTGACAAGTTACAGGTCATCTGAGGTATGTGAATTTGGGGCCTTGAAAGTCACCCAACTTGCACCCAACTTTTGCCCAAGAAGGATGATTCCTATGAACTTTTGGTCAACATTAATGTTGTTCCTCATCTTCTTAGCTTTCTAGAGAGTATTAGAAGTCCTTGATAGTATTTGTATAACTCAAGTTATGGCTTTGACAAGTCAAGGGCATTTTGGTCATTTGGAGATTATAGGTCATTTCAAGCATAAGGCCATAACTCCTATTTCCAAGCTTCAAATGGAAAAATCTTCAACATCAAACTTGCTTAAAATGATGTTTTAAGGCTAGTAGGAAGGTCATGAGATGTTGAAAAGTCTTGTAGAAAAAAATGGTAAAAATGACCTAAAATGGAGGCATAAGTTAAATAAGTCCAAGTTGGAAATTGAAATTTCCAAGCTACACATCCAAACCATGGCATATAATAGGTCACTTTGACTCTAAAAAGAATTTTAGAAACAATGGTTCAGCCACTTTTTTGATTTGAGGTTTAGATCATGAACTTGCTTTGGAAAATGCTTGCTTGCATATTAAGGCACAAATGCAAAACACAAGAAAACTCAATGAACAAGCTAGCTAAGTATCTTAACACCTCATATATCTCATCTAAGGAGATTTTCAGGTCAATTACAAGGGCTGCAAGAGGCATAGCATGAGATGGCATGTGAGATGAGCTGAAATCATAAACTCATGGCATGAGAATCCCAAATTCTCATTGGATGATTCCAGAAGGTTCTAGATGAGTCTGAACCATCCTATATATGGATTAGAACTTGCTCAGATGCAAGGTTTGTGAGAGATTAGAGAGGAGAGTGAGATAGCCATTTCAATTGCTTCCACTGCAAGTTGAAATCAAATTCCACATTCCACACTGTTGCACCCTAAAATTTGCTCAACCTTATTCACTTGGTTTATGTTTCAATATCATTAGCATTTGCATATAGAGTCATGTACATAGCCTAACCATCTGCATAGCATAAGCATAGCAAGTCATCCAACAGGGGACCAATCATTATTCTCATCTCTATGAGCCTATCAAGAGGTTATTATTCTAATTCAATCCCTTTCAAGTCATCAGAAAGAATTTGAAAGCTGGAAAGTCAATGGATCAAGCAGTGCATCCATCTCCTATCTGAGGGTATCTGAGGATCAACAAAGAAATTGTGAGTTGTGGGTTGAGCATGGAGAGTATCTGGACATCATGGGAGACTTAGAAAGTCATTTGAAGAAGAAGACAAGTCCTTGGTATGATCACAAGTATTGCAGTTGAAGACAGTCAACTAGGGTTTCATCTGGGGTCAACTCTAGGTCAACTCTAGGTCAATGACTGATTGAAAGGCATTAAGGGCTATTGGAAAGATGTGGGGTTCATCATTTGACATTTAGAGAAGGATGTGATGTTATGTCAAGAAGAATTCAAGAGAAATCAAGGAGAAGAGGAGTTTCTAAATTAGGGTTTCTGTGTAAAATCCCCTAGTTTAGGTCAAATTTCCAAGCAAGATAAGTCAAAATGAAAGCTTCAAATGGATCCTTGGCCAACATGAAACTTGTAGAGGATCTCAATACCTTTAATTTGAGTGGTGGAAGACACTAAGGAGATTTATAGAACTCAAGTTATGGTCCTTGCAAGTTACAGGTCATCTGAGGTATCTGAAATTTTGTCTGTGAAAGTGACTTGACTTCCAAGCAATTTTTACCCCTCAAGGAGATTTCAAATGAATTTATGGTCAACATAAGAGTTGTTCCTAATTGTCTTAGCTTTCTATAATGGTATAGTATGACTTCATATGACTTGTGGAACTCTACTTATGGTCTTGGCAAGCAAAGGGTATTTTGGTCATCTGAGAATTACAGGTCATTTCAAGCCTATGCCCAAAACTCATACAAGGAAGATTCAAATGGAAAATTTTACAACATCAAACTTGTTCCAAATGACATTTTGAGTCTAGAAAAGTGACCATGAAAGATTGGAAGGATTCATAGCACAAGGTTTCAAAATTGGTGGATTTAATGAATAAAAATGACCTAAAAAATGAGATTTTTCATATTTTGGCCAAATGGGACAAAATTATAGGTCATTTTGAATGGAAAGATCATTTTGAGAACATTGGCTAAAGTGGAATTTTGAGGTTAGTTCAAATTTTGAGAGTTATTCAAGGTTGCTTACAAAGGAAGAAACATAATCCAAAATGTAAGGAAAGAGTGCAAGGGAAGTTTCTCCAAGTTTCTAGGAGGTTCTAATGTCATGTATATATTGGTATGAAGAGGTTCATGCAAGGGTTGGTGATCAAATTTGCTCATAAACACAAGTTTCACATACTTTCTTCAAATTGCAAAACCAATTCAAACACTCTCAAACTTTCACCAATTTGCACCATTCTTGATCTGGTATTCATCATCATCATCCAAGGATCATAATTCACACATTCATTTGGTAAATTGAAGGAGGATTCGAGCTGTGCAAATTCACCATTCAAAGAGCAAGAATCTTGGAATTGGGAGATTCAAAGCCTTGGAGCATCATTGGTTGCATACAGAACTCATCACCAAGTTCATTGATCAGTTTCCACTCACTTCAAGCCTTGGATCAAGAGGATTTGGTACCTGTTTTCATCAATTACACCAGGTATGTTTCTCATTCGAATTGGTTGTTTTGGTTATAATTGCTAGGTTTTGATAGCATAGAAAGGTTAAGGTAGGATAGATGATTGAGTTTGGTGAGTTTGGAGAGCTTTCATGGAGTTTGCCATAGGTGTACCAAATTTGTCAGGGTTTGTAACTCTTGATTCAAAGCACGAAAATCTTCATTGAATGGCTTGTTATGATCAGCATAAGATGTAGATGAGTTTAGGACAAGAATTGATGAGAAATAAGAGGTTTGATATCAGGTGTTAATGGTGGATCAGAAATGTTATTCTCTTCGAGTTGGCTTATTGAGTGAGTGTTAGGGAGAGTTATTGGCATGGCTGTGAAGAGGCAAGTTTATAGAGCAACTTTGCTCTTGAAGTCGTGTGAATCCATGGAAGTATGAGAGAGAACAGAGGAATGGAAGCATGCGTGCATGGTGAAGCTTTTCTGAAGCTAGGGTTTGCTGGAGGTAGACGATGACCCCAGGCCGTTGGATGGACGTTTTGACCTTGACCAAGGACCTAATCGTGTGGCCACGATTAAAGCTGAAAACGGAGGGAATTTCAAACAATGAAACGCCCCGTTTCATTAAATCCCAATCTGATGGGCTTTGTGAGTGCTTGCTATTCGTACCCCTCAAACCAAGCCCAACCAGTAATGAACTAAAATAATTACTTTTCACACCGTTTTTTTTTTTTTTTTTTTTTTTTGCTGGGATTTCTGTTTGATTGGGCCCGGCGCACATTACTCTTTACGCCCCCACTGCTTAGCCCGTTTCCTTGTTTTAACTAATTTCCATTACTTGCTGCACCCTCCATCTCATTAATTCATTTTATTTTCTTTTAAAAAACATTAAATCTTTAGAAAATCATAACAAATCATAAAATGCATATTTTTAATTGGTTCTTTTTGCATTCTTTTCATAATTTTGTCAAGAAAATTTTCATACAAAAAAATTAATAGTTCATTTCATTTTAATATTTTTGGTATATTTTTCTTTTAATTAGGTGTAAATAATATTTTGTTTGATACATGAATTTGGTGATTTTAGTTTGAATAGTTGCTTCAATATTTTTAATCCATTCTTTTTAGGTTGATTAGTAGATAATGCTAGCTTGTATATAAAATTTAGTTCCCATTTTTAGGACTTAATTTTAGGTGTTTAGTTTAGGTGTGAATAACATGAACAAAACTAGGGTTTAAGTGATGACTTAGGAGAATTGAATCATTTCCCTTAGGATTTAGAGACTGAAAGTTTGGGATATGGGACTATAGGGACTATGGGTAGTTATTAGATCCCTTAGAAATTATTAGGATTCCCCTACTGCTATTAGTATACTACTGTATTTGCTTGACTGGTGTGGTGTGCCCTCTCTGGGGATTATTGCTTGTTTGTGTGGGTATTGGGATTGCTTGGGGATTGGGAGAGTTGAAGACTTGTGATGATGAAGGCCATTGGAGATCAGAGAATGAAGACCAACTTCCAGAGTTGATGAGGAGATTCTATGCTGGCAGCTGTTGAAGTTTGTAGGATCTAGGAGTTAGGCAGAGCCCTAGAGTAGTCAACTTGATTCTCAAACATGGAAGGTCTTGACTGCCTCCATTCTTCTCTGTGATACAGAGTCTCTCTAAGACACTCACCCCCTTCCTTTGGAAGGCTTGGTGCTACTGTCTAAGGGATAGAACTCTTGAGATAAATATCTTATGTGTTGATAGCAGTTTGTTTGCCACCCTTGGTAGTCAACTAATTGCTTAACACCCAATTCACTCTTGTGATTGATTCCTCTTGGAGTTTGAGACTTGAAGAAAAGCCATTGCAGATGGAAGACTGATAATCAAAGACCTTGCTTGAAGGCTGTGGAGATGGAGATTGATGCTTGCTGAAGCTTGTAGCTGTTTGGAGACGACTTGAAGACTGATGTGGTGCAGAGCTGCTGTGGCTGTTTATTTTTCTGCTGTATTTCATTTCTGATGTATTGATTGGTTTTCTGGACTGTATTATTTGCTGTTTACCCTGTTGGGTTGAAAGTGAAGTCTGTTCACTTTTGCCTATTGTTTTCTAGGTTCGAGGTTGAGTGGGACTCCCTTGCCTCGCTTGTATTGCTGCATTCATGCATTTTATTGCTTTACTGTATATATCTGATATTGTTTCTGTTTCCGTCTATTCCCTTAGGATCTCTGTTTCTCTCTGCGCAAGAGAGGAGCATGATAGACACTAGGTCTTAACCCATGCATGATAACACTAGGTTAGTTTGATTCCCTTCGCAACCGTAGGTTAGAGTTCTGTCTCTTTCTTTCTCAAAACAAACAGAAAAACACGATAAATCTTTCAAACACAATAAAAGACACTTCTTCCGTAAAAGAATGTGAACTCATCAAAGCGTCATTTTTGTCCGCTTGGACTGCTAATCAGAAAAACCTTTTTCAGAAGGAATAAAATCAATCAAGACAGACTTGTGACTTACGTGGCCCGAACTACGTTTGCTCTGATCTTTCATGCTGTATGAAAGTACGTAGGCATAGGATGCGATATCCTAGCGAGCAACCTTCCCCTCCTTTCCCGTAGGTAGGCGAACTACGTTGACTCTGATTTCTCGTTTCAGGCGGGAATACGTAGGCATAAAGTGCGATACTTTGCCGAGTCATTTTATTTTCCTTTTATTTTCTTTTAACCCTTAACCCTTAGTTTAGATAGAATAACAATCCATACCCAAAAACAAGTGTGGATCCCGTCGAGTACGACGGACGTGAGGGGTGCTAATACCTTCCCCTTGCGTAACCGACTCCCGAATCCAGGTTTTGGTTGCGATGACCATACCTTTCCCGTCTTTGCGGTAGGTTTACTCTGAGCGTTTCCTTTCCCTCCCGTGGGATAAATAACGCGCGGTGGCGACTCTTCTGTTCAGCCGGCGCCGATTTTCGCAGTAGCGACAGCTGGCGACTCTGCTGGGGATCCAACGTCCCCTGGCTGCTAAGGACTGCGATGGTTCTTATGCATTTGGGATCCAACGTCCCTTAAGAGAGTCAATCCTAACGCTTGTTTTCCCGTCGAGGATTTTGTATGGATTTATATTTCTGACCTTTACTTTCAGCATGTTATTATTGTCATTATTGTTGTATTGTGGGTGTGATGGGTGTTCCATGATTGAGTGAGAAGCCGGACCTGGGCTTGAGTGCACCTTAGACTTAGAGTAGAGATTAGTTGGCGCCCGCTTGCTTTGCTTGCCTTGGTGTCCCGCGAAATCTACACTCAGACGAGGTTCCTCTGGTTGGCCTCCTGCCCCTTCCTTTGGTTGGCGTGGGTTGCTGGTTAGTTGAATTGTCGACTCTGGGGACCGATCATTTGGAAGTTGGCTAAGTGAGGCCTCTTCAGGATTTGATGATGCCACTCCTTCTGGGAATCGTATCATCAACCCTGAAAGTCTGTGACGCCGACGACCGCATAGGATGCCATACCTTTGTCAGTTACTAGGACATCCACCTGTGAGAGGGTTTGGGGTTATGCAGGTAACTAGACCTTCAGATACCGGTTATTTCTTGATCTGAGATCCTGGGTATTTATGGAGAGTTCTGAGGTCTGTCAGAGACCAGTTGGAGAGTTCTGAGGTATACCAGAGACCAGTTGGAGATATGATTTGAGGTCTACCAGAGACCAGTTGGAGTTATGGTTTGAGGTCTGTCAGAGACCGTTGTTGGAGCTTTGTTTTAGGTCTATCTGAGACCAGGGTTTGAGGACTTCTAAAGAGTCTGTTTGAGACCTCTTGATATGGTTCAGGCTATTCAGCTACGGCATTTGGTCCCTGTTGCATGTTATTTGCATTGCATTGTTTGCATACCCATTATCATTGCATCCCATTAACGTGTGTCTGTGCTGCAGGTGCATTTGCATATCCTCCGATTCTAGCGCCCAGACTCCTGAGTATTGATTATGGCTGGTTTGAGGAAAACAGTTGCGTATAAGCTGCCTACACCTGATATTACCCCTTTGCTCGGTCTGATATCTCTTGCTGATGAGGAGGTTAGGAGAAGCTTCAGAATGAGTCATGGGAGATTACTGAGATTAGTCTACAAGCCCACTGCTGATGAGATGAACGGGCTGTACACCTTGATGCAGTTCTATGACCCCGCATTGAGATGTTTTACGTTTGCTGATTTTATTCTGGGGCCTACCATTGAAGAGTATGTGGAGTTTACTGAGCTACCCGTGCAGAACCAGGTTCCATTCATTCATTCGGGCGCTAAGCCCAAGCTAGAGGACTTGGCCAAAGCTTTGCACATGGATGCTTCTGAATTATTTACTACTGTTTCCCGTGGAGTTCCAGGCTTCTCACTCCAGTTCTTGATTGGTAAAGCCCAGGAGTACGCTAAGAGCGGGTGCTGGATTGCCTTCAATGCCGTGTTGGCTCTGTGCATTTATGGCATAGTATTGTTTCCCAATGTACCGGATTTTGTGGACTTCGACGCCTTCTACTTGTTTGCCGCTGGTAATCCTGTACCTACCTTGCTCGGAGATTTCTACCACTCACTGTATTACAAGAATGAGAAGGGAAGAGGGAAGAATGTTCACTTCTGTGTACCATTGCTGGGTATGTGCTTTAAGAGCCACCTTCCCATGAAGGGATCTTTTGTGGAAAGTGCAACCACAACTAGCTGGTCAGAGCGCCTGATGAGGATATCTTCCGAAGACGTTGAATGGTTTGATAGAGATCTGCTGGGATCTGAGCTCATCTTCAGTTGTTCTGGGTACCCTAATGTTCCGTTGATAGGAAGGAAAGGGTGTATCAATTACAACCCTTCTCTGTTCATTCGCCAATTCGGATATGCGCTGAAGAACCCACCCAAGGAGGAAGAAGTACAGGAATCTCTGTACTTCACCGGAGACTTGAAGGGGGAATTACTAGCCAAGCTGCAACATGCCTGGACGCGTATTAACCGAAGAGGGAAGCCGTTGTTAGGGAAGAATGACTGTCAGGCTTACGCACCTTACAGAGTTTGGATCCAGGAGAGAGCAAGTCAGTTGTGGATGCCATTTCCAGATGCACCAGCCCTTGTTCCTATTCCGTTAGCAGAGCCAACTACTGTTTCTAGGGAGGCCTACGAGCAAGTTGTGAAAGAAAAAGACGCCTTGATGAAGATCAACGAAGGGTTAGAGCAAGAGCTAGCCCAGATACGCAGTGAGAAAAACAAGGCCGTACATGCTTTCCAACAGCAGATTGAGCTAATGAACAAATTAGGGGCTGAGTTGATTGAAGAGAAGAGGAAGCGCGAACGTCTGGGGCAAGAGTTCAGAAGCTCCCATGACATGCTCGAATCCAAAAAGAAAGCGCTCGATGCAGCACACCGAGAAATATCTTCTTGCAATAAGACTTGGAATGCCACGCTGACCAACAATAAGAAGAGGGAAGATAAGTTGAAGCAGCAAATCTCCGACCTCGAAGAGCAGTTGAAGTCCAGCCTCAAGAAGTGTGAAGAAGAAGTGATGACCCGGTATAGTCTCCAGAATGCACTAAACAAGGCCATCAAAGGCAGAGATGAAGCTGTGTCTCAGAAGCGTAAACTAGAGGATCGCTTCGGAGAAGGGGCATGGGAGGAAACTGCTGAAGACGTGCGACGTGTTCTCAAGAGAAGAAACCAACTTGTTGAAGGGCTGCTTGCTCGACCAAGTCATCCGGAGACCAAGAAGTTGCTAGAAGAGTACCAGACTTATGGGAGTGTTTGATCATTTCATGTAGTAACTTGTATGCTTTATTTGCATAGTGCTGACCATCACCAGGATTGTTGGTTGAGGTCATGCCTTCTCATTGTACTCTCAGTGATATTGTATTCTTGGCTTATTGGTTTCTCCGCAATATATGAGGCTTTCTGTGATTCAGCTCCGGTCTTTATATTGTTAGCACTGGCACTGCACTGGCACCTTCACACTAGAATCGGGGAATGAATTTCCCTAATGAACAGACACACATTGCATTGCATTCATATTCATATTGTGTTACAGGTAATCTTTGGATGGTGTCTTATTTCCTGTTTTGAACCAGGTATTTCCAGGATTGCAGATCAGCGCCCGCACAGATATTCCACCCGCACCAACTGTCGAAGAATCATGGATCAAATGCAGAACGAGATGCAAGATGTGCGCGAGAAGCTAGCTCTCTTTATGCAGACCATGGAAGCTATTGCAAAAGGTCAGGAGAATTTGCAAGCCATGGTGCAGCCTCTGTTGGTCAGAAACGCCGGTCACGGTAACGAGGATCATCAGTCTGTGCGAGTCGATACTGTTCATGGAGATGGCACTCCCACGCCAGTGGCTCCACCTGTAGTCAATATACCTGCTGCTAATGTCAACAACGCTACCGCTGCTGGGAACGGTAACGTCGGAGTTGGGAACGAGACTGCTGTCCATAACGTTGCGCTTGGTGATGTCAACTTGGGTGATAATATGGGAGGCAACGGTTTCGGCAATGCTGGATTCGGGTTCAACGATCAGGGATTCGATAACGCTGGGAAATATGGTTTCAATGCTCAAGGCTTTGGGCAAGATGGTTATGGTGTGGCCAATCAGGGTTACGGAGGTTTCGGAAATGGAAACGGCGCTGGGTTAATGGCTTTTGGGCCTGCCGGAGGTGTTCAGGGGTACGGCAACAGAGGCCGAAGCCCGGTGATGAATCAGATTAAAGCCGGCCGCAATAATGAATATGATGGGTATGGAGCTGGGAATGGTATGTGGCAAGAAGATCAGCAGGAGGACGCTTTCTCCGGCGGAGGTTTCGAAGGGCCGATGGATAACTCCCAGAAGATCAGAATGCTAGAAGAGCAGATGAGGGGGGTCCTGAACCAAAGTGCTGTGGGCTTAGACATGGCAACAATGGGCCTGGTACCTGGCTTGAAGGTGCCAATCAAATTCAAAGCTCCTACGTTTGATAAGTATAAAGGGGACACATGTCCGAAAGTGCACGTGCGGGCTTATTACAGAAAGATGTCTGCGTACTCCACTGATGAGAGAATGCTAATGCATTTCTTTCAAGATAGTCTATCAGGCCCTTCCCTAGAATGGTATATGGGGTTGGAGCCAACTAATATAAAGACATGGAAGCAATTGGCAGAGGCATTTGTAGCTCACTACAAGTATAACAGCGACTTGGCGCCCAATCAGGTCCAATTGACAGGGCTGTCTCAGAAGAAGGGTGAGAGCTTTAAAGAGTACGCGCAAAGGTGGCGCGATATGGCTGCCAGGGTCCGTCCTCCTTTAGAAGACAAGGAAATGAACGACATGTTCATCGGCACGTTCACAGGCATGTTTTATGACAAGTTGTTTCACACATCTTTGGCTAGTTTCTCAGACTTGATTCTGATGGGAGAAAAGATTGAAAACAACATTAAGCAAGGCAGGTTCCAGGCTGAGGAATCAACTGCATCTGGCAGTAATAGGAAGGCTTTTGGTGGGCGCCGTCAGGGCGAGGCAAGCGCAGTATTTAGAGGCCGAGGCAGGGGTCGGAACCAATATCATTAGCCGCAGTAAGTGGCGAGTGTTACTATTCCATATCAACAACAACCGTTTCAGCAGCAGCCAATGCAGCATCAGCAGCAGCCAATGCAGTAGCAGCAACATCCATTTCAACAACAACAGCAGCAGCAGCAGCCACAGCAGGGGGCACAGCAGGCTCAGCGAAGATTCCAGGGCGGTAAACCAAGAAGAGTGTTTGAGAAGCCTCCCTCAACCTATGCAGATTTGTTGCAGACGCTGTTGGGTCTAAATTTGGTAGAGAAAAGAACTCTGGCACCAATAACGGGAACTCCTCCGTATGGTTATGATGCAAGCAGGCACTGTGAGTTTCATTCTGGGGCTCCGGGCCACGATGTAGAGGGTTGCCATGCTTTTAAGCACGTTGTGCAGGATCTTTTGGACAATAAGGCTATCAATTTCGGAACGGCAGGGCCGAATATAGTGCAGAAGCCCATGCCTAATCATGGGGCAAATGCCATTCTGACTGAGGAAGGGTTGAATCTGATTATGAATGTCGACGATTTAAAAACGCCGCTGAGCGAGATAAAAGGCAGATTGTTGCAAGGGGGTGTTTATCCCGGATGTGACGAGTATTGCTTAGAATGCTGGACCCTAGCTGGGGGGTGTGATGATTTGAAGAAAGGCATCCAGGCTTTAATTGACGGCGGCACATTACAGTTTGACCGAGCAGCGACTGAAGAGCCTGCAGGGGCAGTAGCAGATGATCAGAGTGATGTGGCCACTGTAACGATTCCTCGAAAGACAATCACTATAACAGCACCGGTCCACCGACCGCCGATCACCATAACTAAGGCCGAACCAATCCCGTACGAGAACACAAAAGCGGTCCCATGGTCATATGGGCTGGAGGTGTATTGTGACGGAATAAAGATTGATGTTAATAAGCAACCAGCCGAGACTGTAGAGAATGTGGTTGGTTCAGGAGGTATGACAAGGAGTGGTAGGATCTTTATATCACCTGAAGTGGAGGCCGAAAGACTAGCGAAAGGAAAAAGGAAGATGGTTGAGAATGTCCCAGTGCAAGCAAGCGGCAAAGAAGCGGCACCAAAAGATGTAGAAGAGTTCATGCGCTTGATTCGAAAAAGTGATTATAAGATTGTGGAGCATCTGCAGCAGACACCGTCAAAAATATCTATACTGTCATTGCTATTGTGTTCTGAGGCTCACAGAAATGCATTGCTGAAAGTCCTGGATACTTCCTTCGTGCCCCAGGACGTCTCCGTGAATCAGCTGGAAGGAGTGTTGGCACATGTGAATGCCGGCCACAGCCTGGGCTTTACCGACTTCGATTTGACCCCGAAAGAGAGAGATCATAATATGGCGCTGCACATATCTGTCGAGTGTAGAGGATCAGTAATGTCGCATGTATTGGTCGACACCGGATCGTCTTTGAATGTGATGCCCAAGAAAGCGATGATGAAGCTAGATGTCAGAGGAATCCTGTGCACGCCCAGTGACTTGGTAGTCAGAGCGTTTGATGGCACGCGAAGAACAGTCTTTGGATCGATAACATTGCCTCTACAGGTAGGGCCGGAGGTGTTTGCAACGGAATTTTATATCATGGATATACAACCCGCATATAGCTGCCTGCTCGGAAGACCCTGGATTCATGGGGCTGGGGCAGTCACGTCTACCCTGCATCAGAAGTTGAAATATATGGTCGGAGACAGCGTAGTCACCATATGCGGAGAAGAAGACATCCTGGTCAGCCATCTGTCGTCATTTAAATATGTGGAGGTCGATGGAGAGATCCACGAAACACCCTGCCAGGCATTTGAAGGGTTGCGTATCAAGGACAAAGGTCCCGGGCCGAGCAAAGCGTCGGAGATAGTCGTTTCGTCGTATAAAGAAGCTCAAGCTCTGGTGGAGGCAGGAGAAGCAAAGGGCTGGGGCAAAGTGCTGGATATTCCTGTAAAGATGGACCGGTTCGGGCTGGGATACCAACCGTCGTCGTCAACACCTGCTGTGGGGGCACCCCGTTTCAGAGGGCCAATAACCATCTCTGCTAGTGGAGTATGTCATGAAACCATCAACGCTGCTTCGGAGTCTGACGAAGGAGACAGCGACTGTGATATGGATGCCTGGATTCAGCCAAGCACGCCAGGACAGGGACTGTGCAACTGGTCTATTCAGGAGCTTGTTCCTGTGACTCTTAAACATTAATGCTTTGTTTTATTAATTGTTGAATAATCTGATGTCTTGCCCGGGGCATCGTGATTTGCTTAGGGCTGTGTTGTTATGAACATTGCGTGTTAATCATTAAATAAATGGCGTTTTTTCATGTGCAAATATTTCGATCTTTGTCTTTCTTGTTTTGTATTTTTCAATAAAATGGCAACGTGGTTATTCGCTTTATACGCATTTTGAAGCACTTAACCATTCCTTTTGCAGGATAACATTTTCAGACGACATCCTTGAACCACCTATGACTCGTCCCGACTTTGAGCACCCGGTATTTCAGGCCGAAGAAGAGGTTGTCGAAGATAGTGACGTTCCTGAAGAATTGTCTTGGTTGGTGAAGCAAGAGGAAAGAGCCATTCTGCCTCACGAAGAGGTCATCGAAATTATTAACTTGGGGTCGGAAGGGGTTGAGAAGAATATTCGTATCGGGGCCGCACTGCAGAGCGATATCAAGCGAAGACTGGTTGAAATGCTCAGAGAGTATAGTGATGTATTCGCTTGGTCGTATGAAGATATGCCAGGGCTCGATACAGATATGGTTGTGCACCGTCTGCCACTGAAAGAAGAATGCCTGCCGGTTAAACAAAAGCTTCGCAGAACTAGACCAGACATGGCAGTAAAGATCAAAGAGGAAGTTCAAAAACAGTGGGATACTGGTTTCCTGGCTGTGACAAAATATCCCTCATGGGTCGCTAACATCGTACCAGTGCCAAAGAAAGATGGCAAGGTTCGAATGTGCGTGGATTATAGAGATTTGAATAAAGCGAGCCCAAAAGACGATTTTCCACTTCCTCATATTGACGTGCTAGTTGATAATACCGCTCAATACTCCGTATTCTCCTTCATGGATGGCTTTTCAGGCTATAATCAGATTAAAATGGCGCCAGAGGATATGGAGAAGACCACTTTCATAACGCCTTGGGGAACATTTTGCTACAAAGTGATGCCCTTTGGTTTGAAGAATGCTGGGGCAACGTATCAGCGTGCGATGACGACTCTTTTCCATGATATGATGCATAAAGAGATCGAAGTTTATGTTGACGATATGATTGCCAAATCCCAGACGGAGGAAGAGCATCTGGTGAATCTGCTGAAGCTGTTCAAAAGGCTTAGGAAGTTCAGGCTGAGACTGAACCCTAACAAATGCACCTTCGGGGTGAGATCGGGTAAACTGCTGGGGTTTATTGTAAGCGAAAGAGGAATAGAGGTGGATCCTGCTAAAATAAAAGCGATCCAAGAAATGCCAACGCCTAAAACAGAGAAAGAGGTGCGCGGGTTTTTAGGGAGGTTGAACTACATCGCTCGGTTCATATCTCATCTAACTGCTACGTGTGAACCATTGTTCAAGTTGCTGAAGAAAGATCAAGCTGTAACATGGAACAAAAATTGTCAAAAGGCGTTCGATAAAATAAAGCAGTATTTGCAGGAGCCTCCTATTTTGATACCCCCAGTGGCAGGTAGACCTTTGATTATGTACTTGACGGTTCTTGAGGGAAGCATGGGTTGTGTTCTCGGTCAACACGACGAGACAGGAAGGAAAGAGCATGCAATTTATTACTTGAGTAAGAAATTTACCGATTGTGAATCTCGATACTCAATGTTGGAGAAAACTTGTTGCGCGCTAGCCTGGGCCGCCAAGCGTTTGAGGCAATACATGCTGAATCATACAACCATGCTCATCTCGAAGATGGATCCTATCAAATATGTATTCGAAAAGCAGGCGTTGTCAGGGAGAATTGCCCGTTGGCAGATGGTCTTGACTGAATATGACATCCAATACGTCTCGCAAAAGGCTATAAAGGGGAGTGTGATGTCTGAGTACTTGGCTGAGCAGCCTATTGAAGATTACCAATCGATGAGGTTTGATTTTCCTGACGAGGATATCATGTACCTAAAGATGAAAGATTGTGAAGAGACGTTGCCAGACGAAGGACCAGAGTTAGGTTCCAAATGGAAGATGATATTTGACGGAGCTGTGAACGCTTACGGTAGCGGAATAGGGGCAATCATCACTACGCCACACGGGTCGCACATCCCGTTTACTGCCCGACTGACCTTTGCCGTTACCAATAATGAGGCCGAATACGAAGCTTGTATAATGGGGCTTGAAGAAGCCATTGATTTGCGAATCAAAAATATGGACGTATACGGAGACTCAGCTCTGGTGGTGAATCAAATCAAAGGGGAATGGGAAACACGTCAGCCCAACTTGATACATTACATGAATTATGCAAGGAGATTGTTGCCTTTCTTTGACAAGGTTGAGTTGCATCATGTACCGCGGGCCGAGAATCAAATGGCTGACGCCCTGGCCACTTTGTCTTCCATGTACAAAGTCAACTTCTGGAACGAGGCTCCCAGGATTGTCATCTCTCGGCTTGACAGACCTGCTTTTGTATTTGCTATCGACGAGGCATCCGATGACAAATCGTGGTATTTTGATATCCTTAACTTCCTGAAGAATAAAGAGTATCCGGCTGGGGCATCCAGTCAAGATCAGAAGACTCTCAGGAGGTTAGCGGGTAATTTCTATTTGAATCCAGATGGTGTCTTGTACAGAAGAAACCACGACTTGGTGTTGTTGCGTTGTGTAGACGAAAGAGAGGCAAAGCTGCTCATGGAGGAAATACACGAAGGTACCTTTGGTACGCATGCTGGTGGGCATGCTATGACGAGAAAGCTGCTGCAGGCAGGATATTTTTGGCTGACTATGGAAACTAACTGTTTCAAGTTTGCGAGGAAGTGCCACAAGTGCCAAATCTATGCTGATAAGATCCATGTGCCTCTGAGTCCTCTGAATGTGATGTCATCGCCATGGCCGTTCTCGATGTGGGGAATCGATATGATTGGAAAGATCGAGCCGACAGCTTCTAATGGGCACCGGTTCATTCTAGTAGCAATCGATTATTTCACCAAGTGGGTAGAAGCGGCGTCTTATGCAAATGTAACGAAGCAAGTGGTGGCCCGATTCATCAAGAGAGATATCATTTGCCGATATGGGATCCCCGAGCGGATAATCACGAACAACGGATCGAACCTGAATAACAAAATGATGAAGGAGCTCTGTCAGAATTTCAAGATCGAACATCACAACTCCTCCCCTTACCGACCCAAGATGAATGGCGCTGTCGAGGCGGCCAATAAGAATATCAAGAAGATCGTTCAGAAAATGGTGGTGACCTATAAGGACTGGCATGAGATGATACCTTTCGCTTTGCACGGTTATCGTACGACGGTACGCACATCAACCGGGGCAACCCCATTCTCGTTGGTATACGGAATGGAAGCAGTACTACCATTGGAAGTTGAGATCCCTTCTCTGAGGGTATTGCGAGACGTTCAGCTAGACGAGGTAGAATGGGTGAAAGACAGGTTGAACCAGTTGAGTTTGATGGATGAGAAGAGGCTAGCTTCTCTAGCATACGGTCGTTTGTACCAGAGCCGAATGAAGAAATCATATGATAAGAAGATACATCCGCGAAGCTTTCAGACGGGCGACCTTGTGCTGAAAAGGATTCTCCCGCCGCAGGCAGATCACAGGGGCAAGTGGACCCCCAATTACGAAGGGCCATATGTTGTCAGAAAAGTCTTTTCAGGAGGAGCGTTGTTATTGTCCACTATGGACGGTGAAGACTTTACGTCGCTTGTGAATTCGGACGCAGTTAAAAAATACTTTGCTTAAAATAGACCCGCTGGACAGAAAAAAGAGGGTCCAGGCAAAAATGGGCCATCCTGGCGAACCAAAAACAGAATGAAGGGTTCGGGCAAAAGTTAGGGATAAAATTGAAAAAATGTACACCCGCGAAGTTGAAAACCTACACTGGGCGGCTTCGGCAAAAAGGGGTATCCCGGTGAACTGAAAACCCGTAAAGGGCGGTTCACGCAAAAGTTAGGGATTTGAAAAGCAAATGACTGCGGTCCGAATTCGATACTACAGTGAGCATCAGTGCGGGAGAATATACCTGAGGGGTCGATTATCAGATACAATCTCTTCGGAAGTGTGGATACCGGGAAAGCATTAGAGTCGGACGAGTCATGAGAGGATCAGTTCGTGGTGTTCGTCTGCATCCCGTTGCCGACATGTGTACAAATTTAATTTGTCAAAATATTTATGCTTCTTGTGCATACTTGTGTATTTGCTTTGCGTAGCTTCCTCTTTTCAGGAGTTACATCCCGTGTACAAAAACTCCGCCCATTCAGGGGCCCAATCAATAAAAAATGTTATTCAGTACTTGATGCTGGTTCTTTACTGTTTTGTGCATGATAAACGCCTAAGTTTACTGAAACTAGCATGTGTATAACATCACTGGCCCTTGCCAACGATTGCTAAAGCTTTGAACTAACTGAAAATAACGTCACTAACCGGAATCGATTTGGTTGCATAGGCTTGTCTTGTCTTGTTTGTGTTGTTGCAGGTTTCATAGCCGTACGAGGAAGATGATCAAAGATTGCAGTAATGAAAGGCTCGACCCCCACGCAGGTCAGGCATGTGCTTCCTGAAGAAGGATAGAATTCCCCAGCTAGCCGTAGCTTATCCAAAGGACATGCTCCAGCAAAGTCATTCATCCTCAGCAGAGTTTGGCGATTCCAAGATTATAAGGTTGTATTCAGACGGTGTATCTCAAGCCGAGTGGGTTTAGCCTCAGAGGATTGATATTTGTGAAGTATATTCAGACAGTTCACCTTTCCCCGCAGGGTCATTTACTCTCCAGTAAAGGCAGTTGATTTTCCCCAAGAGAATCGTCCCGTCCCCAGCGGAGTTCTCTTTCCAACCAGTGTTTTCATTCCTTCCAGTGGAACTCGAAGATTGAGACTCTCCCCGGCAGAGTTGGTGTGGCGCATTGGCATTTATTTTGTCAGAATACCGTGTGATATCCGTTCACTTTCCAGCAGAAGTCCAATCATACCAAGCGCATCTGCTATTCTCCAGCAGAGTTATATTCCCCAGCAGGGTGTTACTTCAATGAGATGTTTGATTCGAGTTCCCAATTTCCCCACTGAGTTGACTTCACTCTTCCAGCATTTATTTTGCTGGAACAATTCTGTAGCATCTGGCTATCCCCAGCGGAATTGGCATTATCTTCAGCATTTATTTTGCTGAAGCAGTTCCTGTATCTCAGCAGTTCGAGTCTGCATTTGCATTGGCATATAGTGTCATATTTGCATCCACCAAATGAAAAAAGCGTAGCATTTCCATGTCGAATGGAGCATTGCATCATTGTCAAACGCATGCATTTTGAAACATAAACCAGGTTGGCTAACCGTTTGTTTCAAGTATTGTTTCTCTTGCAGGTAGAGAGAGCTCTTGCTCAAATGAAGTATCAAGCATTCGAGGTCTCGGCGCGAGACATTCAATGAAGTGCCAGCTTTGGCACTGCTCCCCACAAAGTTGTCATGATGAAGTTCTCTTTGAGTTACTTATGAATTTCTCGTGTATTCCCCGCCAGAGTGGGTAGGCAGGATTTCTCCTCATTCTCAAGCAGAGTTATTTGTCATTAGAGGGTTTCCCGAACCAGAATTTCAGAGGCCATCGCCGGTTATCAGAATAGGCGTCCGGAAGTTTGGTTTCCAAATATCCCCAGTAGAGTCAGCCTCAAAGTTGCTGTAACGTCAGTGATAAGAAGTTTGCGGGCCAATGGAAGGATGAGTCCGGACGAGGACAATTTTATTGACAGGTTTTCTTCGTGCTAGAAAAGTGGGGTCCTAACGTGGACAGATTTATTTCCTCATGGTCGATAGGAGGTGCTGGTCCTAACGTGGACGGGTTCGATTTTTCAGAATTGTTGGAATGTGGAGTCCTAACATGGACATTTCTTCCAGGTGACGATACGCGGTATTGATTGAGTGTGGAGTCCTGACATGGACAAAAGTGGGTTACTCTTCGTGTTGGTGTCCTGACATGGACAATTTTATTTCCAGCAGATAGCTTTATTCGTAATGGTGAAATGTGCGTCCTGACGTGGACAAGTTTATAGTTCTCCGTGATGACAAGATGCGAGGGTCCTGACGTGGACAAATTTATCCTTCTTCGTGTTGTGGACAAAGTATGAGTCCTGACGTGGACAAGCCTTATTTCCCCCAACAAGTCGAGGACACGCAAGTCCTGACGTGGACAGATCTCACTTCCCAATGGGTCAGAGGTGCATGAGTCCTGACGTGGACAAAATTTTATTTCCTCAGCAAGTCAAGAGGCGAGTCCTGACGTGGACAAATTAAGACGAACGTGAGTCCTGACGTGGACAAGTTTATTCCTTACGTGGAAAAAAGAAGTTCAGTTCCTTACGTGGAAGAAGATGGTTTCCTTACGTGGAAAATTGTATTCCTTACGTGGAAAGATGGAGTCCTTACGTGGACGAATCAAGAAGAGAGTTATTCCTAACGTGGAAAGGTGGGTCCTAACGTGGACGATGTAGTCCTAACGTGGATAAGTTGATTCCTTACGTGGAAAGAAGATGCATTTCTTACGTGGAAAGAGGGGGGTCCTTACGTGGACAGATCAAGAATTTTATTCCTTACGTGGAAAGAAGACGAGTTCCTTACGTGGAAAGAAGCGAGTCCTTACGTGGACAAATCGGAAGGATTGTGGTTTCCTTACGTGGAAAGAGAGATTTGATTCCTTACGTGGAAAAGAAGTACTCCTTACGTGGAAAAGTTTAGTCCTGACGTGGACAGATTTAGAAGAGAAGTTGGTTTCCTTACGTGGAAAGAGGTGATTCCTTACGTGGAAAGATTGAGTCCTAACGTGGACATATCAAATTGTATTCCTTACGTGGAAAGATTGGAGTCCTTACGTGGACAGATGGAAAAATGTGATTCCTTACGTGGAAAGAAATTGTATTCCTTACGTGGAAAGATTAGAGTCCTTACGCGGACAAATCAAGACAATAGATGGTTTCCTTACGTGGAAAAGCGATATATTCCTTACGTGGAAAGGTGGGTCCTGACGTGGACATATATTCCTAACGTGGAACGGTAAGTCCTAACGTGGACGAAGTATTCATAATCCGGAGAGTTTAGTCCTGACGTGGACAGATCCAGACGAAGCCTTAGTCCTAACGTGGACGGTGTTATTCCTTACGTGGACAGTGTTATTCCTAACGTGGAAGAGTTTATTCCTAACGTGGACGGTGTTATTCCTTACGTGGACAGTGTTATTCCTAACGTGGAAGAGTTTATTCCTAACGCGGACGGTTTATTCCTGATGAAAGGCAGACGAGTCATCCCCAGCACGGTCGCTAATGGATCAGTTGGTTGCCGTAACAGTTAGATTCAATCGATGAATGTCGTTCCCCCAAGCAGGGGCGCAGTTTATTTCTGCGGTTGGCAAATTTCTGGGTTCTTAGTATTCAACCGTCTCGTACCGCGAATGTCTGAAGGCTCCGGGCTCTTCACCCAATCGGGTCCAAGTCGCTTGAATAGGGGCAGCTGTTGCACCCTAAAATTTGCTCAACCTTATTCACTTGGTTTATGTTTCAATATCATTAGCATTTGCATATAGAGTCATGTACATAGCCTAACCATCTGCATAGCATAAGCATAGCAAGTCATCCAACAGGGGACCAATCATTATTCTCATCTCTATGAGCCTATCAAGAGGTTATTATTCTAATTCAATCCCTTTCAAGTCATCAGAAAGAATTTGAAAGCTGGAAAGTCAATGGATCAAGCAGTGCATCCATCTCCTATCTGAGGGTATCTGAGGATCAACAAAGAAATTGTGAGCTGTGGGTTGAGCATGGAGAGTATCTGGACATCATGGGAGACTTATAAAGTCATTTGAAGAAGAAGACAAGTCCTTGGTATGATCACAAGTATTGCAGTTGAAGACAGTCAACTAGGGTTTCATCTGGGGTCAACTTTAGGTCAACTCTAGGTCAATGACTGATTGAAAGGCATTAAGGGCTATTGGAAAGATGTGGGGTTCATCATTTGACATGTAGAGAAGGATGTGATGTTATGTCAAGAAGAATTCAAGAGAAATCAAGGAGAAGAGGAGTTTCTAAATTAGGGTTTCTGTGTAAAATCCCCTAGTTTAGGTCAAATTTCCAAGCAAGATAAGTAAAAATGCAAGCTTCAAATGGATCCTTGGCCAACATGAAACTTGTAGAGGATCTCAAGACCTTTAATTTGAGTGGTGGAAGACACTAAGGAGATTTATAGAACTCAAGTTATGGTCCTTGCAAGTTACAGGTCATCTGAGGTATCTGAAATTTTGTCTGTGAAAGTGACTTGACTTCCAAGCAATTTTTACCCCTCAAGGAGATTTCAAATGAATTTATGGTCAACATAAGAGTTGTTCCTAATTGTCTTAGCTTTCTATAATGGTATAGTATGACTTCATATGACTTGTGGAACTCTACTTATGGTCTTGGCAAGCAAAGGGTATTTTGGTCATCTGAGAATTACAGGTCATTTCAAGCCTATGCCCAAAACTCATACAAGGAAGATTCAAATGGAAAATTTTACAACATCAAACTTGTTCCAAATGACATTTTGAGTCTATAAAAGTGACCATGAAAGATTGGAAGGATTCATAGCACAAGGTTTCAAAATTGGTGGATTTAATGAATAAAAATGACCTAAAAAATGAGATTTTTCATATTTTGGCCAAATGGGACAAAATTATAGGTCATTTTGAAGGGAAAGATCATTTTGAGAACATTGGCTAAAGTGGAATTTTGAGGTTAGTTCAAATTTTGAGAGTTATTCAAGGTTGCTTACAAAGGAAGAAACATAATCCAAAATGTAAGGAAAGAGTGCAAGGGAAGTTTCTCCAAGTTTCTAGGAGGTTCTAATGTCATGTATATATTGGTATGAAGAGGTTCATGCAAGGGTTGGTGATCACATTTGCTCATAAACACAAGTTTCACATCCTTTCTTCAAATTGCAAAACCAATTCAAACACTCTCAAACTTTCACCAATTTGCACCATTCTTGATCTGGTATTCATCATCATCATCCAAGGATCATACTTCACACATTCATTTGGTAAATTGAAGGAGGATTCGAGCTGTGCAAATTCACCATTCAAAGAGCAAGAATCTTGGAATTGGGAGATTCAAAGCCTTGGAGCATCATTGGTTGCATACAGAACTCATCACCAAGTTCATTGATCAGTTTCCACTCACTTCAAGCCTTGGATCAAGAGGATTTGGTACCTGTTTTCATCAATTACACCAGGTATGTTTCTCATTCGAATTGGCTGTTTTGGTTAGAATTGCTAGGTTTTGATAGCATAGAAAGGTTAAGGTAGGATAGATGATTGAGTTTGGTGAGTTTGGAGAGCTTTCATGGAGTTTGCCATAGGTGTACCAAATTTGTCAGGGTTTGTAACTCTTGATTCAAAGCACGAAAATCTTCATTGAATGGCTTGTTATGATCAGCATAAGATGTAGATGAGTTTAGGACAAGAATTGATGAGAAATAAGAGGTTTGATATCAGGTGTTAATGGTGGATCAGAAATGTTATTCTCTTCGAGTTGGCTTATTGAGTGAGTGTTAGGGAGAGTTATTGGCATGGCTGTGAAGAGGCAAGTTTATAGAGCAACTTTGCTCTTGGAGTCGTGTGAATCCATGGAAGTATGAGAGAGAACAGAGGAATGGAAGCATGCGTGCATGGTGAAGCTTTTCTGAAGCTAGGGTTTGCTGGAGGTAGACGATGACCCCAGGCCGTTGGATGGACGTTTTGACCTTGACCAAGGACCTAATCGTGTGGCCACGATTAAAGCTGAAAACGGAGGGAATTTCAAACAATGAAACGCCCCGTTTCATTAAATCCCAATCTGATGGGCTTTGTGAGTGCTTGCTATTCGTACCCCTCAAACCAAGCCCAACCAGTAACGAACTAAAATAATTACTTTTCACACTGTTTTGTTTTTTTTTAATTTTTGCTGGGATTTCTGTTTGATTGGGCCCGGCGCGCATTACTCTTTACGCCCCCATTGCTTAGCCCGTTTCCTTGTTTTAACTAATTTCCATTACTTGCTGCACCCTCCATCTCATTAATTCATTTTATTTTCTTTTAAAAAACATTAAATCTTTAGAAAATCATAACAAATCATAAAATGCATATTTTTAATTGGTTCTTTTTGCATTCTTTTCATAATTTTGTCAAGAAAATTTTCATACAAAAAAATTAATAGTTCATTTCATTTTAATATTTTTGGTATATTTTTCTTTTAATTAGGTGTAAATAATATTTTGTTTGATACATGAATTTGGTGATTTTAGTTTGAATAGTTGCTTCAATATTTTTAATCCATTCTTTTTAGGTTGATTAGTAGATAATGCTAGCTTGTATATAAAATTTAGTTCCCATTTTTAGGACTTAATTTTAGGTGTTTAGTTTAGGTGTGAATAACATGAACAAAACTAGGGTTTAAGTGATGACTTAGGAGAATTGAATCATTTCCCTTAGGATTTAGAGACTGAAAGTTTGGGATATGGGACTATAGGGACTATGGGTAGTTATTAGATCCCTTAGAAATTATTAGGATTCCCCTACTGCTATTAGTATACTACTGTATTTGCTTGACTGGTGTGGTGTGCCCTCTCTGGGGATTATTGCTTGTTTGTGTGGGTATTGGGATTGCTTGGGGATTGGGAGAGTTGAAGACTTGTGATGATGAAGGCCATTGGAGATCAGAGAATGAAGACCAACTTCCAGAGTTGATGAGGAGATTCTGTGCTGGCAGCTGTTGAAGTTTGTAGGATCTAGGAGTTAGGCAGAGCCCTAGAGTAGTCAACTTGATTCTCAAACATGGAAGGTCTTGACTGCCTCCATTCTTCTCTGTGATACAGAGTCTCTCTAAGACACTCACCCCCTTCCTTTGGAAGGCTTGGTGCTACTGTCTAAGGGATAGAACTCTTGAGAGAAATATCTTATGTGTTGATAGCAGTTTGTTTGCCACCCTTGGTAGTCAACTAATTGCTTAACACCCAATTCACTCTTGTGATTGATTCCTCTTGGAGTTTGAGACTTGAAGAAAAGCCATTGCAGATGGAAGACTGATAATCAAAGACCTTGCTTGAAGGCTGTGGAGATGGAGATTGATGCTTGCTGAAGCTTGTAGCTGTTTGGAGACGACTTGAAGACTGATGTGGTGCAGAGCTGCTGTGGCTGTTTATTTTTCTGCTGTATTTCATTTCTGATGTATTGATTGGTTTTCTGGACTGTATTATTTGCTGTTTACCCTGTTGGGTTGAAAGTGAAGTCTGTTCACTTTTGCCTATTGTTTTCTAGGTTCGAGGTTGAGTGGGACTCCCTTGCCTCGCTTGTATTGCTGCATTCATGCATTTTATTGCTTTACTGTATATATCTGATATTGTTTCTGTTTCCGTCTATTCCCTTAGGATCTCTGTTTCTCTCTGCGCAAGAGAGGAGCATGATAGACACTAGGTCTTAACCCATGCATGATAACACTAGGTTAGTTTGATTCCCTTCGCAACCGTAGGTTAGAGTTCTGTCTCTTTCTTTCTCAAAACAAACAGAAAAACACGATAAATCTTTCAAACACAATAAAAGACACTTCTTCCGTAAAAGAATGTGAACTCATCAAAGCGTCATTTTTGTCCGCTTGGACTGCTAATCAGAAAAACCTTTTTCAGAAGGAATAAAATCAATCAAGACAGACTTGTGACTTACGTGGCCCGAACTACGTTTGCTCTGATCTTTCATGCTGTATGAAAGTACGTAGGCATAGGATGCGATATCCTAGCGAGCAACCTTCCCCTCCTTTCCCGTAGGTAGGCGAACTACGTTGACTCTGATTTCTCGTTTCAGGCGGGAATACGTAGGCATAAAGTGCGATACTTTGCCGAGTCATTTTATTTTCCTTTTATTTTCTTTTAACCCTTAACCCTTAGTTTAGATAGAATAACAATCCATACCCAAAAACAAGCGTGGATCCCGTCGAGTACGACGGACGTGAGGGGTGCTAATACCTTCCCCTTGCGTAACCGACTCCCGAATCCAGGTTTTGGTTGCGATGACCATACCTTTCCCGTCTTTGCGGTAGGTTTACTCTGAGCGTTTCCTTTCCCTCCCGTGGGATAAATAACGCGCGGTGGCGACTCTTCTGTTCAGCCGGCGCCGATTTTCGCAGTAGCGACACACACCATTTTCATTGCTTCTTTCAATCCCAACACATTCCATTGATCACACTGAATGTGTGCATACCAAATTGAAGGCAAGATCATGAAGAATTGAAGAGTTGGCACTTGGATTTTGGAGGCTGCAAATCACAATCGAGTTTGGAGATTCAGGCTTTCTTGGTCAAATCTTTTGCAAACAGAAGCTTTATCATCAATCAAGGAAGGTTTCTGAAGAGTTTGAGAGGTTGAAGTGGAGCTTTGACCTATCTGATATCCAAGATTTGACAGGTTAGTAACTTTTCTTCTACACCATAATTTAAGCATGATTAGGTAGAATTGTTAGGTTAGAATGGTTAGAGACAAGTAGGTGATGGATTCTGGGAAGTTTGAGATCAATTGGTGAAGTTTGAGTCAGTGACACCATTTTTGTTTGGATCAAGAACACGAGATATAGTGAGCTATAATATGAGTTTGATATCAAGAATTAACCAGTGTGGAGGTGGTGATCATTCTGAGGTAATTAATTTCAAGAATTGTTAGAATTGAAGTTTGAGAATATTTTTGATCTTGGATCGGGTTCAGAGATTTAGGATGATTCAATGGATTTTAAGGCCATGGTTGTGATCAACATGGAATTTAGAACAAATTAGGGTTTTGAATTTTAGTTTTTCATGGAGAATTGAGGTGATACGAGTTGGGAGAAGTTTGAGCTTGAAGCTCTGTTTCCATGGCTTCCTCATTTGAACCCTAGCTGGAGGAAGAAGATAAAGACGTGGCCGTTGGATGAGGCAAGACTCGTTGACTGAGTGGAGATCCAAAGGCTGTGATTTAATTTCATTTGAAGAGGGAAATCTGAAGATACAATGAAACACGGCGTTTTATTTAAATTCGTTTTGGGCTTAAGTGATGAGATTGACATCCCCACCCCCATCCATGGCCCATTGATGTTTTGAACTGAATTTTGTTACTTAATGCACCGTGTCTTTTCCTTTTTCTTTATGATTTTGATTGATTTTCTGATTGAATCTTGGGCCTGGTGCGCATTGATATCCCCCCCCCCATTTTAAGCCCAATCATGAATTGAACTGAACATAATTGCTATCTGCACCAATGCTTTTCCATTTTAATTTCTTTTTCTCCATTTTTCTTTAATCTTTGAAAAATCATATTAAATAGAAAAATGATGATTTTTGCATGGGGGTTTTTTCTCCCATTTCATGTTAATGTATAGAAAATTATAAAATCAAAATATTTGCATTTCATGCATTTTTAATATTTTTTGTGTATTTTATCTTTTAATAGCTTTTAATTCATTTTATGTTGATGCATAGATTTGTAGAATTTTGTTTAGCTAGTTCCCTTCATATTTTTAGGCCATTCTTTTTAGGATAGTTAGATTAGGACTTTAGCTCCCCTATGGATTTATTCCATAATTTTGTGATTAATTTTTGATTAGTTTTGATTAGATGACTTTAGGTTGTATAGAATTAGGTCAATCCTTAACATAGGTCCACAATAACACTAGAATTTTGGGTTTCTAGGTCAAGATAGATAATGGGACATATTGGGTATTAAGGGTAGGTATATAGGATCCCCTAGAAATTATATTAGATTTTAATATAGTAGTATACTATTTTTAATTGATTTTTGTAGTTGATTGTTGTTTGTGTTGCCCTTGTGGGCTTGTATTTTGTTTTGCCTTGCTTTGTGGGTTTTTGCTTGGCTTGGTGGGCTTGGTCTTGCTTTGAAGAGCATGGAAGAGCATAGTAGAATACTTGAAGGTTGAAGAAGGAGCTTGAGAGCTTGAAGTCTTGTTTGTTTTGTTGTTGTTTTAGGGTTAGGGATTAGGAAGAGCTTAGACTTAGTTGATTCCTTTCTTAAACATGGATGGTATCTTTCACCTCCATTCTTCCCCATGATTCAAGGTCCTTCTATGGTATTCACCTGCCTCCTTTGTAGGGATAAGTGATGATACCTAGGAAGTAGAACCTTTGAGGGAACCATTCTTTTGATGTTGAACCCTTATAGGTCACCTTTGGTGGTCAATAAGCAGTTTAATATCCTAGCTTATCCAGTTAAGTGATTTCTCCTGATTTGAGTATCTTGAGAGATGTTGGGGCTTGAGTGTGAAGATGAAGACCTCATTGAAGAGTATGGAAGAGGATGATTCCCTGAGCATTGCCATGTCAGTTGAGGCTTGAAGAGCAAGGAGAGCAAGTTGATACTTGAAGACCCCATGAAGATCCAGTAAAGACTGAATGAAGAGCCGAGGCTTAAAGATTGAAGGATGAAGTTGACACTTCTAAGTGATTGAAGACTACTCTGAGAAGCTGAAGCTTGTAGGAAGAGAAGACCAAGTTGATACTGATAAAGCAAAGAGAGCTGAAGCTTGAAGACTGGGTTGATACTTATGAAGAAGATTCAATTGAGATTGAGTGTAGAGCTGAAGCTTGAAGAATCAAAGGATAAGTTGATACTTACTTTGAAGCTTGGAGATCCTGAAGGAATCAAGTTGATACTTGTGGTTAAGAGTGAAGCCTGAAGGTGGAACTGAGTAAGGAGCTGAAGCTTAGAGAAGAGAGAATAAGTTGAAACTTATGTTGAAGGGTTGAAACCTGGAGAAGCAAATTGATATTTGTCAAGAGTGATGTAGGTCTGAAGACTGAATTGCTGTTAGAAGAGCTGAAGCTTGGAGTTGAGAGAGGAGTTGATCTGTTCTCTTGTCTGTTTTCTTTTCTGTATTGATGTGCCTTGTTTGACTTGCTTGATGCATTAGAATAAGTCCATATCTAGACTAGATTTAAGCTAGGAGCATGATTGCACTAGAGGTTGAGTTGCTCCCTCTGCTTGTATTGTTACTGTATGGCTTTGCTTGCGGGTATTCGGTAGAGCCCAGCTCCCTTGCCCATGTGGTTTGTTTTGCTTGATAGCATGATTTTATGTTATCTGTATGATTGCAGCTTACTGCATTCTGCTTGATAGCATGGTGTTATTTCTTCTGTATGATTACTGTTATTCATTCTGGCTTGAGGTTGAGATGAGCTTGTGGAGGCTGCTACCCCACACACATTTCCTCCCTCACTTGCATTGCATGCATTTTACAGTCGTTTACTGTATATCTGTTTACTGTTTAAGCTGATGCTTTATCTGTTTCTGTATATCATTGACATGATCCCTTAGGACTCTCATTTCCTTTGATAAGGAAGTGATGATAGAACTTTAGGTTGAAACCTATGCATGATAACTTCTAGGAGTTCCCTGTTTCAAACCTCAACCATAGGATGAATCCTTGGCATGACAACAGTAGGACTTGATAGTCTCCCTTTAGTTGAGCCAGTTCTCTTCTCATCTCAAAACAGCTTAAGATACAGTAATCATGAATGATTTCTTTTGTACGTTACGAGCCTTAAGCTACCTGAGAAAGGATTGTTGGAGAGCTTCTTTTCAACAATCTGGATGTTTAGTATGGTACCCTTTGGGTGACATGCGACGCATTCACTCTCAGGTCATAGTCTCTAGTGCGATTGAAATTGCAAACACAATAAAAAACACTTCTTCCATAAAATACAGAAAACAAACTTCAAACCTTTTTGCCCTGTGGGCCCATAATTCAAAGGAAGCTTTTTTGAAGAAAAGAGTGTCGTTAAACTTCAGCGCCAACGCAAACAGGCTTTGTCCCTAACTGCTGGAACTGATGTTTAACCCTACTCGATAAAACAGATGAATCTGAATCCCCGTAATGCGTAGTATCCCGAACTACGTAAGCTCTGATCTCTCATGCCTGTTGAGAGTACGTAGGCACAATACTGATGTATTGGCGAGCTACCTTCCCCGTAACCCGTCGTAGGTCGAACTACGCAGACTCTGATTTCTCATTCTCTGATGAGAATACGTAGGCATAAAGTGCGATGCTTTGCCGAGTCATTTTTCTTTTCTGTTTAAGCTAGCCTTGATAGGTAGATAGATAAACCAACTCGTCCAGTAAACACAACAAGCATGGATCCCGTCGAGTACGACGGACGTGAGGGGTGCTAATACCTTCCCCTTGCGTAACCGACTCCCGAACCCAGACAACGGTTGCGACGACCTTGTCTTACCCTTTTTCTTCAGGTTTTTCCGATCGTTTCCTTTCCCGCTCCGAGGGATAAATAACGAAACGTGGCGACTCTTCTGTTCTGCCGGCACCTTATTTTCGCGGAAGCGACAGTTTGCCTAAATATTTTGGGGCCGACGCCATTAGTACGGCGTGCTATGTTTTGAATAGGGTGCTTATTCGCCCCATTCTAAACAAAACACCGTACGAACTTTTAAAAGGGCGAAAGCCGAATGTTTCTCACTTGCACGTGTTTGGATGGAAATGTTTTGTATTAAACAATGGAAAGGAAAACTTGGGCAAATTTGATTACAAAGCCGATGAAGGTATCTTTCTCGGATACTCTCAATCGAGTAAAGCATACAGAATATATAATAAACGATTACTTGCTGTAGAAGAGTCTGTGCATGTTACCTTTGATGAGTCCTACCCGAGAATTGTCGGAAAGGATAGTGTTGTTCATGGTGCAGGTACATCCACCGAAGACATAATCAAAAGTGGCGAGACGGGGATTGATCAACCTGACAAAGCCAAAATTGAGGAGGATAAGGATGCACACCGTGATGTAACAGAGGAAGTTCATCCGCCTTCAAACGATGATCTTCCTTAAGAGTGGAAGTCATCTAAAGACCATCCAATTGAAAACATTCTTGGAGACATCACAAAGGGTGTAACAACTCGATCGAAGCTAAGTAATTTCTGTTATCACTTCGCTTTCGTGTCACAGATGGAACCTAAAAACCCTAAGGAAGCCCTACTCGATGAACATTGGTATTTGTCAATGTAGGAGGAACTGAATCAGTTCACTAGAAATGAGGTTTGGGACCTTGTCTCTCCTCCACAAGGTCATCGAGTAATCGGCACCCGATGGGTGTTTATAAATAAACTGGACGAGAACGGAGTAATAACTCGCAACAAAGCACGTTTAGTCACACAAGGGTATAACCAAGAGGAAGGCATCGACTATGAGGAAACTTATGCGCCAGTTGCCCGACTCGAGGCTATAACCCTTCTACTTGCTTTCGCTTGTGCGAAAGATTTTAAGTTATTTCAAATGGACGTCAAAAGTGCGTTCCTTAACGGGTTCATAAATGAAGAAGTCTATGTTGCTCAACCACCTGGTTTTGAGTCTCATGAGTATCCTGATCATGTCTATAAACTGAAAAGAGTTTTGTACGGTCTCAAACAAGCTCCTAGAGCTTGGTATGAGAGACTAAGCAAATTCTTACTTGATCAAGGCTACTCAAGAGGAAAGGTTGATACTACTCTCTTCGTTAAACGTCAAGGAAAACAGTTAATTCTTGTACAAATTTATGTTGACGATATCATATTTGGATCCACTAACATGAATCTCGTAAGAGAGTTTGCTAAGCTTATGCAGGGTGAATTCGAGATGAGTATGATGGGTGAACTCACATATTTTCTCGGTTTACAAATCAAGCAACTGAAGGAAGGAACATTCGTGAGCCAAACAAAGTATTGTTTGGATCTTCTCAAGAGATTTGACATGGCAAATTCAAAAGCCATAGACACCCCTATGCCAACGTTTGCAAATATGAGTAAAGATGAAAGTGGCAAAGATGTTGAGGTAAAAAGGTACAGAGGTATGATTGGCTCGCTTCTCTATCTTACTGCTTCGCGTCCCGACATTATGTTTAGCGTGTGTATGTGTGCCAGATACCAATCATGTCCTAAGGAATCCCACCTAAAATCTGTCAAACGCATACTTTGATACCTATCTGGTACTCCGAAGTATGGATTGTGGTATTCTAAGGGTAATGATTGTTCATTGGTAGGCTTCTCCGATTCCGATTTTTCCGGTTGCAAATCAGATAGGAAAAGCACCAGTGGTACGTGTCACTTATTTTCAAATTCCTTGGTCAGTTGGCACAGCAAGAAACAAGTGTTTGTTGCTCTGTCAACCGCCGAAGCGGAATACGTAGCCGGCGGTAGTTGTTGTGTGCAAGTCCTATGGCTTAAACAACAACTATTGGACTTCAATTTGAAGCTAGAACGTGTTCCAATATTTTGTGACAACACCAGTGCTATAAATCTTACCAAAAATCCGGTGTTACATTCGCGTACCAAACATATAGAAATTCGACACCATTTTCTTAGGGACCATGTAGAGAAGGGTGACGTCGTCTTTGAACACGTTGATACTAAAAACCAACTGGCGGACATTTTCACAAAGCCGCTAGCCAATGAGCCCTTCTTTCATATCCGTCGAGAACTTGGTATTCTCGACATTTCTGATCGGGTTTAACAATTACTACGTTCAAATTTAATATATTTACAACTATGCTTTTGTACCACTAACAATTTTTGAGTTTGTTGCAAGTATAAATCTGTGATTAACAAGAGTGGTCGGTATAGAGATGATATTGCTCCTTTCTCCTTCTTTTTATCTCTCTCTCTCTCTCTCTCTTAACATTCATGACTTGAAAATAACTATATCGTTCGACAATCATGGTACTTATATATGTATATGACTTTTGCTGGCTGATACTATGTGTGTTGAATGCAAATCATATTGTGAAAAGGTGAATAGGCATGATAAATAGGCAAGTGTGGCATTCTGCATAACATGAAACTGAAAAATTGGGTTTTTGAAGGTTATGAATCGACCTAAACAGGACAATGGTCGACACATGCTGTAAACTTTCAAAATTATCAAAAAATGTACAGTATGCATCGACGCATGCAGGGGCTATGGTCGACGGCTCGCGTAAAAACCCAGAATTTTTCTCTTTTGAAAACCGTTCCAAGTTTCCATTCCTCTACATTTAATGTGCAGTCAACTTTTGTGATGATTTGATATGACATTTGTCTTGTAAATTGCATCTAGACATCTAGTGTGTCCTCTTGTCTCCTCCCTCTTCCCAAAAACCCTAAAACCTCTCTCTATTAAAGACCTTAGTCTTCATCTTCTCCAACATTATCCTCAACCACTCTCTTCAAAGTTCATCTTTACAACTTCTCCAAAAATCATCATCAATGGCTTCCTTTCTCCGCAAAAATACAGGTAAGAGATCAAGAGCCTCATCATCATCTGCTTCAGTCCCCGTTACTGGTGTTTCACTAGTTCATCCACCTGCTGTTGAAAACTTCAACAAGAGTCTCAGCAAAAGAGCCATAGTTCCACAACATGCTTTCTACCAGGCAACAGGTGAGCGCTTGCATCTCACCCGAATTCTGTCCCTGCTGGAAGTCCAAGGGTTCTTCAATTTTCTGGAGTGCAATACAAAGTATAGTGAGGATTTGGTCAGGGTGTTCTACACAAATCTGCGGGGTAACTTTCAAGATCAGTATTTCCACACTTCTGTCGGAAATAGACTGGTAAATATAAATTCTGAAGTATAGAACAAGTATTTTGATATGACTGTTGATGCTGATGCACCACCTCTTCATGAGGTAACGGACACTCGTACGGTGCCAGGTTATGAATTTAAGAGCGCTCTGAATGACATGCTCAAAAGACCCTATCCAAATGCAATTTTCAACAGCGATGCTTTTCCTAGATTGGTCACAGCCGGGAAACTCAATACAGGGGAGCGCATCCTTCAGTGGATCGTCGCTCGCATACTACGACCGAAAAAGGGTGGACTGTCTCGTGTCGAACAAGCTGAGGTACATCTCATCTATATATTGAAAAACAAGATCAAAATAAACTGACCATACTATATTGCTAGCAGGATTTTTGCTCTGAGAGACTCAAGTAGAGGCACTGCTTTAGCTATGGGTCGTTCATTTCGGAAATTCTTGCCGCTGCAAATGTTGTATACTCAACATTTCCTTGTGTCTCAGTCCCCTCTGACAAAGAATTTAGCACCAAAACCCTTGTAATGATGGGGTATTTTTGGTGTGCTGAACGACGATCATACAGATTTGTCCGTCGGGCCAATATTCCCCCGGTGCCTCGTGACGGTTCCGATGAAATCTCTGAAGAAGAAAGTGAAGAGCAAGGTGAAGAAGAAAGTGAAGAAGAAGATACAGATGCAAAGATACAAGAACCTATATGTGAGACTCAAGACTATCATCAATCTCCAGTTCAAGATACGACTCCAAATACCGATTGGGTCCAGTATTCAGCTCCATCAGAAGCACAAGAAGGCGATTCTACAAATCAAGGATGGGGTGAATGGCAATATACAGGCTGGACTACCCTGGGTAGATTCTATGACCCATATCACGGCTACCCTCAAGACTATCAACCTTCCCAGCACTCATCACCTCCTCCGCCTTCGGACAACTCTGAAGTCATTAATATGCTGCAGTCAATGCAGTTAGATCAACAAAACTTCATGAGGAGTCAAAACACTCAAATGGAGCAGATTAGAGCTGAGCTTCATACCCAAAATGAAAGGTTTAATTCGTTTTCGACTCGGATGGACGCCCGTATTGAAGCTCTGGTTGAATCACATGACCGGCAAGATTGGGAAATCACCAACTCTCTTAATCACCTCAACATGTTCGTAGAAGCCTTTCTGGACTTCTCAGATCCTTACCACAATCCCGATGCTGCATACCGGGGGAGGGGCCGAGGTCGGGGTCGGGGATATTAGATTCATAGTTGCATATTTCATAATTGCTTATGTGTTTCGTCTATGTACTTTTCATTTTTCTGTATTATGTGTGCCTGATATTTCACCTTCTTTACATGTTCTCGTCATTATCTATTAATTCAAGTTACTTTTGTTCATTATCATGCTTATGTGTGAAGTTTGGTAATTAACTATCACCTATTGTATGTTCTCTGTTAATTGATGTGTTCTCCTTCTCTTTTTGATGGTGTCAAAGGGGGAGAAGAACATGTAGCAAGCTAGCCAACACCAAAGCCAAGTCAGGATATTAACAACAGTTGATGGTTGTTTGTTCTACAGCCTTATAGTACAAAAGAAAGGGGGAGCTTGTGTATACATGTGTGTATACATTACATATTTGGTGTTTTAGTTGTATACAGGTTGTCATCATCAAAAAGGGGGAGATTGTGGAGGCAAATCGCCACACATCACACAAGTCTGCAAGACATTGGTTAATGCAGGTTTCGATGATGACAAATTCCCTGGATAGATTGGAAATTATGAACTCCAGATCTACTAAACCAGATGCAAGGTATCACCCACCATATCCTTTTATGCTTGTCTTAAAACTTCTGAAATGAATATACTATGTGTAGATAAAATGCAATCATGACCAAAGGCATGAAAGACCTCAAACTGATGAATTTTTGCAGGTTTGCAGGGCATGAGTCGACCATAGGGTCGGCGCATGCATCAGAACAATTCTGCACTAGTTAGCGCACAAGGCAATGAGTCGACCATAGGGTCGGCGCATGAAGGAATAACTTTCCAACGGGTCAGCGCGTAAAGGCATGAGTCGACCATAGGATCGGCGCATAATGGAAATAGATTTCAACGGGTCAGCGCACGCCGACTGTATGGTCGATGCACAGTGATGAATTTTCCAGATTTCTAAAACAACACAGGCCATGCGTCGACGCACAGACCTGTTGTGGTCGACCGTTCACGCGGAAAATCTGTTTTAAAATGCTTCCCTCTTATATTTGAAATACTATTATGTCTAGAATTATGTTGGCACTATATATACTTGTTTAACCACTTGTGTCTTTTAACATTTGATATTCTTTTGATTCATGTGTTCAAAAACAAGAAAGAGTGAAATAGGTGTCCAAGATTCATCATCTTCATCTTCAACATCTCACAACATTTCAATTACACACAATCATTTTTGAAATGCATTTGTGAGAGATTCAAGGTGATAAGGTTCGAGCTTAGATTGGAGAATCAAGCTCGGGTTGAAGATTGTGACAGGTTCTTTCTTGAATAAAACCATTGGGGTTTTACCCTCCAAGATTGGTTTGAATTTTGGGGGTTTTTGGACGAGATTCTTCATCAAAGGTCAATCGAGCGAAGGTGGTTGTGAAGAGGTGTTCTTCACAAGTCTAGTAGCGGATTCGTTGATTTTGAAGGGAAGATCTCGGGGTTGATTTGGTGCTGTTGAGATCAGCCGGAGCCAAAGGTTTGAACAACAACGTGTTATTCAATAAGGTGGCTGGAGTCGGAGGTCCATCAACACAAATCGGAGAACTTGATTCATCTTGAATCAAGGGGCAAGGAGTGAAGGAAACTTTCAACACATTGAGACTTCTGTTGTATATTTGTTGCTCAATCCTTGTATAAAATGTTACATTCAACAGGTGATATCTATAAAATCTATCTCAATTCTAGTTTTAGAATTGAGGGCATACGTACCCCGAAGCGAGGACGACGGGGGAACTGCCTCACCAAATACTTGTCTTCTCTATTTTCAGCATTTACGTTATAGCTTAAAATAAGTGATTTTTGTATAAGCTCTATTGTCAAAATTGTGATATCAATTGAGTAAGAGGTTAAAACTCTGTTTTTGACTCCAAAGTACAACAAGACATTGTACTAGGCTGGTTGGAATCACTTACTCAACATAAATATCACTTGGAGTGTTTTTGCACACCAAGTGTTTGACATATTGCTTGAACCAAAATTATCTTACTTGTGTATCTAGTTTTGGTTTGATCTTTGAATCATTGGAACTAGGAATCCTTACAACTGAAGTAAATAATTGATAAGTGTAATTAGTGTTGTGATTCAATTTTTCCAAATTGTCATTAATCCAAAGGCTTACGTATATCCGGTTTTCCAATAACCGTTCGTTTTAGACTATATTTTCCTTGGCCGCTTCCGCACTTAAAACATTTTTAAAACCAATTTTAAATTGGTAGCGCCGACTCAAATTTTAATTGGGGATCTATTCAACCCCCCCTTCTAGATCCGTGCCATAGTCTAACAAGTGGTATCTAGAGCTCCGGTTTTTCGGTGCTTCAAATATAACGTAGATAGAAAATGGCTAACGAACCAAAAGGGGCGTACAATAGGGCTCCCGTTTTCAACGGTGAAAATTATAGTTATTGGAAAGACTGTATGCGTGTGCATATAAACTCCATAGACAGAAAAATATGGAACGTTATCCTTAATGGTCCAATAGAAATTACTATGACCAATGCGGATAACGTAGTTGTGCCAAAGCCTGAAGCACAATGGACCGATGACGATGAGAAAAAATACAATTATGATTGGAAAGCTAAAAACATCTTAATCTCCTCATTAGGTGTAGATGAATACTATCGTGTATCCCATTGTCCTATCGCTAAGGCCATGTGGGATTCGCTACAAATAGCCCATGAGGGGACAAACGATGTTAAATTGGCTAGAATCAATACATTAACACAAGAGTTTGATCTCTTTTTCATGAAGCAAGGGGAAACCAGTGCTGACATACAAAAGAGATTTAATCATCTCATCAATCGTTTACATTCATTAGGTAGGCCTGTTTCCAATGATATTGCTACTAATAAGATCTTAAGATGTCTTAACAGGGAATGACAGCCTAAAGTGACCGCCATCAAAGAAGCACATGATCTTACCTTATTAGACTTAACAACATTGTTTGGCAAACTACAAGAGCATGAACAGGTACTCTTGAGCCTAGACCAACGCGAAAAGATGGAAAAGAAAGACAAAACGAATGTGAGTGAAAAGAAATCAATAGCTCTCAAGACTTCCTCCTTGAAGTCTCAAGCAAAAGAGCAAAGTGATTATTCCTCAAGCGACGAAGAAGAAGAGGATAAGAGCGAAGATATGGGGTTATTTGTCAAACGGTATAACCGTTACGTGAGAAAGAACGACATCCAACATTCCGAGAAGAACTTGGTAAACTTCCGGAAACAATCGAGATACTCCAAGGATGATGAATCAAAAGGTAAAAAGACTAGAGGGACGTGCTACAAGTGTGGAAAGCCCGGTCACTACAAACCGGACTGTCCAATGAACAAAAAGGGAAAGGACAAGGAATCATCAAAGTCACACAAGAAATCATCAAAGCCTAGGAGAGCGTACATAGCGTGGGAAAGTGACAGCGACTCTTCCTCCTCTGATGAAAGCTCTAGTGATGAAGAAGAGTCCGTGAATCTATGCCTCTCCGCTAATCAGAAAAATAAGAAAAAACAGGTACGTCACTCTAACTATGATAAGTCCTAAAAAATGTCGCATTCAAAATTACAAACCGCATTTAATGCCTTACATAATGAAGCAGTTGAAGCCTTCAAGAAACTTGCCTCTAATAAGAAATTTTTTACGTATTTAGAACACAAAGTTAAAGAGTCCGAAAAGAAATTAGAGGACCTTAAGGCTTCCATTTTGAAAGGCAATGAATCGGATTGTAAGGACAATAGAAATCCTTTCAACTTCGGGTGTGATACTTGTCATATTTGGCAAGGTGAGGTTAGAAACCTCAAGGCCAAATTAAACAAGGCACTTGAGCCTAAAGTTACATTTGCTATTGATAAAAAGGATTTTAGAAAAAGTATGATTAACCCATACCAAAAATATGCATATGTAATTAGGGATCGAGCAAGTGAAAGTGACTCTAAAGTCGATTTTGCATGCTTATATTGTTGCAAGAAAGGCCACTCCATTGGTAAATGCCGGTTTAGGAGATTTCTTGTTCCTAAAGGCATCTACCAATGGTTGCCCAAACGCAACCATTTTTTCGCTAACCTATTAGGACCCAATATGCCATTGGGTACCTCCTTGTGCTAATTATGTTTTGATAGGTGAAATGTGTCGAGACCACCGAGAGAAGATGGGTTCTCGACAGTGGATGCTCAAGACACATGTCTGGAGACATATCCTTATTCATAGACTTTGTGGCTAAGAAGAAAGGGTACGTAACTTATGGTGATAACAACCGCGGAGCAATACTAGGTAAAGGTAGTGTAGGTAATCCCGCCTCTACTATGATTTCCGACGTGTTGCTTGTCGAAAACCTTAAACATAACCTGCTTAGCATTAGCCAATTATGCGACAAAGGATACAATGTATCTTTTTCAAAATATTGTTGCAAAATTGTGCATGAAAATGATAAGAAGAATATGTTTAATGGTTTTAGAGTAAACAACGTATATATGCTTGACTTAAATGAAGTATCATTAACAAGCGACAAATGCCTCATAACTATGAGTGAAGACTCATGGCTATGGCATAGGCGTTTAGCGCATGTTAATTTTGACTTACTCAATAAGGTAGTCTCAAAAGACCTAGTCTTAGGACTTCCCGAAATAAAGTTCACCAAGGATCACCTTTGTGATGCTTGTCAAAAAGGGAAGCAAACGAGGATCTCATTTAAGTCCAAAAAGATAATTTCAACAACGAGACCTCTTGAACTTCTACACATGTACTTGTTTGGGCCGTCTAGGATCAAAAGTCTAGGAGGAAACTATTACGGGTTCGTAATAGTGGATGACTTTTCTAGGTTTTGTTGGACCATCTTCTTAGTAAGTAAAAGTGATACATTCGCCGCTTTTGAAAAGTTTGCTAAGCTTTCCCAAAATAAGTTAAATACAAACATAGTGTCAATTAGGAGCGACCATGGAGGTGAGTTTGAAAATCACTTATTTGAAGAATATTGCGGCAACCATGGTATAGATCATAACTTCTCCGCTCCACGCACTCCTCAACAAAACGGGGTTATGGAGCGCAAAAACCGTATTTTAGAAGAATTGGGAAGAACAATGATTAACGAAAGTGGTTTGCCTAAATATTTTTGGGCCGACGCCATTAGTACGGCGTGCTATGTTTTGAATAGGGTGCTTATTCGCCCCATTCTAAACAAAACACCGTACGAACTTTTAAAAGGGCGAAAGCCAAATGTTTCTCACTTGCACGTGTTTGGATGCAAATGTTTTGTATTAAACAATGGAAAGGAAAACTTGGGCAAATTTGATTCCAAAGCCGATGAAGGTATCTTTCTCGGATGCTCTCAATCGAGTAAAGCATACAGAATATATAATAAACGATTACTTGTTGTAGAAGAGTCTGTGCATGTTACCTTTTATGAGTCCTACCCGAGAAATGTCGGAAAGGATAGTGTTGTTCATGGTGCAGGTACATCCACTGAAGACATACTCAAAAGTGGCGAGACGGGGATTGATCAACCTGACAAAGCCAAAATTGAGGAGGATAAGGATGCACACCGTGATGTAACAGAGGAAGTTCATCCGCCTTCAAACGATGATCTTCTTCAAGAGTGGAATTCATCTAAAGACCATCCAATTGAAAACATTCTTGGAGACATCACAAAGGGTGTAACAACTCGATCAAAGCTAAGTAATTTCTGTTATCACTTCGCTTTCGTGTCACAGATGGAACCTAAAAACCCTAAGGAAGCCCTACTCGATGAACATTGGTATTTGTCAATACAGGAGGAACTGAATCAGTTCACTAGAAATGAGGTTTGAGACCTTGTCCCTCCTCCACGAGGTCATCGAGTAATCGGCACCCGATGGGTGTTTAGAAATAAACTGGACGAGAACGGAGTAATAACTCGCAACAAAGCGCGTTTAGTCGCGCAAGGGTATAACCAAGAGGAAGGCATCGACTATGAGGAAACTTATGCACCAGTTGCCCGACTCGAGGCTATACGCCTTCTACTTGCTTTCGCTTGTGCGAAAGATTTTAAGTTATTTCAAATGGACGTCAAAAGTGCATTCCTTAACGGGTTCATAAATGAAGAAGTCTATGTTGCTCAACCACCTGGTTTTGAGTCTCATGAGTATCCTGATCATGTCTATAAACTGAAAAGAGTTTTGTACGGTCTCAAACAAGCTCCTAGAGCTTGGTATGAGAGACTAAGCAAATTCTTACTTGATCAAGGCTACTCAAGAGGAAAGGTTGATACTACTCTCTTCATTAAACGTCAAGGAAAACACTTAATTCTTGTACAAATTTATGTTGACGATATCATATTTGGATCCACTAACATGAATCTCGTAAGAGAGTTTGCTAAGCTTATGCAGGGTGAATTCGAGATGAGTATGATGGGTGAACTCACATATTTTCTCGGTTTACAAATCAAGCAACTGAAGGAAGGAACATTCGTGAGCCAAACAAAGTATTGTTTGGATCTTCTCAAGAGATTTGACATGGCAAATTCAAAAGCCATAGACACCCCTATGCCAACGTGTGCAAATATGAGTAAAGATGAAAGTGGCAAAGATGTTGAGGTAAAAAGGTACAGAGGTATGATTGGCTCGCTTCTCTATCTTACTGCTTCGTGTCCCGACATTATGTTTAGCGTGTGTATGTGTGCCAGATACCAATCATGTCCTAAGGAATCCCACCTAAAATCTGTCAAACGCATACTTCGATACCTATCTGGTACTCCGAAGTATGGATTTTGGTATTCTAAGGGTAATGATTGTTCATTTGTAGGCTTCTCCGATTCCGATTTTTCCGGTTGCAAATCAGATAGGAAAAGCACCAGTGGTACGTGTCACTTATTTTCAAATTCCTTGGTCAGCTGGCACAGCAAGAAACAAGTGTTTGTTGCTCTGTCAACCGCTGAAGCGGAATACGTAGCCGCCGGTAGTTGTTGTGTGCAAGTCCTATGGCTTAAACAACAACTATTGGACTTCAATTTGAAGCTAGAACGTGTTCCAATATTTTGTGACAACACCAGTGCTATAAATCTTACCAAAAATCCGGTGTTACATTCGCGTACCAAACACATAGAAATTCGACACCATTTTCTTAGGGACCATGTAGAGAAGGGTGACGTCGTCTTTGAACATGTTGATACTAAAAACCAACTGGCGGACATTTTCACAAAGCCGCTAGCCAATGAGCCCTTCTTTCATATCCGTCGAGAACTTGGTATTCTCGACATTTCTGATCGGGTTTAACAATTACTACGTTCAAATTTAATATATTTACAACTATGCTTTTGTACCACTAACAATTTTTTGAGTTTGTTGTGTTGCACCCTAAAATTTGCTCAACCTACTTCACTTGGTTTATGTTTCAATTGCATTAGCATTTGCATATAAAGTCATGTACATAGTCTAATCATCTGCATAGCATAGCATAGCAAGTTATCCAACAAGGGACCAAGTACTATTCTCATCTCTATGAGTCTATCAAGAGATTATGGTTCAAATTCAGGCCTATCCAAGTCATCAGGAAGAAATTGAAACCCAGAGAAGTCATTGGACCAAGCAGTGGATCTATCTCCTATCTGAGGGTATTTGAAGACCATCAAAGAAGTTGTGAGCTGTGAACTGAGTATGGAGGGTATCTAGACATCATGGAGGACCTAGAGGGTCATTTTGAAAGAGAGACAAGTCATTGATCACAAGAGTTGCAGTTGAAGACAGTCAACTAGGGTTTCATCTGGGTCAACCCTAGGTCAAATGATTGATTGAAAGACATTAAGGTCTATTTGAAAGATGTGGGGTTCATAATTTGACATGTAGATATGGATGTGGTGTTGTGCCAAGGAGAAATCAAGAGAAATCAAGAAGAAGAGGAATTTCTAAATTAGGGTTTCTGTGTAAAATCCCCTGATTTAGGTCAAACTTCCAAGCAAGATAATTCAAAATGCAAGCTTCAAATGGATCCTTGGCCAACATGAAACTTGTAGAGGATCTAAAGACCTTTAATTTGAGTGGTGGAAGACATCAAGGAGATTTATGGAACTCAAGTTATGGTCCTTGCAAGTTACAGGTCCTCTGAGGTATCTGAAATTTTGTCTGTGAAAGTTACCTGTCTTCCAAGCAACTTTTACCCCTCAAGGAGCTTTAAAATGGATTTCTGGTCAACATGAGAGTTGTTCCTCATTGTCTTAGATTTCTAGAAAGGTATGGTATGCCTTCATCTAATTTGTGGAACTCTACTTATGTCCTTGGCAAGCAAAGGGTATTTTGGTCATTTGAGAATTACAGGTCATTTCAAGCCTATGCCCAAAACTCATACAAGGAAGCTTCAAATGAAAAACTTCACAACATCAAAGTTGCTCCAAATGACATTTTGAGTCTATAAAAGTGATCATGAAAGTTTGGAAATGTTCATAGCTCAAGGTTCCAAATTTGGTCAATTAAAAAGTGAATTTAATGAATAAAAGTGACCTAAAATTGAGATTTTTCATAACATGGCCAAATGGGGTGAAATTATAGGTCATTTTGATTGGAAAGAATGTTTTAAGAACATTGGCAAAAGCAGATTTTTGAGTTTAGTTCAAAGTTTGGAAGTTATGCTAGTCGGCTTACAAGAGAAGTAACATATCCAAAATTCAAGGAAATTGTGCACAAGAAGGTTCTAACAAGTTCTAGAGAGTTCTATGATCAGCTATATATTGAGAAGAGTGGATCCAATCTTTGGTTGCACTTCATTTTGATCAAAAACACCAAGTTTCACTCCATTCTTCAATCTTGCAAATTCATTCCAAACTCTATCAAATCTTCATCATTTTCCAAAATTCTTGATCCTATCATCATCTATATTCATCATAGAGCAAGTTTCCATTAAGATTTGGTTGAATTGAAGTGGAATTCGTTCTATCCAAGTGTATCATCCAAATTGCAAAAGGAAGTGGTTACAAGAATCCAAGGGGTTTGAGCAAGAACTACTGCATACAGAATCAAGATCTTGGTTAATTGATTGCCATTGGAGCATTGCTGAGCTTGAAGTGGTGATTTCCTCCATCTGTTTTCAACTTTAAACCAGGTTGGTGTTTTCTTCGAATTAGCATAGATTAGTTAGCATGATGAAGAATCTTTAGGTTAGAAATGTTAGGCATAGGTAGAGGATCATTTCTGATGAATTTGAGAACATTTCATGGAGTTCACCATTGAAGCACCAAAACTGTTGAGCCTTAGAACACTTAGGATAGGGGATGATAATCTTAGCTAGATAGATTAGAATGACCAGCATAACATGTAGAATGCATTAGTGCAAGATTTAGCAAGAATCATTAAGGTGCATGACAGTGATAGTTCAGTGTGCCCTAGGTTTATACCTATCGGGTTTGGTGCTGGGGTGAGTTTTAGAGAAAACCAAGACTAGGGTTGTGTAGAGGGGGAGATGTAGAGCATTTTTGATTTTTGAATGTTGGAATTTCATCAAGAATTGAGGGAGAACAGAGGTGATGAAGGTTAGTGCATGGGAGAGGGATTTTCTGGTTTTAGGGTTTCATGAGGAAGACGATGGAGGGATACCGTTGGATGACAATAGAGACTTTGACTTAAAATTAGATCCAACGGCTGCCATTTGAATGAAGAAACGGAGGGAAGTGCTGAAGGGGATGGAACGCTGCGTTCCACTTAACATCCCCTGGGCCTGGATCACAACCTTCTTTCCACACCCCCGTTCACCAAGGCCCAAACCAATGAACTGAATTATTTACTTTTCGCACCTTTTTGCTTTATTTTTCTTTAGTGTTTTTTCTGATTAGATGGGCCCAGACGCGCCTTGCTATGCGCACCCCCAGTCTGGGCCCAGACGCGCCTTGCTATGCGCACCCCCAGTCTGGGCCCATTGTCCATTTTTCAATGCTTTTAATTGCTGACTGCACCCCTAACAATTTAATTCATTTTAATTTCATTCAATTTTTTTTTTAATTCTTTGAAAAATCATAACAAATTGAAAATTGCATATTTTTAAATGGTTGTTTTTGCATCTTTTTCATAATTCTGTTAAGAAAATTGTCATATAATAAATTAGCATTTTATTTTATTTTTGCATTTTAGTATATTTTTCTTTTAAATAGGTTTAAATAATGTTTAGTTTAATACTTGATATTGTTGATTTTAGCTAGATCCTTGTATATTTTGGACCCATTCTTTTTAGAGTACTTCATTTAGGACTTTAATCTTCATATGAAATTTAATTCATGATTTTAGGACTTAATTTTAGATGGTTTGTTTAGGTGTGATTAAGAGAATCAAAACTAGGGTTTAGGGATAACATAGGTGTAGTAAATCATTTCTTTTAAGAGTTGTAGTTTGAATTTTGGGGTATTGGACTATAGGGGTATTATGGGTAGATAATAGATCCCTTAGAAAATATTAGGCTTCCCTTATTTTACTATTACTATTAGTATACTGCTTGTATTTGCTTGATTGTATGGTGTTCCCTCTCTAGGGTTATTATTTGACTGTGTGGGGTATTGGGCTTGCTTGGGATTTGGGGTTTGAGCTGAAGGCTGTGCTGATGAAGCCCATTGAAGGTTAGAGAATGAAGACCAATCTCCAGAGTTGATGAGGAGTATCTCTTGCTGGCAGCTGTTGAAGGTTATAGGATCTAGGAGTTAGGCAGAGCTCTAGAGTAGAAAACTTGATTCACAAATGTGGAAGGTCTTGGTTGCCTCCATCCCTCTCTATGATGCAGAGTCTCTCTAGGACACTCACCCCCTTCCTTTGGAAGGCTTGGTGACAGTGTCTAAGAGATAGAACTCTTGAGAGAAACATTCTACATATTGTTAACAGTCTGTTTGCCACCTTTGGTGGTCAACTAACTGTTTAACATTCCAGTTCATCCTCTTAACTGTTCCTCATCTTGGAGAGTGAGACTTGAAGAAAAGCACTGAAGGATTGAAGATAGAGGCCTTGCTTGAAGGCTGTGAAGATGAAGACTGATGCTTGCTTGGAGCTTGTAGATAGTTGAAGATGACTTGAAGACAGATGTTGATGAAGACTATTGTTTGCTGTATTTTTTTTTGCTGTTTAATTCTTGATGTATTGATTGAATTTCCCTGACTGTATTGCTTGTTGTTTAACCTGTCAGGTTGAAAGGGAATTCTGTTCACTTTTGCCTATTGTTTTCTAGGTTCGAGGTTGAGTGGGACTCCCTTGCCTCGCTTGTATTGTTGCATCCATGCATTTTACTGCTTTATTGTATATATGCTATCGTTTCTGTTTCCGTTTGTCCCTTAGGATCTCTGTTTCTCTCTGCGCAAGAGAGGAGCATGATAGACATTAGGTCTTAACCTATGCATGATAACATTAGGTTAGTTTGATTCCCTTCGCAACCATAGGATAGAGTTCTGTCTCTTCTCATCTTAAAACAAATAGAAAAACACAGTAATATTTCAAACACAATAAAAGACACTTCTTTCGTAAAAGAATGTGAACTCATCAAAACGTCATTTTTGTCCGCTTGGACCGGTAATCAGAAAAACCCTTTTTCAGAAGGAATAAAAACAATCAAGACAGACTTGTGTCGTACGTAGCCCGAACTACGTTTGCTCTGATCTTTCATGTTGTATGAAAGTATGTAGGCATAGGATGTGATATCCTAGCGAGCAACCTTCCCCTCCTTTCCCGTAGATAGGCGAACTACGTTGACTCTGATTTCTCGTTTCAGACGGGAATACGTAGGCATAAAGTGCGATACTTTGCCGAGTCATTTCATTTTCTTTTCTTTTAACCCCAGACCTGTAGAGTAAATAGAATAACAATCCATACCAGAAAACAAGCGTGGATCCCGTCGAGTACGACGGACGTGAGGGGTGCTAATACCTTCCCCTTGCGTAACCGACTCCCGAATCCAGGATTTGGTTGCGATGACCATTACTTTCCCCGTTTTGCGGTAGGTTTACCTCGAGCATTTCCTTTCCCTCCGTTGGGATAAATAACGCACGGTGGCGACTCTTCTGTTCAGCCGGCGCCGATTTTCGCAGTAGCGACATGTTGCAAGTACAAATCTGTGATTAACAAGAGTGGTCGGTATAGAGGTGATATTGCTCCTTTCTCCTTATTTTTATCTCTCTCTCTCTCTCTCTCTCTCTCTTAACATTCATGACTTGAAAATAACTATATCGTTCGACAATCATGGTACTTATATATGTATATGACTTTTGCTGGCTGATACTATGCGTGTTGAATGCAAATCATATTGTGAAAAGGTGAATAGGCATGATAAATAGGCAAGTGTGGCATTCTGCATAACATGAAACTGAAAAATTGGGTTTTTGAAGGTTATGAGTCGACCTAAACAGGACAATGGTCGACGCATGCTGTAAACTTTCAAAATTATCAAAAAATGTACAGTATGCATCGACGCATGCAGGGGCTATGGTCGACGGCTCGCGTAAAAACCCATAATTTTTCTCTTTTGAAAATCGTTCCAAGTTTCCATTCCTCTACATTTAATGTGCAGTCAACTTTTGTGATGATTTGATATGGCATTTGTCTTGTAAATTGCATCTAGACATCTAGTGTGTCCTCTTGTCTCCTCCCTCTTCCCAAAAACCCTAAAACCTCTCTCTATTAAAGACCTTAGTCTTCATCTTCTCCAACATTATCCTCAACCACTCTCTTCAAAGTTCATCTTTACAACTTCTCCAAAAATCATCATCAATGGCTTCCTTTCTCCGCAAAAATACAGGTAAGAGATCAAGAGCCTCATCATCATCTGCTTCAGTCCCTGTTACCGGTGTTTCACTAGTTCATCCACCTGCTGTTGAAAACTTCAACAAGAGTCTCAGCAAAAGAGCCATAGTTCCACAGCATGCTTTCTACCAGGCAACAGGTGAGTGCTTGCATCTCACCCGAATTCTGTCCATGCTGGAAGTCCAAGGGTTCTTCAATTTTCTGGAGTGCAATACAAAGTATAGTGAGGATTTGGTCAGGGTGTTCTACACAAATCTGCGGGGTAACTTTCAAGATCAGCATTTCCACACTTCTGTCAAAAATAGACTGGTAAATATAAATTCTGAAGTATGGAACAAGTATTTTGATATGACTGTTGATGCTGATGCACCACCTCTTCATGAGGTAACAGACACTCGTATGGTGCCAGGTTATGAATTTAAGAGCGCTCTGAATGACATGCTCAAAAGACCCTATCCAGATGCAATTGTCAACAACGATGCTTTTCCTAGATCGGTCACAGCCGGGAAACTCAATACAGGGGAGCGCATCCTTCAGTGGATCGTCGCTCGCATACTACGACCGAAAAAGGGTGGACTGTCTCGTGTCTAACAAGCTGAGGTACATCTCATCTATATATTGAAAAACAAGATCAAAATAAACTGACCATACTATATTGCTAGCAGGATTTTTGCTCTGAGAGACTCAAGTAGAGGCACTGCTTTAGCTATGGGTCGTTCATTTCGGAAATTCTTGCCACTGCAAATGTTGTATACTCAACATTTCCTTGTGTCTCAGTCCCCTCTGACAAAGAATTTAGCACCAAAACCCTTGTAATGATGTGGTATTTTTGGTGTGTTGAACGAAGATCATACAGATTTGTCCGTCGGGCCAATATTCCTCCGGTGCCTCCTGACGGTTCCGATGAAATCTCTGAAGAAGAAAGTGAAGAGCAAGGTGAAGAAGAAAGTGAAGAGCAAGGTGAACAAGACGATGAAGAAGAAGATACATATGCAAAGATACAAGAACCTATATGTGAGACTCAAGACTATCATCAATCTCCAGTTCAAGATACGGCTCCAAATACCGATTGGGTCCAGTATTCAGCTCCATCAGAAGCACAAGAAGGCGATTCTAGAAATCAAGGATGGGGTGAATGGCAATATACAGGCTAGACTACCCTGGGTAGATTCTATGACCCATATCACGGCTACCCTCAAGACTATCAACCTTCCCAACACTCATCACCTCCTCCGCCTTCGGACAACTCTGAAGTCATTAATATGCTGCAGGCAATGCAGTTAGATCAACAAAACTTCATGAGGAGTCAAGACACTCAAATAGAGCAGATTAGAGCTGAGCTTCATACCCAAAATGAAAGGTTTAATTCATTTTCGACTCGGATGGACGCCCGTATTGAAGCTCTGGTTGAATCACATGACCGACAAGATTGGGAAATCACCAACTCTCTTAATCACCTCAACATGTCCGTAGAAGCCTTTCTGGACTTCTCAGATCCTTACCACAATCCCGATGCTGCATACCAGGGGAGGGGCCGAGGTCGGGGTCGGGGATATTAGATTCATAGTTTCATATTTCATAATTGCTTATGTGTTTCGTCTATGTACTTTTCATTTTTCTGTATTATGTGTGCCTGAATTTTCACCTTCTTTACATGTTCTCGTCATTATCTATTAATTCAAGTTACTTTTGTTCATTATCATGCTTATGTGTGAAGTTTGGTAATTAACTATCACCTATTGTATGTTCTCTGTTAATTGATGTGTTCTCCTTCTCTTTTTGATGGTGTCAAAGGGGGAGAAGAACATGTAGCAAGCTAGCCAACACCAAAGCCAAGTCAGGATATTAACAACAGTTGATGGTTGTTTGTTCTACAGCCTTATAGTACAAAAGAAAGGGGGAGCTTGTGTATACATGTGTGTATACATTGGATATTTGGTGTTTTAGTTGTATATAGGTTGTCATCATCAAAAAGGGGGAGATTGTGGAGGCAAATCACCACACATCACACAAGTCTGCAAGACATTGGTTAATGTAGGTTTCGATGATGACAAATTCCCTGGATAGATTGGAAATTATGAAATCCAGATCTACTAAACCAGATGCAACGTATCACCCACCATATCCTTTTATGCTTGTCTTAAAACTTCTGAAATGAATATACTATGTGTAGATAAAATGCAATCATGACCAAAGGCATGAAAGACCTCAAACTGATGAATTTTTGCAGGTTTGCAAGGCATGAGTCGACCATAGGGTCGGCGCATGCATCAGAAAAATTCTGCACTAGTTAGCGCACAAGGCAATGAGTCGACCATAGGGTCGGCGCATGAAGGAATAACTTTCCAACGGGTCAGCGCGTAAAGGCATGAGTCGACCATAGGGTCGGCGCATAATGGAAATAGATTTCAACGGGTCAGCGCACGCCGACTGTAAGGTCGACGCACAGTGATGAATTTTCCAGATTTCCAAAACAACACAGGCCATGCGTCGACGCACAGACCTGTTGTGGTCGACCGTTCACGCGGAAAATCTGTTTTAAAATGCTTCCCTCTTATATTTGAAATACTGTTATGTCTAGAATTATGTTGGCACTATATATACTTGTTTAACCACTTGTGTCTTTTAACATTTGATATTCTTTTGATTCATGTGTTCAAAAACAAGAAAGAGTGAAATAGGTGTCCAAGATTCATCATCTTCATCTTCAACATCTCACAACATTTCAATTACACACAATCATTTTTGAAATGCATTTGTGAGAGATTCAAGGTGATAAGGTTCGAGGCTTAGATTGGAGAATCAAGCTCGAGTTGAAGATTGTGACAGGTTCTTTCTTGAATAAAACCATTGAGGTTTTACCCTCCAAGATTGGTTTGAATTTTGGGGGTTTTTGGACGAGATTCTTCATCAAAGGTCAATCGAGCGAAGGTGGTTGTGAAGAGGTGTTCTTCACAAGTCTAGTAGCGGATTCGGTGATTTTGAAAGGAAGATCTCGGGGTCGATTTGGTGCTATTGAGATCAGCCGGAGCCAAAGGTTTGAACAACAACGTGTTATTCAATAAGGTGGCTGGAGTCGGAGGTCCATCAACACAAATCGGAGAACTTGATTCATCTTGAATCAGGGGGCAAGGAGTGAAGGCAACTTTCAACACATTGAGATTTCTGTTGTATATTTGTTGCTCAATCCTTGTATAAACTGTTACATTCAACAGGTGATATCTATAAAATCTATCTCAATTCTAGTTTTAGAATTGAGGGCAGACGTACCCCGAAGCGAGGACGACGGGGGAACTGCCTCACCAAATACTTGTCTTCTCTATTTTCAGCATTTACGTTATAGCTCAAAATAAGTGATTTTTGTATAAGCTCTATTGTCAAAATTTTAATATCAATTGAGGAAGAGGTTAAAACTCTATTTTTGACTCCAAAGTACAACAAGACATTGTACTAGGCTGGTTGGTATCACTTACTCAACATAAATATCACTTGGAGTGTTTTTGCACACCAAGTGTTTGACATATTGCTTGAACCAAAATTATCTTACTTGTGTATCTAGTTTTGGTTTGATCTTTGAATCATATGAACTAGGAATCCTTACAACTGAAGTAAATAATTGATAAGTGTAATTAGTGTTGTGATTCTATTTTTCCAAATTGTCATTAATCCAAAGGCTTACGTATATCCGGTTTTCCAATAACCGTTCGTTTTAGACTATATTTTCCTCGGCCGCTTCCGCACTTAAAACATTTTTAAAACCAATTTTAAATTGGCAGCGCCAACTCAAATTTTAATTGGGAATCTATTCAACCCCCTTCTAGATCCGTGTCATAGTCTAACAAGTGGTATCTAGAGCTCCGGTTTTTCGGTGCTTCAAATACAACGTAGATAGAAAATGGCTAACGAACCAAAAGGGGCGTACAATAGGGCTCCCGTTTTCAACAGTGAAAATTATAGTTATTGGAAAGACTGTATGCGTGTGCATATAAACTCCATAGACAGAAAAATATGGAACGTTATCCTTAATGGTCCAATAAAAATTACTATGACCAATGCGGATAACGTAGTTGTGCCAAAGCCTGAAGCACAATGGACCGATGACGATGAGAAAAAATACAATTATGATTGGAAAGCTAAAAACATCTTAATCTCCTCATTAGGTGTAGATGAATACTATCGTGTATCCCATTGTCCTACCGCTAAGGCCATGTGGGATTCACTACAAATAGCCCATGAGGGGACAAACGATGTTAAGTTGGCTAGAATCAATACATTATCCCAAGAGTTTGATCTCTTTTTCATGAAGCAAGGGGAAACCAGTGCTGACATGCAAAAGAGATTTACTCATCTCATCAATCGTTTACATTCATTAGGTAGGCCTGTTTCCAATGATATTGCTACTAATAAGATCTTAAGATGTCTTAACAGGGAATGGCAGCCTAAAGTGACCGCCATCAAAGAAGCACATGATCTTACCTTATTAGACTTAACAACATTGTTTGGCAAACTACAAGAGCATGAACAGGTACTCTTGAGCCTAGACCAACGCGAAAAGATGGAAAAGAAAGACAAAACGAATGTGAGTGAAAAGAAATCAATAGCTCTCAAGACTTCCTCCTTGAAGTCTCAAGCAAAAGAGCAAAGTGATTATTCCTCAAGCGACGAAGAAGAAGAGGATAAGAGCGAAGATATGGGGTTGTTTGTCAAACGGTATAACCGTTACGTGAGAAAGAACGACATCCAACATTCCGAGAAGAACTTGGTAAACTTTCGGAAACAATCGAGATACTCCAAGGATGATGACTCAAAAGGTAAAAAGATTAGAGGGACGTGCTACAAGTGTGGAAAGCCCGGTCACTACAAACCGGATTGTCCAATGAACAAAAAGGGAAAGGACAAAGAATCTTCAAAGTCACACAAGAAATCATCAAAGCCTAGGAGAGTGTACATAGCGTGGGAAAGTGACAGCGACTCTTCCTCCTCTGATGAAAGCTCTAGTGATGAAGAAGAGTCCGTGAATCTATGCCTCTTCGCTAATCAGAAAAATAAGAAAAAACAGGTACTCACTCTAACTATGATAAGTCCTAAAAAATGTCGCATTCAGAATTACAAACCGCATTTAATGCCTTACATAATGAAGCAGTTGAAGCCTTCAAGAAACTTGCCTCTAATAAGAAATTTTTTACGTATTTAGAGCACAAAGTTAAAGAGTCCGAAAAGAAATTAGAGGACCTTAAGGCTTCCATTGTGAAAGGCAATGAATCAGATTGTAAGGACAATAGAAATCCTTTCAACTTCGGGTGTGATACTTGTCATATTTGGCAAGGTGAGGTTAGAAACCTCAAGGCCAAATTAAACAAGGCATTTGAGCCTAAAGTTACATTTGCTATTGATAAAAAGGATTTTTGAAAAAGTATGATTAACCCATACCAAAAGTATGCATATGTAATTAGGGATCGAGCAAGTGAAAGTGACTCTAAAGTCGATTTTGCATGCTTATATTGTTGCAAGAAAGGCCACTCCATTGGTAAATGCCGGTTTAGGAGATTTCTTGTTCCTAAAGGCATCTACCAATGGTTGCCCAAACGCAACCATTTTGTCGCTAACCTATTAGGACCCAATATGCCATTGGGTACCTCCTTGTGCTAATTATGTTTTGATAGGTGAAATGTGTCGAGACCACCGAGAGAAGATGGGTTCTCGATAGTGGATGCTCAAGACACATGTCTGGAGACATATCCTTATTCATAGACTTTGTGGCTAAGAAGAAAGGGTACGTAACTTATGGTGATAACAACCGCGGAGCAATACTAGGTAAAGGTAGTGTAGGTAATCCCGCCTCTACTATGATTTCCGACGTGTTGCTTGTCGAAAACCTTAAACATAACCTTCTTAGCATTAGCCAATTATGCGACAAAGGATACAATGTATCTTTTTCAAAATATTGTTGCAAAATTGTGCATGAAAATGATAAGAAGAATATGTTTAATGGTTTTAGAGTAAACAACGTATATATGCTTGACTTAAATGAAGTATCATCAACAAGCGACAAATGCCTCATAACTATGAGTGAAGACTCATGGCTATGGTATAGGCGTTTAACGCATGTTAATTTTGACTTACTCAATAAGGTAGTCTCAAAAGACCTAGTCTTAGGACTTCCCGAAATAAAGTTCACCAAGGATCACCTTTGTGATGCTTGTCAAAAAGGGAAGCAAACGAGGATCTCATTTAAGTCCAAAAAGATAATTTCAACAATGAGACCTCTTGAACTTCTACACATGGACTTGTTTGGGCCGTCTAGGATCAAAAGTCTAGGAGGAAACTATTACAGGTTCGTAATAGTGGACGACTTTTCTAGGTTTTGTTGGACCATCTTCTTAGTAAGTAAAAGTGATACATTCGCCGCTTTTGAAAAGTTTGCTAAGCTTTCCCAAAATAAGTTAAATACAAACATAGTGTCAATTAGGAGCGACCATGGAGGTGAGTTTGAAAATCACTTATTTGAAGAATATTGCGGCAACCATGGTATAGATCATAACTTCTCCGCTCCACGCACTCCTCAACAAAACGGGGTTGTGGAGCGCAAAAACCGTATTTTAGAAGAATTGGGAAGAACAATGATTTACGAAAGTGGTTTGCCTAAATATTTTTGGGCCGACGCCATTAGTACGACGTGCTATGTTTTGAATAGGATGCTTATTCGGCCCATTCTAAACAAAACACCGTACGAACTTTTAAAAGGGCGAAAGCCGAATGTTTCTCACTTGCACTTGTTTGGATGCAAATTTTTGTATTAAACAATGGAAAGGAAAACTTGGGCAAATTTGATTCCAAAGCCGATGAAGGTATCTTTCTCGGATACCCGCAATCGAGTAAAGCATACAAAATATATAATAAACGATTACTTGCTGTAGAAGAGTCTGTGCATGTTACCTTTGATGAGTCCTACCCGAGAAATGTCGGAAAGGATAGTGTTGTTCATGGTGCAGGTACATCCACTGAAGACATACTCAAAAGTGGCGAGACGGGGATTGATCAACCTGACAAAGCCAAAATTGAGGAGGATAAGGATGCACACCGTGATGTAACATAGGAAGTTCATCCGCCTTCAAACGATGATCTTCCTCAAGAGTGGAAGTCATCTAAAGACCATCCAATTGAAAACATTCTTGGAGACATCACAAAGGGTGTAACAACTCGATCGAAGCTAAGTAATTTCTGTTATCACTTCGCTTTCGTGTCACAGATGGAACCTAAAAACCCTAAGGAAGCCCTACTCGATGAACATTGGTATTTGTCAATGCAGGAGGAATTGAATCAGTTCACTAGAAATGAGGTTTGGGACCTTGTCCCTCCTCCACGAGGTCATCGAGTAATCGGCACCCGATGGGTGTTTAGAAATAAACTAGACGAGAACGGAGTAATAACTCGCAACAAAGCGCGTTTAGTCGCGCAAGGGTATAACCAAGAGGAAGGCATCGACTATGAGGAAACTTATGCGCCAGTTGCTCGACTCGAGGCTATACGCCTTCTACTTGCTTTCGCTTGTGCGAAAGATTTTAAGTTATTTCAAATGGACGTCAAAAGTGCGTTCCTTAACGGGTTCATAAATGAAGAAGTCTATGTTGCTTAACCACCTGGTTTTGAGTCTCATGAGTATCCTGATCATGTCTATAAACTGAAAAGAGTTTTGTACGGTCTCAAACAAGCTCCTAGAGCTTGGTATGAGAGACTAAGCAAATTCTTACTTGATCAAGGCTACTCAAGAGGAAAGGTTGATACTACTCTCTTCATTAAACGTCAAGGAAAACACTTAATTCTTGTACAAATTTATGTTGACGATATCATATTTGGATCCACTAACATGAATCTCGTAAGAGAGTTTGCTAAGCTTATGCAGGGTGAATTCGAGATGAGTATGATGGGTGAACTCACATATTTTCTCAGTTTACAAATCAAGCAACTGAAGGAAGGAACATTCGTGAGCCAAACAAAGTATTGTTTGGATCTTCTCAAGAGATTTGACATGGCAAATTCAAAAGCCATAGACACCCATATGCCAACGTGTGCAAATATGAGTAAAGATGAAAGTGGCAAAGATGTTGAGGTAAAAAGGTACAGAGGTATGATTGGCTCGCTTCTCTATCTTACTGCTTCGCGTCCCGACATTATGTTTAACGTGTGTATGTGTGCCAGATACCAATCATGTCCTAAGGAATCCCACCTAAAATCTGTCAAACGCATACTTCGATACCTATCTGGTACTCCGAAGTATGTGTCATACCCCAAATTTGTCCTACCCTTATATAGTTTTCACTTGTACATCCACCCATTAACCATCATTCGAATAATCCGAAAAAAGAAGGTATGCTCATCCCTCTTGTTGTTCAACTCAAAAGCTTACTTGGGGATATCCGGAGCAGTTGTGTGTGTAATGATTGAGGTCCTTTGGTTTTGATTCATTTCGTTAGCTGGGCAAGGTTTTATTTCATAATCAAGGCCAGGGTACGCCTAATTTTAGTGGTGTGGGTTATCGTTCCAATTAGGGTTGTGTGCCAGGTCACGTCAATTGCGGATAAATCAAGTTGTCGATTGGTTATCGGTTGCTCATGATTAAAGATCATTAAAGATCCACACTGCTTCATGTTCTTTTAAGGTTAGTGAAGTGCAGTGGGGGGTTCATGATCAATACAAGTGTGTCTCTTTGGTTTTAAGACGAACTTCCATAGTTCAAACCCACTGTTCATTTTCCGTTATTTGTCAGTCCTTCATATCCACTTCAAAGCCCCTTCGCAATTTTTACAAATTAATTCCATTACATTCCATACCAAAAAATCACATTTTGCATAAAAATATCAAAAATTTATTTGCATAAAAATCCCAAAAAAAAAGAGAGAAAAAAGAGTCATTGTACATAGGGGTGTACGCGGGTTGGGTTGGACCGGGTTCGCCTTAACCCGTTACCCAACCCGTTCAACTTTCAATGGGTTGGGTTTATCATCAAACCCGTAATTCTACTTTAAAAACCGACCCGAATCAACCCGGATATTTACGGGTTGGGTAGGGTTGGGTCCACGGGTTGTGTATATAATAATTATTATTTTCAATTTAAAAAATCTATAACACAATTCAATATAATTTTGCATATTTCAAACAATTAAATTATTTACGTAGTGGAGACAAATCCTACATATAAAATAGACTAATTAAAAATATAACAATTAAAATTTTGAAATGTATTTTCTTTGTCATAAAAAATATTAAGATACATATACACCATTAATTATTTATATATTTTCATTAATATACCTTAATTTATAAAAATTTATTAGTTATTTTGATACTCAAATGTTATCCATTACAAATATATATCAACATATGTAAAACAAATATATAATAATATACAGTATATATTAGTTGTTTTGATACTCAAATGTTACCTTTTCTAGCACATGCTTAAAAGTAGGTCCGTAAACTATCATATATATTAATACTTAATAATATATAAAATTCCATAAAATATCATTTCCATAAAATTCATAAATTCTAAATAATTCAAAAGCAAATAAACATCACTTAGTCTTAAAATGACATAGATGTATTGGTCCAATATTGGTCTAATAGCACCAAAATCTAACAGCAACTATAAAAGATTCCAACACCAGCAGTGAAAGGTTTAGCAACAACAGAAAATCCAGCAACAGTAGCTGTAAAAGATTCCAGCAACAACAATGAAACGTTTAGCAACAACATAAAATCCAACAACAACAGTTAAAAGTTTAAGCAACAATAGTCAAAAGAAGAAGAAAAAAAACAACACTAGAAAATACCTTAAAATCTAGTAGTAACAGTTGTATTGAGCTCAACCGCAGTAATGCCAACATCAATAGAAACTAATCCAGCTAACTCTATATATGTAAACACAAACAACTAATAAGAATAATGTAATGTAATACTAAAATAAAATAGATTTTAAAATTCAAACATATAATTCATACCTGACTCAACCTTTTCCAATTCAACCAACTCTTTTTCTAAATCAATGACCTTAGGAGATTTGATCCAATTTTGAGTACAAATCAAAGCTTCAACGGTAGAGGGATTCAAGGAACTACGAAATGAATCAAGGACACGACCTCCTGTACTAAAAGCGGATTCAGAAGATACAGTGGATACAGGGATAGCCAATATATCTCTAGCTATGCGGGAAAGCACATGATATTTATTTGTTTTTCCTTTCCACCAAGTGAGAATATTAAATGTAGGAGAATCATCTTCAACACCATCCTCCAAATACCTTTCCAACTCATTTTTTTGCACTTCACATTGTTTTTTCTTCATATTCATTCTAAACAAATTGTCCCAATCTTCATCATCTTCACCATTTTCAATTCTAGAATGAGAGGCAATGTTTGAAGATGAGGCATTGGAACCACCATCATGAGAAACAGGATACAAAAATAAATAGTGCTCAAACAATTTAGCAATGAGAGATTTCAATTTCTTTAACATATCCTCTGACAATTTTTCACCATACATCCGAGTAAAACAAAATTCAATATAGTCAAGCTTATAACGAGGATCAAGATAAATAGCAACAAAGAGAAGATAATTTATTGTATTGCTTTCCCAATACTTGTTGTACTTCAATTGCATATTTGCTGTCATGGTTTTCAAAATTGGATCACTAACATTGTGCCTCCATTTATTCAACGTTTTTTTAATATCCATCAACTGTTTGAAAAAAGAGTTAGCAGTAACATGCAATGACCCAGAAAAAGAAAGTGTGGCATCATAAAAAGTTTTCAAAAACTTCACAAAAATACGAGCTCGTTCCCAATCAGCTCGATTAGGACATCCTTTCGACTCAATACGGAGATTAGTTAAAAATGCAACATCAGCATGTTCTAAGCGGTAAAATGCATGTTCATACTTTTCAGCGATGTTCAACATTAAATAAGTAGAGTTCCATCTGGTTTCTACATCTAGTGTTACCAATGCTTTAGAACATACACCAACAGCTTCTGCACACTTCTTGAAAGTAGCCAACCTACTAGGAGAAGCCTTGACAAACTTACATGCAGCCCTAATTCTTTTAACAGATTCATCAATATCCTTTATTCCTTCTTTGACAATCAAGTTTAATATGTGAGCACTACATCTCATATGCAAGTACTCCCCATTAAACAAAGTACGACCATTCCAAAAACTCATGCCTCGATTTAAATAATCAATTGCCAAATTGTTAGCACTTGCATTATCAACAGTCACACAACATATAGACTTGATACCCCATTCCTTCATGCAATTCTCTAATGTTATCCCTATAGTTTCACCTTTATGGTCAGCAATTATACCAAAGCTTAATATACTCTTCTTTAAATTCCACTCGTCATCAATATAGTGAGCTGTAACACACATATAATTCATATTCTGAATCGATGTCCAAGTATCAGTGGTAAGAGACACCATTTATTTATTAGCAGACAACATAGATTTCAATTTTTCTTTCTCATCGAAGTACAAGCATAAACAATCTCTGGCAACAGTGACACGAGATGGAATTTTGAATCTTGGTTGAGCCTCTTTCATAAACATATTAAATCCTTCATTTTCAACATATTTAAAAGGGAGCTCATCAATGATTATCATCTTTGCAAGTGTTAATCTAGTCCTCTCTTGATTAAAATCAACAAGTTTCAAGCTAACACTATTAGGATCATCGTCACTTTCTTTTCCAATAGCTATAGTTTTTTGTTTCTTATCAACTACCCTATTTGGATTTTTCAGGCACACTTTCAAATGTTTATGCATGTTAGTAGTGCCATGACTACCACTATTTGCAGCATATTGTTTCCCACAATACTTACATATAGCCTTATCATTAACCCTTTTAAAATCTTTCCAAACTGTAGAAGGTTTTCTAGAGGGTTTTCTTTTGCTTACCTCTATTAGTGCACTTGGTGGCAATGATGACAACCCTTCTCCTTGTATTTGTTGAACTTCTTGCTCTTGTTCAAGTGGATGAGCAACATCTTCACTGACAATTTGTGATTGTTCCACTTCCATTTTCTATAAAAAAACAATTTTTAATATAAATTATTATTAAAACAACATTAAACAAAATATATTTAAATTAATAATATGAAACAGAACAGGACTTTGCATCAAAATATATTTTCATCATATGAAACAAAATAGTACTTTGTATCATATGAAACAAAATAGTACATTACATTGAACCTATCATCATATTTTGCATTGATATAAAACTATTGAAGTACATACTGTAAAAACAATATATTGCATTGAAATAAATATATTGTAGAACTATAAAAAGTATAAAACCTTATTCAATATGGAGACGAAACTATGAGAGAGTCAAAGTATAGACTGTGGATTTTCGAAAGCAAGATGGAATTGGAATGTGAGAGAGTAAAATGAAAAAAAAAATCGTGAGAGAAAGAGGAGTGGTGACGTTTGAGATTTGCCGTAGTAAAAAAATAGGGTTAGGTTAAGTGGTATTGTCTTTAGTTTAGTAAGTTTCTAATATATACTTAATTATTATTAGTTAATAAAGATTCATTAAAAAAATAAAAAGGCAGTAAAGTGTAAACTAGAAGTGCATAAGTCAAGCAAGCATGATTAATATTAATAATAATGTTTAATTATAATAATAATAATAATTTAATGTGTGATTGGAAACTGGAAGGAAAGTGCAAAAGATCTTTGTGTACGTTACAATTTACAAAGTTATAGCAACTTTAAAATTTATAAATAATAATATAATAATAATAATAATAATTAATTATGCCACGTCAACGGGTTGGGTCAACGGGTTCATGGGTTTAGAAACTAAAACCCAATACCCGAACCAAATCTATACGGGTTGTTACGGGTTGGGTCGGGTATACCCGTAAATGAATGGGTCCGGGTAATTAGTGGGTTGGTTCGGTTTGGGTAGGCGGGTTTGCGGGTCGACCCGCACCCATGAACACCCCTAATTGTACATAAATCCATCATTTTTTTCGAAGCCCATTTCATACACAAGATAAGCACAAGGTTATAATATTCTTGTTTTGTTTTTGCCAAAGTCCATTGTTTTTTTCTTCTACAAAGCCCATATCATTCAAATCATTTTATCTATGATTCAAATTCATTTGCAAAAGCTCCATTATCAACATTACAAAAATTGGTCAAAAAAAGTTTACAGTAGAATCCTCATTTATATTTTTTATAGTAAACTAATACAACATGGACGGCATCCCCAATGATATTCCATACACACAGCATAAGCCCCAATGTTTCACTTGATAATTTCACTCATTAATGAAGGTAGCCGAGTGCGCGTGTTGTAATGGTTTATCACCTACAATGCAACAAACATTCAGTAGTGAAAAAGAACAGACTTGGCCACCTCTCCACATACCACGAAAACCAACTGGTGTACGACCACAAAACTCCGCAACTTGTACGACGATACGTAGCGCATCACACAACAAACATGATGTTTCCATCCTGCTTAACACAAACCACGTAAAAGGTGGATCTGCAGAACAAATTAAAGAAAAATTAGATGAAAAGCAGAAAAGTTGTCGTAACTCGTACACAGCCCTTCACCCACTATCATCACTCACCGCAGCAACTAGTACCTCCAAAAAAAATCAATTCACAGCAGCTCCCAACAATTTTAATTCAATAGCAGCAAGTAGGGCCCTGCAATGAATCGCACTACAACTTGAGTGGAACCTCACCACACAACAAGAAACGCATGGTCCATCACATCTTGAGGTACCCAAAAAGGACAATCCATACACAATTCAGAAAAGGACACCCTCAGCAGCACCAGCAGTGAAATTTCATGCAATAATAATCCCCATCACTACACCATCGATGCAAGATATTCACAACCAAAAAGTAGCACCTCCAAGCCACATCTCATGCATAAGACAAAAGAAAATCCTGTCACAATATGAGGAATAAAATAGATAAAGTATTAGGACAACATGTCAGTACACACCTTGGATAACCACAGCCATAAACCAACGGTCACTTCACACACTGCAGTACGATTTGTCACATAAACAAATAACCTGTACCCGCAGCCCGCAAATGAAAACCGTAATGCAGCATTGCTCCAATTACACACCATATTTGCTAATTAAAAAAAAGAAGAGAAAGGACAATCACTATGAAGAATGTGTACTATCTGAGAAACACACAACAGACAATAAAAATGAAATGAGTCCACTATTATACCTGCAGCAGCTTTAATCTACAGCAGCTCCCATAAAACCATGTCCTGCAGCATGTTGCACAGAAAATTTCCAACAAAACCATTATGCCCCACAACCATACCAACAACAATTCGTCCACACAATGATCACTTTGGACTCCCTAATGGACCTGCAAAACTACAAACAGAGGAAAGTAAATATCAGCTACCGCAACAAGACACTAAAAAATAAAACTAGCATGGCTCACCTTCAATCCACAAACAACCTTTCGCTATAAAAGGTACGGTTGCAACAGGCCTGCATAAAAACAATACCAAGCCACCATAGAAAGTTGTATTATACCAAAAACTACAGAGAAATTCGTACTACACAAACACCAAAAGCAATCCTTGTACTACAATTTACAGCTCACAATTTTCATCAGTCCATACAGCCATGATTCACATACAAATTTTACAAACAAAAACACCTCACTGCGGGTGAATACAAAAGACATCAATAAAACCAAGCTCCTAAATTCTATCCTTCAAGAAAAAGAGGCTCTCCCTCAAAACCTCAAAAGGGATTCTTCTTAAATCCCACTCTTCAATCTCAGCAACGGGGGGTAACCTTCGAAATTCCTTCACAAAATTTCTCCCTCAACTTCAAATCTCAAAATCCCTTTCTTGCTCTCAAACTCTCACTTCCTTCTAACAACCTTCAATACCCACTTCTCAAACCATTCGAAAACCTTCAAAAATAATCTGAAATCCTCCCTTCTTCAATCTTCATATCCTCAAATCCACAATTTGTTCTCATACCTCCTTCATCAAAACCCTCACCAGTCTTGTTATTTTCTTCTCTTCATCCCAAAAACCTTCAAAACCGACCACAAAACTTATTCAACCTGAACCCAGACTTCAAAAGCTCTCCAACAACAATGATACAGAACACATAAACTCTAATCTCCTTCAAAGATAAAACCCTTTTCAACAACAAAATCACAAATCCTTCAGACCATAACCTTCTCCATTCAACCTAGAAACCAATTTTTAATCAATATCCTCAGTTTTCTTCTTCACCATCCACACAGAAAAAACCTCAACCTAAACTTCAAATCCTTTAACCTCATGAACCAAACAGCAACAAATCGAGTCGAACACTAGAGATTGAGAGAGCGAGGTTTGTGGTTGTTCATGGCTTCGGATAACTTTGTTGAAGTCGTAGCCGTTTTTTATTCTAGATAGTAGCTTTTTGTTTGGAAAGAAAAGTGTTTTGCTGGGGATTACGCTCAAACCCCATATTCAACTTTAAACCATAGCCTTCTCGCCCAATCATCAACAATCACTCTTGTAAAATTTCATTTCCCTCTTCGTTTAGAACGACCACACATCACAAGATCCCAATTTGAACATAAACCAAAAACCCTTTCTTCTGTCAAACCCCAAAACATCAACCACTAATCCATAAAATCAAAACCCAACTACAATGTTCAATTAACAAACCTGGAAACAGAGTAAGACGGGGAAGAAGATGAGATAACGCGATTGAAATGGAAATAGCACGGAGAGAATAAAGTTTGAGGTGAATCGCTTCTTGCGCAAATATGGTCTTCTCACGATGTATTCTCCTGTTTCCCTTTTCTGCTTCGTCCGAAATTTCCCATGGCAAAAGGCGAAGTAGGTTATACTACTTTTGTTTGGTGACTGGGTCGGATCCGACCCACCCCAGTTTGTTTTAGGGCCCCATCAGAAAGTTGTATTATACCAAAAACTACAGAGAAATTCGTACTACACAAACACCAAAAGCAATCCTTGTACTACAATTTACAGCTCACAATTTTCATCAGTCCATACAGCCATGATTCACATACAAATTTTACAAACAAAAACACCTCACTGCGGGTGAATACAAAAGACATCAATAAAACCAAGCTCCTAAATTCTATCCTTCAAGAAAAAGGGGCTCTCCCTCAAAACCTCAAAAGGGATTCTTCTTAAAACCCACTCTTCAATCTCAGCAACGGGGGGTAACCTTCGAAATTCCTTCACAAAATTTCTCCCTCAACTTCAAATCTCAAAATCCCTTTCTTGCTCTCAAACTCTCACTTCCTTCTAACAACCTTCAATACCCACTTCTCAAACCATTCGAAAACCTTCAAAAATAATCTGAAATCCTCCCTTCTTCAATCTTCATATCCTCAAATCCACAATCTGTTCTCATACCTCCTTCATCAAAACCCTCACCAGTCCTGTTATTTTCTTCTCTTCATCCCAAAAACCTTCAAAACCGACCACAAAACTTATTCAACCTGAACCCAGACTTCAAAAGCTCTCCAACAACAATGATACAGAACACGTAAATTCTAATCTCCTTCAAAGATAAAACCCTTTTCAACAACAAAATCACAAATCCTTCAGACCATAACCTTCTCCTTTCAACCTAGAAACCAATTTTTAATCAATATCCTCAATTTTCTTCTTCACCATCCACACAGAAAAAACCTCAACCTAAACTTCAAATCCTTTAACCTCATGAACCAAACAGCAACAAATCGAGTCGAACACTAGAGATTGAGAGAGCGAGGTTTGTGGTTGTTCATGGCTTCGGATAACTTTGTTGAAGTCGTAGCCGTTTTTTATTCTAGATAGTAGCTTTTTGTTTGGAAAGAAAAGTGTTTTGCTGGGGATTACGCTCAAACCCCATATTCAACTTTAAACCATAGCCTTCTCTCCCAATCATCAACAATCACTCTTGTAAAATTTCATTTCCCTCTTCATTTAGAACGACCACACATCACAAGATCCCAATTTGAACATAAACCAAAAACCCTTTCTTCTGTCAAACCCCAAAACATCAACCACTAATCCATAAAACCAAAACCCAACTACAATGTTCAATCAACAAACCTGGAAACAGAGTAAGACGGGGAAGAAGATGAGATAACGCGATTGAAATGGAAATAGCACGGAGAGAATAAAGTTTGAGGTGAATCGCTTCTTGCACAAATATGGTCTTCTCGCGATGTATTCTCCTGTTTCCCTTTTCTGCTTCGTCCGAAATTTCCCGCGGCAGAGGCGAAGTAGGTTATACTACTTTTGTTTGGTGACTGGGTCGGATCCGACCCACCCCAGTTTGTTTTAGGGCCCCATCAGAAAGTTGTATTATACCAAAAACTACAGAGAAATTCGTACTACACAAACACCAAAAGCAATCCTTGTACTACAATTTACAGCTCACAATTTTCATCAGTCCATACAGCCATGATTCACATACAAATTTTACAAACAAAAACACCTCACTGCGGGTGAATACAAAAGACATCAATAAAACCAAGCTCCTAAATTCTATCCTTCAAGAAAAAGGGGCTCTCCCTCAAAACCTCAAAAGGGATTCTTCTTAAAACCCACTCTTCAATCTCAGCAACGGGGGGTAACCTTCGAAATTCCTTCACAAAATTTCTCCCTCAACTTCAAATCTCAAAATCCCTTTCTTGCTCTCAAACTCTCACTTCCTTCTAACAACCTTCAATACCCACTTCTCAAACCATTCGAAAACCTTCAAAAATAATCTGAAATCCTCCCTTCTTCAATCTTCATATCCTCAAATCCACATTCTGTTCTCATACCTCCTTCATCAAAACCCTCACCAGTCCTGTTATTTTCTTCTCTTCATCCCAAAAACCTTCAAAACCGACCACAAAACTTATTCAACCTGAACCCAGACTTCAAAAGCTCTCCAACAACAATGATACAGAACACGTAAACTCTAATCTCCTTCAAAGATAAAACCATTTTCAACAACAAAATCACAAATCCTTCAGACCATAACCTTCTCCTTTCAACCTAGAAACCAATTTTTAATCAATATCCTCAATTTTCTTCTTCACCATCCACACAGAAAAAACCTCAACCTAAACTTCAAATCCTTTAACCTCATGAACCAAACAGTAACAAATCGAGTCGAACACTAGAGATTGAGAGAGCGAGGTTTGTGGTTGTTCATGGCTTCAGATAACTTTGTTGAAGTTGTAGCCGTTTTTTATTCTAGATAGTAGCTTTTTGTTTGGAAAGAAAAGTGTTTTGCTGGGGATTACGCTCAAACCCCATATTCAACTTTAAACCATAGCCTTCTCGCCCAATCATCAACAATCACTCTTGTAAAATTTCATTTCCCTCTTCGTTCAGAACGACCACACATCACAAGATCCCAATTTGAACATAAACCAAAAACCCTTTCTTCTGTCAAACCCCAAAACATCAACCATTAATCCATAAAACCAAAACCCAACTACAATGTTCAATCAACAAACCTGGAAACAGAGTAAGACGGGGAAGAAGATGAGATAACGCGATTGAAATGGAAATAGCACGGAGAGAATAAAGTTTGAGGTGAATCGCTTCTTGCGCAAATATGGTCTTCTCGCGATGTATTCTCCTGTTTCCCTTTTCTGCTTCGTCCGAAAATTCCTGTGGCAAAAGGCGAAGTAGGTTATACTACTTTTGTTTGGTGACTGGGTCGGATCCGACCCACCCCAGTTTGTTTTAGGGCCCACGTGTTATTTCCAGTATACACCCCCTTTTTGCTGTTTTGTTACTAGGGAACATGGGCTCATGAAGCCCGTGTTGTTTTCACACCTTTTGTTTTTTCCCGTTCAAACCCCCTCTATTTTTTTTAATATAACTAATTTCAATTAGTTTATTTAATTATTAACATACTTTATTTCTAGATTTTCTTTATGATTTTTATAACATTTTTTGGAATTTTATTTATAATATTAGAAATTTAAATTTTTTCTTTTATTTTTATTTGAGGATTTATGTTTATATTTCCCCTTCTTTTTTGGGTCGATGACGATACCCCGAGTTATAATTTGTCAAATTATTGACAGATAATAAAAAGCCCGAGACCATTTCTTTTCAAAACTTTCATTTTCGTTTTTTATCCACTTTTTTCTTATTCCCTAGTCAATGATGACTTTAATGATTATTATCGGTCAAATTATTGATAGATGATAATTCAGTCAAGACTATGTCACTCTCGCTTCAAATTATCTTTTAAACATTTTTTCGAAAAAACTCCAAAAGAAGGGGATTCTTGGAATCTAGCATTCTTTGAATTTTCGAATGAATAATTCTCGAGGCACGCTCTTGAGTTGTTATTCACTCAATCTTTTATTTGTTTTGAAGCATTTTCTCAACCTCTTTTCGAATAAAACTCCGAAAGAAGGAGATTCTTGGAGTCTAGCATTCCTTGAATTTTCGAGTAAATAGTTATCGAGGCACGCCACTACGCCAGAAATGACTTTTAGCAGCGCAACAAAAGACAGCGCTTTCTAAAAAAGCGCTGCTAAAGGGTCATGAAAAAAAAAAACAAAAAAATAGCACACCTAAGACAACGCTTGTTAAAAAAGCGCTGCTAAAGGGGGGGGGGGGTCAAAGAAAGCGCTTTAAAAAAGCGCTACTAAAGGGGGGGTCTACGAAAGCGCTTTTAAAAAAGCGCTGCTAAAGGGGGTCATAAGGCAGACCTATAGCAGCGCTTTTAAAAGCGCTGCTAAATGCCAAAAAAAAGCGCTGCTAAAGGCGGTCCTAAGGCATACCTATAGCAGCGCTGCTAAATGCCAAAAAAAGCGCTGCTAAAGGGGGTCATAAGGCAGACCTATAGCAGCGCTTTTAAAAGTGCTGCTAAAGGGGGTCCTAAGGCATACCTATAGCAGCGCTTCTAAAAGCGCTGCTAAATGCCAAAAAAAGCGCTGCTAAAGGGGGTCCTAAGGCAGACCTATAGCAGCGCTTTTAAAAGCACTGCTAAATGCCAAAAAAAGCGCTGCTATAGGTTTAAGTAGCATAAATTTAAAAAATTCCAATATTTTCACAGAATCAGAACAATCTTCTTCTTTCTTATTTCCACTCGCGAACGTTGCCCTATTCAGAATTAGAACAGTCACCGTCGACGCATTCCGTCTGCGCCTCCGTCCGACAGCCTTCGTCCGTCGTCTTTCCTCCGGTCATTCCGTCATCACCTCATTCTGCCGCCGTCCGTCCATTGTTACGGTATTTGAAGTTTTTCATTTTGCATTTTTCTGGATTAATGTCTTAATATTTCATTTTTTTGGATTATATGATGTTAGTGTTACTTCTTTTCTGAGTTTTTGACTTGTTTTTGTTGATACCGTTGATGAAAATTACTCGTTTAATATTGGCTTGAGTTTTGTATACAAGGTGTTTGTTGAAATGCCACAATGAATTTACTTATGTTAACTTTCATTATATCTAGCCGTATACAAGGTGTTTGCTGAAATGCCACACCTTATATGAGTTCTTTTTACTAATAATTTTTATAAGGGAAATACTGCACATATATTCAATGATTTTTTAGATTATGTTGCTTTAGAAACTTCACACTATTTGTGATTTAGATGAAAGCTTTAAGTTTCTGTTAATCTTGAAATTTATTTATTTTTCTTAATCCTTATTTTTCTATGAAATAGTCTAAATTCACAAATAATCCTTATTTATTTATTAAATTTTAAAACATAAATATATTTTGTCACTGTCAGCTTGGATGTGTTTCATTTCAACATTACAATCAGCCGTAGTGACAGTATTCTTGGAGGCAGACCTTAATGCATGGAAGATTAATTCTCTACTTCAATTTGGTTCCACTTTATATGTGGTAATTTTTTATGATGATACACACCAATATTTATACATCATAATCCTAGATAATTTGTAATAAATATATTTTGTAGGGAATTATGGGATCAGCGGTTATGTTTTGTCTTCAAGCATGGTGCATAACACAGAGAGGACCTCTTTTCTCTGCATTGTTTAGCCCTCTTGTGACAGTGATTGTGACTGTATTGGCTGCTTTGGTACTTCATGAGAAAATATATATTGGAAGGTAATGATAATGAAGATTAATTCTATAAATACATATTTAATTATTAATCTGATTAACAGAAACTTCAAATAATGATAAGAACTGAAAATTTCATAGAAATCTAGTACTTAATGATCTACATGGGCATGTTCAAGTGTATTGTTACTTATCTATTATTGTTTTTGCTTGTGTTGTTGTTAAGATGAATCATGTTCTATTGAATTAAGCTTGGAAGACATTCAATTGAATAATGATACAAAGCTTGAAGAAAACCGTGTATTTGTGGCTGATAGTGAACTCCATGCAGTCTCATACAGAATTCAATAGTCAAGTAAAGATTGTTAAGTTTATTTCTTCCTAATGTGACATCTGATATTGTATCTATTTGTAAAGTTATCAGATTTGTAATTATATGTGAATTGATTGTATATGTGATTTTGTTCTGAGGATCGGACTGTGTTGTAATATATTTAAGCAGGTTTATGTGTATAATATTTTAAAGTGATGAATTATAATGTATACTTTAGTTATTGTGTATAATATTGCAAATTGATGAATACACAAAAATAAGGCCAAAATAATTGTTATATATAAGGCCAAACTGTTGAACTAAAGACCTGAATTATAAGCAGGGAATGTATTTGTTATAAGCAGGTTTATTGAAAAATATATAAAAAATGTGATTATTTTAAAAAAAAAAATTCAAAATCGTGAAGAATAGACAGCGCTTTTAAAAAAAGCGCTGCTAAAGGGGCAAAAAGAGGCATAAAAAAGCGCTGCTATAGGTTGGAAAATGAGGGTCTAAGAAAGCGCTTTAAAAAAGCGCTGCTAAAGGGGGGTCTAAGACAGCGCTTTAAAAAAGCGCTGCTAAAGGGGGGTCTAAGAAAGCGCTTTTAAAAAGCGCTGCTAAAGGGGGGAGATGAAGGGGGATTAGGCAGCGGTTATGAAAGCGCTGCTATAGGGTGAAAAAAGCGCTGCTAAAGGCCAAAAAAAAAGCGCTGCTAAAGGCAAAAAAAAACGCTGTCTTTACCTTTAGCAACGCCACTTTAGGCAGCGCTTTTAAGCGCTGCTAAAGGCAAAAAAAAGCGCTGCTAAAGGTCTTTTTTGGCATAGTGCGCCCTTTGAGTCGTTATTCACTCAACCTTTCGACTTTTTTCAAATATTAATCATTTTCAAACATTCTCCTAAGTCGAATGCTCGTACGCATTCGCAACCCACATTTCGTACATTTCATTCACAACTCCTCATGGTTTCGATATTAGGGGCACCCTCAGGGACTAATATCGTTTCTCACAATCCTAACCCTTGACACGTCGTCAAGTCGGTTTCATTTTCAATCAAATCCTCGACACGTCATCGAACTACTTCCAAACCAACCTCCTTTGGCCTCGCATGCCATTCTTCGATTCAATCCTTTCACAAACATTTTTTAAAGCTTACGAAAGGGGGATATTCTCAGAATCAAGCATTCTTTGAATATTTGAATGAGTAACTCTCGAGGCGCGCCCTTGAGTTGTTATTAGTTCATTCTTTCGATTTCAAAATATCCAACTCTTTATCTTCAACTTATTCAGTCAATTCCCGAAAGAACTGAACTCTTGGAATCTCGCATTCCTTGAATTCTTGAGTGACAAGCTCTTGAGGCGCGCTCTTGGGTTGCTTGTCAGTCACTCTTTCGTCTCTTTTCTCAAACTTCCAACTTATTCAACCTCATCTTTCGTGGTTGTTACCACGAACTACGATTGCTCTGATTCTTCATTCTCGTCCGAATGTAAGATACGTAGGCACAAGATTGCGATGATCTTGGCGAGCACATTTCCCATTTTCTCCCCTATTTCACACTTCTATCCATCTTCCGTTTCCCCCCATCTTTTCCCGTAGTCGAACTACAAAGCTCTGATTTCTCATTCTCGTCCGAATGAGCATACGTAGGCACAAGGGCCCCAATCCTTGGCGAGCACCCTGTCTTCTAACCACCCATCTCTCCTTAGCGTCTTTAACCTTTTACCCTACCAATTCTACCTTTAACAACGAGAAGAAAAACAAGTAAACCTAAACAACACTCCCCACATTTACCTTAAGAGGTTCCCGTCGAGTACGACGGACGTGAGGGGTGCTAATACCTTCCCCTCACGTAACCGACTCCCGAACCCGGAACATGGTTGCGACAGCCCTGTTCCTATCCTTTCGTTTTAAGAGGTTTTCTCGATATTTTCCTCTCCCGTTTGTTCGGGAAAAATGAAGTTCGGTGGCGACTCTGTCGAACCGCATTTCCGCGCCTTTCGCGCGAGGGTCGTTTCTCCGAAATGTCTCCATGATTTTTCGAGGTGCGACAGTATGGATTGTGGTATTCTAAGGGTAATGATTGTTCATTGGTAGGCTTCTCCGATTCCGATTTTTCCGGTTGCAAATCAGATAGGAAAAGCACCAGTGGTACATGTCACTTATTTTCAAATTCCTTGGTCAGTTGGCACAGCAAGAAACAAGTGTTTGTTGCTCTGTCAACCACCAAAGCGGAATACGTAGCCGCCGGTAGTTGTTGTGCGCAAGTCCTATGGCTTAAACAACAACTATTGGACTTCAATTTGAAGCTAGAACATGTTCCAATATTTTGTGACAACACCAGTGCTATAAATCTTACCAAAAATCCGGTGTTACATTCGCGTACCAAACACATAGAAGTTCGACACCATTTTCTTAGGGACCATGTAGAGAAGGGTGACGTCGTCTTTGAACACGTTGATACTAAAAACTAACTGGCGGACATTTTCACAAAGCCGCTAGCCAATGAGCCCTTCTTTCATATCCGTCGAGAACTTGGTATTCTCGACATTTCTGATCGGGTTTAACAATTACTACGTTCAAAGTTAATATATTTACAACTATGCTTTTGTACCACTAACAATTTTTTGAGTTTGTTGCAAGTACAAATCTGTGATTAACAAGAGTGGTCGGTATAGAGGTGATATTGCTCCTTTCTCCTTCTTTCTCTCTCTCTCTCTCTCTCTCTCTCTCTCTCTCTCTCTCTCTCTCTCTCTCTCTCTCTCTCTCTCTCTCTCTCTCTCTCTCTCTCTCTCTCTCTCTTAACATTCATGACTTGAAAATAACTATATCGTTCGACAATCATGGTACTTATATATGTATATGACTTTTGCTGGCTGATACTATGTGTGTTGAATGTAAATCATATTGTGAAAAGGTGAATAGGCATGATAAATAGGCAAGTGTGGCATTCTGCATAACATGAAACTGAAAAATGGGTTTTTGAAGGTTATGAGTCGACCTAAACAGGACAATGGTCGACGCATGCTGTAAACTTTAAAAATTATCAAAAAATGTACAGTATGCATCGACGCATGCAGGGGCTATGGTCGACGGCTCGCGTAAAAACCCATAATTTTTCTCTTTTGAAAACAGTTCCAAGTTTCCATTCCTCTACATTTAATGTGCAGTCAACTTTTGTGATGATTTGATATGGCATTTGTCTTGTAAATTGCATCTAGACATCTAGTGTGTCCTCTTGTCTCCTCCCTCTTCCCAAAAACCCTAAAACCTCTCTCTATTAAAGACCTTAGTCTTCATCTTCTCCAACATTATCCTCAACCACTCTCTTCAAAGTTCATCTTTACAACTTCTCCAAAAATCATCATCAATGGCTTCCTTTCTTCGCATAAATACAGGTAAGAGATCAAGAGCCTCATCATCATCTGCTTCAGTCCCTGTTACCGGTGTTTCACTAGTTCATCCACCTGCTGTTGAAAACTTCAACAAGAGTCTCAGCAAAAGAGCCATAGTTCCATAACATGCTTTCTACCAGGCAACAGGTGAGAGCTTGCATCTCACCCGAATTCTGTCCTTGCTGGAAGTCGAAGGGTTCTTCAATTTTCTGGAGTGCAATACAAAGTATAGTGAGGATTTGGTCAGGGTGTTCTACACAAATCTGCGGGGTAACTTTCAAGATCAGCATTTCCACACTTCTGTCGGAAATAGACTGGTAAATATAAATTCTGAAGTACGGAACAAGTATTTTGATATGACTGTTGATGCTGATGCACCACCTCTTGATGAGGTAACAGACACTCGTACGGTGCCAGGTTATGAATTTAAGAGCACTCTGAATGACATGCTCAAAAGACCCTATCCAGATGCAATTTTCAACAGCGATGCTTTTCCTAGATCGGTCACAGCCGGGAAACTCAATACAGGGGAGCGCATCCTTCAGTGGATCGTCGCTCGCATACTACGACTGAAAAAAGGTGGATTGTCTCGTGTCGAATAAGCTGAGGTACATCTCATCTATATATTGAAAAACAAGATCAAAATAAACTGGCCATACTATATTGCTAGCAGGATTTTTGCTCTGAGAGACTCAAGTAGAGGCACTGCTTTAGCTATGGGTCGTTCATTTTGGAAATTCTTGCTGCTGCAAATGTTGTATACTCAACATTTCCTTGTGTCTCAGTCCCCTCTAACAAAGAATTTAGCACCAAAACCCTTGTAATGATGGGGTATTTTTGGTGTGCTGAACGAAGATCATACAGATTTGTCCGCCGGGCCAATATTCCTCTGGTGCCTCGTGACGGTTCCGATGAAATCTCTGAAGAAGAAAGTGAAGAGCAAGGTGAAGAAGAAAGTGAAGAGCAAGGTGAACAAGACGATGAAGAAGAAGATACATATGCAAAGATACAAGAACCTATATGTGAGACTCAAGACTATCATCAATCTCCAGTTCAAGATACGGCTCCAAATACCGATTGGGTCCAGTATTCAGCTCCATCAGAAGCACAAGAAGGCGATTCTACAAATCAAGGATGGGGTGAATGGCAATATACAGGCTGGACTACCCTGGGTAGATTCTATGACCCATATCATGGCTACCCTCAAGACTATCAACCTTCCCAGCACTCATCACCTCCTCCGCCTTCGGACAACTCTGAAGTCATTAATATGTTGCAGTTAATGCAGTTAGATCAATAAAACTTCATGAGGAGTCAAGACACTCAAATGGAGCAGATTAGAGCTGAGCTTCATACCCAAAATGAAAGGTTTAATTCATTTTCGACTCGGATGGACGCCCGTATTGAAGCTCTGGTTGAATCACATGACCGGCAAGATTGGGAAATCACCAACTCTCTTAATCACCTCAACATGTCCGTAGAAGCCTTTCTGGACTTCTCAGATCCTTACCACAATCCCGATGCTGCATACCGGGGGAGGGGCCGAGGTCGGGGTCGGGGATATTAGATTCATAGTTGCATATTTCATAATTGCTTATGTGTTTTGTCTATGTACTTTTCATTTTTCTGTATTATGTGTGCCTGAATTTTCACCTTCTTTACATGTTCTCGTCATTATCTATTAATTCAAGTTACTTTTGTTCATTATCATGCTTATGTGTGAAGTTTGGTAATTAACTATCACCTATTGTATGTTCTCTGTTAATTGATGTGTTCTCCTTCTCTTTTTGATGGTGTCAAAGGGGGAGAAGAACGTGTAGCAAGCTAGCCAAAACCAAAGCCAAGTCAGGACATTAACAACAGTTGATGGTTGTTTGTTCTACAGCCTTATAGTACAAAAGAAAGGGGGAGCTTGTGTATACATGTGTGTATACATTGCATATTTGGTGTTTTAGTTGTATACAGGTTGTCATCATCAAAAAGGGGGAGATTGTGGAGGCAAATCGCCACACATCACACAAGTCTGCAAGACATTGGTTAATGCAGGTTTCGATGATGACAAATTCCCTAGATAGATTGAAAATTATGAACTCCAGATCTACTAAACCAGATGCAACGTATCACCCACCATATCCTTTTATGCTTGTCTTAAAACTTCTGAAATGAATATACTATGTGTAGATAAAATGCAATCATGACCAAAGGCATGAAATACCTCAAACTGATGAATTTTTGCAGGTTTGCAGGGCATGAGTCGACCATAGGGTCGGCGCATGCATCAGAACAATTCTGCACTAGTCAGCGCACAAGGCAATGAGTTGACCATAGGGTCGGCGCATGAAGGAATAAATTTCCAACGGGTCAGCGCGTAAAGGCACGAGTCGACCATAGGGTCGGCGCATAATGGAAATAGATTTCAACGGGTCAGTGCACGCCGACTGTATGGTCGACGCACACTGATGAATTTTCCAGATTTCCAAAACAACACAGGCCATGCGTCGACGCACAGACCTGTTGTGGTCGACCGTTCGCGCGGAAAATCTGTTTTAAAATGCTTCCCTCTTATATTTGAAATACTGTTATATCTAGAATTATGTTGGCACTATATATATACTTGTTTAACCACTTGTGCCCTTTAACATTTGATATTCTTTTGATTCATGTGTTCAAAAACAAGAAAGAGTGAAATAGGTGTCCAAGATTCATCATTTTCATCTTCAACATATCACAATATTTCAATTACACACAATCATTTTTGAAATGCATTTGTGAGAGATTCAAGGTGATAAGGTTCGAGGCTTAGATTGGAGAATCAAGCTCGGGTTGAAGATTGTGACAGGTTCTTTCTTGAATAAAACCATTGGGGTTTTACCCTCCAATATTGGTTTGAATTTTGGGGGTTTTTGGACGAGATTCTTCATCAAAGGTCAATCGAGCGAAGGTGATTGTGAAGAAGTGTTCTTCACAAGTCTAGTAGCGGATTCAGTGATTTTGAAGGGAAGATCTCAAGGTCGATTTGGTGCTGTTGAGATCAGCCGGAGCCAAAGGTTTAAACAACAACGTGTTATTCAATAAGGTGGCTGGAGTCGGAGGTCCATCAACACAAATCGGAGAACTTGATTCATCTTGAATCAAGGGGCAAGGAGTGAAGGCAACTTTCAACACATTGAGATTTCTGTTGTATATTTGCTGCTCAATCCTTGTATAAACTGTTACATTCAACAGGTGATATCTATAAAATCTATCTCAATTCTAGTTTTAGAATTGAGGGCAGACGTACCCCGAAGCGAGGACGAATGGGGAACTGCCTCACCAAATACTTGTCTTCTCTATTTTCAGAATTTACGTTATAGCTCAAAATAAGTGATTTTTGTATAAGCTCTATTGTCAAAATTGTGATATCAATTGAGTAAGAGGTTAAAACTCTGTTTTTGACTCCAAAGTACAACAAGACATTGTACTAGGCTGGTTGGAATCACTTACTCAACATAAATATCACTTGGAGTGTTTTTCCACACCAAGTGTTTGACATATTGCTTGAACCAAAATTATCTTACTTATGTATCTAGTTTTGGTTTGATCTTTGAATCATTGGAACTAGGAATCCTTACAACTAAAGTAAATAATTGATAAGTGTAATTAGTGTTGTGATTCTATTTTTCCAAATTGTCGTTAATCCAAAGGCTTACGTATATCCGGTTTTCCAATAACCGTTCGTTTTAGACTATATTTTACTCAGCCGCTTCCGCACTTAAAACATTTTTAAAACCAATTTTAAATTGGTAGCGCCGAATCAAATTTTAATTGGGGATCTATTCAACCCCCCTTCTAGATCCGTGCCATAGTCTAACAAGTGGTATCTAGAGCTCCGGTTTTTCGGTGCTTCAAATACAACGTAGATAGAAAATGGCTAACGAACCAAAAGGGGCGTACAATAGGGCTCCCGTTTTCAACGTTGAAAATTATAGTTATTGGAAAGACTGTATGCGTGTGCATATAAACTCCATAGACAGAAAAATATGGAACATTTTCCTTAATGGTCCAATAGAAATTACTATGACCAATGCGAATAACGTAGTTGTGCCAAAGCCTGAAGCACAATGGACCGATGACGATGGGAAAAAATACAATTATGATTGGAAAGCTAAAAACATCTTAATCTCCTCATTAGGTGTAGATGAATACTATCGTGTATCCCATTGTCCTACCGCTAAGGCCATGTGGGATTCACTACAAATAGCCCATGAGGGGACAAACGATGTTAAGTTGGCTAGAATCAATACATTAACTCAAGAGTTTGATCTCTTTTTCATGAAGCAAGGGGAAACCATTGCTGACATGCAAAAGAGATTTACTCATCTCATCAATCGTTTACATTCATTAGGTAGGCCTGTTTCCAATGATATTACTACTAATAAGATCTTAAGATGTCTTAACAGGGAATGGCAGCCTAAAGTGACCGTCATCAAAGAAGCACATGATCTTACCTTATTAGACTTAACAACATTGTTTGGCAAACTACAAGAGCATGAACATGTACTCTTGAGCCTAGACCAACGCGAAAAGATGGAAAAGAAAGACAAAACGAATGTGAGTGAAAAGAAATCAATAGCTCTCAAGACTTCCTCCTTGAAGTCTCAAGCAAAAGAGCAAAGTGATTATTCCTCAAGCGACGAAGAAGAAGAGGATAAGAGCGAAGATATGGGGTTGTTTGTCAAACGGTATAATCGTTACGTGAGAAAGAACGACATCCAACATTCCGAGAAGAACTTGGTAAACTTTCGGAAACAATCGAGATACTCCAAGGATGATGACTCAAAAGGTAAAAAGACTAGAGGGACGTGTTACAAGTGTGGAAAGCCCGGTCACTACAAACCGGACTGTCCAATGAACAAAAAGGGAAAGGACAAGGAATCATCAAAGTCACACAAGAAATCATCAAAGCCTAGGAGAGCGTACATAGCGTGGGAAAGTGACAGCGAATCTTCCTCCTCTGATGAAAGCTCTAGTGATTAAGAAGAGTCCGTGAATCTATGCCTCTCCGCTAATCAGAAAAATAAGAAAAAACAGGTACGTCACTCTAACTATGATAAGTCCTCAAAAATGTCGCATTCAGAATTACAAACCACATTTAATGCCTTACATAATGAAGCAGTTGAAGCCTTCAAGAACTAGGAATCCTTACAACTGAAGTAAATAATTGATAAGTGTAATTAGTGTTGTGATTCTATTTTTCCAAATTGTCATTAATCCAAAGGCTTACGTATATCCGGTTTTCCAATAACCGTTCATTTTAGACTATATTTTCCTCGGCCGCTTCCGCACTTAAAACATTTTTAAAACCAATTTTAAATTGGTAGCGCCGACTCAAATTTTAATTGGGGATCTATTCAACCCCCCCTTCTAGATCCGTGCCATAGTCTAACACACCCCCTCCTCCTCCCTACTCCATTGAGCAGCTCCCAGATCAGTAACACATGGCGGTCAACAATCTCTTTTGATCAGGTAAGATCAGTGGCGCCGTCTGTGGAAACTCAAAAGCTTCCTCGTTCCTCCAAGCAAAGGAAACAAAGCTTCCAACTTGAACTTCCGAGATCATGATTAGCCCACGTCATGATGATGTTGTTCACAACTCCGCCTTCGCCTCAGTCACCAACGGCAACGACCAGGCGGGGCCATCCCACGCCCATGAAGGCGACACCAGGGACGGCCAAACTGCCTCTCCTTCGCCCGAGGATGCGGAACGTCGCGTCAAACCTAGAGCAAGGAGCTCGACTGTTTTCCATCCCATTCCTACGCCGGCTGGAGCAGACCCAACAATGACTGCCCTCTTCGCAACCATCAACCAAACCAATATGATGTTGTTCCAGCATAATGAGCGCATCGACCTACTGGAGCAAGATACCTCGTCTCACTCTTCCCCGCGGAGAAATAAACACGAAGACTCCCCGAAGCCCCTCCCTCCCGTCCACGAGGGTGCCGACCACAACTGGAGAGGCCTCAACCTATGGCCTCCAAGAAGCGCGTTCGGTCACCTCCCCAGAAAGAGAGGCGTTCCCCGATCCCAAGAGTGAACAGACCGGAGGCCGAGGGGACGTAATTAACCCTCTCGGCACAATTCGTCGCCCTCGCACTCCCCCGTCTGCAGTGGCAAGGACGACTATAGGACCCCCTGTCGCAGGAAATCATGGCAACCCCTATTCCCTACGGGATGGATAAGTCGCTCGTACTCTCCATGTATGACAGCACCTCAGACCTGGACGCCATCTGGAAGACATCGAGGCCATGCACGACTACATGAACATCCGAGGAGCCATCAAGTGCAGGCTCTTCCCGACGATGCTAAGGAAGGGAGCTATAGTGTGGTACAAAAGCCTAGAGCCGGAATCCATCACATCGTGGAGGATCCTGAAGGATCTCTTCTCCTAACATTTCATGGCGTCTCGACGACATCCGAAGATAGAAGTCGCCCTGGGTGCGATCATCCAGGCCCCATACGAGCCTCTCAGAAACTACATTGAGAGGTTCACGAGGGAGGTAGTCCAGGTGACGACTTCAGAAGACATGAAGCGTTACCTCATGGAACAAGGCCTACACCGCGACTCCAAATTCTACGAGGTCGTGGCAATCCATCGGCCAACCACCCTGCAAGGCTTCCTCGAGAAATCCCGTTACTACATCCGATACGAGGAAACCGAGGCTGCTAATTCTGCCCAGGAATCTCGTAACCTCGAGACCCCCCGCGGGTCCCGAGAAGAGGGAGCACCAGTCCCCCGACACGGGGGAGACCGAAGACGGGACGAACATCCCCGAGAGGCCTTGCGGGCCGCTTCACCGAATACACAGCTCTAGTCACTTCCTGCGAGTGCATACTGGCTGAGTGTGCAAACTCGGAGTTCATTCGGGGAGGTGTCCGTTTTCCCAAACCGGCACTCCCCAAGGCCAACATGGACAAATCCAAATAATGTCGCTTCCACCGAGACCACGGGCATGTTATGTAGGATTGCATCCACCTGAAAGATGCAATCGAAATGCTCATCAAGGATGGACACTTGAAGAGATACACCAAGGGAGGAGATGCCCCTTGACAGGAGGCCCACGAAGCCAAGAGAGTCGAGGACATCCCTCTTCCTTCCAACGAATCCGGGCTGCAGGTGGCCCTCAGTGTTGGTCGGCCCGAAGACTGGTTCCCCCCTGAGAAAACACAGTCTCCCCGCCGGGCATCATCTTCCCGGGGAGCCAATACGTCCCATCAGCCCGTGGGAATACTTCCCCACGATGATGCTCATCTCAGGTAGAGCCCCGAACAAGCTCTTCGTCGGGTCGGTAAAAAGGAAGTTTGACGAGCTGATGAACAACAACTCCGGCAAAATGAGCATGCTCGACAAATTTCACGGTCGGTCCAACCCGATCACATACTATCTTGAAGAGCTCCCCGGAGGAGCCCCCAACTCGGCCATTCCCTTGCTAATCCGAGCACAAATGGCAAACTTCAATGTCCGCCGCATCCTAGTCGACGGAGGAAGCTCAGTGGATATCATGTATACCAACCTCTTCTCAATGCTACAGCTCGATGAGACCAACCTGACCCCCTATGTCGGCTCCGACCTCCAGGGGTTCAACGGGACGACGAAAAGACTGTGGGGATACGTGGAGCTCAAGGTCACTTTTAGGGCACAGGAGACAGCCAGGGAAATCAATGTTCGCTTCCTGGTCTTCGAATGCTCGTCCCTATACAACTACATCTTGGGTAGAACAACGCTAGCAGAGCTCACTGCGGTACCATCGACAGTCCACCTGAAGATGAAGTACTATACCAGGCTAGGAGCCGTCGTCACCCTCAACAGGGATATATAAGCATCCCGAAGGTGTTTTGAGGCAGCAATGAAGAGCCACAGCATGATCGGACCCCCGACCAAAGCGGCCAAGCCCCATCCCGTCCAGGAGAACAATCCAAAAGACCACGTCGAAGTCGTGGACCTTGACTTACGTTTCCCCAGCGAAACGGACCACGAGGATGAAATCGAGCACGCTCCTCCAACGGACGGCGGGCCGCCCATCCACCCAATGCGCCACATCCTAGACGGAGAATTCGAGATAGTAGTCCTCAGTGAAGATGCAACCAGGAGCGTGAAGATTGGAGTAGGACTGCCAGACCTGGCGAGGAAGCAGCTGAAGGCTTGCCTCTGTGAGAACTCCGACCTCTTTGCCTGGAATGCTGCCGAGATGTCCGGCCTTGACCCCAAAGTCGCCCGTCACCAGGTCTCTGTCAACCCGACCGTGAAGGCCGTAGTACAACATATACGTACGCAGTCCCCCAAAAAATCGACGACGGCTGAGAAAGCTGTAAAAGACCTCCTAGAGGAAAATTTTATTTCGGAAGCCAGGTATTTAACCTGGCTATCCAACGTTGTACTTGCGAAAAAATCTAATGGAAAATGGAGAATGTGCGTTGATTACACCAATCTCAATCGGGTCTGTCCCAAGGACGCCTATCCCCTCCCCAACATTGACAAACTCGTCGACAAATCCGCATGTTTCAAATTGTAGGATACAACCAGATTCCCATGGCCGAGGTCGACAAATAAAGCACGACATTCATGACCGAGTCAGGAAACTATTACTACAATGAAATGCCCTTCGGCCTAAGAAACGACAATGCCGCCTACCAATGGATGATGAACAAAGTCTTCCGGGAAGAGATAGGCGACATGCTCGAAGTCTACATGGACGACATGATCGTAAAATCACGCACTGAGATCGACCATACGACCCACCTTAAGAAAGTCTTCGAGACAACGAGGAAGTGCAAGATGTGGTTTAACCCGGAGAAGTGCACATTTGGGGTTCGCGCGGGGAAGTTCCTTGGGTTCTACCTGACCGAACGGGGGATCGAGGCAAACCTGGAAAAATGTTGAGCCTTCTCGGAGATCGCGATGCCGAGCACGAAGAAATCGATACAGTCCCTCAACGGGATGCTCGCGTTATTATCCCGTTACGTCACTAAATCCATACAACACGCCCTCCCATTCTTTAAACTGCTAAGGAAGGAGGCTGCATTTGAATGGACGGAGAAATGCGAGCAGGCCCTCCTCCACCTCAAACGTGTCTTGTCGGAGCCACCGGTCCTGACGAGGCCAGACGTTGGGGAAACCCTCTACCTGTACCTGGTCGTCACCACCGAAGTCGTGAGCACTGTGTTAATCCGAGAAAACTCTGACGGGCAGAAATAGATATACTTCCCAAGCAAGACCCTCAACAGGCATGAGGAAAGATACCAGCATATAGAAAAATTCGCCTTGGCCCTCATCAACACGGTGAAAAGACTCTGGCACTACTCCCTGGCCCACACCATCGTGGTCAGAAGCGAACAACCTATCAAACAGCTGCTCGACAGGCCTGACATGGCAGGATGCATGTTGAAATGGTTGCTAGAACTCTCCGAGTTCAACATTGTTTACGAAGGTAGGAAAGCCCTTAAGGCGCAGGTACTGCACGATTTCATCGCCGAGATGACAACCACCGCGGAACCGACCCTCGGAGCCCATAAGTGGACCATCTTCGTCGATGGGCCTTCGAGCTCCTTGGGAAGTAGCGCGGGCATCATCCTCGAAAACAAAGAGGGGACAGTAATGGAAGTCTCCCTAACCTTGTCCTTCCCGACGACGAACAATCAGGCCGAGTACAAAGCTTTCTTGGCCAGACTCAGGCCCCGGGCATCTGCAGGTGATCCACGAAGGCATCAACGCTCAATATTTGGGGGGAAACTCCCTCGCCCGAAAGGCCCTGCGAGAAGGGTACTACTGACCGACGAAGCAGCAGGACACTAAGGAGCACGTGAAGAGATGCGACAGGTGTCAGAGGCACGGGGACATGCACCTCGCCCCCCTAAACGAGCTCAAGACCCTCTCCTCCCCATGGTCGTTCGCCTGGTGGGGGATGGACATCCCCGATCCGTTTACCGTAGGCTCCTATAAGAACAAATACCTGATAGTAGGTGTCGAATACTTCACCAAATGGATTGAGGCCAAAGCTCTGGCCAAAATCACGGTACATAACATACTCCACTTCTACAAGAGGAACATCCTCACCAGGTTCAGCGTTCCCCTGGCCATTGTGACAGACAACGGGACGCATTTCACTAACAAGAACTTCAGAGACTTCATAACCAAACTCGGGACCAAGCATCACTTTACTTCAGTCGAACATCCACAAACGAACGGCCAAGCGGAGGCCGCAAACAGGGTTATCCTCCTAGGCCTAAAGCGAAGACTCGGGGACGCCGAGAAAGGATGGGTCGAGGAGCTCCACAACATGCTCTCGGCCTACTGAACAACGCCCCACTCAACCACCAGAGAGACCCCTTTCCGACTCACCTACAGGCTGAGGCAGTAATCCTGGTGGAAATAAGGGATCCTTCCAGAAGGATTGAATCTCCTCTCGAGGAGGAAACTAACAACGAGGCTCTCTGAGAAGAATTCGACTTGGTCAAAGAAATCCGGTCGGCGGCAGGTCTCCACGAAGCCGTGCTAAAGCAGAAAATCACCCTTAGCTATGATAGCAAAGTCATAAGGCACGATTTCCAGGTCGGCGACCTGCTCTTGCAAAGAAACCAAAAAGACTCACGCAAGGGCAAACTCACCGCAAATTGGGAGGGCCCCTATCGTGTCCGGAACAAGACGGAGCACGGGGCCTACTACCTCGAAAACCTACACGGGGATGAAATTGCTCGACCATGGAACGCTGAGAAGCTTAAAAGATACTACAGTTAAACACTGTCTGCGACAAACGACTTCGTGACCACGGAAGCACGACCTGGTACCACGCACCTCCCAAAAACTCAACGAAAACAAGCACCTTCCCTTTTGTGCGCGAGCAGAGCGTTCTGTTCGACGGGGACCCCTCAACCGAGAGTCGTCGCCGTCATACCAAGATGGCAGAACCCCAGCTCGCAATGGGACGTTCACGTCGCAGAGGGAGGGCCGCGACCGCAGCTCCTCTTTGTTACTGACGAGATGACATCCCCGGTCTCCCCGGCCAGTTCCCTACACTACCGAACGCAACTGACAAAATGTCGAGCAATGCTCCCAACAACATTCAAAGAAAAAGAAAAATACAAATTCATACAAACATACAAGCATACGAACACGTAAACATACAAACGAGCACACACTTAGCGAAAAGTAAAATATTGTATTATAAAAGGGGCACCATCCCAATAGTCAAAAATTACATCAAAAAGGGCATGCAGGCCCGACAAAACAACTGAACAAAAATGGGCACGCAGACTTGGAAACTACGGGCACGCATGCCCGGAAACACCTAACCTAGGCTTCAAGTCGACCTCCTTCGGGATCATTAACCTCGGAACCAACCGCGACCACCCGCTCGTCAACGACCTGGTGGTAGGGCCCAATCCCCTTGGTGACCAGAGCGACACCGAGATTCACGACCCTGATCTGCTCCGCAGCACTGGAGAACTCGACCTCGACAGCCCCCAGGCAATCGTGCTCCAGTTTGCGGATCCTGCCCAACAAATCAGCACTGGAAAGCAAGAGCTTCTCCTCATCCGCCTCCTCCTCGGTAGGACGAAGTGAGGTCTCCAGCTCCTCCACGCGAGCCCGCAGCCTCGACAATTCTTCCTCGGTGGCTTTCACCTTATCCTCGGTGTCAATACCCCTCTTGCGCTGCGTGGCCACCTCTTCCTTGCTCAAGTCCAGCTCTGCGGTCAACTTGGTTAACCCCGGCTGAGCAAAGGCGAGGTCTCCCTGTAACTTAGCCAGCTCGGCAAAAGAGCAGCCCTCGTCACTTAAGACTAAAGCAGTTGAGAAAACCCGCATCATCGCGGCTAGATCTTCGGTAAGTAACTGTCGTCGAGTGTCCCGGCTCGCCCGAAAACTACCTTCACTTCTAAAGCCGACACCGTCGACGACCTAGCGCCATGGAAAAACCCGGGATGCTAGTGGCAAGGGGGGATGAGAAATCCCTCCTCGGAAACTCCCTCTGTGAGATCGACAATGGCATTATACGACTGAACTCTTTGTCACTTAGCGGTGCGACATCAGGGAGTGGCTGCATTGAGACGAAGACGAGGACCCCTTTCCTCCCTGGTCGGCGAGAGGGTGCTGCATCACCTGGGAAACCCTGCCCTTACCTCTTTTAGCCGCGGCTCTAGAGGCCGCCAACTTCCTCACTCACTCCTCGATGGTTGACATGCTTCCTGCAAAAAAGAACAAGAAAGGATTAACAAAAACAGACAAACGAGGACTAAAGAATCGGGAAGGTCATCGCCCACTACCTAAGAATCGGAGAGCCTCCTCGTCGGACGAACACTCAAGTAGAGCCTTCGTATTTATTAGCCTCGTCTGCTTACGAATGTTCCCTTGACTGTCGAGGATGAAGTTCCCGTCGGGCGTCACAAGCTTTGTCGGGGAGAAGCTGGCCACAAAGGATACTATCCTCTGGTAGCCCACCTGGTCCTCCTCATCCATGGTCCCTGCCAGCACGATATAGTGATCTGTGTTCTTCTTGAAGTGCTCCTATGACCACTCCAAAGGTACCCTCGGCACCATAACTTCCTCCCGATGCTCACTCACTTCACGGGCTTCTCGTCGATACAGGGAGGCGCACGCCTCGAGAGAAATAGGTCAGACCACAAAGAAGCGCGCTTTGAAGTCCCGAACAGAGTCCATGTATGCCCGGAAAAGCCTCATCGGCTGCTTCAGCGACACCCATCCTTCCCGTCCATCCACCGTCTGCCTCTGCAGGTGGAAAAGGCGAAAAAATAGCGTAAGAGTGGCCCCGATCTCCAAATGCCGACAGACGAGCTCGTACGCTCGGATGAAAGCTATGGCATTAGGGTGAAACTGTGAAGGGGACAACTTCAGCCAGTCGAAGATGCCCAGTTGGAAATCGGTAAAAGGCAGCCTAAGACTGGCCTCGCAGAAGTAAAACTCATACATCAGGAACTTCATCTTCCCGTAGCTCGAGCATCTCCGATGATAGTCCCGTGGTTGGTACACCTGCCAGCTCATAGGAGAGCCCTCACAGCGGTCCTCGACAGTCGCGTAGGTGTCGATGTTGTTGTCGATAAAGTAAGACGGCGTATTTAAAGGTTCCTCAGCAACCCAATCCTCGACAGAGCGGGCCTGCACCTCGGCAGCGGGACCTCTGGCTCCACATCGAATTCCATGATTCCCGAAACCCACGAGGTCATAGTCACCTGAAAAGCAGAAGGGAATGGTGAATTCGACGTTCAAGATCAAATTCACCCTTCCACCACAAATCAAGTGAAAGGGCTAGGGGGACGACGACCACAACTCTGTGGCAGCTCGCGTCCCCGCGACGTCCAACTTCGCCCAGGAGTCCCTCCCCGGGGCATTCATCCTATCCTATTCAACGTCCCCGAGGTATTCATCTGACCCTACCCAACACTATGTTACATCCCCGAGGTACCCATCCATATCATGTCAACCGTCCCCGGGACATTCATCATACAACCCCAAGTATCCTCGGGGCCCTCATCCTAAGTCAAAGGGCACACCGCCGTATTCGACGGAAAACCCTCGCCCTCCTCGGGGAATTTATCATGTTCCTGACAATGGCGTCAAATTTAAAGAAAATGGAAGAATAGAGGCAGGAAACTTACTGGATCGGTGGAGACGGTGGAGTATGCGACGGACATAACGGTGGTGATGATGAGCAAATGCGTGTGCGGGAATTCAAGTGTCACGTGCGAGAGCAAGAGAATGCGAAAAGTGGTAAGGGGCAGGCACCTGCCTATTTATAAACCCGGCACGAGACTCAAGCGCCCCTAGGCACTCGAGTATCCTAGGGTAGCCACCCTACATGACCCATTGAGTGTTAGACACGTGGCCACTATGAACGGCCACATCCCTTCATTCTCCCCGCGAGCACGAACAGGCGAGGACGCGCCAACCTTCCCCTCCTCGACCTGATAGCCCGACAAGACCAAGATCCTCGCGCTCCTGTGTCCTCGACACGACAGTCCGACAAAAATTCCTCCTCACGCCTTCTTCCTCCCCGACACAATTATCGTCAAGTCCTCACTCCTTTACTTTAGAGCTACGACTTAGGGGGCTCCTGTTCTAGACTGGGCTCAGGCCCAACCCAACGCTATTTGGGGAAGACCCAACAAGGCCCAAATCCCTCAGTGTCGGGCACAGTTCTAGGTCATCAGCCAACTACCCACCCTCGAAAGAGTTGGTCAACCCACCTTCCGGAGATCACGAGACGGTTGAACTAGGGCGAAGACCACGTGCTGGTCTTCACTACGCCACGTAAACCCTAGCAGTCACCTGGGTTGGGTCTAGCAATCCAGCCCAACACAAGTGACCGTTGGCCCTGCGCTGGGGTCTCTCTATAAATACCCTCTTTCACTAGAGGGTCAGGTATTCAATTCTTTACACCTCACATCTGTATTTTCTCTCACTCTGGTCTCTTACTTACTTTGGCATCAGAATGTCTTGCAGGTACACTCCTCCTCCTCCCTACTCCATTGAGCAGCTCCCAAACCAGTGACACGTGGCGGTCAATAATCTCTTCTGATCAGGTAAGATCAGTTATGATTATCATCATTATCATGTTTCCTTTTATTTTAATCATACAATAAATCAATCATGTCTTAACAAAAACTTTTTAAATTTAGCTTAAAAACATTAGAAAAATAAATACTATATACTTAATATTTAAATGGATGTTTTTTACTGAAAAAAATGTTAAAGATCAGTAAGAAAGACATGTTGCAACAAAAATTAAAAAATGAAGGATTAGAAAATGAAAATGAAGAGTTTTTAAAGAGTCTGATGAGAAATTATTTCAAATTTTGGTATTGTTATACCATTATGGGAAATTAATATTAAATTTTAAAATTTGTTTAAATGTTTTTCATTTAAAGCATTATTATTTATTTAAATATTTTTTTAAATTTTTATTTGTGTTTATTTTAAATTTTTTATGTTATTTTATTTAAAGGCACACAAAAAATTCTACTTATAAAATAAAATATTTATATACGAACACACGAAAAATCCTACTTATAAAATAAAATATTTATATACGGACACATGAAAAATTCTACTTATAAAATAAAATATCAATATTAAATACATATTTTAATAGTATATTGATGTTGTTATTGTTACTCTAATTTTTAGTTCATAATTTTTAATGTATGTATTTTTTAATGTTTTTTTATATAAAAAATAACATATAACGTAAAATTGTAAATATGATAATAAATATATTGTATAAATATTTTTATATTTGTAAAGAAGTATTATCAAATGTTTTTATGAACGTTATTATTTTTATAAACGGGAAAAAGTTTACTATTAATTCAAATATTTTTATAAATAATACCAAAATAAAAATAATTTTATATACGGAGAAAAATATTATGTTGATCTAATTATATTATACGAAAAAAATTATAAATTCTACATTTATATTATTTAAAAATAGTTTTTATATTTGAGAAAAAAATTTTATGCTGATCCAAAAATATTTATATACGAAAAAAATTATAAATTCTACATTTATATTTTTAAAAAATAATATTTATACACTAGAAAAAAATTGTTGTTCTACTTATATTTCATCTTCTACATGTATTTTTTTAAAAATAATAATTTTTTGGGGTAAATAGTTTTGTCTTTTTTATTTTATTGTTATTTTTATTACAATTTGAACACAAACGCACGTAACACACCAGTACCCATGCAAACGCACGAGTATCCCACTAGATCATCAAGTTCAAACTTAGTATATGACACATAGTATAAAAAATATATGATTGTTGATAAGTGTATATTTAATTTATATTTTAAAAAAAGCAAAGTAATTTTAAAGTTGTATAATTGATTTTTATGTGTTTGATTATTTTTTAAAATATATTAAACTAACTTAAAAATAATAATAATTTACAAATAAAATTTATATACGGGAATAAGTTTAATATTGATTAAAATATTTTTTATAAATAATATCAAATTAAAAATAATATTTATATACGAGAAAAAATATATATGATTGATTAAAATATTTTATATTCTAACACACGAAAAATTCTACTTATAAAATAAAATATTAATACTAAATACATATTTTAATAGTATATTGATGTTACTACTGTTACTCTAACTTTTAATTCATATTTTTTAATGTATGCATTTTATGTTTTTTTTAATAAAAAATAACATATAACATATAATTACAAATACAATAATAACTATATTGTACATTTAGGAAGGGGACGGGGGAAAGGGAGAGGAAGGGGACAGGGGAGACCCCCATGATCTTTGGGACCACCGTCAATGGAGACTCCACCAGAACAACCGCAATATGAGCCGGAAGTACCATCGAAACACTCGGAGTTATCAGAGCATGGAGATAATAGTAGCACCGATAGCAATCACACGGAAGAGATTCATAATGAAGTGAATCAGCCAAGAATCGAGGAAACCCTAGATCATGCAACAACCTAAGAAGAACCAAGAAAGCTATGAGTAGATTTAATCAAAAAAAACGGAAGCCTACTAACGGTATGAGTCTTGATTCATTGCACCTAAAGTTGTTAATAGGGAAATTGTTGTTGAAATTGAGGAATCGGACATTGAATTTAAGATCAAATATTGGGAATGTTCTCTCATCACGTATGTTTTAGGGGGAGAATTGAGCATGAACATAGTGAAGCAATTTATGATGAAGAACTGGAACACAGTCCAATTGCCAGAGTTGTTATACCATGATGATGGATACTTCCTCATGAGATTCAAATCCTTCAAAGAGAAAGAGGAAATTCTTATGAGACCGTACATGATCAAGAGCATGCATATGTTACTGAGGGATTGGAAGCCGAATTTTAATTTGAAGAAGGATATGCTTCGAACCTACCTTTGGAGCTATGGGAAGCTAGAAGTATGAACAAGATAGGGAGTGCCATTGGAACCCTTGTGGTAATAGATGAATGCACGACTCAGAAACTTAGAGTGTCATATGCTAGAATGCTCATTGAAGTATATGCAACACGACAAATTCCAAAAGAGATTACTATACAAAATCATGAGGGGAAGCAGGTCAAACAAGCCATTGAATATGAATGGCTTCCAAAATTCTGTGGAAAATGTCAGAAATTTGGGCATAATTGTGTTGTGAAGAAGAATAACCAACAATGGAAACTAAAAAAGATACCTGAGGTAAAACAGATGTAGAACAAGGAAGTTAAAGATCATGAGGTAAAGCATGATACTAACACCTCAGAGGAAAAACTTAACAACACTACAGAGAAAATTCCTAGAGAGGATGGCATGAGCAACAATGAAGGAGGAACAATTTGGCTAACACCTAGAGGAAGAGGTACTGATAAGGGGAAGAAGCATATGACTCAACAAGGAGCACCTAACATAAATTGTAGCAATGGTTTCACTGCTCTAGGGGAATTATAGATCCTCTAGGACATCATACCATTGACACCTGATTGTGTCATGAAATGTTATAGGGCTAAATAAGGGTGGTAAACTAAGAGAGATTAGCTCCCGTCTCTTAGATTTACACCCTGAAATTTGTATCCTTCTTGAAACTAGGGTGAAGCAGTCTAGAGCTAGCCTTATCAGAAATAAATTAAGAGTCCATGATAAATATGTAGACAACTATAGCCACCATGAAAATGGCAGAATCTGGATCAGTTGGAATGCTATGGTTGTTGACATATGTGTTAATAACTATACTAGTCAGTATATTCACTGTAGAGTTCTTGGTCCTGCAGGGAAGCTCAAATTCAGGATGACTGTGGTTTATGTCATGAATACCCTAGAGCAGAGGAGACAACTTTGGAATGATATAGCCAACTTTCCTACTCACAACAATGATACTTGGTGTATTATTAGAGATTACAATAATGTGCTCAAGAGAAAAGATAGAATTGGAGGTAGATTAGTGATTGAAAATGAGTTCAAAGATCTGCAAGATATGATGGATAAGTGTAATCTGGCTGAGATGGATAATCAAGGGAACTACTATACCTAACACAATAAGCATGCAATTGATCCTATTTACTCTAAAATTGGTAGAGTAATAGGAAATGTTGCTTGGTTCCAAAATATGAATATCCAACTGAAGCACCTTCCCCCTAGTGTTTCTGATCATGTGATTTTGCATCTGTACAACCAAAACCAAATTAGACCCAGCAGAAAGAGCTTCAAATTCAACAACTGTACTACTGAGCTTGATGGCTTTCGAGAAGTTGTTGTTAGAAGTTGGCCTGAACCAGTTATAGGCCCCTCCTCATATCCTTTGGGGAAAATTCAAAAGATTAAGGCCTATAATCAGGAGCTTGAGTAAACCATTAACTGATGTTAAGAGAACTATTATGGATGTTAGAGAGGACTTAGATAAATGGCAGTATGAATTGGCCAATGATCATATGAACTTTATCATCATTACAAAAGGTCAGGGGTAAGACATAGGAGATCATTAGGTGGCAAGATCTGGAGGAAAATGTGCTTCATCAGAAGTCTATAATTGATTGGATTAGGCTCGGAGATGGGAACAATCACTATTTCTATGCTTCCTTAAAAGCGAAAAATAACTAAAAAAAGTTGATGTGTGTGTAAAGATGATAGCACGAAGTTGAATACCAACAAAGATATTAAAGAGGAAATGCTTAATTACTATGAGAAGCTCCTGGGGAAGGGGGATAGAGTTCTCCATCAGATTGACCTTAGTGTTATGAGGGAGGGTGCCCATATCAACTATGACCAGAGACATAATTTAGTAGCTTTAGTCAATGAGAAGGAGATTTTTGATGCTTTGCATGACATAGGGGATTCCAAAGCTCTAGGATTAGATGGCTACAGTGCTAAATTTTTCAAGAGTTGCTGAAATATTGTGAAGTAGGATCTCATAAACACTATCTACTATTGGCTAAGGTATAACAAGATGTTCATGGCTTTCAATAGTACCCTTGTTACTCTTATACCTAAGAAATATGATGCAAGATACCTTAAATATTATAGACCCATTGCTTGTTGTACCATGGTTTACAAAGTTTATTCTAAAGTTTTGACAACAAGGCTTGCTAAAGTCATTGGTATTATTGTCAATCATAACCAAGCAGCCTTCATTCCTGGCCAACAGCTACATAACCATATCCTGCTGGCTTATGAGCTCATTAAAGGCTACTCTAGGAAGAATGGAACTCCCAGATGTCTTATGCAACTTGACGTGCAAAAAGCTTATGATATGCTTAATTGGAAAGCTCTAGAAACAATCCTCTTGGAGGTTGGAATTCCTGAGAAATTTGTGAAATGGATCATGAATGGTGTCACCACTGTTTCTTACAGATACAACATCAATGGTGAAAACTCCAGATTAATGAAATCTAGAAGAAGAATCAGACAGGGTGACCCCATCTCCCCCTTTCTGTTTGTTATTGTCATGGAGTATATGAGTAGATTACTCTATAAAATGCAAAGAAGCCCCACATTTAACCACTACTCCAAGTGTGAAAAGATGGAGCTCACTCATCTAACCTTTATTGATGATATTCTTTTGTTCTGTAGAGGTGACAAGGGGTATGTGGAGTTAGTGAATCATACTATGCAGCAGTTCTCCAACTCTACTGGTTTGGTGGTTAATCCATCCAAATGTAATGTGTATCTTAGAGCAGTTGATGAGGTTGAAAAGCACCACATCCTCAAGATGACTAGGTATAATGAGGGAAACTCCCTTTCAAGTATCTTGGAGTCCCTCTAACTAGTAAAAAAACTTTTTGTGAATCATTATCTTCCCCTCATTGAGAAAATTCTGCATATGGGTCATCACTGGAGTGTGAAATTGCTTAGTCATGCTGGTAGAGTGCAATTAGTGAATGTTGTGGGTTTTTCTATATCCAACTACTGGCTCCAGTGCTTCCCTATTCCTAAAGCTGTGATTGAGAAAATCCACACCGCCTGCAGGACTTTTATATGGACTGGTGGCACCTCCCCTAGCAGGAAAAGCCTAGTTGCTTGGAAAACAGTTTGTAGTCCCAAAATCAAGGGTGGTCTGAACATCTTAAACCTTGAGATTTGGAATGCAATAACCATGTTGAAGCTCTTGTGGAATATGTGTAGGAAAAGTGATTGCCTTTGGTTCAAGTGGATGCATATGTATTTCATAAAAAGCAATGATGTTTTAACAATGGAGGTGGCTAAGAGTTCCTCTTGGATTCTGAAAGGAATTATGAAGACTAGACAAATAATTCCTGATGTGCAGAGAGATATTGAAATCAAGGCTTGAGAGAGGAAAAATTTAGAATGGGGGCTGTCTACAAAGATAAGCAGAGCCAAGAAGTAAATGTCAACTGGTATGTTATAACAGTGGTAGATGTCAAATTTCACTTATTTGATCTATCAAATGTTGGCATCTTTCACTCATTTTTTGTCAAGAAAGTGTTGAAAATCACTCTTGTTTTGTTTGGTTTGCAACATTATGAGAAAATATCTTGGTATCTTTGATTTGTGTGTTATTGTGCAGGAATTAGGCATAAAACAAGTGAACAGTAACACACAAGAAATGGGCAAGGAAACCAAGACAACATGCAAACAACAGCAAGTTCGCTAGGCGAAGGGGTAGCGAAGCTCTAGCGAAGAAAACGAACCTAAGTTTGCTAGGAGAACTGTGTAGCAAAGAAAACGACCCTAAATTTGCTAGGTGAAGCTCTAGCGAACACTCCCAGACTTGAGGTAGGGGCGAAAGGACCATAAATTCTCTAGGCGAAATCAGAGCGAAGGCTTCGCTAGGTGAAGGATCTGTTCGCTAGGCGAACATGACAGATCCTGAATGTTATATTTAAGTATTTTTATTGCTTTTTAGGTTATTATTCCATTTAGTAACATTGGGTACATCATAACTTATCTCTCTTCATTTATTTTAGAGAGAGGAACACAAAACCCTAAGAGGGAGGAGGTAAGATCCTTGATCTCTTGTTGGGGTTTGGATGTAATCTTTTGATACCTTATGTATTTCATCTAATTTATGTTTGTGAACTAGTTTGGATTCTCTATTGATTGATTATCTTTGATTGCTTATTTGTGGGTCTTGACAAAACCTTTTCACATCTTTGATCTCAGATTTTCTTCTATCAATGAACAAACTTTTGACATGGTTTTGTAGTTGATATTCATTATATCCTCTTTGGTATTATGTTGATTAAGTAGCATGGGTAGTATGAGTAGGATCAATATGATATTGTGCAGGTATGTGATAATAGTGATGAAGAACGATGTTCACAACCATTTGGCAGATTAGGTGAATACATGTAAAAAAAAGGTTAAGCGTGTGTACGTATTTTGTCATTGTGTTTTATGCGAAACAATTGTTTATCCGATATGGGTATCATCCTTGTTTACCTGTTTATCTTTGATCTGAACCGTAATAGAGATATACTCTTCAGGTCTGGATCTAGGATGATTACCTGTTAAGTCCTAAATACTACAGATAGGTTTAGGCTTAGCATTTGCGTTAGTATCAGATCTTAATGCTCTGTGTTATGTTTTTGTTGGATGAGAGATCACCAATGAGACAACATGGTTGTTCTCTCGACGCTGTGTTAGAGATAAGCTTTGTCGTGGGTGATACGTAAGGGTATTAGACGAATGACTGTGTTGTGTTTAACTTGATCAGAAGAATGCATATGTTATCAATTGATGAAATCCAATCTCAACAAGGCTCCGTTTATATTTCAGTCTTTATTTTATATTTTCTGTTTTTATTTATGGTTCCTTGAACTTTTTAAACCAAATTTTTTGAACAATAAGCTTAGAAATGTAGAGGCCGTTGAACGGTGTTCATATCACACTAATCCCTGTGGAGATGACAAAATTGGGTACTTAATATTTTTTGCTTGCTGCTTTACCGCACCAACAAACAGCTCGGAATAACGCCAAACCTAGGGTTGTGTTCTGCCTTTGGCTTGCTTGCCATAGAAAATTAGCCACAAAGGAGAGATTAGCCAATTGGGGTATGATTGCTGACAGAACTTGTTGCTTCTATCAAGCCATTGAGAATATTGACTACCTGTTGTTTGATTGTACTATGACGAAGTAGATTTGGTCAAATGTTCTTCATTGGCTCTAGGTGAATCACATTTTGAGTCATTGGGAAAAGGAAATGAGATGGATTAGCAATTACTACATGGGAAAAGGCAATAAAGTTAGAGTGATGAAAATAGCATTTACTGAAATTGTCTATCATTGCTGGAACTATAAGAACAACACTTGCTTTAATAGGAACCATAACATAGATAAAGTAGAAGTTGTAAATAACATTATAGGGTTATTGTTCAGAGGGACTGGTACAATAAAAAGTAGAGGAAGTATATAGCTTTGCTTATGATGTAATTTTCATCTTGGGTGATTGGACCTCTTATGATCACCTTTGCATTCCTTGTTTTTCGAATTAATTCAATTTTTATTGATTAAAAAAAATAACTATATTGTTGATACAAATATTTTTATATATGTAAATAAGTATTACGATTCAAATATTTTTATAAATAAAGTTATTTTTATAAATGGGAAAAACTTTACTATTAATCTAAATATTTTTATAAATAATATCCAAAGCAAGAATAATATTTATATACAGAGAAAAATATTATGTTGATCCAAATATATTATACGAAAAAAATTATAAAATCTATATTCATTTTATTTAAAAATAACATTTATATACGGTGAAAAATTTTATGCTGATCTAAAAAATTTATATACGAAAAAAATTATAAATTCTACATTTATATTTTTTAAAAATAATGTTTATACACAGAATAAAATTGTTGTTCTACTTACATTTTGATTTGACCGGATCAGAAGGGGACCAAGGACTTGCCACGCGTCTTTGACTTACTGTCTGCTCACCGGTGTTGGGGAAAGGAGATGGGGTGTACCTGCAAGGCACTCTGATGCCAAAGTAAGTGTTTGGACAGAGTGACAACAAATACAGAAAAGGGTAAGAAGAGAATACCTGACCCTCTTGGAGAAGAGGGTATTTATAGATAGACCCCAGCGCAGGGCCAACGGTCATTTGAGTTAGGCTGGATGGCCAGGCCCAACCCAAGTGACTGCTAGGGCTTACGTGGCGTAGTGAAGACCAGAATGTGGTCTTCTCCCTAGTTCAACTACTCCGTGAACTCCGGAAAGTGGGTTGACCTACTCTTTCGGAGGTGGGCAGTTGGTGGATGACGTGTCCCCGCGGAAGGGTGTCGCTACTACGAAAATAAGGTGTCGGCAAAACAGAAGAGTCGCCACCTTTCGTTATTTATCCCTCAGAACGGGAAAGGAAACGATCGGAAAAACCTGACGAAAAGGTATAAGACAAGGTCATCGCAACCATGTCTGGGTTCGGGAGTCAGTTACGCAAGGGGAAGGTATTAGCACCCCTCACGTCCATCGTACTCGATGGGATCCACGCTTGTTGTGCTTATCTGACGGGTTGATTAAACTATCTACGCTAAAAGTCTGGTCTAAAGAGGAAAGAAAATTGACTCGGCAGAACACAGCAGTTCTATGCCTACGTATTCCTGTCTGGAACGAGAAATCAGAGTCAACGTAGTTCGCCTAACTACGGGTGAAAAAAAGGGGGGAAGGTTGCTTGCCGAGATATTGCATCTCGTGCCTACGTACTTTCACACGGCGTGAAAGATCAGAGCAAACGTAGTTCGGGACAAAAGGGAACACAGGTTTGTTCAACTGTTTTTTATCCGAGTAGGGTTAACAGACGGTTCTAGCAATTGGTGTATGCAGCTCGACCTTTGGAGACTTAGGTGTTACCGTTTGCGGTAGAACCGGGAGTTAACAGAACTCTCCTTACGAAAATGGTTTCCAAGGATTAAAGGTCCCAGAGGACAAAAATATGTTTGATCTTTGTTTTTTGTTTTTTTTTTATGGAAGAAGTGTTTTTTATGATTGTCTGTAGTTTGTGCAGCTCTAGAGACTATGACCTGGGAACGAATGCGTCGCATATCGTCCAAAGAACGTATACTAAACACAATAGACGATTGAGAGGAGGCCGCTCAATTATCATTACCCAAGTAGCTTAAGGCTCGTAACGCGCTTATACTAACTTGCCTTTATTACGTTTTTTACTGTTGTTTTGAGATGAGAAGAGAAAGGACGCACTAAAGGGGAACTAATCCAATCCTAAATGAAGCGTTGTGTTTTGCTTCCCAGGCATTGTGTGTTTTTGTTGACTAAGGCCCATGGTACAGCCTAATCACAACCATTCATGGAAAAAGTATTCACATCTCACGCTTCAGACTAAGACACCTCATCAAACCCTAATTCAACTCAATCTCGTCCATCAGATGCTGTGACTCAGTCAATGGAATCAACGCTCCTCCTTCGTCTTCCTAATTTGAACCTGGTACAGGAGGGAAATTACAGCCACGGTGACCAGAGAAGGGCGTCACCTTTTTCTTCGGCGAGTACAACAACACCAGACATCACAGTTCCACCAAACTTCAAGAAAATTATGTGGATCTTCTCGCCTCTTCTCACTGGTTAATAATATCCACTCTATTTCTATTAATTCTCCATGGATCTTGAAAAACGATGATGAACAGAAAATCACTCCCTTCCATAATTGTCACGAAACTCAAAATTATTTATACAGCAATGATCCTCATTCTTTAGAGATCAAGAATCCCTAATTCATTCATGCTAATTCTCAAGGATCACCTAGATATGAATCTCAATAGAAAATTCATCACATCTTGAATTATCGCCAAACCTCACCATTATGATCCTAAATCGTTCTAGGTTGCATCTACAACTTAACCACATGTTAATTTCAATCTAATCATGCCTAAATCAAGAGCAGTTTTGAAGAATAAAAACCTGGAAAAAAGCTTCAAATTGGAGATTCTCACGCGCAAATCCTGGCCTCAAATGTTGCAGATTGCTTCACTGAATGCTCTTGGATGATTCTTGATGCTCAGAAATGCTTGAATCTTCCTCAAACTCCAAACTCACTTCTTGCTCGAAAGCTACAAAATCCTAACTATAATAACGGTTTCTGCTCCAATTGATCTCCAAAAAATGATCTGAATGTGATTATCAACTTAAATAGAAGCTGTTTGGACCTTAAGATGGCCCAATCATGGCCCAAATTGGAGAATCCAAAATTTCATTTTTCTTCAAAATTCAACTATGGCATACGCGCATCCCAGCTCTGTTTCACTCCAATCTTCATTCAAATTCATTGCATAACCCTTGGTGAAGATGAATGGACTGGATTGAGTGCTTGAATGGATCCTATGGCCAAGATTGATTATGTTTCTTCATCATGAAGTAATCCACCTAAAGCCCATGAATTAAGCCTTAAATCAAAAATGTAATATTGCCAAACTCTTTAAAACATCATTTTCAATCAAAATAAGCACAAACTTGTGAAGTTTTGACATTCTTTAATGCCTTTAATGATCTTTGAGCCAATGGATGCTTAGGTCATGGTTGGACTGAAAACACCATTTTGAACAACTTTCAAGTTGATCAAAAGTTCATTTGAGGTGCCTAAGATAGTGAAATGGACCCATAACCAAAAATGACCTGTAATTCCAAATACCCAAAATACCCTTGACTTGTCAAAGCCATAACTTGAGTTCTATAAATCCAATCATGGACTTCTAGCATCTCAACACAACTTTCCATGATCACAAAGACTTGTAATTGAGTCTTAATCTCCTCCAATTGTACAATTGACTCCAGGTTGACCAGACAACAAACCCTAATTGCCATACCCTCAACTGTGGCTCTTCACATTTGACACAAGCACTTGAATGAACCCCACCATGACCCTTAAGGCACTCCATGAGCTCTATCCCCATACCCTATCCATGATCAAGGCTTCACAACCCACTGATGGTCTTCAATTGGCCCTCCAGTTAGGAGATGAACCACATACCAGCATCCAAGCTTCTCAAGAACACAACCCACTTTCTGATGACTTTGGTGACCTATCAAGCTTGAATAAGACCTCTAGATAGGCTCCTCTTGATATAAACCACACTTGATCCCCTTCTAAATGAACAATGTTATGCTATGCAAATGCTATACCAATAATATGCTAATGCAATGAAACAAAAGCAAAGTGAAAGAAAGGTTAGGCAAATTTTGGGGTGCAACAGCTGCCCCTATTCAAGCGGCTTGGACCCGACTGGGTGAAAAGTGAACAACTTTCGAATAATCGAGGTAGAAGACGGTTGAATACCAAAGAACCCATAAATTTGCTAACCGAAGAAATAAACTGCAACAAAACTGCTTGGGAAAAACCATCCAGAAAAATAGAATCTGATTGTCACAGCGACAAACTGGTCTGTCCTCTGATAAAGAACCTGATTTCAACATCAACTACCTATGTGACGCCACATGAATTGAATCTACATATTAGATCAACAATAATCAATCTTTAAATATATGCTATAATAAGTGGGCACCGAGTCATAGGACTATATCAAAACATTATCCTTGATCTTCCATTTTCGAAGAAGCGAGCATGCACTACGTAAAGCGCGAATTGTCAATGTACTATCCTTGACCTTTCGTTTACGAGGAAACGAGCATACACTAAATAAAAGTGTGAACTGTCAATATAACGGTATTGACCTTTCATTTCCGTAGAAAGGGGCATACACTAAATAAAAGTGTGAACTGTCAATATAACGGTATTGACCTTCCATTTCCGCAGAAACGGGCATACACTAAATAAAAGTGTGAATCGTCAATATAACGGTATTGACCTTCCATTTCCGCAGAAACGGGCATACACTAAATAAAAGTGTGAACTGTCAATATAACGGTATTGACCTTCCATTTCCGCAGAAACAGGCATACACTAAATAAAAGTGTGAACTGTCAATATAACAGTATTGACCTTCCATTTTCGCAGAAACGGGCATACACTAAATAAAAGTGTGAACTATCAATATAACGGTATTGACCTTTCATTTCCGCAGAAACGAGCATACACTAAATAAAAGTGTGAATCGTCAATATAACGGTATTGACCTTCCATTTCTGCAGAAACGGGCATACACTAAATAAAAGTGTGAACTGTCAATATAACAGTACTGACCTTCCATTTCCGCAGAAATGGGCATACACTAAATAAAAGTGTGAACTGTCAATATAACGGTATTGACCTTCCATTTCCGTAGAAACGGGCATACACTAAATAAAAGTGTGAACTGTTAATATAACGGTATTGACCTTCCATTTCCGCAGAAACAGGCATACACTAAATAAAAGTTTGAATCGTCAATATAACGGTATTGACCTTCCATTTCCTCAAAAACGGGCATACACTAAATAAAAGTGTGAATCGTCAATATAACAGTATTGACCTTCCATTTCCGCAGAAACGGGCATACACTAAATAAAAGTGTGAACTGTCAATATAACGGTATTGACCTTCCATTTTCGCAGAAACAGGCATACACTAGATAAAAGTGTGAATTGTCAATATAACGGTATTGACCTTCCATTTCTGCAGAAACGGGCATACACTAAATCAAAGTGTGAACTGTCAATATAATGGTATTGACCTTCCATTTCCGCAGAAACGGGCATACACTAAATAAAAGTGTGAACTGAGCATCCGAAGACTTGAACAAACAACTCTGCGGGGAAATTCTGACGTCAGCTGTCAGGCATCCATCTTGAACAAAAATGGGTAACAACTTTGAGGGGATAATCATGAACTATTTCCTCTTAAAACGCTGACATAATAGCAAGCTGAGGAAAATTCCGCTGGGGAAGAAGAGAAACTTAACCAAGCAACTCTAATGAGGGAACACATGATAGGACAAACGTTATCATCACATATCTCATGCCAAAATTTTGAATATTCGGAAACCATCCTGAACCAGAATTCCAATTACCTGCAGGGAAAAACACCTGAAAACAAAGAGGTAACCGACCTGGCTTCTGTTTCAAAATGCACATGTTTGAAAATGGCGTAATGCTCCATACGACATGGAAATGCTACGTGTTTAGGTAGATGCTATGCGCGATGCAAATGCAAAAGGGGCGTTCCCGCAAAAGAAATGTCGGAGGAACGAAGCCAAACTTCTGCTGGGGGAAGAAACAATCCTGTTGGGGGATAGCTTAACAAATCCGGAGTTACTAACTCTGCAGAGGATGATCAACCTATTAGAGGATAGACAACCTGCTGGAGAACAAAAAGAACAATCCTGCGCGGGGATGAGCCTTTCAAAACACCGATAACCGGGTTGCACCTTGTGAGGACTCCACTGGGGATTAAAAGGTGCACATGACCACTGATGGGCATGCACATACCTGCCTGACTGCTTGCTAGCTCGCATCCAACTCTTCTGGGGATAAAAATGCGACTTCCATCTGCTGGGGAGGAATAAGATTATCTAGAGCCTGCTCCTACGTTAAGGGACTCCGACTGGGGAAACACGATCCCCTAGCTATTTGCTTCGAAGGTAACTACCCTGCAAAATATGAACGAAACAAGACAATTCTACACAAAAGGAACTATCTTGGTCAATATCCGTGACAATTGTTCAGTTAATTCAAAGTTTTAACAATTATTGGCCGAGGCCTGCAAGTTTATGCACGTGCAAGTCTATCAAAAACATCGGCGTTTTCCACAAACAAAACAGTGAACGTTAAAACAAGAAACAAACATCAAGTACTGAATAGTATATGTTTATTGATAACGGGCCTGTAAATAGGCAAAGTTTTTACAGTGGATGCAACTCCTGAAAAGAGGAAGTTACAAAACAAATACGGATATGTACATAGGTACAAAGAAGTTTGTATACATGTCGGCAACGTGGTACAGACAAACACCATGAGTTGATCCTCCTATGACTCGCCTGACTCCGAAGCTTTCCCGATGCTCCGTCTTTGGAAGAAATTGACTTGGATAATCGACCCTCAGGCGCTTCCAAACCACTAAGCAATGCAGTATCAAACTCGGACCATAGTCATTTGCTTTTTCAATCCCTAACTTTTGCTTGAACCACCCTTTCGGGTTTTCAATTCACCGGGATACCCTTTTTTTGCCAAAGTCGCCTTTTCAGGTTTTTGACTTCGAGGGTGTATATCTTTTTAATTTTTATCCCTAATTTTTGCCCGAACCTTTTCTCCTTTTTCTCGGTTCGCCGGGATGCCCCATTTTTGCCTGTACTTTCTTTTTTCTGTCCAGCGGGTCTCTTTAAGCAAAGTATTTTTTAACTGCGTCTGAGTTCACATGGGATGCAAAATCCTCGCCATCCATTGTGGATAACAATAAGGCTCCGCTAGAGAAAACCTTTCGAACAACATATGGACCTTCATAGTTGGGAGTCCATTTCCCCCTGTGATCTGATTGTGGTGGGAGAATCTTCTTCAGCACGAGATCGCTTGTCTGAAAGATTCGAGGGCGCACCTTCTTGTCAAAAGTTTTCTTCATCCAGCTCTGATATAACCGACCATATGCGATAGATGTCAGTCTCTTTTCATCCATCAAACTGAGCTGATTCAGCCTATTCTTTATCCACACTGCCTCATCAAGTTTGACATCCAGCAAAACTCTCAAAGAAGGAATTTAAACTTCCAATGGTAGGACGGCTTCCATACCATATACTAGTGAGAAAGGTGTTGCCCCGGTTGATGTGCGTACCATCGTACGATAACCGTGTAAAGCGAAGGGCAAAATCTCGTGCCAGTCTTTGTATGTTACAACCATCTTCTGAACTATCTTCTTGATATTCTTATTGGCCACTTCGACATCGCCATTCATCTTGGGCCGATAGGGAGATGAGTTGTGATGCTCAATCTTGAAATTCTGGCACAATTCCTTCATCATCTTATTATTCAAGTTTGAACCATTGTCAGTAATGATTCTTTCGGGAATTCCGTATCTGCAGATGATGTTCTTTTTGATAAACCGGGCTACTACCTGCTTGGTAACATTAGCGTAAGATGCTGCTTCGACCCATTTGGTGAAGTAATCGATAGCTACCAAGATGAACCGGTGTCTGTTGGATGTGGTGGGCTCGATCTTGCCAATCACATCAATGCCCCACATGGAGAAAGGCCACGGGGACGCCATAACATTTAAAGGGCTCGGCGGCACATGAATCTTGTCTGCATAAATCTGGCATTTATGGCATTCCTTCACAAACTTGAAACAATCTGTTTCCATCGTCAGCCAATAATACCCTGCTTGTAATAACTTTCGAGACATAGCATGTCCACCGGCGCGCGTATCGAAGGTACCTTCGTGGACCTCTTCCATAAGCAGATTAGCTTCTTTCTCATCCACACATCGCAATAGCACCAAATCGTGGTTTCTCCTGTACAGAACACCATCTGGATTCAAGTAGAAGTTGCCAGCCAATCTCCTAAGAGTCTTCTTATCGCGGCTGGATGCCCCAGTCGGATACTCTTGGTTCTTTAGGAAATTCTGGATATCAAAATACCACGGCTTGCCATCGGAAGCTTCCTCAATGGCGAATATGAAAGAGGGCCTATCAAGGAGAGAGATAACTATTCTGGGAGCCTCATTCCAGAAGTTAACTTTGTACATCGAAGACAATGTCGCAAGAGCATCGGCCATCTGATTCTCTGCCCGCGGCACATGGTGAAATTCTACTCTGTCAAAGAAAGGCAGCAACCTCCTTGCATAATTCATGTACGGTATCAGATTAGGATGACGAGTCTCCCACTCTCCATTGATCTAGTTCACGACTAGCGCGGAGTCTCCATACACATCAAGATTTTTAATTCTCAAATCAATAGCCTCCTCGAGACCCATGATACACGCTTCATATTCGGCCTCATTGTTGGTAATCGAAAATGTGAATCTGGCAGTGAACGGGATGTGAGTCCCATGGGGAGTAGTAATGATTGCCCCAATTCCACTTCCGTATGAATTAACAGCACTGTCAAATATTAATTGCCATTGGGAACTCCGCTCTGGACCTTCACCATGCAACGACCCCTCGCAGTCTTTCATCTTTAGGTACATAATATCCTCGTCAGGAAAATCAAACTTCATTGGCTGGTAATCATCGATTGGCTGCTCGGCAAGGTACTCTGACAGCATGCTACCTTTGATAGCCTTTTGCGAAACATATTGAATTTCGTACTCTGTCAGTACCATCTGTCATCGGGCAATCCTTCCTGAAAGCGCCTGCTTTTCGAAGACATATTTGATCGGATCCATCTTCGAAATCAGCATGGTTGTATGATTTAGCATGTATTGTCTCAAACGTTTGGCAGCCCAAGCAAGTGCATAACACGTCTTTTCGAGCATTGAGTAACGGGACTCACAATCTGTGAACTTTTTACTCAAGTAATAGATCACATGCTCTTTTCGTCCAGTCTTGTCATGTTGACCGAGAACACAACCCATATTGTTCTCAAGAACCGTCAAGTACATGATCAAGGGTCTTCCGGCTACTGGAGGTATCAATATCGGAGGTTCCTGCAAGTATTCTTTTATTTTTTCAAACGCCTTTTGACAATTTTCATCCCAAACAATTGCCTGATCTTTTTTCAACAATTTAAACATTGGCTCACACGTGGCCGTGAGATGAGATATGAACCGGGCAATGTAGTTCAATCTCCCCAAAAAGCCACGAACCTCCTTCTCTATTTTTGGCGCTGGCATTTCTTGTATAGCTTTTATTTTTGTAGGATCAACCTCAATTCCTCTTTCACTAACAATGAACCCCAATAGCTTTCCAGATCTCACCCTAAAGGTGCACTTATTAGGATTCAGCCTTAGTCTAAACTTCCTAAGCCTCCCAAACAATTTCAGAAGATTCACCATATGCTCTTCCTCCGTCTGGGATTTGGAAATCATATCGTCAACATAGACCTAAATATCTTTATGCATCATGTCATGAAAGAGCGTTGTCATAGCACGCTGATATGTTGCCTCAGTGCTCTTCAAACCAAAGGGCATCACTTTGTAGCAGAACGTTCCCCACGGGGTAATGAAAGTTGTTTTCTTCATATCCTCCGACGCCATCTTAATTTGATTGTAGCCCGAGAAGTCGTCCATGAAGGAAAACACAGAGAATTGAGCGGTATTGTCGACCAATACGTCAATATGAGGAAGCGGCAAGTCATCCTTAGGGCTCGCCTTGTTCAGATCCCGATAGTCAACGCACATTCGCACCTTACCATCTTTCTTTGGTACAGGTACTATATTGGTGACCCAAGAAGGGTAGGTTGTAATAGCTAGAAACCCAGCGTCCCACTGTTTCTGTACTTCCTCTTTAATCTTTACGACCATATCTAGTTTCGTTCTTCGGAGCTTCTGCTTGACCGGCAGACGTTCTTCACGCAATGGCAAGCGCTGGACCACAATATCAGTGTCTAACCCAGGCATATCTTCATAAGACCAAGAAAATATGTCACTATACTCTCGAAGCATCTCGACAAGTCTCTGCTTGATATCGCTTTGCAGTGCAACCCCTACCCGGACATTCCTGACAGCCTCTTCGGAACCCAAATTAACGACCTCAATTTCCTCCTGATGAGGCAGAATGAACTTCTCTTCTTGCCTTAAAAGTCGAGTCAGCTCTTCTGGTAAGTCATCATCCTCAACAATCTCTTCCTCGGCTTGAAATATCGGATGCTCAAAGTCGAAGCGAGTCATAGGGAGTTCTTGGTTGGTGTCATCTGAAATATGGATCCTACAAGAGAAATAGTTAAATGCTTCAAATGATATGCAAACAAAGCACACAACCACGTTGCCATTTTATTGTAAAAAATAAAAATAGGAAAACAGGGATCACAAAATTTGCATGAAAAAACGCCTTTATTTGATGATTAAAGCAAAGCATACACATAAATAAGTAGGCCCTGAAATAAAATTGATATTCTCCGGGTAGGACATAGGATTGTACAATAATCGAAAAACAAGGCATTATTGTTTCGTCGTCACTTGAATAAAGTCCTGAATAGACCAGTTGCATAGGCTCTGTCCTGGCTCGCTGGGCTTGATCCATGAATCCGTGTCACAGTCGTTATCTCCATCTTCACTATCAGACACAACATTAATTCTTTCAAAATGGACTCCTCCTGGAGTAAACACAATCGGCCCCTTGACCCGTGGCGTGCTCTATGATGAAGATGACGACGACAGGTGATATCCCAAGCCAAACTTGTCCTGCTTAACAGGAATTTCCATAACTTGACCCCAACCTTTAGTCTCCCTGGCCTAAACTACCGCTTGGGCTTCTCTATACGACGACATGGTCACCTCTGGCCCTTTGCTTATGACAGGAGGATTGTCTTTGATCTGCACCCCTTCAAAAGCTTGGCACAATGTCTCATGGATCTCGCCATCCACTTAGACATATTTGAATGATGACAGGTGACTTACCAGGATGTCTTCTTCCCCACACACGGTGACAATGCTACCACCAACCATATATTTGAGCTTTTGATGCAACGTAGACGTTACAGCCCCTGCAGAGTGAATCCAAGGTTGCCCAAGCAAACAGCTATAAGTTGGCTGAATATCCATAATATAAAATACAGTATCAAACACCTCTGGACCGACCTAGATTGGTAACGTCAATTCTCCAAACACGGACCTTCTAGTCCCGTCAAAAGCTTTCACCACCAAGTCGCTTGGCGTGCATATTATGCCTCGGGTATCCAGCTTCAAAGTTGCCTTCTTGGGCAGAACATTCAAGGATGAATCAGTGTCAACGAGGACATGAGACATAATAGTGCCCCTACACTCGACTGAGATATGCAACACATTGTTGTGGTTGCGGCCCCTGGGTGTTAAATCAAAATCTGTAAATCCAAGGCCATGCCCCGCGTTCACGTGCGCAATCACTCCTTCAAGCTGATTCACAGATATCTCCTGGGGTACATAGGCAGTGTCAAGAGCTTTCAGCAAAGCGTTCCGATGGGCTTCGGAACAAAGCAACAATGACAAAATTGAGATTTTGGAAGGCGTCTGCTGCAGATGATCAACAATTTTATAATCACTCTTTCGGATTAGTCTCATAAATTCTTCCACATCTTTAGTCAAAGCCTCTTTTTCCTTCTCCTGAGAGGATCCTCCTTCATTGACTTTACCCTTCCCTTTGGCGATTCTCTAAGCTTCTACTTCTGGTGACGTGAAAATTCTATCGCTGCAGGTTATGCCCCCCGCTCCCACAAGGTTATCAACTGACCCTACCGGCGGGCTTTCCAGGTTAATCTTTTCTCCATTGCAGTAGGCCTCTACCCCATAGTTCCAAGGGATGGATTTAGTGCTTTCATATGGAACGGGTCTAGCTTTGGTTATGGTGATAGTCGGTCGCTTGGGAGGCGCCGATATCGTGACGGTCTTAAACAGGATTGTAATCGTTGCAACTTCGCCCTGCTTTTCAGCTATTGCCTCAATAGGCTTCTCTTCAGCAGTACGGTCGAATTGCAATGTTCCTTCATCAATCAGACCTTGAATACCTCTTCTTAAACTATCACATCCCTCAGGCCGGGCTACACAATCAACACAATCCGCATCACACCTAGGGAAGACTCCCCCTTTCAGCAACCTGCCCTTTACACAGCCCAGAGGCGTCTTCAGCTCATCTACATTCATGATCAAATTCAGACTGATATCTTCCAAGATAGCACCCACCTTTGCAGATCCGTGAGGTGGCATTGGATTTTTCTCGACATTGGGTGCCTCATTACCAAAGTTTATAGCCTTACTATCTATCAAATCCTACACCTTATGCTTGAATGCTTGACAATTCTCTATGCTATGACTGGGTGCCCCGGAGTGGAATTCACGATGTGCATTGGCATCATAACCAAAAGGAGGCATGCCTTTCGGCGGAGCTAACATTCTTTTCTCAACAAGTTGCAATTGTAACAAAGTTGGAAGAAGCGGAGCATACGGTACTAGAGGCACATTAAATACTCTTTTCATGGCCCTATCCCGACCTTGGTACCTTTGTGGGGTAGTATTTTGTTGTCCCTGTTGCTGCTGCGGCTGTTGTTGTTGCTGTTGAGGTACGGGAATTGTCACACTGGTGACCTGCTGCCTGCGCCAATTCTGACTTCTATCTCTTCTCCGATCACTACATACCGAATTAGTGTCTCCCTGCTTTTTATTTCCAAGTACCTTTTTACCACCTCCAGCTGAGGTTGATTCTCCTGCTTGAATCTTACCGATCTTGATATCGTTTTCTATACGCTCCCCCAGGAGTATCATATCAGAAAAACTACTCATCAAACTTCCGAGAAGCTTATCATAATACAAACCAAAGAAAGTGCCTACAAAGATATCCATCAATTCACGCTCTACCATGGGTGGATGCACCCTAGCTGCAAGCTCACGCCACCTTTGGGTGTACTCTTTAAAACTCTCGCTATTCTTTTGAGAAAGATTTTGGAGTTGGACCCTGTTAGGCGCAAGGTCGCTGTTATACTGGTAATGCTTTACAAAGGCTTCCGCCAACTCTTTCCAGCTGCCAATCTGAGTAGGCTCCCACCCCATATACCACTCCAATGACGGTCAAGACAAGCTATCTTGGAAAAAATGCATCAGCATCTTTTCGTCATCAGAATAAGCAGACATTCTCCGATAATAAGACCGTACATGAACTCTTGGGCAAGTATCCCCCTTATACTTATCAAAAGCAAGCGCTTTGAACTTGAGCGACACCCTCAAGCCAGGAACCAACCCCATATTAGCCATGTCCAAACCCATGGAATTCTGGTTGGCCAGACCTCTCACTTGTTCCTCCAACAGCTTGAACCTTCGATCATTTTCTGTGGGCATCTCGAGACCCCGGCCCTGCGGAGGGAAAGCATCTTCTTGACGATCCTCGCCCCAATGAGAATCCTCATTATCATACCCAGCGTAAGCGGCATTAGGACCAAAGCCAGTCTGATTAAGCCTGGGACCATACCCCACATTACCAAAGCCCTGATTAGCAACACCCGGCCCAAAACCAGCGTTGTAGGCGCCCATCCCAACACCGTTGTTGCTTGCGTTGCCAAAACCTGTATTGCCAAAGCCCTGATTGCCATAACCCTGATTGGCATAACCCTGATTGGCATAACCCTGATTAGCACCACCAATATCTACACCGGTGTTTCCAGCACCAATACCAAACCCAGCATTTCCAGCTCCGACATTTCCGTTGGTTTCCACATGTCTATTACCATTACCAGTTACATTCCCATTTCCAGCCCCATTACCGTTCTCAGTAGTATTGAGAACGACCACCGGTACAGCATCACCCGCTCGGGGAGTCTCGCCATGAGGAGGATCATTAGCAACCCCGCCATGTAGCACACTGTTACCATCGACTCGTGCAATCAGAGGCTGCACCAGGGTCTGAAGCTGCTCTTGGCCCTTGGCCACAGTTTCTATGACCGACATGAACTGCGTCATCCTGTCGCGCATCTCCTGCATCTCAACTTGCATTTGATCCATAGCTTTCTTGAAATTACTTCTTGTAGAGTAACGATGAATCCACTGATCGACAATCCTGAAAAGGTTAGAGAAAACAGCTTGAGGTAGTTGTCATGCACATGATTCATGCAAATGCAAACGTGTGTCTGTGCCTTGGGGAGATTCCCCCCCCCCCCCCCGATCCTAGTTTCCAAGACAAATAAAGTTCAACATCCAATCATGGAAAAGAAATCCTCATATATTTATCTAAAAAACCCGCACGGGCAGCGTACAACTGTAATCACATACAACTGAAGCAAAAGGCATGACCCCAACCAACATGCCTGATGGTGATCAGCCTATCAATATGTAAAATGTACAAAGAAATATAAAGAAATCAAGTACGGGCACGAAAATCCTCTAGTAACTTCTTCGTAATGGGATGGTCAGGCTGAGTGAGTAAACCCTGGATCAACAAATCCCTCTGTCTGATGGTATCTGGGAGGCTCTCGGCAACGTCCCTGCAAACACCTTCTTCAGAACGGTTTTCCCCCTACTCCTCTTGGTACCAGCTCGGAGTTGACAATCTTGTAGATTCGCCTTGGCCTCAACCAATCTATAATGGGCGACGCGTAGCAGTGGGGCTTTAGCCTCTATCTTCTGGTCTTTGACTTCAATCTGAGCTTCCAACTGGGCTATCTGCTGCTTCAACTTTTCTTCCCGCTCTTTGTGGCTAGTCAAAGTGTTGTTCCATAATTTCTCATACTTGGACAACTTCAGGTATACTCTATCCAGATCATGCTTCTTGGTGGTCAATACCCCATGCACTGCCTTCAGGTCCAACCTAAGACGCTCTCTAGAATCAGTCTCCTTGGTCAAGTTAGCGCCAAAGTGGTTGATCATCTTTGTCTGCTTCTTGCAGGTGTACACGGCTTCGTTCCTTTCACTCCGAAGTTGAGCAATCTCTTTCTCCAGCTCTTCGTTGGCTTTTCGTAGCTTTTCTTTCTCTCGGAGTACCTGGTTGAACTTCTGAATATCAACCGTGGTAGGCTCTTTGTACACGGGAGGATACAAAGGTTCCACTGTAGGAAACGACATTAGAAACTTGGTGGCTCTTTCTCGGACCCAAGCCACATATGGATTAAAGGCCTTGTTATTTCTCTTTCCTAGCGAGAATTTTCCCTTTCGGTGAATTTTTCCCCAAGCATTTTGTACCTTAACCAAAGTATCACCTTCAAGCAACCCTGTGAGATACAGAGATTCCTGTATCTCTTCCTCTTTAGGAGGACCTCGTAGCATATACCCGAATTGTCAAACCAGCAAAGAAGAATTGTAACTGATACATCCATTCCTTCCGACCAAGGGGACGTTGGGAAAGCCACAACAGCTATGTACAACCTCTTTTCCCAATAGATCTCTATCAAACCAGATGATATTTTCAGCAGACAAACCCATCAAACGAGCAGACCAGGGTGACGACTCAGCAGAATCAATGAACGGGCCCTTCTTAGGAAGATGGCTAGCAAACCACTTATATAGTAAAGGAGCACAACATGCCACGTTCTTCCCTTTTTTGTTTTCATTTTTGTTGTGAACTGAATGGTAGACGTCTCCGAGGAGAGTGGGTACTGGATTCCTGGAAGCAAATATATGGTAGGCATCCATACATATGAAGTCTAGATGACTTGGGAATAGCACGATCCCATAAATGCAAAGGGATAAAAAGGCATTGAATACATCCCAGTGACCCTTCTTGGCAAACTTACGGGCCTTTTCCACCAGGAAAGGTAAAGAGAAACCCTGAACTCCAATCTTTCTGAACACCATCCCTTTCAACTCTGAATCATCTACATGAAGAGCGGTAGTCAACTTACCCAAGTCAGGTTCACCCTCGACATGGTAATAAGGCATTTGATTCAACAAAGGTACCCCCAGCAAGTCAGAATACTCTTCCAAGGTTGGAGCTATGACAAAATCTGGAAAAATGAAGCATCTGAGCTGCGGGTCGTAAAACTGCAGAAGAGCGTAGAGGTCGTTCAACTCGTACGTAGAAAGCGTACACACAATACCCAGAAGTCTCACATAACTCTTTCTGAAATCCTCCATCACTGTCTTACCAGCCAGAGAAACCAAAGCCCGTAACTCTCGGATGTCAGGTGTTGGCAGCTTGTAAGCCACGATCTTCTTCAGAGATGCCATATCAGCCATGAGGATCAAGATCACTAGAACCAGGGGAGTAATATGCACCTACAACACAGACACACATTAATGATATGCAAATAAGGATGCAAAATGCAAAATGCAATTATGCAGCAGGAGACCAAGATGACTGTGCTGTTGAGGAGGACAAGGCCCTGTTTCGATGTAATCACAACACTGCTATGATAATAAAACCCTGAAGAGGACCAATAATTATGCACTATCGAGAACGAACACATCTCTGATGATAAGAACCCTCTGATACCTACAATACCGATTCACTGTTAAGAAAACCAGGTTGTCTGAAGGTTAAGTTTCCTGCAATGACCCGACCCTGCTCACAGGTATGGACTTAATCACGGACAAGGTATGGTATCCTATGCGTTCATCAGCGTCACAGACTTTCATGAAACAATGATACGATGCCCAGAAGGTGTGGCATCATCATCTCTTGAAGCGGCCTCACTTAGCTGAATCCCAAATGATCGGTCCCTAGAGTCGACAATCCTCAGATCCAAAACCCCCTCGAGTCCAAAGGACCGATAGAAATTCATCAAAGAGAACCTCGTCTGAGCGTGGATTACATAGGAACTGATGCAAGCAAAGCAAGCACGTCCTCCACTAATCCACTCTAATACTTTGTGTATGCTCTCAAGCCTGTGTCTGGCTTCTCACTTATCAGAATGCCCCTCCCACAACAGCACAGATAATCATATCATACTGAAAATAAAACGCGGAAAGTAAAATGCGATAAATAACCACAACCTAACAGGTAAACACGCAAGCGCTAGGATTGACTCGCATTGGGAACCAGAGTCCCCAGCAGAGTCGCCAGCTGTCGCTACTGCGAAAATAAGGTGCCGGCAAAACAGAAGAGTCGCCACCTTTCGTTATTCATCCCTCATAACGGGAAAGGAAACAATCGGAAAAACCTGACAAAAAGGTATAAGACATGGTCATCGCAACCATGTCTGGGTTCGGGAGTCGGTTACGCAAGGGGAAGGTATTAGCACCCCTCACTTCCATCGTACTCGATGGGATCCATGCTTGTTGTGCTTATCTGACGGGTTGATTAAACTATCTACGCTAAAAGTCTGGACTAAAGAGGAAAGAAAATTGACTCGGCAGAACACAGCAGTTCTATGCCTACATATTCCCGTCTGGAACGAGAAATCAGAGTCAACGTAGTTCGCCTAACTACGGGTGAAAAAAAGGGGGGAAGGTTGCTTGCCGAGATATCGCATCTCGTGCCTACGTACTTTCACACGGCGTGAAAGATCAGAGCAAACGTAGTTCGGGACAAAAGGGAACACAGGTTTGTTCAACTGTTTTTTATCCGAGTAGGGTTAACAGACGGTTCTAGCAGTTGGTGTATGCAGCTCGACCTTTGGAGACTTAGGCGTTACCGTTTGCGATAGAACCGGGAGTTAACAGAACTCTCCTTACGAAAATGGTTTCCAAGGATTAAAGGTCCCAGAGGACAAAAATATGTTTGATCTTTGTTTTCTGTTTTTTTTTTACGGAAGAAGTGTTTTTTATGATTGTCTGTAGTTTGTACAACTCTAGAGACTATGACCTGGGAACGAATGTGTCGCATATCGTCCAAAGGACGTATACTAAACACTCTAGACGATTGAGAGGAAGCCACTCAATTATCATTACCCAAGTAGCTTAAGGCTCGTAACGCACTTGTACTAACTTGCCTTTATTACGTTTTTTACTGTTGTTTTGAGATGAGAAGAGAAAGGACGCACTAAAGGGGAACTATCCAATCCTAAAGTTGTCATGCAAAGTTGATCCTAAGATTGAGGTCAGAAGGGAGCTACCTAATGTTATCATGCATGGTTAGAACCCTAATGTCTGTCATAACTTCTCTTGAACGAGAGAAGTCAGAGTCCCTAAGGGAACATGGCAAAGGAAAGCAACAACAAAAGAAATAACTGAAAGAATAAAACTGTAAGTAAAATACATGCAATGCAGCAATACAAGCAGAAGGAGACAAACTCAACTTCTAGAGCAAACAAGCGAAAGCCAAACAGTAACAGACAAGCAGAGGGAGACAGACTCAACCTCTTATGCAAACACACAGATAAAAAGAAAAACAACACACAAGCAAGGGGAGACAGACTCAACCCTTAATGCAAACAAGCAGAGGGAGACCCACTCAACCTCTAAGCAGTCATGATCCTAGCCTAAAATATTCTAGATATGAACTTATTCTAATGCATCAAGCAATCAATCAAGGGAGAGTAACCCGAAATGAGTAACAGGGGAGTCATCCCAAGCTACATCAGGTTAGAGGTGTATCAACACCAGAGTCCATCATGGGTTCAACCCCTTGAGGAATGCACAAAAATCAACCAAGGGAAGGATTAGGCTCTCCCAAGAGGGATCATATGTCAATAGGATAGAAAAGATTGGGTATTAGTCCTAGACATCCATCTAAGGTAACTGGTATAGTGTATCAACACTGGATGTCCAGCTCAGGCTCAACCTGTTGAGGAATGCACAAAATCCAACCAAAGGAAGGATTAGGCTCTCCCAAGAGGGATCCTAAGAAAAGGACTTTGAGATGGATGACAGTATATAAACCAAGGGAATATACCATGCCAAGAATGTCAATCCAAGGCTCAACCTCCTGAGGAATGCACAGAATCCAACCAAAGGAAGGATTAGGCTCTCCCAGGAGGGCTCCTCATCAAGACTTTGAAGGAAAAGATAGTACAAACCAAAGGAATGTACTATACTGGGGAATGTCAATTCAAGGCTCAACCTCCTGAGGACTGCACATAATCCAACCAAAGGAAGGATTAGGCTCTCCCAGGAGGGATCCTCTTCAAGACTTGGAGAAAGAGGGTAGGGCAAAGCCCAAGGAAGAAATCACATAGGGGACAGAAGGCAAAACCCTACAGACTAGCCACAAGGATCACCTAGATTAGGGGAATCTAAAGCTCTGCCAAGACTTCAACAAGGTTCTAATGGGGTATCTACCTAATTAACATTCTATCAAGGAAGGATATGAGACTTAGAATCATCTAATGGTCATTTACAGTACTAACCTATGAACTTAACCTAGTTAGGGTCACCTAAACTATAACCAACTTGTAAAATAGGGGACTAATAGAAAATCATTTCTAAAAATTCTAAGGAAAATACTACATCATCCTACATGTGTTAACAATCTGTGGTACAAAAAATCAGGGGCTAAACCTAAATCAAAAGGTTCAAACAAAATCTAAATCCAAAGAGTGCACTAAAGGGATCCATCAAAGAATACTCTTAAACATCTATCTCAAAATCCTATTTAGAATCATCTAAAAATCACAACAAAAATTCTATAACATCATCAACATGTCTATAACCAGCCAGCCAAAAATCAACATCAAAATCAAAAGCATGAATAAACAATAAAATCAACAAGCAAGATAGTCATATTATGCATTTTTGTTCATTTATCAAAAATGGAAAATGGATATTAAATTGAAAATAGCATCAAAATGACATCTAAGGGCATGGAAAAATCAGGAATTCCACAAGGATCAGCCACATATATTTGTTATATTTTTCTGATTATTAAAACTATTTAAAATGAATTAATCATGGAAAAATAATTAAAAGAAAATAGAGAAATCAATTAAAGAATTAAAGAACTCAGAAAATATCATGGCCACTGGATGGGATTACTAGTCAAATGATCCAACAGACGCGCGCGTGACACCTCATAAATGAAGCGCTGCGTTTTACTTCCCAGGCATTGTGTGTTTCTGTTGACTAAGGCCCATGGTACTGTCATACCCCAAATTTGTCCTACCTTTGTACAGTCCCCATTCTGTATATTTACCCACTTATTTTATTCAAACAAAAAAAAATCCAAAAATGGTGACGTTTCGATCATGAGGATGGACCGAACAAAATTAAATATTCATTTGAAGAGCGATGGGTTAAGAATGAATGTGGCGCGTGCTGGAGGATCTTTTGTGTTGGTATAAGCCTGGTTAGACACATTTTCGTTCAAGAGCGTTTCAGGGTTTGATTTATTGGATTCAATGGGTTCGAGGTTTTAGTTCAAGGTTAATGCAAAGGTTTTGGTTCAATAGTCTAATTTGTTCAAGATTCAAGATTTGGTCAAAGGAATATGGAGGGTGTATTAATGATGTTGAGCTCCATTTTATGTTTATTTATAATTCTACAAAAGGATAATTCATGAATTAAACCTGAGAGGCCTATCTTCAAGCTCAATTAGATTACAAGCTCTTTTGCATTCAAGAATGGTATAAACAAACAACCCGTTTTATTATGAAGGAAACTCTACAAAGATATATTGGGTCGTGAATTCAAAGCTTATCCTTATTATTTTTCAAAAAGACCATTATACAAGAAGTTTGCAAAAAAAAAAGGGGGTTAACAAAGGCCTATTAGAAGCCCATTCAAGAGGGAGGTTTTACCAAGTATATGAATCTTATTTATAAGGAAAAACATTGTATTATCAAAATTCTTACAAGGCCATATTATATCACAATGTGATTTATACCTAAAATGTGTCTATTACTACAACAAACAAAAGAATTTTGTAAAAAATGGATAATTCATGAGTCCCCGCAACAGAATTTTCGTCGTGAGGTAACAACAGCGAGGCTATAAACCTCATGTTTGTGTCATGTGTTGATAAATGAAAGGAGCCTTCATGAGTTTCATAAGCTGCCAAAACCAGTATTACAAAGCCTCGCAAAAGTCGTACTCCAGTACTTGCAGTGAAAAAAAAGACAGCACCAACAGTAATTTCGTGCAATTACCATTACCGTGATTTTGCAAATTCACTCAGCAGACATGCCTTGCCACAAAATACCAATCCATAGCTGCAACTTTCACACACCATAACATATCGTACGATATACAGCAGACCCACTCGCCATCCACTAGCTACACAAACGGAATCAAAAGAACAACTTATACACCCACCTGCACCATATAAAACAACCTTTTGTAATGAATAAAGAAAAGGACAATACAATAAATGTTTTCAAAGGATAAAGACAAGAGGTGCCATCTTCACGCGTAAATATGGACTCAAAAGGCCAAAGAAGGGACTTGCACTCACCTACATTACAAAACCTGCAGCAACTTTAATTCATGACGTTTCCCAAGGACCATGTCTCGCAGCAAGTCTATTAGCTTTCACAAATTCCATTTACATCACTATTAGTCCACCATGTAGGCCCATGATTACAATTTCAGCCATTTAATTTCAATAGACAAAAAAGACACGCTAAGCAGAAAAAAATCACAAGCTCCAAGCTGGTACATGGCACACCCAAACCAAGTTATACGATTTTTCCCCTTTTCACACAGCATATAAACCCATGAAAACACACATCCCAACATTTTCCAAAACGCACCTGCAAAACCTGTACGAAAAAAGGCCTCCCACATCTCAAATTGTACACCAGCTTACAGCCACTGCCCACAAAAAAAAAACGCAAATGGCTCAAATCGTATAACACGCCACACACCATGAAAACAGGTGAAATACACTTGCACACTTGTACCAGCAAAATCAAAAGTTGTTATGCACTACAGCCATCTCCAAATAATCGACAAAAATCAGCAAAAACCACTCACCTTTCAAAACGCTGCAGCAGTACTGGGCACCTCAAATTCCCATCCGCACCGTTTCTTACTAAAGGGTGTCTTTCGTCTCTTTAAGGAATATATATATAGGACTTCCTCCATTTCATCAAGGGAGAGAGAGAACCTGCATAATTCGGGTCCTGCTAAAAAAGAAACAACAGTTTTTTCATAAAAAATTTGAACCTTTCAATCTTCTTTTCTTCAATAACAAACTCAAACCTGCTTTATACCTAGAACAGAACCATAACAAAAAGAAAAAGATAGAGTTTCAAGAAACCTCACCTTTTCTTCTAGCATCTCCTCACAGTCCACCTTCTCTTTCACTCCCAATATTCAATAAACCCTACACCTCTCAACCCTAAAAAAAAAAACTTCCTTCTTCAACTCCAATATTCAAGACCAAAACCTTCAACTTTTTCACAGATGGAAACGAGATTTTTCTCCTTTTTTTCCTCGTTCAGACCACATTTCCAAAGTCTTGCCCTCTCCCATCTCCGAGCTTTTTCGACCTCATTGATACCATCAACAACAATCCAACAAAAATTCCCTCATCCATAACAGAGTCCACAGCCACACATTCGACCTTCCATATCCCAAAGGAAAAGAAAAAAAACATAAACCCACATCTCTCCATTATTCTTCATACCTCAACCCGTTCTTTACCAGACCTCAATCCATTGACCGAAATTCTTTTTCTTCCTCCAACGATAATCCTTAACCCCTTCCATTTTCTGAAACATAAAGCTTTAAACCACCTTCAAATCACTCCTCAAAACTAAAATCAGATCTGAAACCGAGGAAATGATTTGAGAGATGAGTCAAGATAGAAGAAAAGATAGTGAAACCTAACAAGTGTCAGTATTTACCTGAGAACGGTTGAACGGAAGACGGAAGATACAAGAACAAATTGTAAGAAGGTAGCTTTGATTGAATTGTTTTTTTTGTTGTTATCTGAAGCGTTCGCGAACTGGTGTGTCTATGACGTTGCTCATTCTGTCTGGGTCGGACGTTTCTGCGCGCTCCCATGGCGGCCGCATTTGAGACGGAGAAGTTTGAATCTTGTTGAGAGAAGGAGATATTGTTTAACGAATGATTATGAAAAATTCAAACCCTCGTGGTTCTTGGATCGTGCAGGTAATGGGCTCGGTGGAGCCCATGTCATTCTCATGGTGAATTGCTTTTCACATAGGTCTGGGATTTCGGTTCATCCCCTTTTTTCTTTCTTTATCTCTGTTTTTTTTACATTTTTATTTTAATCAATACTTTTTCATAAAAAATATTAATAAAGTTTAATGTCTTGATAGATTTTGTTGTTAATTATTTCTTACTTCTTTACTATTTAACCTAATATATCTTATCTAGTTTGATTGAGCTTGGTAAGAAATTTTCGCTTCGATTTTGCTCTCCTTTTTTTGTGTGGGTCGATGACGATACTCCAAGTTATAACTTCGTCAAATTATTGATGAGTAATGACAAACCCGAGACCATTTTCTTTTTAACTTCTTTCATTTTCAATTTTTATGGATTTCTTACTTATTTTGGGCAATGACAATTTTTGAGTTATTATCGGTCAAAATTATTGATAGATGATAATTTTAGTCGAGACTTTTCACTTGCACTTCAAACTATCTTTTAAACATTTTCTCGAAAAAACTCCAAAAGAGGGAGATTCTTGAAATCTAGCATTTCTTGGATCTTCGAATGAGTAACTCTCGAGACTCGCTCTTGAATTGTTGTTCATTCAATCTTTTGATTTTCTCAAGCATATTCTCAACGTCTTTTGATCAAAACCCCGAAAGAAAGAGGCACTTGGAGTCTAGCATTCCTTGTGTCTTCGAGTGAATAATTCTCGAAGCACGCCTTTGAGTTGTTATCCACTCAACCTTTCGACTTTTTCAAACTCAATCATTTTCCAACACTATTCTAAGTCGAATGCTCGTCCGCATTCGCAACCCACATTTCATTCACAATTCCTCGTGGTCTCGATATTAGGAGCACCCTCAGGGACTAATATCATTTCTCACAATCCTAACCCTTGACACGTCGTCAAGTCGGTTCAATCTTCGATCAAATCTTCGACACGTCGTCGAACTACTTCAAAACAACTTCCTTTTGGCCTTGCATGCCATTCTTCGATTCGATCCTTTCACAAACATTTCCGAAACTTACGAAAGAGGGATATTCTCAGAATCTAGCATTCTTTGGATATTCGAATGAGTAACTCTCGAGGCGCGCCCTCGAGTTGTTATTAATTTATTCTTTCGATTTCAAAACATCCAACTCTTTATCTTCAATTTATTCAGTCAATTCCTGAAAGAACTGAGTTCTTGGAGTCTCGCATTCTTTGAATTCTTGAGTGACAAGCTCTTGAGACGCGCTCTTGGGTTGCTTGTCAGTCATCCTTTCGTCTCCTTCGCAAAACTTTCAACTCATTCAACCTCATCTTTCGTGGTTGTTACCACGAACTACGGACGCTCTGATTCTTTATTCATTCTTGAATATAAGATACGTAGGCACAAGATTGCGATAATCTTGGCGAGCACAATTCCCTCCCGTTTCCCCCTATCCTTTTCCCGTAGTCGAACTACAAAGCTCTGATTTCTCATTCTCGTCCGAATGAGCATACGTAGGCACAAGGGCCCCAATCCTTGGCGAGCACCCTATTCTCTAACCACCCATCTCTCCTTCGCGTCTTTAACCTTTGAACCTACCAATTCTACCTTTACCAACAAGAAGAAAACTAGTAAACCTAAAAACACTCCCCACAATTACCTTAAGAGGTTCCCGTCGAGTACGACGGACGTGAGGGGTGCTAATACCTTCCCCTCACGTAACCGACTCCCGAACCCGGAACATGGTTGCGACAGCCCTGTTCCTATCCTTTCGTTTCAAGAGGTTTTCTCGATATTTTCCTCTCCCGTTTGTTCGGGAAAAATAAAGTTCGGTGGCGACTCTGTCGAACCGCATTTCCGCGCCTTTCGCGCGAGGGTCGTTCTCTCTGAAATGATTTTTCGAGGTGCGACAGATGGCGACTCTGCTGGGGACGTTTGCTCCATGCAAAGAGAGAGTCGATCCTATCTTTTGGTTTGTGAGGAGTGTTTGTTTTTTATTTGTTTTCTTCTTGTATTTGTTCTCTTGTGGATTTTATTTGTGCTTGTTATCTTGGTCGCCTTTTGGTTCTTGGGATGGCATCATGAGTAAAGCTCTACACCCGAGCTTTGGTAAAAGAAGAGAGAACACATAGTTTAGAATTGGTAGTCGAGTAGTGTTAGTCTCCGAGGACTTGCTCCTTGTGGGCCTAGCATGAAAGCTCCTCCCGAGGAGACCTATTCGTAGATCTCGTTGTAACGCAGCTAGCCTGTTGCACGACTTGATTAATGAAGGGTCTGTGATTCTGGGAACCTTTTGTTAGCACCAGTTCCGATATTGGAGGTCGTGTAATGTTAGTCTTCAAGGACTCGCTCCTTGTGCGCCTAGCATGAGGACCCCGCTCAGGAGAGACCTTATCGTCATTATTGTCATAATACAGCCAGCCTGTTGCGTGACGCTAATACGACTAGTGTCTGTGATCCTGGGAGCCAAACATAAAAACCATCCTGTAAGAGGGTCTATGGGTAGAATATTTAGACCTTCTCGTATAGTTCGTACCTGTCAATTTTTCTTTGAGCAGGAATTATGGTTACTTATCTATTACAGTTACTGGATTCAGGAGCTGTTTGAACTATGATCCTGGATCCTGGATCTTGTATCTTGCATTGCATCTTGCATATCATTCGCATTTCATTTCATATGTAGTGCATTTTGCATTTCCAGTTCTTCAACAGAATCTTATGTCTCCGTTCCTTCTTCTCTAGTAAATCAAGCTGATTCCTCGACACCAATACGCAACTAGAGCCAATACCAGACGTATGATGGAGAAGATTCAGCAGGAGCAAGTTGCCTTCAGGGAAGAGTTGGATTCTATGAAAGGAAAGATCGACCAGATCCTCGAAGCCATCCTCGCAGCCAGGAGAGAGGAAGAACAGCGTGAAGTCGCCGCTGTCGTCAATGGACAAGGGTCTACTGCTATCCCTTTGGTTCCAATTCCAAATTCTCATAGGATGCCGTTGAACTTCAACAACGTAGTCGAGGGAAACACTTCTTAGCCAATCCCAGCGCCTGGAGTTACCATTGGAGCCATCCCGCAGGCCCAGCCTACTGCTGTGCAAATCCCGGTTCCTCATATCGAAGATACTCTGATGGATCAGTATGACGATGTTCAGAACTATCATGCTGCTATTCCCATCGCCAGTCCTGTTGCTGCTCAGGATTTAGAAGCCATGAAGATGTGCCGAGATCCAGCCGAGAAACTCCGCGCCATGGAGGGGCATAACTCAAATTCTTTCAGTGCTCTGGAATTGTGCTTGGTGCCTGATGTTGTCATTCCTCCAAAGTTCAAGGCGCCCGAATTTTCAAAGTACAAAGGTCTCAGTTGCCCAAACATTCATCTGAAGATGTACTGTCGCAAGATGGCTGCCTATGCCAGAGACGAGAAGCTCATGATCCATTGCTTCCAGGACAGCTTGTCTGGGGCATCACTCGAATGGTATATGCAGCTGGAACGTAATAGTGTGCACACTTGGGCCGAGCTAGCCGATGCATTTGTCAAACAGTACAAGTACAACACCGACCTTGCTCCGGATCGTACTCAGCTTCAGAGTATGACTCAGAAGGACAGCGAATCCTTCAAGGAGTACGCGCAACGATGGAGAGAGCTAGCCGCAAGGGTGCATCCACCTCTTGTTGACCGCGAATTGATTGACATCTTCATGGGTACCTTGCAAGGCCAGTACTATGAAAAGTTGATTGGGAGTGTCTCTGCTGGGTTCTCTGACTTGGTGATTGTCGGTGAGAGAATTGAAGAAGGGCTGAAGAGTGGGAAGATCCCAGGAGGTTCTAACAGCCAGGCTAATGCCAAGAAGCCTTTCAACGGATACAAGAAGAAAGAGGGCGAAACAAATGCCATCTTTTTGCAGAAAGGGCAAGCTTCTCAACAAGCTCCTGCTCCTATGCCTTATCAAGTTCCCTACTATCAGTATCCATATGTTGCTGCTGCACAATATGCTCCAATGCCTTATCAGCCAGCTGTTCATGCAGCGCAAGCTCAGATGCCAAGGCAACAGGCTCCTCAGCAACAAGCTTACAACCAGCAAGGATACCAGTATCCTCCTCAGCAACAGCAGATGCAAGCTACTCAGCAACGACAAGGTGCTCGCCCACAGCGTCCGCAGAGAACATGGAGACCAGATAGAGTCTTTGATCGTCTACCTATGTCATATGCCAAAATCTTTGCTCAGTTGATGGAGAAGAAAGCTGTTGTTCCGAGAGATTTAGCTCCTCCAACCATCATTCCTGCCGATTACGATGCAAATGTTCATTGTGAGTTTCACAAGGGCGCTCCAGGTCACACCATTGAGGACTGCAAGGCTTTCAAGCACATAATTCAAGACATGATCGACAGGGATGCTATCAACTTCAATGGGAAGTCTCCAAATATCATCAACAATCCGATGCCACCAGTCAACTAGTGCCAACGTCAGATTGATTCCAGTCAAGTTCATTCCTCGAAGAAGGCAGTCATGTTGCCATTTCATTATTCGCAGTTCTTATATCTTGTCTTTGTTTATTTAAGTATTGTATGCTTTGAACAATTGCCATTCGTATTTGGTTTTCATTAATGTATCGTTTATGCATGTTTTGAATTAGTTATGTCGTATTCACTCATTTTCGCTTATCACCGACACATTTATTTACTCCACTCTATTCACTGTTGTTTAGCATGATTTGAGGGAGGATGATGAAAATGAGATACCCATAATTGCAAATCGTATGCTTTCAGACCGAATCTCGTCAATGATGTACAGGCATTGCTTCAATTCCCCAAACACCGGAGATATAAGGAGTTAATCCCTAGTAAACCACTTCGAGCCTAGAAGTAGCAGTTTCCTTCGGATATTCAAGCCTTTACACTCAACCTGGGGCAGGGTAGTGTTCAGTTAATTCAAACCCGCACTCGAATCAACAAGCAAAATCCAGAAGACGGTTGTTCTTCAATGACTCATAACATGGCAGTCACAACAAAATCAAAAATCAAAAATCCTGCTAAGTCAAACACCTTTGAGGGGACTTAGGCAAGATCAAGGCAATCCCGATGGATCTGACAAACGAAGTCAATCCATGCAAAAGTTAGGAATCAAAACAAAAGCAAAAGAGGACCCCGAAACCCTCAACAAAAACAAAATGAGATACAGTGGACACCCAAATCAAAAGGGGCACTGATATCCATCAAAAACCAAAATAAGGTGACTGCCATTTCGAGCATACCTTGAACCGTTAAGACAAGTGTAGGATTAACTGAGCGTAGGACTGGAGATCACTAAGAAGAAGGGGTGGGTACAAATCATACTTTGAGCCTAATATCCTTTGTTTCATAACCGTGAACCAGACCACGTTACAACCCTCGAAAGACCTAATTGAGGCGAGGTTTATTCTGAAAGCACATTATCGCAAGGTTGCGTGACCTGACTCCTCACATGATTTCTAATCATCAATATTGGTGTCTTTTTTGCTTGCTATATCTTTCGCACCAATCAAATTAGCACAACATTTGGGCTAGCAGTCCATTCGTCTCACTATCACGACACTTCAATAAAAGACATTTTTTCAAACTTGCATCAAACTTTGCATTAATTATTACCATTTGTGAATATACAATTTTAACTGCAAAACAATGCTAGGTATCCAAAGATATTTCAGCAAAGGGCAATCAAGGAGGAGCTTGGTTTTTAGTGGCGTACACGAAGCAAGACTACCTCAGAACCCACAGGTTGGGGCAAATCACTCAACAGCTCGAGCAGGGGCAAGTCATCCGAGTTCAACTTCCATATGTCAGAACTGGTTAATCTGGGGCAGACCATTACCATGTTCAGACTGGGACAAGACCAGGTCGTCCTGACCATCAAGCAAAGTTGCAACCTTCTCTGAGGGAAATTCACAATAAATCATCAAGTATCTAGACTTGGGGCATCAAGGACATTTTCTGCTTCAATCGTGACGTCTTCAGCAAACTGCGTGTCGAGGAAGTCAACCCTCCCACCACCTGAAGTCCAATTCGCATTGGCAACTACTCAAAGTCCACCACGCTGGCGTCTTCACCTGCATTTCCAAATTACCCGTCTGCATCATATGCATCATATGCATTGCATTCATCCTCATAAAGTATCTCGCATCATATGCATACTCCAATCATACTATACTTCCCCAGCTCTTGCATCTCCGCGCGTCAGCATTTGCATCTGTACTTCCACCCATATGAAATATCATCCAGCATTCATATATGCAAGTCAAGGTCCAGGATCAATCCCGAAGATTTCCAAGACCATCGGTAGCCCAGTCAGGGGCATCTTCCACAAGATGGTGGGTTTATCCCACGATTTTCAAGAGCTTCAAAGCAATCACCAGCCCAGGCAGGGGCAATCTTCCGCAATTGGGCGTTTCTCCCAAAAATTCAAAGACATTCAAAACAAGATTCAGCCCAGTCAGGGGCATATTTTTCAAAGACCATGGGTGTCTCCCATGATGTATTTCAACCTTGTGGTTGATCAGATCTTCAAATCAACATTCGGCCCAGTCAGGGGCATACCATTCAAGACCGTGGGCTTTCCCCACGAAGTTGTTCAACCTTTTGTTGGGCAAATCCAACAAGTTCAGTGCAAGATCCAACCCGAGCAGGGGCATCTTCAGCAAAACCGCGAGCGTTCCTCAGGAAGTTGTTCGACCTTTGTTGAGCAAACCAAGACATCAGGACAAACTCAGCCCAGTCGGGGGCATCCTCTTCAGAATTCATGGGCGTAACCATGAAATCATTTCAGCAAAACTATGATCTCCAAACAAGACGGTGGGCGTACCCCGTTGACTCATTTCAATTCAATCTTCTTCTCGGGGGTTCCCCAATGAGTTGTACCCAGCAAGCGTGACCGTTGTCAATTGCCTTACTATCATCCTTTTGGTGATAGTCGAACTTTGTCATTTCACCCTAGCCTGCATCCTTTTGATGTTGGTAAACTTCAAATCTGTGTCGTCCTATCATCCTTTTGGTGATAGCGACCGGTGCGTGTGAGTTTCGCTTCATCATCCTTTTGGTGGTGGGTCTGGCATTTCGTCGATGTCAGATTGCGCGATGTTTTGTTTGTGTTTTCGCTCTACCATCCTTTTGGTGGTAGGTCTGGTATTTCGTCGATATCAGATTGTGCGATGTTTTGTTTATGTTTTCGCTCTACCATCCTTTTGGTGGTAGGTCTGGCATTTCGTCGATGTCAGATTGTGCGATGTTTTGTTTATGTTTTCGCTCTACCATCCTTTTGTTGGTAGGTCTGGCATTTCGTCGATGTCAGATTGTGCGATGTTTTGTTTATGTTTTCGCTCTACCACCCTTTTGTTGGTAGGTCTGGCATTTCGTCGATGTCAGATTGTGCGATGTTTTGTTTATGTTTTTGCTCTACCATCCTTTTGGTGGTAGGTCTGGCATTTCATCGATGTCAGATTGTGCGATATTTTGTTCGTGTTTTCGCTCCGTCATCCTTTTGGTGGTGGGTCTGGTATTTCGTCGATATCAGATTGCGCGATGTTTTGTTTATGTTTTCGCTCTACCATCCTTTTGGTGGTAGGTCTGGTATTTCGTCGATATCAGATTGCGCGATATTTTGTTTGTGTTTTCACTCTACCATCCTTTTGGTGGTAGGTCTGGTATTTCGTCGATATCAGATTATGCGATGTTTTGTTTGTGTTTTCGCTCTATCATCCTTTTGGTGGTAGGTCTGGTATTTCGTCGATATCACATTGCGCGATATTTTGTTTTTGTTTCGCTCCGTCATCCTTTTGGTGGTGGGTCTGACATTTCGTCGATGTCAGATTGTGCGATGTTTTGTTTATGTTTTCGCTCTACCATCCTTTTGGTGGTAGGTCTGGTATTTCGTCGATATCAGATTGCGCGATATTTTGTTTGTGTTTCGCTCCGTCATCCTTTTGGTGGTGGGTCTGACATTTCGTCGATGTCAGATTGTGCGATATTTCTTTTATGTTTTCGCTCCATCATCCTTTTGGTGGTGGGTCTGGTATTTCGTCGATATCAGATTGCGCGATGTTTTGTTTGTGTTTTCGCTCCATCATCCTTTTGGTGGTGGGTCTGACATTTCGTCGATGTCAGATTGTGCGATCGTTTATTTGTATTTCGCTCCGTCATCCTTTTGGTGGGGGGTCTATCATGGTCATTAATGATGGATTGTGCGATTTGTTTTGTGTTTCGCTCCGTCATCCTTTTGGTGGGGGGTCTATCATGGTCATTAATGATAGATTGTGCGATGTGTTTATTTGTGTTTCGCTCCGTCATCCTTTTGGGTGGGGGGTCTATCATGGTCATTAATGATAGATTGTGCGATATGTTTATTTGTGTTTTGCTCTACCATCCTTTTGGTGGTAGTATCCGTGTGTGTTTCTTCTCATCATCCTTTTGGTGATGGTGACATTTCGCCGGTTGTTTACAGTTTACTCAGTTGGTTTACATATCCCATCATGTTAATTCTCTAGCATCTCTTTTCCTTTCGGACAAATTCAGGGTCTTCTTTATATCTTATTGGCTTCTATCTCAGGAAAACGAACGCTGTAGCAGTTCATTTCCCTAGTTTTAAGCCAATCAGATAGGGGCATCTGTCATACCCCAAATTTGTCCTACCTTTGTACAGTCCCCATTCTGTATATTTACCCACTTATTTTATTCAAACAAAAAAAATCCAAAAATGGTGACGTTTCGATCATGAGGATGGACCGAACAAAATTAAATATTCATTTGAAGAGCGATGGGTTAAGAATGAATGTGGCGCGTGTTGGAGGATCTTTTGTGTTGGTATAAGCCTGGTTAGACACATTTTCGTTCAAGAGCGTTTCAGGGTTTGATTTATTGGATTCAATGGGTTCGAGGTTTTAGTTCAAGGTTAATGCAAAGGTTTTGGTTCAATAGTCTAATTTGTTCAAGATTCAAGATTTGGTCAAAGGAATATGGAGGGTGTATTAATGATGTTGAGCTCCATTTTATGTTTATTTATAATTCTACAAAAGGATAATTCATGAATTAAACCTGAGAGGCCTATCTTCAAGCTCAATTAGATTACAAGCTCTTTTGCATTCAAGAATGGTATAAACAAACAACCTGTTTTATTATGAAGGAAACTCTACAAAGATATATTGGGTCGTGAATTCAAAGCTTATCCTTATTATTTTCCAAAAGACCATTATACAAGAAGTTTGCAAAAAAAAAAGGGGGGGTTAACAAAGGCCTATTAGAAGCCCATTCAAGAGGGAGGTTTTACCAAGTATATGAATCTTATTTATAAGGAAAAATATTGTATTATCAAAATTCTTACAAGGCCATATTATATCACAATGTGATTTATACCTAAAATGTGTCTATTACTACAACAAACAAAAGAATTTTGTAAAAAATGGATAATTCATGAGTCCCCGCAACAGAATTTCCGCCGTGAGGTAACAACAGCGAGGCTATAAACCTCATGTTTGTGTCATGTGTTGATAAATGAAAGGAGACTTCATGAGTTTCATAAGCTGCCAAAACCAGTATTACAAAGCCTCGCAAAAGCCGTACTCCAGTACTTGCAGTGAAAAAAAAGACAGCACCAACAGTAATTTCGTGCAATTACCATTACCGTGATTTTGCAAATTCACTCAGCAGACATGCCTTGCCACAAAATACCAATCCATAGCTGCAACTTTCACACACCATAACATATCGTACGATATACAGCAGACCCACTCGCCATCCACTAGCTACACAAACGGAATCAAAAGAACAACTTATACACCCACCTGCACCATATAAAACAACCTTTTGTAATGAATAAAGAAAAGGACAATACAATAAATGTTTTCAAAGGATAAAGACAAGAGGTGCCATCTTCACGCGTAAATATGGACTCAAAAGGCCAAAGAAGGGACTTGCACTCACCTACATTACAAAACCTGCAGCAGCTTTAATTCATGACGTTTCCCAAGGACCATGTCTCGCAGCAAGTCTATTAGCTTTCACAAATTCCATTTACATCACTATTAGTCCACCATGTAGGCCCATGATTACAATTTCAGCCATTTAATTTCAATAGACAAAAAAGACACGCTAAGCAGAAAAAAATCACAAGCTCCAAGCTGGTACATGGCACACCCAAACCAAGTTGTACGATTTTTCCCCTTTTCACACAGCATATAAACCCATGAAAACACACATCCCAACATTTTCCAAAACGTACCTGCAAAACCTGTATGAAAAAGGCCTCCCACATCTCAAATTGTACACCAGCTTACAGCCACTGCCCACAAAAAAAACGCAAATGGCTCAAATCGTATAACACGCCACACACCATGAAAACAGGTGAAATACACTTGCACACTTGTACCAGCAAAATCAAAAGTTGTTATGCACTACAGCCATCTCCAAATAATCGACAAAAATCAGCAAAAACCACTCACCTTTCAAAACGTTGCAGCAGTACTGGGCACCTCAAATTCCCATCCGCACCGTTTCTTTCTAAAAGGTGTCTTTCGTCTCTTTAAGGAATATATATATAGGACTTCCTCCATTTCATCAAGGGAGAGAGAGAACCTGCATAATTCGGGTCCTGCTAAAAAAGAAACAACAGTTTTTTCATAAAAAATTTGAACCTTTCAATCTTCTTTTCTTCAATAACAAACTCAAACCTGCTTTATACCTAGAACAGAACCATAACAAAAAGAAAAAGATAGAGTTTCAAGAAACCTCACCTTTTCTTCTAGCATCTCCTCACAGTCCACCTTCTCTTTCACTCCCAATATTCAATAAACCCTACACCTCTCAACCCTAAAAAAAAAACTTCCTTCTTCAACTCCAATATTCAAGACCAAAACCTTCAACTTTTTCACAGATGGAAACGAGATTTTTCTCCTTTTTTCCTCGTTCAGACCACATTTCCAAAGTCTTGCCCTCTCCCATCTCCGAGCTTTTTCGACCTCATTGATACCATCAACAACAATCCAACAAAAATTCCCTCATCCATAACAGAGTCCACAGCCACACATTCGACCTTCCATATCCCAAAGGAAAAGAAAAAAAAACATAAACCCACATCTCTCCATTATTCTTCATACCTCAACCCGTTCTTTACCAGACCTCAATCCATTGACCGAAATTCTTTTTCTTCCTCCAACGATAATCCTTAACCCCTTCCATTTTCTGAAACATAAAGCTTTAAACCACCTTCAAATCACTCCTCAAAACTAAAATCAGATCTGAAACCAAGGAAATGATTTGAGAGATGAGTCAAGATAGAAGAAAAGATAGTGAAACCTAACAAGTGTCAGTATTTACCTGAGAACGGTTGAACGGAAGAGGGAAGATACAAGAACAAATTGTAAGAAGGTAGCTTTGATTGAATTGTTTTTTTTTTGTTGTTATCTGAAGCGTTCGCGAACTGGTGTGTCTATGACGTTGCTCATTCTGTCTGGGTTGGACGTTTCTGCGCGCTCCCATGGCGGCCGCATTTGAGACGGAGAAGTTTGAATCTTGTTGAGAGAAGGAGATATTGTTTAACGAATGATTATGAAAAATTCAAACCCTCGTGGTTCTTGGATCGTGCAGGTAATGGGCTCGGTGGAGCCCATGTCATTCTCATGGTGAATTGCTTTTCACATAGGTTTGGGATTTCGGTTCATCCCCTTTTTTCTTTCTTTATCTCTGTTTTTTTTACATTTTTATTTTAATCAATACTTTTTCATAAAAAATATTAATAAAGTTTAATGTCTTGATAGATTTTGTTGTTAATTATTTCTTACTTCTTTACTATTTAACCTAATATATCTTATCTAGTTTGATTGAGCTTGGTAAGAAATTTTCGCTTCGATTTTGCTCTCCTTTTTTTGTGTGGGTCGATGACGATACCCCAAGTTATAACTTCGTCAAATTATTGATGAGTAATGACAAACCCGAGACCATTTTCTTTTTAACTTCTTTCATTTTCAATTTTTATGGATTTCTTACTTATTTTGGTCAATGACAATTTTTAAGTTATTATCGGTCAAAATTATTGATAGATGATAATTTTAGTCGAGACTTTTCACTTGCACTTCAAACTATCTTTTAAACATTTTCTCGAAAAAACTCCAAAAGAGGGAGATTCTTGAAATCTAGCATTTCTTGGATCTTCGAATGAGTAACTCTCGAGACTCGCTCTTGAATTGTTGTTCATTCAATCTTTTGATTTTCTCAAGCATATTCTCAACGTCTTTTGATCAAAACCCCGAAAGAAAGAGGCACTTGGAGTCTAGCATTCCTTGTGTCTTCGAGTGAATAATTTTCTAAGCACGCCTTTGAGTTGTTATCCACTCAACCTTTCGACTTTTTCAAACTCAATCATTTTCCAACACTATTCTAAGTCGAATGCTCGTCCGCATTCGCAATCCACATTTCATTCACAATTCCTCGTGGTCTCGATATTAGGAGCACCCTCAGGGACTAATATCATTTCTCACAATCCTAACCCTTGACACGTCGTCAAGTCGGTTCAATCTTCGATCAAATCTTTGACACGTCGTCGAACTACTTCAAAACAACTTCCTTTTGGCCTCGCATGCCATTCTTCGATTCGATCCTTTCACAAACATTTCCGAAACTTACGAAAGAGGGATATTCTCAGAATCTAGCATTCTTTGGATATTCGAATGAGTAACTCTCGAGGCGCGCCCTCGAGTTGTTATTAATTTATTCTTTCGATTTCAAAACATCCAACTCTTTATCTTCAATTTATTCAGTCAATTCCCGAAAGAACTGAGTTCTTGGAGTCTCGCATTCCTTGGATTCTTGAGTGACAAGCTCTTGAGACGCGCTCTTGGGTTGCTTGTCAGTCATCCTTTCGTCTCCTTCGCAAAACTTTCAACTCATTCAACCTCATCTTTCGTGGTTGTTACCACGAACTACGGACGCTCTGATTCTTTATTCATTCTTGAATATAAGATACGTAGGCACAAGATTGCGATAATCTTGGCGAGCACAATTCCCTCCCGTTTCCCCTATCCTTTTCCCGTAGTCGAACTACGAAGCTCTGATTTCTCATTCTCGTCCGAATGAGCATACGTAGGCACAAGGGCCCCAATCCTTGGCGAGCACCCTATTCTCTAACCACCCATCTCTCCTTCACGTCTTTAACCTTTGAACCTACCAATTCTACCTTTACCAACGAGAAGAAAACCAGTAAACCTAAACAACACTCCCCACAATTACCTTAAGAGGTTCCCGTCGAGTACGACGGACGTGAGGGGTGCTAATACCTTCCCCTCACGTAACCGACTCCCGAACCCGGAACATGGTTGCGACAGCCCTATTCCTATCCTTTCGTTTCAAGAGGTTTTCTCGATATTTTCCTCTCCCGTTTGTTCGGGAAAAATAAAGTTCGGTGGCGACTCTGTCGAACCGTATTTCCGCGCCTTTCGCGCGAGGGTCGTTCTCTCCGAAATGATTTTTCGAGGTGCGACAGGTACAGCCTAATCACAACCATTAATGGAAAAAGTATTCACATCTCACGCTTCAGACTAAGACACCTTATCAAACCCTAATTCAACTCAATCTCGTCCATCAGATGTTGTGAATCAGTCAATGGAATCAATGCTCCTCCTTCGTCTTCCTCATTTGAACCTGGTACAGGAGGGAAATTACAGCCACGATGGCCGGAGAAGGGCGTCACCTTCTTCTCCGGCGAGCACAACAACACCAGACATCACAGTTCCACCAAACTTCAAGAAAATTATGTGGATCTTCTCGCCTCTTCTCACTGGTCAATAATATCCATTCCATTTCTATTAATTCTCCATGGATCTTGAAAAACGATGATGAACAGAAAATCACTCCCTTCCATAATTGTTACGAAACTCAAAATTGTTTATACAGCAATGATCCTCACTCTTCAGAGATCAAGAATCCCTAATTCATTCATGCTAATTCTCAAGGATCACCTAGATACAAATCTCAACAGAAAATTCATCATATCTTGAATTATCGCCAAACCTCACCATTATGATCCTAAATCGTTCTAGGTTGCATCTACAACTTAACCACATGCTAATTTCAATCTAATCATGCCTAAATCAAGAGCAGTTTTGAAGAATAAAAACTTGGAAAAAAGCTTCAAATTGGAGATTCTCGCGCATAAATCCTGGCCTCAAATGTTGCAGATTGCTTCACTGGATGCTCTTGGATGATTCTTGATGCTCAGAAATGCTTGAATCTTCCTCAAACTCCAAACTCACTTCTTGCTCGAAAGCTCCAAAATCCTAACTGTGATAACGGTTTCTGCTCCAATTGATCTCCAAAAAATGATCTGAATGTGATTATCAACTTAAATAGAAGCTGTTTGGACCTTAAGATGGCCCAATCATGGCCCAAATTGGAGAATCCAAAATTTCATTTTTCTTCAAAATTCAACTATGGCATACGTGCATCCCAGCTCTATTTCACTCCAATATTCATTCAAATTCATTGCATAACCCTTGGTGAAGATGAATGGACTGGATTGAGTGCTTGAATGAATCCCATGGCCAAGATTGATTATGTTTCTTCATCATGAAGTAATCCACCTAAATCCCATGAATTAAGCCTTAAATCAAAAATGTAATATTGCCAAACTCTTTAAAACATCATTTCCAATCAAAATAAGCACAAACTTGTGAAGTTTTGAGTCATTATGATTTATTTTGAATTTTTTTCATTCTTTAATGCCTTTAATGATCTTTTTCCCAAATTTCTTCATACACCTCCATTTTCAATCCATATCAATGGATGCTTGGGTCATGGTTGGACTGAAAACACCATTTTGAACAACTTTCAAGTTGATCAAAAGTTCATTTGAGGTGCCTAAGATAGTGAAGTGGACCCATAACCAAAAATGACCTGTAATTTCAAATACCCAAAATACCCTTGACTTGTCAAAGCCATAACTTGAGTTCTACAAATCCAATCAGGGACTTCTAGTACTTTCTAGAAATCTAAGAGGATCAGGAACAACATTCATGTTGACCAAAAGTTCATAGGAATCATCCTTATAGGGAAAAAGTGTTATACAAGTTGGGTAACTTTCAAGCTCCAAATTCATATGCCTCAGTTGACATGTAACTTGTCTGGCTCATAACTTGAGTTCTGTAAACCCTATCAAGGACTTCTAGTACTCAAATTAAAGCTAAGATCACGCCCTACAACAATCATGTTGGCCAAAAGTTGAGATGAAACTTGTATCTTGAGATAAGTGGTCTTGAAGTCAGGCACCAAATAGGGGATTTTACCCTAAGAACCCTAATTTAGCAACTCCTCACGCTTTGAATTCTTCTTGGATTGATATTGGAATATCACCTCATGCATCTCAACACAACGTTCCATGATCACAAAGACTTGGAATTGAGTCTTAATCTCCTCCAATTGTACAGTTGACTCCAGGTTGACCAGACAACGAACCCTAATTGCCACACCCTCAACTGTGGCTCTTCACATTTGACACAAGCACTTGAATGAACCCCACCATGACCCTTAAGGCACTCCATGAGCTCTATCCCCATACCCTATCCATGATCAAGGCTTCACAACCCACTGATGGTCTTCAATTGGCCCTCCAGTTAGGAGATGAACCACATACCATCATCCAAGCTTCTCAAGAACACAACCCACTTTCTGATGACTTTGGTGACCTCTCAAGCTTGAATAAGACCTCTAGATAGGCTCCTCTTGATATAAACCACACTTGATCCCCTGCTAAATGAACAATTCTATGCTATGCAAATGCTAGACCAATGATATGCTAATGCAATAATATTTATATACAGAGAAAAATATTATGTTGATCCAAATATATTATACGAAAAAAATTATAAAATCTATGTTCATTTTATTTAAAAATAACATTTATATACGGTGAAAAATTTTATGCTGATCTAAAAAATTTATATACGAAAAAAATTATAAATTCTACATTTATATTTTTTAAAAAGAATGTTTATACACAGAATAAAATTGTTGTTCTACATACGTTTTGATCTGACCGGATCAGAAGGGGACCAAGGACTTGCCACACGTCTTTGACTTACTGTCTGCTCACCGGTGTTGGGGAAAGGAGATGGGGGTGTACCTGCAAGGCACTCCGATGCCAAAGTAAGTGTTTGGACAAAGTGACAACAAATACAGAAAAGGGTAAGAAGAGAATACCTGACCCTCTTGGAGAAGAGGGTATTTATAGATAGACCCCAGTACAGGGCCAACGGTCATTTGAGTTGGGCTGGATGGTCAGGCCCAACCCAAGTGAGTACTAGGGCTTACGTGGCATAGTGAAGACAAGATGTCGTCTTCGCCCTAGTTCAACTACTCCGTGAACTCCGGAAAGTGGGTTGACCTGCTCTTTCGGAGGTGGGCAGTTGGTGGATGACGTGTCCCCGTAGAGGGGGCACGTGGAGAACGTGTGGAGGGCACGTTGTTCTGCCCGACAGAGGGAAGGTTGTACCTGACGAGGGCAGTGTCTGGCCGACGGAGGGAAGGTTCTGCCTGAAGGAGGCAGTGTCTGGTCGACGGGAAGTCTTGTACTCGACACAGACGAGGAAGGTTCTGCCCGACGGGGCAGTGTCTGGCCGACAGAGGAAAGGTTCTTCCCGACGGGGGCAATGTCTGGTCGACAGGGGGAAGGTTCTGCCCGACGGGGGCAGTGTCTGGTCGACGGGGCGTCTTGTGCTCGACACAGATAAGGAAGGTTCTGCCCGATGGGGCAGTGTCTAGTCAACGGGGAGTCTTGTGCTTGACACAAATGAGGAAGGCTCCTTTGAGCCTTTCTCTAAGTGTATGTGGGCTGGGCCTTCCCGGTCAGGCCAAGGCCCAGCCCAGAACATGAGCCCCCCAAGTCGTAGCTCCGAGGCGAGGGAGCGAAGACTTGATAATGTTGCGCTTAAGCGGGAAAGTGCAGGGGAGAGCTACTGTCGGGTAAAGATGTCAGGGGAGTGTTCCTAACGGACGTGAGAGGGTTACGAGCATGGACGTGTTCGGGTTGACGGTCGTCCACGACGAGGAGGCGGCTCCAACGGCGCCACTGATCTGACAAGAAGGGAATCAGTGACCCGCCACGCGGCTTCGATCTGCTAGTTGTCTTTCAGAGGTCTGTAAGAGGAGGGGGTCTTGTCCGACGAAGGAGAGGGCAAGGGCTGGCTGGTTGGCAGCCAAGGTCCTGCTCGACAGAGCTTCTGCTCGACGAAGGAGAGGATAAAGGTTGGCTGGTTGGCAGCCAAGGTCCTGCTCGACAGAGCTTCTGCTCAACGAAGGAGAGGACAAATGAGAGGACAAAGGTTGGCTGGTTGGCAGCCAAGGTCCTGCTCGACGAGGGAGAGGACAGAGGCTGGATGGTTGGTAGCCAAAGTCCTGCTAGACGAAGGAGAGGATAAAGGCTAACTGGTTGGCAGCCAAGGTCCTCCTCGACGAAGGAGGGGACAAAGGCTGGTTGGAAGCCAAGGTCCTGCTCGACGAAGGAGAGGACAAAGGTTGGCTGGTTTACAGCAAAGTTCCTGCTCGACGAAGGAGAGGACAAAGGCTGACTGGTTGGCAGCCAAGGTCCTGCTCGACAGGGCTTCTTCTTTACGAGGGAGAGGATAAAGGTTGACTGGTTGGAAGCCAAGGTCCTACCCGACGAAGGATAGGGCAAGGGCTGGCTGGTTGGCAGCCAGGGTCCTGCTCGACGAAGGAGAGGATAAAGGTTGGCTGGTTGGCAGCCAAGGTCCTCATCGACGAAGGAGAGGACAAAGGAGAGGACAAAGGCTGGTTGGCAGGCAAGGTCCTGCTCGACGAAGGAGAGGACAAAGGCTGGCTCGTTGGCAGCCAAGGTCCTGCTCGACAGAGCTTCTTCTCGACGAAGGAAAGGATAAAGGTTGGCTGGTTGGCAGCCAAGGTCCTGCCCGAAGAAGGAGAGGACAAGGGCTGGCTGGTTGGCAGCCAAGGTCCTGCTCGACGGAGGAGAGGATAAAGGTTGGCTGGTTGGAAGCCAAGGTCCTGCTCGACAGAGCTTCTGCTCGACGAAGGAGAGGATAAAGGTTGGCTGGTTGGCAGCTAAGGTCCTGCTCGACAGAGCTTCTGCTCGACGAAGGAGATGACAAAGGCTGGCTGATTGGCAGCCAAGGTCCTGCTCGACGAAGGAGAGGATAAAGGTTTGTTGTTTGACAGCCAAGGTCCTGCCCGACGAAGGAGAGGGCAGGGGCTGGCTGGTTGGCAGCCAAGATCCTGCTCGACAGCTGGGGGTTGTGCCCGTTTATTGTAACATTTTGACTTCTGGGCTTGTGCCCGTATTATGGAATTTTGTTTAAGCGTATGCTTTGTCTTGTTTCTGCATGGTGTTATGCTCGTTTTATTTCTGCACTTTTATATGCTTGAAATATATGTTTGTATGTTTGAAATGCATGTTCGTTATGCCTTTGGGCCTGCCCGGGGTGGTAGTTCGACGATAATTGTTTCCAGTAGTATGGAGAACTGACCGGTTTCATTACCTGGCCGTTTCGGGGGTAGTTTATCCCCGCGGCGTGAACGTCTCATCGCGAGCTGGGTGTCTTGCTGATTCTGGTACAGCGGCAGGGAGTCTCGATTGAGGCATTCTCCGTCGAGCAGAGCCTTCTACTCCGTGCACACAAAGGCAGGGCTTGCTGTTTTGTTGGTCTCTAGAAGACACGAGGAGGTGCGGCGGTACCATGTCGCCCCCCTGTGGTCGTGACGCCTGGGCATCGTGGGCAGTGTTTAACTGTAGTACCTTTTTAGCTTCTCGGTGTTCCATGTTCGAGCTAGTTGATCCCTGTGTAGGTTTTCGAGGTAGTAGGCCCCGTGCTCCGTCTTGCCCGGTGAAGAAAGGGCTCTGCTCGACGAAGGAGAGGACAAAGGTTGGCTGGTTGGCAACCAGGGTCTTGCCCGACAGGTCTTGTGCCCGACAAAGGAGGAGCAAGGGCTGGCTGGTTAGCAGCCAAGGTCCTGCCCGACGGGTCTTCTGATAGATGAACGAGGGGCAAGGGTTGGCTGGTTGGCAGCCAAGGTCGTGCTCGACAGAGCTTCTGCCCGACGAAGGAGGGGCAAGGGCTGGCTGGTTGGCAGCCAAGGTCCTGCTCGACAGAGCTTCTGCCCGACGAGGGAGAGGCAAGGGATGGTTGGTTGGTCACGAGAGCCCTTCCCCTCTTCGCGTAGTTGAGATGTCCCCACCTTACCGTCGATGTTGGTGACGGGGACGTGGTCAGAGTTGTGAACAGCGTCGTCATGGCGTGGGCTAGTCCTGATCCTAAAGTTTTGAGAGATGAAGCTTTGGTTCTCTGCTCGGAGGAACGGGGAAGCTAAGTCCCCACAGTTGGCGCCACTGATCTGACTGGATCAGAAGGGGACCAAGGACTTGCCACGTGTCTTTGACTTACTGCCTGCTCACCGGTGTTGGGGAAAGGAGATGGGTGTGTGCCTGCAAGGCACTCCGATGCCAAAGTAAGTGTTTCGATAGAGTGACAGCAAATACAGAAAAGGGTAAGAAGAGAATACCTGACCCTCTTGGAGAAGAGGGTATTTATAGAGAGACCCCAGCGCAGGGTCAACGATCATTTGAGTTGGGCTGGATGGCCAGGCCCAACCCAAGTGACTGCTAGGGCTTACGTGGCGTAGTGAAGACCAGAATGTGGTCTTCGCCCTAGTTCAACTGCTCCGTGAACTCCGGAAAGTGGGTTGACCTGCTCTTTCGGAGGTGGACAGTTGGTGGATGACGTGTCCCCGCGGAGGGGGGCACGTGGAGAACGTGTTAAGGGCATGTTATTGTGCCCGACAGAGGGAACGTTGTGCCCGACGGGGGTAGTGTCTGGCCGACGGAGGAAAGGTTCTGCCCGACAGGGGCAGTGTCTTGTTGACGGGAAGTCTTGTGCTCGACACAGATGAGGAAGGTTCTGCCTGACGGGGCAGTGTCTGGCCGACAGAGGGAAGGTTCTGCCCGACGAGGGCGGTGTCTGGTCGACAGGGGGAAGGTTCTGCCCAACGGGGGCAGTGTCTGGTCGACGGGAAGTCTTGTGCTCGACACAGATGAGGAAGGTTCTTCCCGACAGGGCAGTGTCTGGCCGACGGAGGGAAGGTTCTGCCCGACAGGGGCTATGTCTGGTCGACAGGGGGAAGGTTTTGCCCGACGAGGGCAGTGTCTAGTCGACGAGGCGTCTTGTGCTCGACACGGATGAGGAAGGTTCTGCCCGACAGGGCAGTGTCTGGTCAATGAGGAGTCTTGTGCTCGACACAGATAAGGAAGGATCCTTTGGGCCTTCCCCCAAGTGTTTGTGGGCTGGGCCTTCCCGGTCAGGTCGAGGCCCAGGCCAGAGCAGGAGCCCCCTAAGTCGTAGCTCTGAGGCGAGGGAGCGAGGACTTGATAATGTTGCGCTTAGTCGGGAAAGTGCGCCGGGGAGAGCTACTGTTGGGTAAAGATGTCGGGGGAGTGTTCCTAACGGACGTGAGAGGGTTGCGAGCATGGACGTGTTCGGGTTGACGGTCGTCCATGACGAGGAGGCGGCTCCAACGGCGCCACTGATTTGACAAGAAGGGAATCAGTGACCTGCCACGCGGCTTCGATCTGCTAGTTGTTTTTCAGAGGTATGGAAAAGGAGGGGGTCCTGCCTAACGAAGGAGAGGGCAAGGGCTGGCTGGCAGCCAAGGTCCTGCTCGACGAAGGAAAGGATAAAGGTTGGCTGGTTGGCAGCCAAGGTCCTGCTCGACAGAGCTTCTGCTCGACGAAGGAAAGCACAAAGGAGAGGACAAATGTTGGCTAGTTGGCAGCCAAGGTCCTCCTCGACGAAGGAGAGGACAAAGGCTGGTTGGCAGCCAAGGTCCTGCTCGAAGAAGGAGAGGACAAAGGCTGGTTGGTTGGCAGCCAAGTTCCTGCTCGACGAAAGAGAGGACAAAGGCTTACTGGTTGGCAGCCAAGGTCCTGCTCGACAGAGCTTATGCTCTACGAGGGAGAGGATAAAGGTTGACTCGTTAGCAGCCAAGGTCCTGCCCGAAGGAGGAGAGGGCAATGGCTAGTTGGCAGCCAAGGTCCTGCTCGACGAAGGAGAGGATAAAGTTTGGCTAGTTGGCAGCCAAGGTCCTCCTCGATGAAGGAGAGGACAAAGGAGAGGACAAAGGCTGGTTGGCAGCCAAGGTCCTACTTGACGAAGGAGAGGACAAAGGCTGGCTAGTTGGCAGCCAAGGTCCTGCTCGACGAAGGAGAGGACAAAGGCTGGCTGGTTGGCAGCCAAGGTCCTGCTCGATAGAGCTTCTGCTCGACGAAGGAGAGGATAAAGGTTGGCTGCTTGGCAGCCATGGTCCTGCCCGACAAAGGAGAGGACAAGGGCTGGCTGGTTGGCAACCAAGGTCCTGCTCGACGAAGGAAAGGAGAAAGGTTGGCTGGTTGGCAGCCAAGGTCCTGCTCAACAGAGCTTCTGCTCGACGAAGGAGAGGATAAAGGTTGGCTGGTTGGCATCCAAGGTCCTACTCGACAGAGCTTATGCTCGACGAAGGAGTGGACAAAGGATGGATGATTGGCAGCCAAGGTCCTTCTCGATGAAGGAGAGGATAAAGGTTGGTTGTTTGGCGGCCTAGGTCCTGCCCGACAAAGGAGAGGGCAGGGGTTGGCTGGTTGGCAGCCAAGGTCCTGCTCGATAGCTGGGGGTTGTGCCCGTTTATTGTAACATTTTGACTTTTGGGCATGTGCCCATATTATGGAATTTTGTTTAAGTGTGCACTTTGTCTTGTTTCTGCATGGTGTTATGCTCGTTTTATTTCTGCACTTTTGTATGCTCGATATATATGTTTGTATGTTTTAAATGCATGTTCGTTATGCCTTTGGGCCTGTCCAGGGTGGTAGTTCGACGATAATTGTTTCCGATAGTGTGGAGAACTGGCCGGTTGACCGATTTCGTTACCTGGCCGTTTCCGGGGTAGTTTATCCCCGCGGCATGAACGTCCCATCGTGAGCTGGATGTCCTGCCGATTCTGGTACAGTGACAGGGAGTCTCGATCGAGGGATTCTCCGTCGAACAGAGCCTTCTACCCGCACACACAAAGGCAGGGCTTGCTGTTTTGTTGGTCTCTAGAAGACACGAGGAAGTGAGGAGGTACCATGTCGCCCTCTTGTGGTTGCAACGCCTGGGCGTCGCGGGCACTGTTTAACTGTAGTACCTTTTCAGCTTCTCGGTGTTCCATGGTCGAGCTAGTTGATCACCATGTAGGTTTTCGAGGTAGTAGGCCCCATGCTTCGTCTTGCCCCGTGAAGACAGGGCTCTGCTCAACGAAGGAGAGGACAAAGGTTGGCTGGTTGGTAGCCATGGTCCTACCCGACGGGTCTTGTTCCCGACGAAGGAGGGTCAAGGGCTGGCTGGTTGGCAGCCAAGGTCCTGCCCGACGGGTCTTCTGATCGACGAAGGAGGGGCAAGGGCTGGCTGGTTGGCAGCCAAGGTCCTGCTCGACAGAGCTTCTGCCCGACGAGGGAGAGGCAAGGGCTGGCTGGTTGGTCGCGAGGGTCCTGCCCCTCTTCGCGAAGTTGAGATGTCCCCACCTGACCGTCGCTGTTGGTGACGGGGACATGGTCGGAGTTGTGAACAGCGTCGTCATGGCGTGGGCTAGTCCTGATCCTAATGTTTTGAGAGATGAAGCTTTGGTTCTCTGCTCGGAGGAACGGGGAAGCTAAGTCCCCACAGTTGGCGCCACTGATCTGACTGGATCAGAAGGGGACCAAGGACTTGCCACGCGTCTTTGACTTACTGTCTGCTCACTGGTGTTGGGGAAAGGAGATGGGGGTGTACCTGCAAGGCACTCCGATGCCAAAGTAAGTGTTTGGACAGAGTGACAGCAAATACAGAAAAGGGTAAGAAGAGAATACCTGACCCTCTTGGAGAAGAGGGTATTTATAGAGAGACCCCAGCGCAGGGCCAACGGTCATTTGAGTTGGGCTGGATGGCCAGGCCCAACCCAAGTGACTGCTAGGGCTTACATGGCGTAGTGAAGACCAGAATGTGGTCTTCATCCTAGTTCAACTGCTCCATGAACTCTGGAAAGTGGGTTGACCTCCTCTTTCGGAGGTGGACAGTTGGTGGATGACGTGTCCCTGCGGAGGGGGGCACATGGAGAACTTGTGGAGGGCACGTTGTTTTGCCCGACAGAGGGAACGTTGTACCCGACGGGGGTAGTGTCTGGCCGACGGAGGAAAGGTTCTGCCCGACGGGGCAGTGTCTGGCCGCCGGAGGGAAGGTTCTGCTCGACGGGGGCAGTGTCTGGTCGACAGGGGGAAGGTTCTGCCCGACGGGGGCAGTGTCTGGTCGACGGGGAGTCTTGTGCTCGACACAAATGAGGAAGGTTCTGCCCGACGTAACAGTGTCTGGTTGACGGGGAGTCTTGTGCTCGACACAGATGAGGTAGGCTCCTTTGGGCCTTCCCCCAAGTGTACGTGGGCTGGGCCTTCCCGGTCAGGCCGGGGCCGAGGCCAGAACACATTTCATCTTCTGCGTGTATATATTTTTTTAAAATTATAATTTCTTTTAGTTAAATAATTTTGTCATTTTCATTTTTTTAATTATATTTTAAAAACAAATGCGCGTATCACACTAATACTCGTGCAAACGCACAAATATCAAAAGATATTTTGTCATAAAAACTACATTCTACCTGAAATATTTTTTCAAAAAATATACTCAATTACTACTACCGAATATAATAGCAAAATATAAACTATTAAATGATGCGCTATCAAAATTAAATGGTATTGATCGTACCTAACCAGAAGGGGAGCTATGGACTGCCACGCGTCGTTGATCTGCTAACTGCTCACCAAAGGTATGGATGAGGAGGGGGTATACCTGAAACACACTCCGATGTCAAAGTAAGTGGCGGGCAGAGTGGAAGCAAGCACGGAGAGAGAGTAAGAAAGTTAAGTTACCTGACCCTCTAGTGAAAATGGTATTTATAGAGAGCCCCCAGCGTAGGGCCAACAATTATCTAGCACTGGGTTGGGCCGCCAGGCCCAATGCTAGTAACTTCTAGGGATGACGTGGCATCATGAAGACCAGTACATGGTCTTCTCCCTAGGATAATTGTTCTGCACTATCCGGGAGGAGGAAGACCGAATCTCCAGGACGTGGGTGGTTACTTTATGACGTGTCCCTGCATGAGGAACACATGAAGAACGTAGGGAAGGACCGAGGAGTCCTCGGGCAGGCAGAGGTGGTTGGTCGGGCACGTGGGTCCTGCCCGACGATGGGGACGCAGGGGGCTGGCTGGTCGGATGCGAGGGTCCTGCCCGACGATTGTTGGTCTATGTCCGACGGGAAGATGTTGTGCGCGACGGGGATCCCGCCCGTCATCGTGATATTCTTGGGCCCAACCTCACTGAACTTAAGCCTGTTTGGTGGTGGACTAAGCGTCGACCCAGTTCAGAACATATATCTTAATAAAGTAAAAAAAATATACTGTTATTCTTCATTTTTTTTCTTTTAATGTATTTCTTTCATTATGGAATTTTTTCAATTAATAAATTGAATTTAATATGGTATGAGATACATGCGGATCACTCAATTTTTCAATTACAAGTAATGTGAGCATTTGAAAACATGAGGAAAGAGACCCTTTACTCAAGGGATATAATTGAAGAAGTTCCAAGCCGTTCAAGTCACCTTTATCATAGAATCATTATCTACAACTACTTATCACAAAATAGAAATAAAATAAATAAAGTTGGTTACTGTGAAATCATCATAAGCAAATGTTAATTTTCCAATGTCAGAGCAGTTTCTACAAAACAAATAAAGTTAAAATCTCATAACAATTATCTAAAAAATAAAATCACACTTAATTTCCAATTCTAAAACAATATACAAAAGGCACAATGAATATGACGTAAAATCACATTTTAATTTCACACTCATCGATATGAACATTTCTTAAAACTTGAGATGTTGTGCCCATTCTTAAAATATCTTCCATTGAAATATGTTCTGTAATCACTCAGAATCCGATTAAAAATTTGTTTCAAATATTCTCACAAACTCACAATCCTCAACATATTCATGCATATGCCTTGTAAGCATTGTGATTTGCCCATTAAACAAACCAGGATTGAGATGGAGAAATGAAATGATGACAATAGGGGTATTATAAAAAATGGAGTGGAAACAATGCTTATTGGGAAGGAATAAAAATCATTAAGGCTGCTTTGAGAGAAAGGACTGCAGGTTTGTGTTTCCAAGAGTATTTCAATAACTTGTTTGCAACAAACAGACTAATGATTAATTGCAATTTCAATGGTTGATCAAATGAAGTGCATACAAAGTGCTAAATTAAATGCTAATTACTTGTTGGCATGGAACCATTTGACAATGATTGATTGCAATTTCAACAGTTGATCTGTTAAATCAAATGATAATTACTTGTTGGCATAGAACCATATGAAAATTTGGGTTGAATTATGTTGATTAAAGATAGATTTTAGAATTTTGCACTGTCCTACCATCTTTTTGGGTAGGAATTTCCAAAATGTCATAGTTTTCAGTAAATATCTCATAACGCCACACTTTCAAAAAAATTGAAATTATTGGTTCAAGGATGCCGCTCTTTCATTGGACAGTAGTGTTGAAATTTTGAGAGTGTCGCCCTTCCAATGGACGGCAGAGTGCAAGTCAAATTTTTTTTTACTTTTACGTTTTAATTGTTTTTTAATATTATTAATATTAATATTATTAATATATATTATTAATATATATTATCAATAATGTTAATATTATTAATATTAATATATATAAATATTAATATTATTAATATTAATATTAATATTAATAATATTAATATTATCAATAATGTTAATATTAATATAATTAATTAATGTATAATATTAATTTATATTTTTTAATACATAATTATATTAATTGATATTATTAACTAATATTATTTAATACATGATGATTAATAAAAATACTAACGATTACTTGTTTCCACATTGGAACACCGAGTTCGATTGTGGCCCGTTTGACGACACATGGAACATTTTCTCTCAAGCTTTTCAAAGTTATCCATTTCTGTTGTAATACGTGTGCTCACTGGGCGGCCTTTCTTGTTCCTCCGCATTCTTGGGTTATGGCAAATTTGATCTCCTTCATAAACGGGCCAATATTCATCATACGACAGCACTGGAAAGCTTGTGCTGTAAACCCCAAACAGGTTTGTAATCCTATAAACGTCGGACAAAAGAGCATAAGCGTCGTGGCGCACATTCGAACATCCAGCGATAACATGTGAGCAAGGGACACGATATGCTTGAAACTTTCCGCAGTCACACCACCCGTTCAAGAGGTCGACCTTATAATATCCCATAGGCTTCCCCTCACCATGGTCCACTGTCTCCTTCACACTGAAAACATTGTTAGCATAATCAAAAATTCTGACTTGATGTGTGCTGGATTTTGTTGTTTCTTCTTTCATCACCTTGAGGCAGTTGTCTGTAAATGTTTGGCCAGAGTTCAACACAACACTCCACTTTGCACCCCTTTCAGCAAATAAAGATCCCAGTCTATAATATGTTGCCCTTACCAATGCTGCAATGGGCAAATTACGTGTGCCTTTAAAGACAATATTCATTGACTCAACAAGGTTGGTAGTCATGTGACCCCAACGTCGATCCCCGTCAAATGCCCTTGTCCATTTTTCGGCTGAAATACTGTCAATCCACCTCAAAGCATCTGCATTTGCCATGTCAATCTCTGATCGATAGTAATGAAATATTGGTTGGTTTAAAGCCTACCCTGAATAATTAAAATATCAACCAACAAAGGACAAAAAAATAATATATGTTATTGACAAAATTTAATGAATATTATGAAATATAGTTACCCATGTTAATTATTTTTTTCTGCAGGTTCCTGTCCTTGATTTCTCATAAAATTTTGTGCAATGTGTCGGATACAATAAACATGCACTAATGGGGATCATGCGAACCATTTTCCGCATTTTTGTATGCACTTTCAATTGATGCATGTTGGTCTGAAATTAAACATAGACCTGGTTGTGGCGCAACATGCCTCCTTAAGTTTCTCAGAAAAACCCCCCAACCTTCAGCTGTTTCACCTTCGACAAGGGCAAAAGCAACAGGAAATATATTGTTGTTGCCATCTTGTGCCACTGCGATAAGCAGTGTACCCTTGTACTTACTGTACAACCAGGTTCCATCAATTTGAAGTATAGGTTTGCAATAGGCAAAACCTCTGATGCATGGTTGGAATGCCCAGAATAGTCGGTGGAAGATGTGTTTGTTAGAACACAGATTGGTGTTTAATAATATCTCTATGTTTTGATGATAACTCTAATGAAATTTTGCATTAAGAAAATATATACTCTAATTTTGTTCAACTGTTTTGTAATTCAGATATTAAAATAAATATCATTATGGAAGCAAAATGCATCTGAACAGCAAGTTACGCAAAGCTCTGAAGCATCAGAAGCAAGTCATCAGAAGACTGAGTGCTGCCAGAAGAGACTCTGAAGTAGAAGCTGCAGAAGACTCTGAAGCAGAAGCTGCAGAAGCATCTGAAGCGTAGCTGAAGATTTTGTATGAAGAGTTTAAAGCATTGTTTCAGAAGACTCTAAATGTACTTTACGCTGCAAGTACAGAGGCTCTGATGAACAGTTATGCTCTGATCAGATCACTCACGCTAAAGCACTGTTGCTGCAACTTTGATAACATTGAATTTGATCTAAAGAACAAGAAGCACATTAGTGGATCTGATGTTGTTTACGTTTGAAAAGATGTCAGCACGTGAATAGACTTGGTACTATTCTCAACTTCCTCTCCAACGGAACTATTCCTTATTTGTGATAGACACAAGGATTCAGGCAAAAGGCATTTCTCTGAACATTCTACTTCTGAGAAAGGAAAAGTCATGTGAAGACAAAAGGCTACAGCTACCCTACTTGCATAGTCTTCAAGCATTGGACTTTCAGCACTATAAAAGGACGTCTTCAACATCTCTTCAAAACTAACAAACTACCAACGAATCTACAACAAATTATTTCACTACTCTCATACAATCATTCAAAGCTGAAAACTTTTATCTTTTGTTCTTAATCTAAGTGTAAAAATCACAGTTTGTGATATAGCTTTTTAGAAGCATCTTTAGCACTTGTTTAGTTTACATTAATTTGTAAAAGGTTCCTTAAGAAGACCAAGTTGTGGTCAGGATTTCTTGAGAAGACTAAGACAATTGTTCTTAGTGGTTGACACTGTAATCTGTTTGAATATAGTGGATTAAGTCCTTGTGGAGAAAGGCAAATCACTCTTGATAGGGTGGACTGGATTAGTTGAGTTCAACGAACCAGGATAAAAATATTGTGTTGTTTTTATTTCCATAATCTTTTCTAAACCCTTATTCAACCCCCCCCCCCCCCCTTCTAAGTGTTTTTCTCACTTTCAGTTGGCATCAGAGCTCCGGTTCTGTTAGTGCTCTCACTTCACCATGAACAAAAAAGATCCAGTTGAGAAAACTCTTGATATATTTTGGTTGATACATTATGGATGAAGCTTCAACATCCAACAACAAAAAATATGAAGACAGAGATAGAATCAGCACTAAACCCCCTATGTTTGATGGGGAAAAGTTTGACTACTGGAAAGATAGAATTGAAAGCTTCTTTCTAGGGTATGATGCTGACCTTTGGGATTTAGTCATTGATGGCTATATTCACCCCACTGATGGGGATGGCAAAAATATAGATAGAAAATCTATGACTGAAGCTCAGAAGAAAGAATTCAGGAATCATCATAAAGCAAGAACCATACTACTAAATGCTATATCTCATACTGAGTATGAGAAGATTACTAACAGAGGAACAACATTTGGTATGTTTGAATCTTTGAAGATGACTCATGAAGGGAATTCTCAAGTCAAGGAGACCAAGGCTCTGGCGCTGATCCAAAAATATGAAGCCTTCATAATGGAGGAATCTGAATCTGTAGAAGTTATATTCTCTAGATTCCAGATTCTCACAGCTGGCTTGAAAGTTCTGGACAAGGGCTACTCCACTGCTGATCATGTTAAGAAGATCATCAGAAGTTTGCCAATCAGATGGAGACCAATGGTCACTGCTCTGAAGCTAGCAAAGGATCCGAACAAGATCGTGCTGGAGGAACTAATCAGCTCTCTGAGGAGTCATGAGATTGAACTTGAAGAAGACGAGCCTCAAAAGAAAGGTAAGTCAGTTCTCTTAAAGTCTAACAAATTTGTTAAAGTGTTGCAGGTTATAGAAGAAAGTTCTAAAGAATTTTCTTCTGAAGAAGAAGATGAATTATCCCTGCTGTCCAGAAGGATCAACAAACTCTGGAAGCATAAACAGAGGAACTTCAAGAACTTCAAGAAACCAGATCAACGTAAAGAGTCTTCTGGACACAGAAGATCTGGAAAGAAATAGGTTATCTGCTATGAATGCAAGGAACCTGGGAACTACAATAATGAATGCCCAAAGCTTCATAAAGAGAAGCCAAGAAGGAAGCCTAAGCATAAAAAGAAAGTTTTGATGGAAACCTGGGATGATTCAGATGCATCTGAATATTCATCAGACTCAGATGAAGAATGTGCAAACATGGCACTCATGGCTGACGTAGAAGACCATGCAGAAACATCTGGATCAGAATCAGAATCAGAATCAAACTCTGAGGAGGTATTTTCTAAACTTTCTAGGGCAGAAATTAGTGAGATTTTATCTGAAATGTTGGAAAACTATAGTAAGATTAAGCTCAAATACAAGAAGCGTGAAAACAGTCTTGTATCTAAGAATGATCTTCTGAAGTCAGAAATTATTGAGCTTAAGGCAAACAATTTGAAAATTAAAAGTGAATTAGAAAAAGCTCAACAAGATTCTAAAGTTGAAACTAAGTCAAAATCTAAAAATATTTTAGAAGAATATGACTATAGTTTTCAGAGATTTCTGGCAAGAAGCCTAGAGAGAAGCAAGATGGCTTCAATGATCTATGGTGTAAGCAGAAATAACAGGAAGGGTATTGGATATGAATCTTCTTCTGAGAAAAATTTAAATCCAACATCTGTTGATAAACTTATCATTAAGCATACTCCTCTGTATTCTACTTTTAAGTTTGGTCATCTTAATGATATTAAACACACTCGTTCTGGTCAGAACATTCCTGTGTCTAAACCTAAAGTTAGTCAGAACAAACCTGCTGCCAGAAGACAGAAGTTTAGACAAAACTTTAAGGCAACTAACCCTAAAGGACCCAAAAAGATCTGGGTACCTAAAGACAAAATAATATCTGTTGCAGACATCTTTAGCAGCACAGTCAAAACACCAATCTTGGTACCTGGACTCTGGCTGCTCGCGTCACATGATGGGAGAAAGGTCTATGTTCCAAAGCCTGGAACTTAGATCTGGAGGAGACGTCAATTTTGGAGGGAACCAGAGAGGCAAGATAGTTGACTCTGGAACTATTGACAATGGTAATCTTCCTTCCATTTCTAATGTCTTACTTGTTGAAGGATTAACACATAACTTATTGTCCATAAGTCAATTAAGTGACAATGGTTATGACATAATCTTTAATCAAAAATGTTGCAAGGCTGTTAGTCAAAAGGATGGCTCAATCCTATTTAATGGAAAGAGGAAGAACAACATTTATAAAATCAATCTTTCAGAACTTAAGGTTCATAATGTAAAATGCCTTCTGTTTGTTAATGATGAGCAATGGGTCTGGCACAGAAGATTGGGGCATATTAGTATGAGACATATATCTCAGATTAATAAACTCAATCTAGTCAGAGAACTTCCTCAGTTGAAGTTCAACTCAGATGCTCTTTGTGAAGCATGTCAAAAAGGAAAATTTTCAAAATCTTCTTTTAAAACTAAAAATGTTGTCTCAACCTCAAGACCATTAGAGTTACTTCATATTGATCTGTTTGGACCAGTAAAAATTGCATCCATCAGAGGCAAGAAGTATGGATTATTCATTGTTGATGACTACAACAGATGGACGTGGGTGAAATTCCTAAAACACAAGGATGAGTCACATTCTGTGTTCTTTGACTTCTGCAAACAAGTCCAGAATGAAAAAGATTTTAAAATTGTTAAAGTCACAAGTGATCATGGAGGTGAGTTTGAAAACAAATATTTTGAAAAATATTTTAATGAAAATGGCATTGCACATGATTTCTCCTGCCCTAGAACTCCACAACAGAATGGAGTTGTAGAGAGGAAAAATAGAACACTGCAATAAATGGCCAGAACCATGATCAATGAGACTAATCTGGCAAAACATTTTTGGGCAGAAGCAATAAACACAGCTTGTTATATTTAGAACAGAGTGTCTGTAAGACCTCTTCTGGAGAAGACTCCCTATGAATTGTGGAGGAACAGAAAGCCCAACATTTCTTACTTCCATCATTTTGGATGTGTATGTTTTATGTTGAATACTAAAGAGAATCTGAACAAGTTTGATTCTAAAGCACAGAAGTGTTTCATGCTTGGGTATTCTGAACGCTCTAAAGGCTACAGAGTATACAATACTAAGACACAGATTGTGAAGGAATCTATACATGTTAGATTTGATGATAAGCTTGACAATCAAAAGCCAAAGCAGCTTGTTAATTCTGCAGATAGATAAGTAATTCTCACAGACTCTGAAGACTCAGAGGCAGAAAAGGCTCAAGTGAAAGAACTAGAAGCAACGCCAGATGCAACTCCATTGGCTGCTCAGATGAACAGTTTGAATATTTCTGAAGAACCAAATGTTAAGGGATCATCTTCCAGAATCAAAGTCTCTCACCCAGAGGATGTGATAATTGGGAAGAAGGATGACCCTATCAGAACAAGGTCTTTCCTCAAATCATCTGCAACATCACTTTTGGGTTGGTGTTTATCATTGAACCAACTTTTGTAGATGAAGCTCTGAATGATAATGAGTTGATACTTGCTATGCAAGAAGAGTTAAATCAATTCACCAGAAATGACGTTTGGGATCTGGTTCCAAGACCAAAAGGGTTCAATATCATTGGAACTAAATGGGTCTTCAGAAACAAATTGAATGAGCATGGAGAAGTTGTAAGGAACAAAGCAAGGCTAGTTGCTCAAGGGTATAGTCAGCAAGAAGGAATTGACTACACAGAGACTTATGCTTCTGTGGCCATGTTAGAGTCTATACGCCTACTCATTTCTTTTGCTGCACAAAATAACATCACTCTTTATCAGATGGATGTTAAGAGTGCCTTCTTAAATGGTATTATAGAAGAGGAAGTTTATGTTCACCAACCTCATGGCTTTAAAAATGATAAATTTCCAGAACATGTTTTTAAACTTAAAAAATAATTCTATGGTTTAAAACAAGCTCCCAGAGCTTGGTATGAGAGATTAAGTAGTTTTCTTCTAGAAAAGAATTTTATCATAGGCAAAGTGGATACAACTCTCTTTTGTAAATCATTTAAGAAAGATTTGTTAATTTGTCAAATTTACGTAGATGATATTATATTTGGATCTACCAATGTTATGCTGGGAAAGACGTTTTCTCTTTCTATGCAGGCTGAATTTGAGATGAGCATGATGGGAGAACTCAGATTCTTTTTGGGCATCCAAGTCAATCAAACTCCATAATGCACTTACATACATCAGACTAAGTATGTGAAGGAGCTTCTGAAGAAGTTTAACATGACTAAGAGCAAATCAGCAAAGACTCCTATGCATCCTACAAGCACTCTGGGTAAGGAAGAGGTAAGTAAGAAAGTAGATCAGAAACTCTACAGAGGTATGATTGGTTCTCTTCTGTATCTGACTGCTTCTAGACCTGATATTCTATTCAGTGTTTGTTTGTGTGCAAGATTCCAATCAGATCCTAGAGAATCTCACTTAACAGATGTTAAGAGGATTCTAAGGTATCTGAAAGGTACTAATAATGTGGGTTTGTGTTATAGAAGATCTGATGATTATAAATTAGTTGGATTCTATGATGCTGACTACGTTGGAAACAGAGTTGAAAGAAAAAGTACTTCTGGAAGCTGCCAGTTTCTTGGAATTCATCTGATCTCTTGGTTCAGCAAGAAGCAACCCACTATTGAGCTTTCAACAACAGAAGCAGAATACATTGTTGTCACTGGTTGTAGCACTCAGATGCTCTGGATGAAAAGTCATCTAGAAGACTATCAGATCCATGAGAGTAATATTTCAATCTTCTGTGATAATACTTCTGCTCTATGTTTGTCTAAAAATCCTATTTTACACTTTAAGGCAAAACATATAGAGATAAAACATCACTCCATCAGAGACTATGTTCAGAAAGGTATTATCAGTTTAAACTTTGTTGATACAGATCATCAATGGGCTGATATTTTTACAAAACCCCTTGCTGAAGATATATTTAAATTTATTCTGAAAAATATAAGTATGGATTTCTGTCCAGAATAAAATGTTTATCAGAAGAAAATTCTCTCAGATGAAAATGTTTTTAACTCTGAAGTATTACATCTATTCATTTATTGTTTATTATTTTATTCATTTGTGTGCAAATCTGAACTAACAAGCCTCAGAGGATCTGAACGTTGGCTAACGTTTCATTTGTCAAAGAAGTTTCAGAAGCACATGCAAGCAAACACGTGTCACTCTAAATCTGAAGAGGTGGAGTGCACAATACTGAATTGACGTTTGAGGTACTGTTTTTGAATATTGAGTTTCTCATTTTCCCCTCAATTGTCAGAATCATTAATTGCTTGAAATGATTATATTCTTTTTATTAAATGCTAAGTGGTAAGCGTGATGAACGTGTGACTCTTGTGTGCCCTAATTTCTTCTATAAATGCCACAACTCTACATATTTCACACTTTTCACTCTCACGAACACTCTTGTATGCATTTCTTCTTGTTTCATTGTTTTCATCTTTCTCCCAAACCCAAAACTGCTCATAACCCTAAATCTTCAAGAACAACAATGGCAACTTCTTCAATAATGGAAACATTTTTATCAACATCTCAACAGCTTCAATCAACTATGGCTGCTATTTCCTCAACAAATATGGGTATTGTCGCCTTCAGGGAACCAGTTAGAACCTTACTTACTCCAGTTGATAAGCTTGAAGTGTTATGTGAATCTATCGTGGATTTTGAATCCATTGTTGAAAATGGGTATGACCTTCGTCCAGTTATTGATGCTCAATGTTGGACAAAGTTCTTTGACAGGCTAATGGGTCCAGTGTATCCTTCCTTGGTGAAAGAGTTTTGGATCCATGCAATCACTTGTCCTAAGTTCATTGTATCTTCTGTTTTGGGAAAAGATATAATCATCACTAAAGAACTAATAAGGAAACTCATTGGGTATGAAGAAACTAATGGAGTTACAAATCTTCCAGCTGGGCGGATTGATATGTCAGACGTTTATGCTGAAGTCTGTACTTCTGGTGAAGTCTCCAACAAGGTAAAGGATCTGAAGCCAGTTTACAGGATCTGGGCTAAGATTTTCATGGGGTGCATTCATCATAGAAAATCTTCCAATTCTCCAGACTATGTTAACACTGATCCGCTATACTTCATGTATTGTCTGAGTCAGAAGACTAAAGTGGATCTGCCACATCTTCTTTTCTCTCATCTGATGAGTCACATCAAGATGTCAAGAGAAACTGTTAAGACAAAGCACCATAAGATCAGAAGTTGGATACCAATGGGAAGATTGATATCAGACATTCTAAAAGAGAATCAATTGGTTGCTCACTTTACAGAAGCTGGATTAACGAGGATCTTGCTTATTTAGTTGGAAAGCCTTTAAATGGGAAAAGTCTGCAAAGAATGAAAGTGGTTGAAGAACTATCATCTAAACCTGCTAAGCTCAGTGTAGAAGCAGTTAGTCAGAGGAAAGTTCCTTTGGATGACTATCTTATTTTATTTGCTGAAGAACCAAGGCATGTTATCCTTGAGTACGTTCAGTTGTGCAAGGCAGAAGGAATTCCAGTTCCTGCTGATCTTATTAAAAGGGCTAGAGAACCTGGACCAGACTTTTATGAGGAGAATATGAGGAAGACAGTTAGAGGCAGAAGAAGATGTTAGTCAGAAGAAACAGAAAACTGCTGAAGAACCATAGAAGAAGAAGAAGAGAAAAGCTTCTGAAGAAGCTTCATTTGTGAAAATCAAGTGTGTCAAGAAAACAGGTACTAATTCATCCTTACCTATTATTTCTAAAATTGCAATAGAATCATCAACAGTTAGCTCTATTCCTGAACCCCCTTCTTCTCAAACTCAAACCACTTTTGTACCTTCTCAATCATCTGTACAACCACCTCCATCATATGAACCCATTACATCTGATCAACCTGAACAACCAAAAATCTCGGAACCACAAATTCAAACTGACTATGTTCCCACTGAACCAATACCTTCTACACTCCCAGAATCCACACCAACAGAATCTGTACCACAACATTCATCTGAAACTCCCCTACCAGAACCACAAACTTCAACACCTATAGAACCAACACCACAAGAACAACAACAACAACCACAACCAGAACAATCCATTCCTTCTATTCCTCAACCAGAACCTATCCAACCATCTGAATCTAATATTTCTGATTCAGATATTCTGGACATCCAACCCCTAACAACTGTCTTTGACATTTCTTCCACATCTTGTCATTCATCTGAGTCATCTGATTCATCTGAATCTGACTTACCACCAGAAATCAACTCACCACCCTCACTCTGTGGCTATGAACCTAGAACTTCTGAGTTTGTTTCCTTTACTTCTTTCAAACCATATCCCTCTGATCCCCTTCCATATGGCCTAAAACTAAAAAACTTTTATATCAGAAGAGAAGCATTTGCACCTACCATTCCATTTAAACCTATTTCTTCAACTATCCTTCCCTCTATACTTCAATACTATCTAAAACAACAACCAGATATCATTCCATCTGAACCTCTACACTCTCATAATTCTGTTTTTATCCCCTAGACTTCTACACCATTTGATGTCATTCCCTCTGTATCCAATTTCAAACAGTTATTGTTTCCCAAATCATCTTCATCCAGATTCAAAGCTTTCACTTCATCATCTGAACATCCTTCATTACCTTCTTATCCTCGTCCTTTGTTCATTATCCCAACCTTTACCATACCACCCCACCAGAACAACCCAAACCATCACCTCTGGAAGCCTACCTTAAACCTAAATCCAGGCTGAATGTTGATGTTTTGTTTGCTAATTTTAAGAAAGAAATAAGAATGAGTTTGGACTCTGTTAAGAAAGAATGTCTCTCAAGCATTAATCCAAAAGCTTCTGAAGAATGCTGGATTAAGTTCATTGCCAGATTCAACTCTATCGCTTCTAATTTGAAGACCATTTGCTCTGATGACGCAAAGGTCAAACTTGCTGAAGTTGTCAGACATATGCTATGGAATGTGAACAGATCTCCAACATTGCTTCTTGAGGATGCACCTTCAACTTCTAGAGTAAATGCTACTTCTGAGACTATTGAAGAATCTGCTCCTGAAGTTACTCTGGAAACCAACCCATTAGCTCTGATGATTGTTGACCAACCATCTGAATCTGTGCCTCCAGAATCTGCATCTGCAATGGTCATTGACTCTGCTCCTAGTCCTGCATCTAACTCTGCTCCTACTACTTCTTCTGAGGTTAAGAAAGAGCATTCAAACTTAGAAGACAAGATTGTTGTGCTGGAAGCTGGTCAATCTGAAATTAAATCTTGGATGGCAAAACAAGATGAGAAGACAGACAACATACAAAAATGAATGGATAAGCAAGAGGAATCTACTTCTGAGATGACTCACATCCTTAAACTTCTTGCATCACGTTTATCTTAGTTCTTATGTTTGTGCACTTTAAGTGTTATTTTGTTCTGTTTCTGCTTTCTCTGAATCATGTTTTGGATGTACTCTGATTATCTATAAATGAATATGTCTATTTGCTTATTTGTTTTATATTTGTTGATGTTATCAGCTTTATCCTATTTTCTTCTGTTAACCTTTTATTTGTCTTTAAAAGTTTTCTTTTTGATATGACAAAAAGGGGGAGAAAACGAAATTATGTTTGTTCAAATATAAACAGTTACTAAAATGAAATTCAGACATGATAAATTATATTTAACATGAATTTTTAGTCTTTCAGAACTAACGTATCATCTGACAAAATTCATTGAAGTTACCCTGAGAATCCTCAAATCAGATTTTTATTCAAACCAGGTTTACCAGGCTCTGATAATTCAAACTAGGTTCTGATTACCAGGCTCTGATTCTAGAAGCTAACCAGGCTCTGATTATGGAAAATAAACCAGGCTCTATTCCTGGAAAGAAAATCAGTAAGAGTAAAACAGACTCTGATTCTGGAAAGCAAATCAAGCTATTACCAAGCTTTGATTCTGGAAAGTATATTCTAACCAGGATTCTAACCAGAGGTTTTTAACCAGGCTCTTGATCTGAAAAATATACTCATGCAAAAAGGGAAGTATTTTCTTCTATTAGAGTATTCATTTCAGGGGGAGATTCTTGATCTTAGGGGGAGTTATATATTTGTCCTTTTATTGAACAAGATTTCCTATGTTTTTGTCATCATCAAAAAGGGGGAGATTGTTAGAACACAGATTGGTGTTTAATAATATCTCTATGTTTTGATGATAACTCTAATGAAATTTTGTATTAAGAAAATATATACTCTAATTTTGTTCAAGTGTTTTGTGTTTCAGATATTAAAATAAATATCATTATGGAAGCAAAATGCATCTGAACAGCAAGTTATACAAAGCTCTGAAGCATCAAAAGCAAGTCATCAGAAGACTCTGAGCGCTGCCAGAAGAGACTCTGAAGCAGAAGCTGCAGAAGACTCTGAAGCAGAAGCTGCAGAAGCATCTGAAGTGTAGCTGAAGATTTTGTATGAAGAGTTTAAAGCATTGTTTCAGAAGACTCTGAATGTACTTTACGCTGCAAGTACAGAGGCTCTGATGAACAGTTATACTCTTATCAGATCACTCACACTAAAGCATTATTGCTGCAACTCTGATAACATTGAATATGATCTGAAGAACAAGAAGCACATCAGTGGATCTGATGTTGTTTACGTTTGAAAAGATGTTAGCACGTGAATAGACTTGGTACTATTCTCAACGTCCTCTCCAACGTAACTATTCCTTATTTGTGATAGACACAAGGATTCAGGCAAAAGGCATTTCTCTGAACATTCTACTTCTGAGAAAGGAAAAGTCATGTGAAGACAAAAGGCTACAGCTACCCTACTTGCACAGTCTTTAAGCATTGGACTTTCAACACTATAAAAGGACGTCTTCAACATCTCTTCAAAACTAACGAACTACCAATGAATCTACAACAAATTATTTCACTACTCTCATACAATCATTCAAAGCTGAAATAGTTTTATCTTTCGTTCTTAATCTAAGTGTAAAAATCACAGTTTGTGATATAGCTTTTTAGAAGCATCTTTAGCACTTGTTTAGTTTACATTAATTTGTAAAAGGTTCCTTAAGAAGACCAAGTTGTGGTCAGGATTTCTTGAGAAGACCAAGACAGTTGTTCTTAGTGGTTGACACTGTAATCTGTTTAAATATAGTGGATTAAGTCCTTGTGGAGAAAGGCAAATCACTCTTGATAGGGTGGACTGGATTAGTTGAGTTCAACGAACCTGGATAAAAATATTGTGTTGTTTTTATTGCCATAATCTTTTCTAAACCCTTATTCAACCCCCCCTTCTAAGTGTTTTTCTCACCTTCAGTGTTTACCTTCAACAATAGTTCCGTCAACTGTATACATGGGTAGTGTTTCTATTTCCAGCACAGTGCCCGGAACAAATTTTTTAAGTGCTAACAAAAAATGTGGAAGTTCATTGTATGAGCTCTCCCAGTTACCGTACACCTGTTCAATTGCCTTATTTCTTGCTATCCATGTCTTTCTGTAAGACAGAGTAAAATTGTATTCAGAAACAATTTTACTTATGCAAACACTAAACTTAATAAAAGGATCCTTGTCTACAAAAGACATTAATTTCTGAGACATTAACTGCGAAGTTAGTTTTTGATGATCCTGATTAAACAAAGTTGTTGAACAACTATGGGATGGGTTCATAATGCCTATCTCCCACAAGTCACTTCTTTTTCGGTAGGACGCCAATAGACGAAACATGCAGGAATCATTCTTGCAACAAATTATGTATCTCTTCTTGTCAGAATCTATCACTTTATAATCCACGCCGTGTTTCATGTGATATTGCTTAATGGCAGTGACACAATCAACTTTATTTTTAAATTGGTTACTGACTTCTATGTCACCCTCCATTGGAATATGAGGATTATGTGGCCATTCAAATGATGTTCCTTCTACATTTAGCGGCAGGGTTGTCATGTGCGCCGGTGGGATGAATACATTCTCAACTGGAATGTATTGTTCATCTTCGTTGTCACTGTTTCCTTCCTCAAACAAAGTAGTATATAAATCATCAACTTGTGCCTCGTTTTCTTCTTCGTCGTCTTCTTCTTCAACATCTTCGAGTGGAATTATGGATGGATTGATGACCTGAGAAATTTGAGTTTCTTGAACTTGTGCAAATGTTATATATAATTCAATGTGCTAAAACCCAAAATGTTCATGATTCGAGAACATCGTTTCAACATCCTCGTCGTCACGAACCTTTAGTGGAACAAATTTAAAGTGATGGTCCCCAAAATGGACATCATTTTTGTACGTAATCTGTGACACTGATCCAGCTTGCACCTTCATTTGTACCCTATCTTTAAAATGTTGGAACGAAGATCTTTTATTAACATTGAAACGAGTTATGTCAGTGTTTTCAAAAATCAAACCCACTTCATCTGATACAACAACACTCCCATTGAAATGAGCATTAACAATATATTATTGACTAGTAGACATTATGTAAGATGATAGTATGAAGAAATAATTGTTTGAATATAGAAGATAAATATTTAGTAGTAGAACTAAATGTTTGAATAAGAAGATAAGTAGTAGAAACAAATATTTGAGTAGTAGTAGAAATGAATGTTTGAGTAGTAGAACTAAATGTTTGAGTAAGAAGATAAGTAATAGAAAAAAATATTTGAGTAGTAGTAGAAATGAATGTTTGAGTAGTAGAAATAAATATTTGAAGCAAATTATATAAGAAAAAGTTCCATGCATGCAGACACAAAATTGTTGGACGTTGGAGACACAAGACTTGGTCAACGAAAGAACAACATTGCCGCCCATTGAAAGGGCGGTTGTCTAAAAAATTTAAAGCCTGTCGTCCATTGAACTTACGGGAGTCTGAAAAGTATTAAAGGTTTTCATAACAATGCCGCCCATTGAAGCAACGGATGTTAGACACATTTACCTATGCCGCCCATTGAAGCAACGACTGACAGATAAAAAGTAATAGTCCCGCCCATTGAAAGGGCGGCGGTCAAACGCTTTAAAGTGGTCTGCTCCCATGCATACAGACACGTACAACACTTATATAATTTTTACCAAACCTTATTTAATTTTTACCAACACACAATTTAATTTTTACCCATCTTAACCTCCTATAAATACCATTTTAAACAATCTCTACATACCAATCTTACAAAATCTCTACTATATAATTCTTACCATTATAATCTCTATATAATTCTACTACCACTCTTACTCTTAAAAAGTCTCTCAAAATGGTTTTACTCACCTTAGGAGATGACCATCGCGGTACACTTGCAAACGTTGCATCTTATGTAAGTTAATTATTGTTCATTTAAAGTTAGTTACATTCTAATAAAATTTATTTAAAGTTAGTTACTTATGTAAGATAAATTATATGATGTTACTTATTTTCGAAGTTAGTTACATTCTAATAATGTTATTTAAAATATTTTTTTTGTAGGATGAAAAAAATTTCAAACCGCGCTCACATAAGTATATAGAGTCTGATGCCATTATCAAACTGTATTTGATTGAAGCAGGTTTCGGTCACGTCACCAAGATAACATAATATGGAATTGATCGCAAATTTCTTCTCGCCTTGTGCGAAAGATGGCGACCAGAAATCCACACTTTTCACTTCCCCACAGGTGAATGCACAGTGATACTTAAGGATGTCCTTATGTTGTTTGGTCTCCGTGTCAATGGGTTAGCGGTTGTGGGTGACACAAACGTTAAGTATGAATTAGTGGAACAACTATTGGGGGTGCCTTTGGAACGAGGTGATAGGAATGGGCAAAGCCTTAAAATGACCTGGCTAAAAAGAATTTATGGTGCTTTGAACCTAACCAATGAGTCTCCCGAGGAACTCAAAATTTATAAAATTAGAATTTATATACTATTACTTTTTGCATGTTTTTTATTTCCTGATACTAATGGTAATACTATCCATCTTCAATTTTTATCAAAGATTTAAGTCAAGTAAGTAGATATAGTTGGGGCGCTGCTACCTTAGCGCATCTATACAGAAATTTGTGTAGATTCGCAATGAAAAATATGCATAATTTTGCTGGTTGTGGCGTTTTGATTCAAGCTTGGGGATGGTCCAGAATGCTCAGAATGACGTCGATCAACCCCAATCCATATCACTTTCCATATGCAACCAAGTAAGTATACAAAGTTTATGTATATATTCTTTTTATCTATAATTTTTACTAACTATTTATTTCATAGGTGGTCCGCGTATGGGATGAATTACGAAAAAACACCGCATCATTGTGCTCCTGGGTATCGAATGTTCTTTGAGGAAGATGATGTTTTGTCTCTAATCCCTTTTTTTACTATCGCTTTCCATTTTTTTACTCTAATCTTTTTTTAACTATGAACGGCCAATGGAAATTCGATAATTGGAGAGACCATAACAGACAAGAACGTCAACACTGGATAAATCGTCGTCGAACTGTTCTACAAGGAAATGTCATGGATACCGAATGTAAACCCAACAGGGAATACATGAATTGGTATAGATCTGCGACCAATTTGTATCTATCACAAAATAAATACTTATGGGACCCTCGTAACCAACCAACTTCTTCAAACTTCCAAAACATCCCCTCCATGACTTGTAACACCCAACCACAAACATTTAACACCCCTCAACAAATATTTAATACCCAACCACAAATATTTAACACCCAACAACAAACATTCAACACCCAACAACCTTTCAACCCAACCCAACAACCTTATACCCCAAGCCAACACTACAATCAACCTTACCTATCATTTAACCCAACCCCTTCAACATCCAACAACAAAACCCAACCTCATCATACACCCAATAGAACCAATACTCATTCTCTCAACCTACCCAACAAGAACACAACTACCAAACACCCCAACCACAAGTCTCTTTTTACCCCTCACAAACCTTCACCCATAATTCATCTCAAGACCAACATCTATACACCCCCTACATGACTAACACAATACCACCTTCAAACCTACCAAGTTGAAGTAACGAGGGAACAAGATTAAGCTATGGAAGTGCGGCAGCGATACCAATTGTGGACGATTTGAGTGATGATTTGGTCGCTGAATTCATGAACCCTAACAATAATGCAGGACCTTCTACACAGTCCCAAAACGTTGATGTTGATCGTAGAAGGTCCACCAGAAATGTATAGCCTCCTGCATGTGAAACTCACCAACGCTTACGTCGACCGGGTCAAAATTAATTAAGGGTGAATATGAATTTTTAGTTCATTTATTTTAATGTACTTTTTTATTTAAGAATAAATAAATATTTATTTTAGTTTATTTATTGTATTTTATTTTATAATTATTATTATATATTTCAATGTAGTAATTTATTTTAATTAGTACTATTTTAAAATAATTATTTTTATTTTATTTTATTTTAATGTACTATTTTATTTTATATTATTATTATCTATTTAATAATTATTATTTATAATTTAATAATTTTTTTATTTATTATTAACTAAATATAATAAATAAAAAAACAATAGTTAACACGAAATTAAAAAAACTCAGCTGGACACTGTCGCCCATTGAAAGAGCGGCACTCAAAGAAACAACACACAGCCGTCCATTGGAAGGGTGGTGCGGCAGTACGGTTGTGCCAAAAACTAATTTTTTTTTAAACATTGGCATTTTGGTACATATGTGCTAAAAGTGTCGCAGGAAAGAAAAAGATTCTAGATTTTACCATCAATTTGATGAGGTGGAAAAAGAAGATAAAAGGATGGAGTTGTAATATCTAGAACCACTAATGTTCTTATATTATAGATTAACATTTAAAGGCTTAGATGTGATCTTTAATATAACTGTTATGAGTTATTCCAAGGTATTGCTTATTGTAATCATGGAAGTTTAGATCTTTATTAAATTTTCATATCAAAGATTTGCCATGATTTTCATTGGATGCACAATGAAAACCTGCATGCCATCTGTTCATCCAGTCAAATTTATGGCAGTGATAAACTAGCATATCATACTCTTTTTCTACTAGATTACTACTATACTGATATTGATGCCATGTGCAAAAGTTGTAGAGATCACTGTAATGGCTAACTGGTCCCAGTTACAATGTATGGACAAATTTTACATCAAGATTCTAATTGGAATAGTTTGATCCCATAGAAAAACCTATCCTAACTAACTATTTGATTAACTAGTATGTGCCGCAGCAAGTGCCAATTCTATTCTGCTAATATGTATCAGGATGCCCCAACCGTTTTGTAGAGGGAACTGTAAATACAAACTCCACAAGATTCTCTTTTCTGCTTGCTATACCTGAAGATCAAGAACAGCTTCTCCTGCAGTGGGAAAAGACATAACCATCAACCCTAAAACTTGCTAATGTCAACTGATATTAAAACTCATCCGATACTGTTTTGCTAATGTCAACTTACCATGCATTTTCTTGACAAATCGTTCAAACTCTATGAAGTTTTGTCGATCAAGAAGAAGTGGACTGAGCCTCTGGTATGTAAAGGAAGAAAAGTGCCTTCCATCTGGATCATTCACGGGCTTGGTATTATCCAAAACATTGTTATAGCCAACTCTGTTTAGGCAAGGAAGTGCATTCTCACTGACGACGGGTAGTCCAACATCCCACCCGGCATTCAACAGCTGCAATGTATAACCAAAATGTGTATTTTAGATCATACAGCTTTTATTCTAAAACTGTATTTGACACATCCCAAATCTGTCTTGTGATAGAACGGCTAATTATCTAATAAATTCTTCCAAATGTAATTGCTTATATAAGAAACCAATTAGATACAAATAAACTTAATCAAGGATTAGATACTAACTTGCCAAACTAATCGCTCAGGATCAGCATATGGCTCTGGAAAGTTCTCATGTTGATTCAATGCGTGCAGGTCAACACAAGCAATGTTTAAGCTAACTCCATTTCTCTTTAACATTGCAACAATTGCAGCATAGCCATCACGATTGCATGGATTATAATACCCAGCAGTTAATTCAGCAGCATGACTAGCAGTCTTGTACCACCAATAAACACCTGATAGCTGTATTCAAAATAAAATATATATCACAGACTGCAAAGACCACACAATACACGATACACCCGCAAAAACCAAATGAAGTACCTACAAATGAATAACTCCTAGAGTCCTAGTCAAATAGAGCAAGCATTAATGTTGCGTTGATTTTACACTTTTGTTCTATTTTTTTCATAATATAGCAGAAAATGTTATAGGTTAGAAGAACATAAAGCAACCAAGCCTTATTCCACTAGGTAGGGTCGGCTATATGGTTGCTTTTCTTAGTTTTCCTCTGCATCTAGCAATTGTGCCATCCTCCATCTGATCTAATCTCCTTATAGAATCTATAGGCCTCCTCTCTACACATGCCCAAACCACCTAAATAGAGAGAGAATCAACCATCTTTTCTACAATAAGTGTTACCCCAACTCTATCTATATCTATCTCTAATGCTATCATTCATAAAGAAACAGCATCTAAATAGCTAATAAAATATGAGGAATCAGCAAAAACTTGTTAAGCTTATGATTTCGAAAAAAAATTCAAGAAGCTTTTCTTCCAACAGATTGAAAAACTATCTTCACGTTACAATTGTTTTACTATCTTACCTTTGCAGCAATGCAGGACCCCTCAAAAGCTAATTTTGCCAAAGAGAGTACCCGGTTTCCATGATCAACTAAAGCCTGAGAATACCAGTTGAGAAAAAACCTGCCATAGAAGCCGTCATAATCACCCCCATCGCAAAAGAAACCTGTTTCGTGAGGCTGAGAATTATAGGTACCCACGTTATCTGGCCCTCTAGCCCAAATAGTGTGGCCTCTTGCTTCTGCTGCTTTCCTAAGACTTTTCAACATATACTGATCATAGCACTGCACAGAAGTGAGAAAGATGATGAGCAACAATAAGTGGAGAATACATAGACAAAAAGGTATTGGAGATTCTGAGGTGAATGCATAGACAAAAGGACATCCGCAACAATAAGTGGAGAATACAAGTAAGAGAGATGGATCCGCAACAATAAGTGGACAATACATGGCAGCAAATAATGAACATTTAACTTATACACTATCTAACACCAACAAACTAACAGTTGTCCCTATATATTTATAGATGTTCAATGAAGATTTTCTATAAAAACAGATATTTGAGCAAAGGAGGAGCTCACAATGAAAAATTGAATCTGAAAATTGTCAGATTTAGATAACAAATGCTATAAAGAAGGAAAAAAACCTTGATTTTTTTATTAAAAAAAAAAGAAAGAAATATTTAAGAAAACAATTACCTGGAATTCACCAATACCAGGATATCTCCAACCATGCTTTACTGGACAAGATGGGTATCTTAGCTCTCCACATGGACCTAGTCCAACTTCAATCAGCGAGATAAAACCATCCTCAAAATACTCGTCAAACTCTATCCGGAAACTTCTCATGAAATCAAAATAAACCTAAAAAAGAGTACAACACACAAATTGCACGCCTTAATTCTATTGGTATAACATAAAACAGAAACCATGTCTCCTCTCACTGCCTTGAAAAACATCTCATAAGTAATTCAAATGGATTCATTCAGAGAAAGTGTGATTTAAGGCTAACACCATAATATGTATATAGGAAGGACTAAAGCCTTCCCCATCACAATGTTATCGATGGTGGATTGCATACCAAGGTGGAAAGCCAAAAATGCGCCATATGGCGCCCACATATCAGACATAAAATGCAACGGCGCCGACATATCTGCCATAAAACACCATGGCGGTTGTCAAAAAATCAGCCACCATAATATGCCATGGCGCTGCAATGGCCGATATTTGACAACAATGCTCCGTCATGATTTGATTACTTCAAGTTTGGTTTATGGATTTCTACACTGATGGCTTTTTATTAAGCATAAGCAATACTCCATTTCATACTAATCCCATTCAATAATAGTAGTAATAATAACAACAGCAACAGCAATAGTTGTTGATAACAGAAGCAACAACAACTAAAACAAACAACTCGTTATTACCTCCACAGCATTCCGACCTCTCAAAACACGTTCCTTATCAATTCCCCAAGAAAGACATTCAGGGTTGCGTCTTCCCTCTCTATCAGTGAAAAAAATATCTGGATTGCTCCTACCAATTTCAGCAACCCAGTGGGGCAAGGGAATACAAACATCATCACCAACATTGCCTCCACATTCATGAAAAGACATGACAACCTAATGAAATGTAAATGAGACAACTCACTATCAAAGCCCGACTGAATCAGCAAGAGGGTGAACCACAATGATTAAAGTAGTCTATAAAACTTACCTGCAACTTAAGTTTAAGCTCACGCACCATTTGAAAAAGTCTCTTGTAACCATTCCAATTATACTCTTGTGGAGTATGTGCTTCCACTATTCCCCACCAGCAGTCTACCATAACACCATCAACATTTGCTGATTTCAACACCCTCAGCTGCTTCAGTAGACCATCCGGATCAACAAGCTCACATTTAATATTGACAACTCCCAACTGCCAATAATATAGATAAAATATGTTATATAATGTTAATCGACGTATGCAGATGATTTCCGATGTGAATTTATTTATTTCACCTAACAGTCATATAAAACATTCCAAACAGTATATTGAATACAACATATTAAGCATAACTACTTACTACAAGCATTTTAAGAAACCAAGAAACAAAACTTAAAATAAATGGAAATTAAGAGTAAAATCGCAGCTTACCGGTAGCATCACATAAACAGGAACATATGGGGACCCAGCAAAATCACGTTCCGGTAATCTGGATGCAATGTCAAAAATCTGCAAAAGATAAAAAGATGTAAATCAATGCGAAGAGACTTACCTACTAAAGGCACCATATTGAGATTATATGCAAAATAAAGGAAGAATATGCCCTTTTGGATAATCATTCATCTTTCATAACTATAGGGACTGATTTTCAAAGTGGAGGTTAGCGCTTACTACAATAAAAGAAAATAGGGAAAATAAAAGATAAATCTAGAGTTCTGCAGAAGCACACAACCTCTAGCCTAAAGTCATTCCACTTTTTCTTCTAAGTTCATGCCTGCCATACACTATCTATCCTTCCCTCCCATGCTCTCCTTCCCCCAAAATGAGTTCACCCCCCACTAATCTTCTCCAGCTCACAATTCATTAAGCTTTAACAAACAAAAAATCCTGATTAATTTCAATTAGAACCCCTGACAGACCTCACCCTGTGTTTATGTTTATACTTCCCAACCCATTCCTAGCAGCACATGCCATAGTAGAAGGGGTCTAATACATCCAATGGAACAAGTCGAAAAAATATGAAAGAGGTCAAGAGGGTCGCAATGACAAGCCAGATAAAATTCACAAAGAAATAAAGATGTTATATTTTCAATACGTAATTTTTTCATTAAATGCCTACTTAACATGCTATGCATCTAATATGCATGAGTGAAAATTTGATATCGATATGTAAGGAAATAATAATATAATAATAACTATAATAGTAACAGTAATGTAGCCACCAAATCACTCCATCAGCATATTATCACAGCAACCGGAAGAAACTTATTTCTAAAACAAATCAATAAGAGGCCAAACGGCTTCATTCAATACCTGCTTCTCATTAATGGTATTTATTGAACCACCAATCACAGGAGGATTGTCTCTTTGCACTTCTCCGTCCCCTAACATAGATGTTTGAGACCGGGAACTTGAGGATAGATTATAAGGGGATGGAGATGGAGTTGGAATGTAAACACCTTTCATTGGACATGCATTGTACTCTAAAGGGCTCCTATTGCCAGAAGCAACACCCTTGAGGGAAGCAGACGGAGGGTGTTGGGAAGGCACATGGGATGATGATGAAGTAACAACTGCAGGATTGCCGCCAGCTGGTATCTGACCCTGTATGGTTGAGAAGAAAAGGTTCAAATATGGGTATTTTTCTGAGATTTGTCAGAACTGAAATTCGGAGATAAATAGCAGTAATAAGATTTACAGATACACAATGGTAATAAAACCATTGAAATTTAAAAATATCAAATAGGTTTGACTTGACTATGCCGAGAACTCAACTATATAACTGACAAGTGCCAATAGTTAATGTCAACACTACACCGTAAAACTAAATATTTCCTTGACAATAGAACTCTCTCTAAAACAAATGCTTATAAGGGTTTTTTGATGAATACAGAACAGGGAAAAATTATCAGGTCATAATACCTGTTTTCATGGAGAAACTGCACATAATGCCAGATGCAAGACAAAAGTCACAAAATTCAATTAACATTAGAATCAGAATCAGAAAATAATAGCTTTAAAATTGACAGGTAATACCTGAGATTTTGAGGGAAAAGTAGTTCCATCTGGAAGAACCACCCATCCAGCTTCCCTTGCTAGCGCAGCAATAACATCATTTATGTCAGCCCTAACCCTAAGATTATAGTTTCCATGCCTTCGAAGCCCTGCCAAGATCCGTGCAGTGATAGCCCTCCGGCGCCTTTCTCTTAGCTTTGTTCTCTCTTTCTCTTCTACTGGTCTAGATCTTCGATTACCTCCACCCGGAGGAGTGCCTACTTGCTCTTGAAACTCATATTGCTGCTGAAACCTGTTGTCATCAGCTCCAGTTCCCATCCCACTCCTACCATCAAACTCTACCACTTGTAAAGCATTTCCATGCTCACCTCCATTTTCCTCGTAATCTTCATCCTCATCATCCTCGTCTTTCACACCCATTCCCAATTCTTCATCATCCTCACTCATTCCAACCAGCCTTTGCATATCAGTTGCCATAACCCGAAATCTGAACCCTCAATAATTTAATTTAATTTAATGTATAAATATCCTACCAATTCTGTAGTTTGTCAAAACCCATCAAAATTTATCAATGCCCTCCATTTAAAACCTAAAAAACCATGTACAAAGGAATTCCACAGGCTGCACAATAACACCACCAGGTGAAAATGTACTCTTTCCCTAAATTAAATTAAGCCTTTCTAGGCAATTTTGTTGTACAAAATAAGGAAAATAATTAAAATCACTACTTAATTCACTAAAAATTATTTTTTTTTCTCTTTCCCTAAATCATTTTAAGCTTATATACTAATAATTTAAAAGAAAAACAAAATGTCGAACCATTTTGTAATCAAAAGCACGAAGTTACGTAGATTTACCAAAAATCACTACGAGATCGTGATAAAATTAATGAATTCCTCGTTGATCGGTCTTCTCCTCGCTAGATCGTTAAGAACTCCGTCGGGAACCGAAATTCCCGACGACCGTCGCGGAGTTCCAGCACGGATCGGCGGAGGATGAGGAGAATCCAGGAGGTTGAAGAGCCGGAGAGTGAACGGCGGCTCCGGGGAGATCCCGGCGGCGAAAAAGTGGTGAAATCTGGCCGGCGGGGATATCGGATCGAACGTGCGAGTGAAGCATGCGAGATGCGTCTCACGAGGTAGGGTTCTCGCTCGTGTCGTGTGTGCGGAGACGAGCGTGTTTGAGAATTTGGCACGAACGAGGCGTGTGAGCTAACATTCAAGGACCTCGCATACACGTGCAATGAATTTATTTTAGCTTAACTATTTGTTTTTTCATTTTTCTTTTCCTACAACAACTAGTAATATAACTCATTAGAATCTCTTTAAAATCTTTCTTTAAATAAAAAAATGAGTGATGATATTCATAACTAAGGGTAAGAATAGATAAATTAGGTTAGGCCTTATAAGGGTTTAGTGTGCCATTGATAAATTTCGAGAATTGTTTTTTCCATGTTAATTATTCTTGTAGTTTAATAAAAATTAAAATTTGAAATCTAGAATGTATCTTCTGACGCATTTTATTTGATGGAATAATGATGATAAAAATGTCACAAATTGTTTGTTGAAAGTTTTGTATTAGAATTTTTATTGATGCTTGATAAGAAAAGATGAGGAGAAGAAAATGTATTCTGTTTCTGTTTTGATTTCACACTTTCTGCATTTCTTTACAAGACCATAAGCATAATGCTTATATAACAGAGATCCTAACTAACTAACTGAATTACATAAAACCAAAACACCTCCTTAATTCAATTAGTTTGATGCTTCGATCATGCCAAGCTTCATCTTCAAGTGATCAAAGTTGCTTGTCTTCGCAGGCTTTCTGAGCAAGTCGGTTAGCTACTCATCTGTCTTGCAGTATTTCACTTCCAACCTTCCATTGTTCACCTGTTCTCTTAAGAAATAAAACTTTGTTTCGATATGTTTGCTCCTACCATGTGCTACATGATGTTTTGCCAAGTCTATGGATGACTTGCTGTCAATTCTAATTTCCATCTTTTCATTCTTTACTAGCTTCAATTCCATCAGCAACATGTTTATCCACTGAGCTTGACAAGCTGCCATGGAAGCTGCAATGTACTCAGCTTCTCAAGAGGGTAAAGCAACCACTAGTTTCTTTTCAGAGCTCCATGCAAAAACTGCACATCCAATCATGAACACATAGGCTGCTATGCTTTTTCTGTCATCTTTATCACCACTCCAATCCGAATCTGAGTAACCTATTAATTCACCATCTTGACCCTTACAGTATTGAATCCCATACCTGTGTGTACCCTTCACATATCTCAGGATTCTCTTAGCTGCAACTAAGTGTGAGGTGGTAGGTTTCACCATGTATCTACTGATCAACCCTACACCATAGGTAATATCAGGTCTTGTATGGCACAAATATCTCAAGGAGCCCACGAGCTGTTTGAACAATGTAGGATTTACTTCTTCTTCATCATTTACCAGGGATAATTTTACTCCTGTATCAACAGGAGTTGAAGTTGGCTTGCAGTTCATCATGTTAAACATTTTCAGCATATCTTGAGCATACTTCCTTTGATGAATCACCATTCCTTGTGTATTCCTTTCAAACTCCCAGGAAATATGTGAGGCTGCCTAAATCAGACATCTCCAACATCTTCATCATATTTCTCTTAAAGTCATTCATCTCAGCTTCATTGTTTCCAGTAACTATCATGTCATCTACATACAGGCACAATAAATTCCATGTTCATTTACACACTTCATGAAACCTTGTTGAACAAGAAAACTGTCTATCTTTTTGTTCCAAGCCCTTGGGGCTTGCTTCAGCCTATTCAATGCTTTATTTATCTTATAGACATGTTCTTCCTTTCCTTCTATCTCAAATCCCGGTGGCTGGTTCACATACACTTCTTCTTCTAACTCACTGTTGAGGAAAGCTGATTTTACATCTAGCTGGTACATAGACCAATTGTTCTTGACTGCTATTTCCATAATCAATTTGATTGTTTCCATTCTTGCTACTGGAGCATAGACTTCATAGTAATCATGTCCATACCTCTGTAGGAAGTCCCTTGCTACTAGTCTCCATGTTTTGTTTTGAAAACCCACTTAACATCAATACACTTCTTGTTAGCAAGTAGTTGAACTAATCTCCATGTTTCATTCTTCTCTATAGAGTCTAGTTCTTCAATCATTGCTTTTTTCCAGTGTTTTTATTTAAGAGCTTCTTCAAAAGATACTGGTTCAGTTTCAGCAAGCATTGCTAGTTGCACTATGTCACCTTCATCTGTAACTGCTTGATCAAGGATCCTCTCATAATCCCTCAACCTGGTTGGTGGTTGAGTATTCCTTATTGGCCTATTGGCCACTTCTGCACCTCATTCAGTTGTATTTTCAATATTTTCTTCTTGTTCCTCAGTCTCAACTTCTTCTGTCTCTGAGTCAGATAGGTGTAAGTGGCCTTCACACTTATATGATGCCTTTTCTTTCCAGTTCCAACCTTTTGATTCATCAAACTTTACATCTTTACTGAACACTATTTTCTTATTACTTGGATCATACAGTTTGTATGCACCAGTTTGGTGATAACCAACCATAATCAGATAAATGTCTGAAACACAATGAGCCAAAGATCTTTAAATGTTGAACACTTGATTTAATTCCACTCCATGCTTCTTCTGGTGTCTTGTCTTGCAACTTCTTTGTGGGACTTCTATTTATGAGATGCGATGCAGTAGCAACTGCTTCACCCCATAAGTAATGAGGCATCTTCTTTTGCTTCAGCATACTTCTTATCATATTTACCAAAGTTATGTTCTTCCTTTCTGAGATCTCATTGTGTTGAGGTGTGTATGGTGTAGTGACTTCATAACTTATGCCATTTGATGAGCAAAATTCATGAAACTCAGCGGAGGTGTACTCACCTCCTCCACCAGTTCTCAACCTGTTAATTACTTTACCACTTTCATTTTGAACTAGCAGTCTAAACTTCTTAAACACACCCAACATTTCACTTTTCTTAGCTAACAAGTAAATCCATAATTTCTTAGTGAATTCATCTATGAATGTTACAAAGTAGCTATTTCCCCTACTGACCTTACTTCAAAAGGTCCACATACATCATAGTGAATTACCTCTAGTTTTCTGGTTGCATTGAATAATACCTCTGCATTGTATGAATTTTTGGCTTGTTTTCCAGTGCAACATATATCACATAATTCTTCAGGAAACTTTAATTTTGGTAAGCCTTGCACCATCTTCTTTTCATGAAGCATATTCAAGTTCCTAAAATTGATATGCCCATATCTTTGATGTCATAGCCAGTCTTCATCCTTAGTTTCAGACAAAAAACACTGGTCTTCAATCATATTGATGTTGATTCAGAAGGTTCTTTGCTTTGACAATGAAGCTTTAATAATCAATTTATTCTTGTTATCAAAGACCTTCATAGCTTGTGCTTCCATCTTCATAGTGTACCCCTTTTGTAATAATTGGCCAATACTGATTAGGTTGCTCTTCATCCTTGGTACATATAACACATCATTAATGCAAGCTTTCTTGCCATCCTTCCTATTGTACCCCAAAAGTTGCCCAACCTTTTTCTCTACTTGGCTTATGTTTCATTTCTTTCTTTAGCATTTGCATTGCATATCATTGTCCTTTTCAGGGGACCAAGGGAGTTGTGCCATTCAAGAGAAGTTATCAAGGGTTTCAAGCTCAACCAGGAGTGCTTATTCAAGTTATCTAATGTTTACAATCATCAATAAGTGGTCAAAGCTCTCTGAGAGAGAAGATTGACAAGTGTTGCTTACCTCTTATCTTGGAGGGCAATTGAGGATCATCAGGGGTTCACAAGACCATGGTTATGAATAAGAGGTGTTTGATAATATCAGTGAGTGCTTTTGAAGTCATTGTGAAGTTTGTCTAGGCATTCATTTCACTTGCAAGAGGTTGCAGTCAAAGGTTGTGCACCTAGGTTTTCATCTGCTTAACTCAAAGTCAGCTGTGAGCTTGAAGGAGTTGGAGACTTGGTTTTAAGTCATTGGAGTCATGGGAAGTCATGTCGAGACATCTAGGATGTCATCTCAAGTTCAAATCAAGGATAATCAAGAGTTCAAGAAGTTACTAAATTAGGGTTTAAAAGGATTTCAGTGTAAAATCCCATTCTTTAGTATCCAACTTCAAGGACCATTTACCTCAAGATACAAGTTCAATCTCATTTTCATGTAAACATGAGACTTGTAGGTCATGATCTAATCTTTTTTTTTAGTACTAGAACTAATCCATTGGGTTTGTGGAACTCAAGTTATGATGCCATCAAGTTATAGGTCTCAGATGAACATATTTTTCAGTCAACAAAAGTCAACTCATTTCCAAGGCACTTTTGACCTAGAATAATGTTTCTCCTCAAATTTTTATGAACATGAAAGTTATTCCCTCATGATATTAACTTTATAAAAATTCCTAGAAGTCCTTGATATCATTTGTAGAACTCAAGTTATGGATCTTACAAGGCAAGGGTATTTTGGGAAACTTTGATTATAGGCCATTTTGATTATGGGTCATTTACATGCACTTCTGCACTTCAAATGAAACTTCAACCAACATGAAAATTGTTCCAAATGACCTCATTTACACTCTAGAACTCATGTTTGGTGTGAATTATGCTTGGTTATGGACATTGGGTGGGAAATTTCAAGTGAAAATGAACTTTAAATCATGATTTGAATTGAATTGATTATAGGTCTTTTCCATGCCTTATTTTGATTCAATTTCATTCACATTACTTCAACAAGTAAAATGCACAAGTTAACTTTTCTCTCATGTTAGACACTGAATTAAGTTCATGTTGGCTGCATCTGAAGCCCTACCTCGTGTAGGCAATGTTTGATGGTTTAATTTTCATGTTTGATGAAGATCTCAGATGTGCATCTTGATTTTGTTTCGTTCGATTTTCTTTGTTCATGCTTGTTTAAGATAAATGAACCGTGGATTTGAGATCTACATCACTTTGACTTCATTTTGATATAAAATTTACCAGGTTTGGTGAAGGTTGAGGTCATCTGATCTCCAGCCAACTCGCCGGAGAAGACGACCAGAGCTAGGGTTCCGGCGTCTGGTTTTAAACCTCAGATCTGAGGTGGACTCCCTTGGACCTTTTGACCAGATGTGTGGCTTTCCATGATTCGCTTGACTTATACGCGTGGATATTGACTTTCACGTCAATAAATGAAACGCAGCGCTTTGGTTTCAGCTGGGTGGATTGGGCTTTTTGTGCTATACGCACCCCTTGTGATCAGCCCAATGATTCCCAATGAATTTCTTTGCTATTTGCACCGTTTGCATTTTAATTGTTTTTATTTTTTATTTTTTTTTTGTTTTGATTTTAATTGATTAAAAATACTTCCAATCATGATAAAATTCAACCAAAAATATTTTCTAACACTTTAATGTGTTATTTAATTTTTCATAATTTTTAATTTCATTTTCCATTTATTTTTCAATTTAATTTGAATTTAATGATTGGAAGTGTTTTTAACTTGTTTTCCATTTGTTCTTGCTTGATTCATAGACCATTTGGAATCACCTATGAACAAGGCTTCCTTCTTATTTTGATGATGAGTTAAGGTGCCTTTGAGGTTGGTTTTGGTCAAGGTTTGACCTATTTTTGGTTGACTTTCATTTGCTTTTGTTTGACCCTCGATAAATGCCATTCAAAGTGGAGCACCCTAGTGGATCAATTCCTTTGGTGATGTTTTGATTGGATTTTAGCTTTGATGCTTTGGCCTCTGGTTGCCAACTTACTTTTGAGCTTTGTGTATTTTATGTGGATTTTATTGAATCATTTTCCTATTTTTGGTGTACCTTGCAAGTCAAGTCACCCTAAGAATGGTTCACACATACTAGTTGACCTAGTTCTTGTGGGAGATGATCCTTGTGGATCCCATATGCCTCCAACACCTCTTGATTCACATTCTTAACATGTTGAAGTTGTTGGTTGCAAATTTATAGGTCCTACATTTGTGTGGTTTGTGTTACAAGTTGCATTTGTTTAAGGCTTTCCATTTGATGTTGAATGTTGAAAGTGTTTAGAACTTAGGTTCTTTACATGCTTTATCTTGAAACTTGCCTTGTTTTGCTTCCTTCTTTCCTTTGTACATCCTCTTCTCTTATTCTCACTTCTGTCCTAGGACCTTGGGGCCCATTCAAGTTAATTTGGTGCATTTGATTTGCACTTTTAGTTTAACTTGGATGAGATGCCACTTTGAGAACTCTTTTGTGCTTTCTTGTTTGCATGATCATTTTGATGCTTATGGTTGAGATCTCATTTGATGTTTCTTGCTGCCCAAGCCTATTCTCCAATCCTCATCTTGATCATGTCTTCTTATCTTTCTTATTTGCATTGCCTTTGGGCATGGTGATTGATGTATAAGTGGTTGTAGGAATTCTATTTCTCCCATTTCATCTCACTTTTGGCTTGAACTTGTTTAAGTTCTCTTGTTTGCATCTCTCATTTGTTTTGAATATTTTTGTTTGCTTGAAGAGGTTGAGATGTGCTTGTGGTGGTTGTTACCCCACACTTTTTTCCTCCCTCTTCTTTTTTGTGTTGCATTACATGTTTGCATCCTTTTCTTTTTTCACTTATGCTTTCTTCTTCTTTTGTCTTTCTTTGCCATGTTCCCTTAAGGCTCTTGTCCCAATTCAATTGGGGTGAGATAAACACTAGGTTGTGATCTAAGCATGAAAACATTAGAGTAGTCTTCCCTTTTCATCTCAATCATAAGTGTACATTGCATGATAACATTAGGTTGAGTCTAATTTCCCCTTAGTTGTGTCTTCTCTCTTCTCATCTCAAAACTTCTCCAAAACATCTAATAAAGGATAATGAGTGTTGTACGCTACGAGTCTTAAGCATTTGGGAAATGATGGTTGGGGGGCTCCTCTCAATTGTCTAGAGTGTTTAACGTATGCCCTTTGGGCGATATGCGACGCATTCGCTCCTAAGTCATAGTCTTTAGTGCAACATGAATTATAAACGCAATTCAATTCACTTATTCTTCATAAAAGACTCAAAAACAAACATCAAACTTTTATACCCTTCGGGATTAATGGAAATTTTTTTTCAAAGAGCGTGTTGTTAACTCTTGGTTCTACCGCAAACAGGTAACGCCTAAGTCTCCAATGGTCGAGCATCAATACACCTAACTGCTAGAACTAAGGTTTAACCCTACTCGGTTAAAACACTTGAACCAATATGTGGTCATGTCAGCCCGAACTACGTTTGCTCTGATTTCTCATACCAGATGAGGATACGTAGGCATAAGACGATGATGTCTTGGCGAGCAACCTTCCCCACCTTCACCCGTAGTTTTTCGAACTACGTTGACTCTGACTTTCCCATTGCGCGAGGGAGTACGTAGGCATAAAGTGGCGATGCTATATCGAGTCTCTCTTCTTTTCTTTTGTCCCTGTGGCCTGTAGCTTAGATAGATTAACACCCTTTAGATAGACAACAAGCATGGATCCCCTTGAGTAGACCGGACGTGAGGGGTGCTCATACTTTCCCCTTGCGTAACCGACTCCCGAACCCGAGATATGGTTGTGATGACGTGTCTTTTCCCTTTTTCATAGGTTTTCTCTGATCGTTTCCTTTCCCTCTTTTTGGATAAATAACAAACGGTGGCGACAGCTGGCGACTCTGCTGAGGATTCTGGTTCCCTATGCGAGTCAATCCTAGCGCTTGTGTGTTTATCTTTGGGTGTGTATATATGTGTTGTACTTTATCTGCATTCGCATTTTACTTTCCAGGATTGTTATATATCATTATTGTTGTGTTGTTGGGTGGGAATGTTCCACTGTGAGAAAATCTAAAACCCAGGCTTGAGTATAACCATAACATTAGAAGCGGAAAGTAGTGGTGAACCTGTATGTTTGGCATGCACTAGTTCCCATGAAATCTGCGCTCAGACGAGATTCTCTTTGATGACTACCTTTCCAGTCTGTTTCGGACAGTTGAGAGGATGTTGGATCTGAGGATTGTCGACTCTGGGGACCGATCATTTGCGAGTCAGCTAAGTGAGGCTGCTTCGTGAGACTATGATGCCAAACCAGAAATGGTGAATGTGTGATCGTTCCTCAAAATTATGTGACGCTGATGACTGCATAGGATGTCAGACCATATCAGTGATAGGTTCATACCTGTGAGTGGGGAGGGTTATGCAGGAAACTTTGACCTTTAACCTACCCGATTTTCTTGTCAACATGAACCTGTGTTCTTGATACAGTGGATTCTTATGATAGTGTTATGTTCTTTCCAAAGAGAAGCACCAGTTCTTCTCAGTCAACAGCACAACAACTTTGATCCCCTGTTGCATTTGCATTTTTCATTTTCATATTAACATTGACATGTATTTATGTTGCAGGTGTATATTTTCCTTTCTATTCTAGTGATTTTATTCCATTTCTGACATGGAGCCTAGCTTGAAGAAGACTGTTGTGTATAAACTTCCTACTCCTGACATTGGATCTCTACTCAGTTTGATTTCTATGGCTGACAGAAAGGTGATGGAAGATTTCAAGCAATCATATGGGAAGCTCTTGAGTTGTGTCTGCAAGCCCTCAGTTTATGAGTTGGGTGGCCTCCATACTCTGCTTCAGTTCTATGATCCACTACTGAGGTATTTCACTTTTCCGGGTTATGTGTTACTGCCTACTTTGGAGGAGTTCGCTATGTTGCTTGGGGTTCCTATCTTGGACTAGATGCCTTTTTATCATACTGACGCTGAGCCTGATTTGACTAAGCTTGCTAAGGCCCTTCATCTGGATGCTTCTGAGCTAAAAGGGAAGTTGGTCAAGAGAAATGGAATGTTTGGATTTCCATTATCTTTCTTGGTTGGTAAGGCTCAACAGTTTGCAAAAGATGGTTGTTGGGTTATTTTTAATGCCATCTTGGTTCTGTGCATATATGGTATAATGTTGTTTCCGAATATTCCAGACTTTGTGGATTTGAATGCTTTCCACATCTTTGCTTCGAGAAATCCTGTGCCTACACTTCTCGGGGATATATATCATTCTGTGCATTACAAGAATGAGAATCGGAGAGGGAATAATGTGTCTTGTTGTGTATCTCTTTTGTACAGATGGTTTGTGAGTCACCTTCCCAGGTCCGGTCCTTTCGTTGATACTGCAGGTACCTCAGAGTGATCAGAGAGATTGATGGGCTTGACTTCTGAGAACATCATATGGTTTGATAGAGATCAGTTAGGTGCAGAGATTATCTACAGCTGTGTTGGTTTTCCTAACGTTCTGCTGATTGGAAGGAAAGGAGGCATTAATTACAACACATTTCTTGCAGTGAGGCAGTGTGGGTATGCTCTGGAGGAACCTCCGAGAGAAGAGGAAATACAGGAACCTCTATATTTCACTGGCTTGCTGGAGAATGAGGCCTTGACTAGAGTTGAGAAAGCTTGGAACAAGATTCACCGTAGAGGGAAAGCTTCTTTGGGGAAAAGTAACAGTAGAGCTTATGATCCTTATGTGACTTGGATTCAGGAGAGAGCTGAGAGGGTGTTGATGCCTTTTCCACCTTGTGAGCCTTTATATCCTCTGATGATTTAGGAGCCTACTACTGTTGACATCCAGAGGTATAATCAGTTATGGTCCGAGAAAGAGGAGTTGTGTAAGGCAAATGAAGATTTGGAGAAAGAGATTGTTCAGCTCCAAAGTGAAAAGAATGAAGCTACTTATTCATCTAAGAAGCAAACTGAGTTGGTAAACAAGCTAGGTACAAATCTTACCAAAGAGATTCGCGCTCGTGAGCGTTTGGGTTTAGATTTGAAGGTTGTCAGTGATGTTCTTACTTTTAAGAAGAAGGAGTTGGATAGAGCTTATCTAGAGATTTCCAAGTTTAATGACCAGTGGAATGCTACCCTCACTAATAACAAAGAGCGGGAGGATGGACTGAAGCAACAGATTGCTAAGTTGAAAGCTCAACTCCAAGTGAAGGATGAGAAGATTGCAGTTGAAGCCTCATTTTGATGTGACAGTGATTATAGACTGAATGAAGCTATTGCAACCTTGGATGATTACAAGTCTAGAGCTGATGTGAAGAGGTGTAAGCTTGAGGAGGCTTTTGGTGAGGGCGCCTGGGAGGATTATGCTCAGGGTTTGCAGACCACTATTAGCCGACGAGAGTTGCTCATCCAGGGGTTACTTGTCAGGTCAGACCATCCAGAAACGAAGGAGCTGTTAGAGGATTTCCGGTCTCATTATTGTACTTGATTGTATTGCTTCTCTTTTAGTCTGTTGTTATGATGTATATATTGACCATCACCAGATCTATTGGTTGAGGTCATTTTGATTCCGTCGTATTGTTGTAGCACTGTGCTCTGTATCTGACTCTTGGCTCTCATTTTATTTATGAGGGGTTTGCTTATTGCTTATCTGTTAGCTCTCCATTGTCATGTTGTTCTAGTGGAACTAGAATCGAGGGGGAAATTTCCCCAACGCATATATACATGTCTGCATACTGCATCATTTTGCATTTTGCATCGTAGGTGCTCCGGAACCGTTAACCTTATCTCTGTGGTTTGTTAGTTTGTTTCAGGATTGACAACCAGACGATTCATCGTTACGCTACTTGGGGAAATCAACGTAAGATCATGGAGCAAATGAAAGCTGAGATGCAAGAACTCTGTGACAGGATGACCCAGTTCATGGATTTGATGTAGGGTGTTGCAAATGGCCAAGAGCAGCTGAGGACTTTGGTGCAGCCATTAATTGCTAGGGTTGATGGAAATAGTGTGCTTTGTAACACCCCACTTCCCAAAATCAATTAAATTAATAAACATCATAAATAAACATCAGAGTATTTCTCCCCAGTGGGATATCACATAAAATCAACATTTCCTTTATAAAAGGCTTTCCTCCAAAGTACAGCGGAATATTAAAAATATTAAAATCCAATAAAAGTTTGATACGTTCACAGGAAAATAAAATATAAGTTCTTCAGAAAACAAATAAAAACATCCAAGTCCCGTGCTACGTATCAGAGCATCCTAGACTCGACTGTGACACCATAATCCAAGCTAGCTAAGTACCTGGATTATCTGTACTTCCGGAGAAGCACAGACACAACAACAGCAAAGGGGTGAGAAATCATGATCAAAAATATAATGGTAATGTAATACATGTAAATAAGGCAGTAAAACACACCAACACGTCAATTATTCACCCCAACAACGCCATATAACGGACCTACTGTTCAAATTACAATATAACATATTATAATGCAAAAATGCAACTCAACACCATGCATGCGGTACCGACTCATTGGTTCATTCAATCGAACCTGGATAGATCACTTACGCTCCTCCTGAGACATGATCTATCCCCCACCATTCTCCACAAAGGAGTACGGATGAATCACTTACGCTCCTCCTGAGACATGATCTATCCCCCACCATTCTCCACAAAGGAGTACGGATGAATCACTTACGCTCCTCCTGAGACATGATTCATCCCACCAAAACACCATGATATGCAAGACACCAATGCATAACTATTATATTCTGGCACACTAAGTGCACACGATCCTCCTGATCATATCATCATACGTCAATGCAAATGTATAGATATATTACACCAACACCATATAAATCAACCAGATGGTAAACAAATTCATACTATAACACTAGATATAACTACATCCCACCACTCAGGGATACTCGATCCTACTGATCACTACACACATATACATAAACTAATTGCTCACCAACAATATTAAGGGAAACGCGTGCCATCACCAAGTACACAAGTTAAATCCCACACTCATCATTTTCACACTGCAACAAGGCTAAAAGGATCACACGAGACCAACGCTCGAATCCAAAACATCAAAAAAATTCATTTGGTTCTGCTACGTTCGCTGGCATTCGCCAGGCGAACCCTTCTGGCGAACCTTCGCTGGCATTTGCCAGGCGAAGTTCTTGTGTTTTTAGTATGGGACTTAATTTCTAAATTATTCGCTGCCCCTTCGCCTCAGCTCTCCAGGCAAACTCTCGCCTCCCTTCGCCAACATTCGCCAGGCGAAGCCCAGTAAATGTTGCGATTCATCAGTTTCCTCACAATTCTGCAGTGCTATTCTAGGCCAAATTATGCCTATCATCTCAACTCAGATTCCCATCCCATTCTAGTACCAATCTTGCCTATTACCGTAAACAATCGGTTTCTAATTCCTATTCCCAAAATCATCACCTAAACACTATTGATACCTTAAAAGCCATGCAGAACTTTCCCTAAAAACCGTAAAACACCCTATAGGCCCTATATGCCAAATCAACCAAAAACAACAATTCATTAACGATTACTATACAATTAACAACAATCATCATCAATCATAACATATCAATATATATTATCATATATCGATCAATTTCCTACGGGGTTAAGGAATCCCCAACTACCCTATACATGTATAAACCATTCCCAATCAAGTTTCTCCCCCCTTACCTTATCAATTGGTTGATCGATATAAATCCTCCTAGAATTGGTCTTTTGGCCTTCCCCTTTTCTCTTCCGTTCTTCGTTCCCTTTTTCCTTCGCTCTTTTTCCTTTCTTTCGTTCTTTTCTCTTCTCTCTTTTCTATCGCCCTTTTTCTCAATTTCTAAAATGTATCGTACCACTCTCCCCACCCCTTCACATTCTATTTTCTTTATTAAATCTAATCCCAATTAATAAAATAACTTAATAAAATAATACAATATTATTATTAATACTAATAATATTATAATACTATTAATAATAATCATAATAATAATAATACTCATTAATAATAATAATAATAATAATAATACTAATATCATTATTTCACCAAAATAATAATAATATTAATAATATTAACAAATATAATAAATATAATAATAATAATAATAACACCCCCACCAATGTTACTATTATTTTTATATTATTATATTTCACACCAAAATACCATCAATAGTCCTCCCACATTAGGGACACCCACCAAACATCGTCAAATACCCTCCCACCAAAGGGCACACCAACGTATAATTTTTAAAATAATAATAAAATGACTAAATAATTAAAATGGGTGTTACAACTCTCCCCCACTTTAATTATTTTCGTCCTCGAAAATTACCGGATGGAAATAGCTCCGGATACGCTTCTCGCATCCTGCTTTCCAACTCCCAGGTCACACTGCCTCTTGCAGCACCTCCCCACGCTACCTTCACCAAAGGTATTTCCTTCCCTCGGAGCTGTTTCATCTTACGGTCCTCGATCCTCAACGGCATCGTCTCAACAGTAAGATTCTCCCGAATCTGAACATCATCTCTCTGAATCACATGAGATAGATCAGAAACATACTTTCGCAATTGCGACACATGAAACACATCATGTAAGTTTGACAACTCAGGCGGCAACGCCATCCTATAAGCCACATCACCAATTCTCTGCAAAATCTCATAAGGTCCAATGAACTTAGGATCTAGCTTCTTGGACTTCAATGCACGACCCACACCAGTCATCAGATTAACTCTTAGGAATACATGATCACCTACACAGAATTCCAACTCTTTCCTCCGATTATCATGATAACTTTTCTGCCTACTCTGAGACACTTTCATTTTCTCACGAATCATTTGAATTGTCTCAGTAGTCTGCTGTACAATTTCTGGTCCAAGCACCATATTCTCACCAGTTTTATACCAACACAGAGGAGTCCTACACCTCCTCCCATACAAAGCTTCAAACGGTGCCATTCCGATACTAGAATGGCAACTGTTATTGTACGTGAACTCAATCAATGGTAAATGAGTATCCCTCGCACCACCCTTTTCTAAAACACAAGCTCTCAACAAATCTTCAAGCGACTGAATAGTCCTCTCCGACTGACCATCAGTTTGCGAATGATAAGCTGAACTCAATTTTAACTTAGTTCCCAAAGCTTCCTGCAAGCTCTTCCAAAATTCCGAAGTAAACCGCGGATCTCTATCCGACACAATACTGGACGGAACACCATGCAACTTCACAATTACTCGAATGTAAATATTCGCCAGCTTCGTTAACGGAAAACTAATATTGAGCGGCACAAAGTGTGCAGACTTCGTCAATCGATCCACAATCACCCATATAGCATCAAAACCTCTCGCCGTATTCGGCAAACCTGTCACAAAATCCATAGTAATGCAATCCCATTTCCAAACCGGAATCTCTAATGGTTGCATAAATCCAGAAGGTCTCTGGTGTTCCACCTTCGACTTCTGACATGTCAAACAGGCATACACAAATTAAGCTATGTCTCTTTTCATACCAGACCACCAAAATAATTTCTTCAAATCATGATACATTTTCGTAGCTCTCGGATGAATACTCAGGCTACTACGATGTCCTTCGCTCAAAATTGACTTTTTCAATTCTTCATCATCTGGTACACAAATCCTGCCTCTAAATCTCAACACACCTGTACTATCCAATTTAAAGTCACTATCGGAGTCACTCCCTACTCCAGGCATCAAGTCTACCAATTTCACATCCAACTTCTGATTTTCTCTAATCATATCCAAGAAGTCATTATTTACCTGCAACATACCCAACATTACACTATCTGCAGTAGTCTCACAAACCATGCTCAAATCTCTAAACTGTTCAATTAACTCAATTTCTTTCACCATCAGAGCTGCCATATGAATTGCTTTCCTACTCAAAGCATATGCCACTACATTGGCCTTTCCTGGATGATAACTCAAACTGAAGTCATAATCCTTCAAAAATTCCAACCATCTTCTCTGCCTCATATTTAGCTCTTTCTGATCAAACAGGTATCTCAGACTCTTATGATCACTAAACACTTCAAATCTTGAACCATATAAATAGTGTCTCCAGATTTTCAACACAAAAACAACCGCAGCTAATTCAAGATCATGAGTCGGATAATTTCGCTCATGCACTCTCAATTGCCGCGATGCATATGCTACTACTTTACCATTCTGCATCAGAACCCCGCCTAATCCCATCTTAGACGCATCACAGTACACCACAAACGGTTCACTCGGAGTCGGTAACACTAACACCGGTGCCGTAGTCAATCTCTTTTTCAACTCTTCAAAACTTTCTTCACAAGCAGCATCCCATACAAAAACTTGGTTCTTTCTCTTCAACTGAGTTAATGGCAACGCCAAATTAGAGAACCCTTCAATAAACATGCGGTAATAACCGGCTAACCCCAAAAAGCTTCTAATCTCTGTCGCTGTCTTCGGCGGTTCCCACTGCAATACTGCACTTACTTTTGACGGATCCACCGCTATTCCATCTTCAGATATTACATGCCCCAATAAACTTACTTTCTTCAACCAAAAGTCACACTTTGACAGTTTAGCAATTAATTTATTTTCCTTCAACACTTGCAAGGCAATTCTCAAATGTCCTGCATGCTCTTCATCAGATTTAGAATATATTAATACATCATCAATAAACACTACAATGAACTGATCCAAGTAAGAATGGAAAATTATGTTCATATACTCCATGAATACTCCCAGCGCATTAGTCACTCCAAACGGCATTACAGCATATTCGTAATGTCCATATCGAGTCCTAAAGGCAGTCTTCTGAATATCACCTTCTTTTACTCTTATCTGATGATAACCCGATCTTAAGTCGATCTTACTAAATACACGAGCTCCCACCAGCTGGTCCATCAAATCATCAATCCTAGGTAGAGGATACTTATTCTTAATAGTCACTTTATTCAATTGACGGTAATCGATGCACAGACGCATACTACCATCCTTCTTCTTCACCAACAACACTGGAGCTTCCCACGGCGATACACTTGGTCTAATAAACTTTCTATCCAACAATTCTCCAATCTGAGACTTCAACTCAGCCAATTCCACTGCAGACATCCTGTACGGCGCCATAGAAATAGGTCTCGTACCAGGAACAAGATCAATACCAAATTCTACTTCTCGCGTCGGAGGCAATTCCGTAATGTCGTCAGGAAACACTTCCGGAAATTCATTCACCACTGCTAATTCCTCCATTGGCACTTTATTATCCACCGATAAAGTTGCAAATAAAGCAAACACTCTAGTTTCATCTTCCAACAAGGCCCTCAATTCTTTATTAAACAAAGAACTTGCCACATCTTCCTCTTCAGGGGTCAGGAACAATAATTCCTTCCGAAAACAATCGATGTAGACTTGGTTGAACTCTAACCAGTTCATACCCAGAATAACATCCAACTTACCAAGTGGTAGACAAATCAGATCCACTCTAAATTCTCTACCGAAAATAGTCAGCGGACACTTCAGGCATACTAAAGAAGTAGTCACTGAACCTATAGAGGGTGTCTCAACAGTCATCCGTCTCTCCAGAGTGGACGGCACCAAACCTATCCTCTCCACACAATCTACAGAAATAAACGAGTGTGTTGCACCCGTATCAATAATAGCAATCAAAGGAATATTATTGATAATACAAGTACCTCTGATCACACGCTCATCACTGGCATCTTGAGTTCCTGCCAAGGCAAACACTTTTCCACCAGCCGGAGACGTTTGAGGCTTCTTCGGCTTCTCACAATGTGTACTGATATGACCCTTCTCACCACAGTTATAACAGGTCAGCATAGTTGCTCTGCAGTCAGCTATCACATGACCTGGTTTCCCACACTTAAAACATTTCTTGGCTTCATTAGGACAATCATTAGCACGGTGTCCCATACCACTGCACCGAAAACATTTCCCTTCAGCAGATGCTCTCCCATCTCTAGGCTTCTTATCAACAACAACTTTACGTTTTCCCTTATCAGCAGCAACACTATAAGAAGTACCACTAAACCTCTGCTTACCCTTACGGTCATTAACAACTTTGTAGTGCGCAATCCTTGCTCGGTTATCGTTATCATAGATTCTGCTCCTGCTTACCAGCTCAGGATAGCTCCTGATCTTCTGACAAGCAATCCCCAACTTAATCTCTGGACGCAGTCCATTCTCAAACTTTAAGCACTTAGAGGTCATTGCCCCTTCCACATTATAGTGGGGACAATACTGCACCAGCTCCTCAAACTTGGCAGCATATTCTGCTACAGTCATACTACCCTGTTTCAGCTCTAAGAATTCAATTTCCTTAGCGCTTCGGATATCTTCCGGGAAATACTTCTCCAGAAAACCTTTCCGAACCACCTCCCAAGTAATGGCAGTTCCAGCAGCTTCCAACCTTTGGCGACTATTGTCCCACTAGGCTTCAGCCTCACCCTCCAATAAAAGTTTGATACGTTCACAGGAAAATAAAATATAAGTTCTTCAGAAAACAAATAAAAACGTCCAAGTCCCGTGCTACGTATCAGAGCATCCTAGACTCGACTGTCACACCATAATCCAAGCTAGCTAAGTACCTGGATTATCTGTACTTCCAGAGAAGCACAGACACAACAACAGCAAAGGGGTGAGAAATCATGATCAAAAATATAATGGTAATGTAATACATGTGAATAAGGCAGTAAAACACACCAACACGTCAATTATTCACCCCAACAACGCCATATAACAGACCTACTGTTCAAATTACAATATAACATATTATAATGCAAAAATGCAACTCAACACCATGCATGCGGTACCGACTCATTGGTTCATTCAATCGAACCTGGATAGATCACTTACGCTCCTCCTGAGACATGATCTATCCCCCACCATTCTCCACAAAGGAGTACGGATGAATCACTTACGCTCCTCTTGAGACATGATTCATCCCACCAAAACACCATGATATGCAAGACACCAATGCATAACTATTATATTCTGGCACACTAAGTGCACACGATCCTCCTGATCATATCATCATACGTTAATGCAAATGTATAGATATATTACACCAACACCATATAAATCAATCAGATGGTAAAAAAATTCATATTATAACACCAGATATAACTACATCCCACCACTCAGGGATACTCGATCCTACTGATCACTACACACATATACATCAACTAATTGCTCACCAACAATATTAAGGGAAACGCGTGCCATCACCAAGTACACAAGTTAAATCCCACACTCATCATTTTCACACTGCAACAAGGCTAAAAGGATCACACGAGACCAACGCTCGAATCCAAAACATCACAAAAATTCATTTGGTTCTGCTACGTTCGCTGGTATTCGCCAGGCGAACCCTTCTGGAAAACCTTCGCTGGCATTTGCCAGGCGAAGTTCTTGTGTTTTTAGTCTGAGACTTAATTTCTGAATTATTCGCTGCCCCTTCGCCTCAGCTCGCCAGGCGAACTCTCGCCTCCCTTCGCCAACATTCTCCAGGCGAAGCCCAGTGAATGCTACGATTCATCAGTTTCCTCACAATTCTGCAGTGCTATTCTAGGCCAAATTATGCCTATCATCTCAACTCAGATTCCCAGCCCATTCTAGTACCAATCTTGCCTATTACCATAAACAATCGGTTTCTAATTCCTATTCCCAAAATCATCACCTAAACACTATCGATACCTCAAAAGCCATCCAGAACTTTCCCTAAAAACCGTAAAACACCCTATAGGCCATATATGCCAAATCAACCAAAAACAACAATTCATTAACGATTACTATACAATTAACAACAATCATCATCAATCATAACATATCAATATATATTATCATATATCGATCAATTTCCTACGGGGTTAAGGAATCTCCAACTACCCTATACATGTATAAACCATTCCCAATCAAGTTTCTCCCCCTTACCTTATCAATTGGTTGATCGATAGAAATCCTCCTAGAATTGGTCTCTTGGCCTTCCCCTTTTCTCTTCCGTTCTTCGTTCCCTTTTTCCTTCGCTCTTTTTCCTTTCTTTCGTTCTTTTCTCTTCTCTCTTTTCTATCGCCCTTTTTCTCAATTTCTAAAATGTATCGTACCACTCTCCCCACCCCTTCACATTGTATTTTCTTTATTAAATCTAATCCCAATTAATAAAATAACTTAATAAAATAATACAATATTATTATTAATACTAATAATATTATAATACTATTAATAATAATAATAATAATCATAATAATAATAATACTCATTAATAATAATAATAATAATAATAATAATAATAATACTAATATCATTATTTCACCAAAATAATAATAATATTAATAATATTAACAAATATAATAATAATAATAATAACACCCCCACCAATGTTACTATTATTTTTATATTATTATATTTCACACCAAAATACCACCAATAGTCCTCCCACATTAGGGACACCCACCAAACATCGTCAAATTCCCTCCCACCAAAGGGCACACCAACGTATAATTTTTAAAATAATAATAAAATGACTAAATAATTAAAATGGGTGTTACATGCTTCACGGGGGATCTGCTGTTAATCCTCCTCGTAATGATGGTGGTACGCCACATGCTAATATTGTTCCTCTAGTTGTTATCCCTCCGGGCAGAGGTAATGTAGGTGGAATCCCTATACCTCAGACGACGTATGCTGTGCATGGCAACAATGTTCCTCAGTGGGATGAGGATCAGCAGGAAGATGCGTTCTCCATGAGGGATGTTGGTGCGGGACTGCCGTCTGAGGCATATAAGAGGTTTAAGATGATCGAAGAGAAGATGCAGAGCTATGAAAATCAGAACTCTATGGGATTGGACATGGCTAATCTGGGGCTGATCCCAGACTTGAAAGTACCTTTGAAGTTCAAAGTTCCTGATTTCGATAAATACAAAGGCACTACTTGTCCCAGGGTTCATCTGCGTTCCTACTACCGCAAGATGTCCGCCTATTCTGATGATGAAAAGTTGCTTATGCACTTTTTCCAGGACAGTCTCTCTGGTCCTTCTCTGGAATGGTACATGAGCTTAGAGCCAGTTAACATCTGAAGTTGGAGGGATTTAGCTAAGGCCTTTGTTAAGCACTACCAGTACAATAGCGACCTTGCGCTGAACAGGGTCCAACTGCAGAATTTATCTCAGAAAAATAATGAATGCTTCAAGGAATACGCCCAGAGATGGCGTGAACTGGCAGCTAGAGTGCAACCTCCCATGGTGGAGCGGGAGTTAATTGATATGTTTGTTGCCACGTTACCAGGGGTGTACTATGAGAAGCTAATTGGCAACATGTCGGGAAGTTTTTCTGATCTAATCATTACGGGTGAAAGAGTCGAGAACGGAATTAAGCTAGGAAATATTCAAGCCGGTGAAGGATCCTCAGCTGGAGAAGGAAGAAAAACCTTTGGAAATAAGAAAGGGAGGGAGAAGCTAATGTAGTAGCTAGTTCCCGGGGAAGAAACAGAAATCAGCGTCAACAATACCGTCAACAACAACATTAGGTTGCAAGTATTACCATACCTGCGGTACCTCAACAACAACCACAACAGAACCAACAGAATTATGCTCCTCATAGATTTAAGGATCGGGGCAGGGCGGTAAATAGGCAGTTTGACGCGCCTCCGATGCCATATTCTCAATTGCTCCAACATTTGATATAGTTACAGTTGATACAGAAAAGGACTCTGGCTCCTTTGGCAGGCGCACCAGCACCCAGATATGACGCTAATGCTCGATGTGAGTTTTATTCTGGTGCTCTGGGTCACAACATCGACAACTGTAAAGCATTCAAGCATAAGGTTCAGGACCTTATAGACAACAAAGCTATAAACTTTTCTCATGATGCATCAAATGTCGTGCAGAACCCCATGCCTAATCATGGGGCAACTGGGGTTAGAGCCATCATTGAAGACGAGAGCTTGAATTTGGTGTCGGATGTTGATGAGTTGAAGACGCCACTAAGTTTTATAAAGGACAAGATGTTGAGGGGAAGGGTATTCCTAGGTTGTGATGAAGCTTGTGCTGAATGTTTGAGCTATCTTGAGGGATGTAAGAAGTTGAAGGATCATATTCAGAAGCTGATGAACGATGGTATCTTACAAGTTTACAGAGTCTCTGAGGAGAAGAAAGAGGAGAAAATAGTGGTTGAAGAGAAGGATGAGGTTGACAATCTCGATTTCGTACAAGACTATCACTATTTCTGCGCCACCTAGGCCGCCAACCATCATTATTACCAAAGCTGGTCCTATACCGTATGAGAGTACTAAAGCGATTCCGTGGAATTACGGAGCCGAAGTATACTGTAATGGATAGAAGCAAGAACTGAAAAGTTCACCGTTGGATTCTGTGGACAACTTAGTTGGAGCTGGTGGAATTACTCTGAGTGGAAGAGTATTTTCATCACCTGAGGTGGTTGCTGAAAAATATGACAAGGGTAAAGGTAAAGCAATGGTTGAAGAGACTTCTCAAGCTGGTGAGAAGGAACCCTTATTGAAGGATGCGGAGGAGTTCATGCGCTTGATAAGAAAGAGTGATTACAAGATTGTAGATCACTTACAGCAGACTCCGTCCAAGATATCCATTTTATCCTTGTTATTGTGTTCGGAAGCGCACAAGAACGCTTTGTTAAGAATCCTGAATACAACCTATGTGCCGCAGGAAATATCTGTGAATCAGCTCGAGGGAGTTGTGCCACATGTAAATACAGGTAATGGGTTGGGTTTCACTGATTTGGATTTGACGCCCAAGGGGAGGAATCATAACTGTGCGCTGCACATATCTATTGAATGGCGAGGGTGTCGCTACTGCGAAAATCGGCGCCGGCTGACATAAGAGTCGCCACCGTGCGTTATTTATCCCAAAGGAGGGAAAGGAAACGCTCGAAGTAAACCTCGCAAAACACGGGAAAGGTATGGTCGTCGCAACCAAAACCTGGGTTCGGGAGTCGGTTACGCAAGGGGAAGGTATTAGCACCCCTCACGTCCGTCGTACTCGACGGGATCCACGCTTGGTGTTTATAAGGAAAAGGTTGTGTTTATCTATCTACGCTAGTGGTCAGTCTGAAAAGAAGAGAAAAGGACAGGACTCGACAGAACATGCACTGTTCTGGGCCTACGTACTCCCTCGTGCAATGGGAAAGTCAGAGTCAACGTAGTTCGATTACCTACGTCTAGACGGGGGGAAGGTTGCTCGCCAGGACATCGCGTCCTGTGCCTACGTACTTCCACACGGCATGGAAGATCAGAGCAAACGTAGTTCGGACTACGCACGACACAAGCTGTTCAAGTGTTTTTTATATGGGAAAATGCACCTTAACCAAGGGTTTTCACAGTCCAGGAGGACAAAATGTTTTGATGTTTGTTCAAATCTTTTAACGGAAGAAATGAATTCACTTTTGTCTTAGCCTTTATTAAGTGTTTTTCTGTTGTTTTGAGAAAGGAAAGAGACACCCTAAAACTATGGTTGAAAAGGGGAATCTACCTACTGTTATCATGCCTGGTTAACCAACCTAATGTCTATCATAACTCCTCCACAGCAGAGAAGTTAGGGCTCCTAAGGGATCATGGCAACAAGACTGAACAGCAAACAGGAATCACTGCCAAGTAAAGAAATACTGGAAATATGCATGAATGCAACAACCAAACAATCAAGGCACAAAGGCCACACACCACAGAGGCAAGGGAGCTCAGCTCTACCAAATACCAACAAGCAAAGCCACTCAATAACAAACAAGCAGAAGGAGGACCACCTCAACTTCTCATGCACACAGATCCTATTTCTAAGATGCACCTATCTTAGAAATATCTAGATGAACCCCTAAGTCTAATGCAGCACAGCACCACACAATTCAAACAACACAAAGAGAAGGCTACCCAGCCTGGCAAACTCCTATCCAAAAGCATGAAACTACCCTGAGCAAGACCCTGAACAACCCTAAAACAAAACCCTAATCTACCTCTGAGCAAAGCCCTAAGCAAAACCCTAATCAAATCTCTAAGCAAAGCCCTAAACAAAACCTTAATCAAAACCCTAAGCAAAGCCCTAAACAAAACCTTAATCAAAACCCTAAGCAAACCCCTAAACAAAACCTCACACAAGAGAAATCAATCCCAGTCTTCAAGCTTCAAGACAAGCTTAACAAAGAAAGGGAGATAAGTAGGCAGACTCATAGTGCCTTCCTCAGGAAAGTACTAGGAGGCTCCTACTTAGGAATCGTATCCCATGCGGCTCAACAACTGTGAACGGTTTACATTCCTCCTCAGGAGAAACTAAACTCACATGAAGGCTCCAACATCATTGGATACTTAAGAAATCCTACATGAACTAAGGGAACTAAGTGAACCGACCCATAGTGCCTTCCTCAGGAAAGTACTAGGAGGCTCCTACTTAGGAATCATATCCCATGTGGCTCAACAACTGTGAACGGTTTACATTCCTCCTCAGGAGAAACTAAACTCACATGAAGGCTCCAACATCATTGGATACTTGAGAAATCCTACATGAACTAAGGGAACTAAGTGAGCAGACCCATAGTGCCTTCCTCAGGAAAGTATTAGGGGGCTTCCACTTAGGAATCATATCCCATGTGGCTCAACAACTGTGATCGGTTTATATTCCTCCTCAGGAGAAACTAAACTCACATGAAGGCTCCAACATCATTGGATACTTGAGAAAGAGGTGATAAGAAAGAATGAAAGACATCTATAGTGCCTTCCTCAGGAAAGTACCATAAATTTCCCTCAAACTTCAGGATCTCAAACCTCACAGAAAGAGAGCAAACTCCTAGACTAGGTCTTCAATCCATGCATCCTTGCAAGCTCCATCAAGTCTTCATCAAGCCCATATCTCCAAGAAGAACCCCCAAACACCCAAACCCAAAAGAAACTACTCTTGAAGTTCAACCAAAGTTGAACTCCAAGGTCAGAAGCCCTTAGAACTTCTCCTAATCACAAGCTCAAGCAAAAATAGCAAAGCAACTTCTAAAAAAAACCACCAAAAATCTAGGGGAAACCTGCATGCTTCTATGATCCCAAGATCAAATCTCAAAACCTAAGTCAACTTCTAAGGCTACTAAACAATCCCTAACATGGAGTGGTCAAGGGTTAACCAGCAAGTTAGGAGGTCTCTACTCTCTAATCCTAAAACAACATCAATCAAACTCTAAAAAATCTATGAAAAATCTATGGGGAGCATGCATTAGTCTAGTATAACATACTAAAAAACTAAAGCAAAAATCAATACCAAATGAGTGAACTAAAATCAACAAGGCAGACACACCACAAACCAATTATTCAGGACCAATTAAAATACAAAAATGCAAATAAAAATGAAAATGCATGATCAATTTAATATTTTTGCACTATAAAATTCTAAATTGAATTAGGAACCTATGGAAAAAAAGAAGGGAATTAATTGGATACTCCTACTATTTTTATGAAATATTTCCTAACATGGACAAACAAAGAAAATAAAAATAAAAATAAAACAGGGGGGTGCATTAGCAAAACGCCCTAGTTATTTTTCACATTGGGCTAAACACGGGGGGTGCGCCCAGCAATTGGGGCCTAAGCCCAATCCAAATCCATTCAGCATTTCACAAACAGGGGGGGGGGGGCAACGAGTAATGAGGGGGTGTCCTTAGCAAACTCAAACTTGGGCTTAACCCAGCCCAAACCCTAACCCAGCTTACCAATCAGCAAAACTACTCTTCTTTCCCAAAATTCCATTCACTGTTCATTACCTCTTCTCAACCCTAATCGCCGTTCTCTGAGATTCTCTCTCAAACCCTCTTCTGAAACTCTCAAACATTTCCAAACTCTCACGAATCTCAATCGTACCATCATTCTCTAACTCAAATCCACTCAACCCTAAACTAGATTACCCCCATCAACAAATCTAACATTCAAAACTTAAAACAGAAACCCTAATCCAATTGAACAAATGACTATGAGACGAAAAGGAATGAAACCTGGGTGAAGCAACGGAGATGATGGAGCTTCTGGAGAATTCTTCGCGGATGCTCGAAGACCAACAACCTTGATGGTGTTTGAAGATGATCTGGGAGCCTTGAAGATCTTGACTAACGATGCGGTGGACTCAACGAAGCTGACGATCGGAGAATCAATTGCGATGACGTTCTTGAAGGTGAAGCTGGTGACGAAGTTTCTTGAAGGATGACGAAGATCTGTGAGGATTGTTGGAAAACGTATGAAGATCTATGAATATTTCTGGGAAAATGAAGAACTCGGTTGAAGATCTTTAAGATTTTTCTGGAGATGTGATGAAGGACGATGAAGGATCTGGGCGGGATGATGAAGATCTATGAGGAACCAGATGAAGATTTAGGTAGATCTTGATGAACCTGGGGAACTGGACAAGCGTGATGAATCTTCCGGCGAGACAGAACAGTTTCCGGCGAGTTTGACGGTGGCGTCTGGTGATTGTTGTTGAGGATCAGAGGAGAAAGATGAGACTCTTGAGAATCTGCAAAATTTGCAGATTCCGGCGAGCTGAACGGCGGCCGGAGGTCGTTAGGGCGGCCGGAGTTGGTTGTCACCGGGCTTGCATGGCCGGCGGGGACTTTCCCGGTGAGAATGAGGTGCCACCAAGTGGCAGTCGTGCATGCAGAGAGTGAATGATGTGAGGACGCGTGGCAAGGTGCTGGCAGAGAGAGAGTGAGTGGGTCAGGGTGAGGTGTCAGTGTGTGGAAGAGAGAGAAGAGGACGCGTGACCTGCTTCTTTTATAGACATGTGGCACTTTTCTGGACAAACAAATGGTTGAAATGATGAACTGGGCCTCCAAACCCTGAACTGGCCCACGAAAATGACCCTAAAAAACTGAATTAAAATGATTAATGAAAATGATTAAAAACTGATTAAGGCCTTAAACCTAATTAACTAATGGATAAACAATTAACACTAACTAAGTATTAAAACTACAATTAAATCTTAAACGAAAATTAAACTAATCTAATTAATCCTAATGAACTCTAATTAAAACTAAAAACACAATTAATATCCTAATCTATTTAATATTCTAATATCCTATATTAAAAAAATTAAAACTAATATCTATTAACAAACTATAAAAAAAACTATTAACCTATATTAGACCTAATAAAAGAAATTAATATCTAACAAAAGATTAAATCTATATTAAAAATAAACTCTATTTATTCTATTATCTAAAAGACATGACTTAATATCTAAAAAGAAATTTATTCTAAAATCTATTTAAAAACAAATTTATAACTTCTAAAAAAGACTTAAAACTATTAAAAATATTAAAAAATCTATTAAAACCTATTTAAAAACTCTATAAAATTCTAAAATGGTTTAAAACTAATAAAAATATTAAAAAAAACTATTTAAATCCTAGAAAATCGATAAAACCTATTTAAAATTCTACAAACGGCTATTAAATCCTAAAAATGCAAACAAAGGCCAATAGCCAACACAAAGGAGAGCGCGAGACCAGATCGACGCAAATAGTAAACCCCTGGCATCAGAATATCCCAAAAACTACCATGTAAACTGAAAGCACCGAGAAATGCACAATTTCCCGAAAATGAAACCCTGATTATCTAGACTGGATCTGAAATATCCGGTAGATGAAAACCAAGCTGTAACCCTGACATCCTCTGTCTGTGTATAAATGTCATGCATCTGATATGCGAATACGAATTGAACCATGAACCAGATAGGAGAACCGGTTGGTCAAATTTTAGGGTGCAACAGCTGCCCCTATTCAAGCGGCTTGGACCTGAATGGGTGAAGAGCGCTCAGCCTTCAAACATTCAAAGGTAAATGACGGTTGAATACCAATGAAACCCTGAAATTTGCCAACCGCAAAAATAAATTGCGCACATTACTGCTTGGGGAGAATTAACCAGGGAACTGATCTTCGTTGCCACAGCGACAACTAAACACCTATCCATCAACCTGTTTATGAAATAATCTGATATTGTCCATAGACCATCCCATTCCGAAGAAGTGAGCATACACTGAACAGTGAGAAATTGTTGATCTCACTTACCAACCTTCCGTTCGTACCTGAACGAGCATCCACTAAACCGCGAGAAAATGTTGATTTCACTTACCAACCTTCCGTTCGTACCTGAACGAGCATCCACTAAACAGCGAGAAAATGTTGATTTCACTTACCAACCTTTCGTTCGTACCTGAACGAGCATCCACTAAACAGCGAGAAAATGTTGATTTCACTTACCAACCTTCCGTTCGTACCTGAACGAGCATCCACTAAACAGCGAGAAAATGTTGATTTCACTTACCAACCTTCCGTTCGTACCTGAACGAGCATCCACTAAACAACGAGAAAATGTTGATTTCACTTACCAACCTTCTGTTCGTACCCGAACGAGCATCCACTAAATAGCGAGAAAATGTTGATTTCACTTACCAACCTTCCGTTCGTACCTGAACGAGCATCCACTAAACAGCGAGAAAATGTTGATTTCACTTACCAACCTTCCGTTCGTACCTGAACGAGCATCCACTAAACAGCGAGAAAATGTTGATTTCACTTACCAACCTTCCGTTCGTACCTGAACGAGCATCCCTGCGGGGGCACGAGAAACTTAACCAAGCAACTCTGAGAGGACAATTCTGACGATGGCCGTCCAATACCTATTCTGGCAATAGGTATCCTGAAAACACTCCGCTGGGGAAATTGGGAACTTAACCAAGCACCTTGACGAGAATAACCTTGTTAGAAAATAAGAGGAACTTAACCAAACAAATCCGTGGCGAATACCCTGCTGGGGACTATGAGGAACTTAACCAAGCAACTCTGAGAGGACAACTCTGACGACGGCCGTCCAATACCTATTCTGGCAATAGGTATCCTGAAAACACTCCGCTGGGGAAATAGAGAACTTAACCAAGCATCTTGACGAGAATAACCTTGTTGGAAGATACGAGGAACTTAACCAAGCAACTCCGTGGCGAATACCCTGCTGGGGACTATGAGGAACTTAACCAAGTAACTCATTGAAGTAAAACCCTGTTGGAGAACATAACTCTGCTGGGGAAACTACGGGTGACCACCCAAAAATCTGCATTACCATCTTCCAATGCTGACACCACAGCATCCTGAGAAAGACTCAGCTGGGGGGGAAAAAGTGCTTGACCAAGCAAACTCTGCTAGGGGAATATGACATGACGAACATGACCACTGCGTGCCTGCCCCCCCATCTAATCCCCCATAACACGATGAACACGATCACTGCGTGCTTTACACCCCAACCCTCTTGACGGGAGGAAACACGATCACTGCGCGTCTTGGCGCAAACAAAACATACAGGACGAATACGATCACTGCGTACTCTACCACAAATCCCCACAACATAACGATGACCACGATCACTGCGTGCCCTGCGCCACAACTCTCTTGACAGGAGGAAACACGATCACTGCGCGTCTTGTGCCACAAACAAAACATACAGGACGAATACGATCACTGCGTACTCTTCCGCGAAAACCCCCACAACATAACGATGACCACGATCACTGCGTGCCCTGCGCCACAACCCTCTTGACAGGAGGAAACGCGATCACTGCGCGTCTTGTGCCACAAACAAAACATACAGGACGAATACGACCACTGCGTACTCTTCCGCAAAAACCCCCACAACATAACGATGACCACGATCACTGCGTGCCCTGCGCCACAACCCTCCTGACAGGAGGAAACGCGATCACTGATAACGAGAAAACGCATCGATTATATTGCTAGGTTTCATTAACGTTTTATCGCATATTCACCGTTTTAACACTCGATTTCTCGAGTTTTTCTTACCATTTTGCAGGTACATCATTATATGGAGCTAAATCATGAATTAAGAGCAAAAGGAACAAAAGAAACCATAAAGAGATGAAGAAATGAAGAAGCCTGCAAAAGACTGCATAATTTGTTGCAGTCACGACCGTCACAAGGGTGTCACGACCGTGACACCCCAATTTGAGCCATCACGACCGTAAGAGAGTGGTCACGACCGTGACACTTAAAAACCACAAGTTACGAACGTGAAGACCTTGTCACGACCGTGACAAGGGTAAAATTAGGTTTTTGACTCAGACTACGTCAAGGCATTACGTGAAGACCATTTCTCCTATTGGCATTACTTGAAGACCATTTCTCCTATTTTGTTGCCACGTTCCTGCATTCCTTCCACAAATTCAGCAAGGCCCATGCAACAAAGGTCCAAAAATCCAGCCCATTAAGGATTCTATAAATAGTACAAGTTCTATGAACAAAAGGCACAGAGCATTTTTTATTCAAATTCTTGCGGAAGCTCTGCCGAACTGTATTACGAACCAGCCTTTCTATTCCTGCATTATTTTTAGTTTTCTGTTTCATTTTTTATTGTATCCGAACCCGCCATATAACAATTTCCAACATCAGGAAATTGTTATACATTTATTTGTTTCTAAACCTTCAACATTCGTTTATTTTCAATTTCCGCTAACTCCAAGCTTTCCGGTCTGTGGAAGAAGGAGTCTGCTCGAATATTTGTTAACCAGGTTTTTCATTATATTGCAATTTAATTTAATTATAATGTTTATTTATTTTTCTGCCATGAGTACGTTATTATTAAATTTTCTATCTCTGTCTGGTTCAACATCGATGAGTAGCTAAACACCTTAGGGCGGTATGTAGTTATAACAAACTTAACCGGTAAAATATAACCATAGGCTAAAAATAATTAATCACTTAACATTCTGGCTGATACTTTTTAATTGAAATAGACCTTTTCGTTACGAGAGTAAGAAAAGAGTATTAGGTTAGGTCAAGACCACGAGAGTGTGAGATTTTAACCAGATAGCTAAAGTTAGGCATTTAAATTAAACACAGCGAGAGCGCTTTAAGATAAATTAGAATTACTTAGTTTCCAAAAATTACCTCTAAACACTTATGGGCTAGCGAGAGCAGGCATAGGGCTTTAGGGATAAGATCTGATATAAGACCACGAGAGTGTGAGTTGAGGGTATTTAAACTGGTAATCTCTACCGAATAGATTAAGTGAACACCTTTATAAGCCTAGGTTAGATTGACCCACCTAAGTTAGTATAATTACATACCGACCGCCTTAGTATTACTTTATTAAAACTTAAATTTAATTCCGCCTTTAATAGTCTTAAAAATCAACAAAAAATCGTGACAACCATTCGCCTTAGCTAAACTAGAAGTTCATCTAGCACTAAGTAACCATAGAATCCCTGTGGATCGATAATCTTAAATATTACTTCGATAGGATGTGCACTTGCAGTAAGATACCGCTAGACGCATAAGTAGACACGTCTTTAGCCCATCATGTTTTTGGCGCCGTTGCCGGGGATTCCTTAATTTAGTTACTAGTGCATTTAGGTAGCATTGTCTAGACTAAGGTATCAACTATTTAATTTAATCTAATCTCCGAGTGTATGCCAAGTACTCGCTCTAAAAGCGAAGACTTGCAACCTCTAATCCCTGAATCGGAACGCTTCTTACACGTAAGAAGACGTATATTCGATTTCGAAAATAATTACAATATTCCAGATCTTCAATTAGATCCGCCTAAACCAGTCGTAAAATCAAAGGACGCAGAGATGGCTGAAGAACAGACTCATCCACTCAAGTATTACGCTAATCCTTCGCAAGCTGAACCGCATTTAAGCATTGCAGCGCCGGCTATCAACCGAAATGATTTCGAACTAAAACCTTCGTTGATATCAGCCGTGCAACAAAATCAATTCGCCGGAAATCCTACCGAGGATCCGAATCTTCATCTTTCGATCTTTGTGCAATATGCAGATACCGTAAAAGCCAATGGAGTTACCCAAGAAGCTACTAGACTACGTTTATTTCCTTTTTCGCTTCGAGACAGAGCAAGAGCTTGGCTTCAATCTCTGCCTTCGAACTCAGTAACTACGTGGGAAGAACTTAAGAGAGTTTTCTTGAATAGGTATTTTCCACCTAGCAAGACAGTTATGCTGAGAGTTCAGATCAACGGATTTAAGCAAAGAGAAAGTGAATCATTATTCGAAGCTTGGGAACGCTATAAGGATCTACTGAGACTTTGTCCACATCATGGATTAATAGAATGGATGGTCATCCATACCTTCTATAATGGACTCTTGTACAATACAAGAATGACAATTGACGCCGCCGCGGGTGGTGCATTGATGGACAAAGAATATAATGATGCCTATGCACTTATCGAAAGTATGGCTCAAAATCATTACCTTTGGGGAAGCGAGAGAGTCGCAACTGAGAAACCAACAAAGGGAGGTATGTACGAAGTAAGTAGTATGGACCAAGTCAATGCGAAGTTTGACCAACTAAGCCAAAAGATCGATAACTTGGCCATAACACCTACAGCCACCGTGGCTGCAGTAACACCTAACTGTGAGTTATGTGGAGTCCCAGGACACGAAGTTTCTGATTGTCAACTATTGGCAGGAACTCCCACTGATCAAGTGAATTATGCTCAAGGAAACCCTTACTCAAACACATACAACCCAGGTTGGAAGAATCATCTGAACTTCTCCTATAAGAATAACTATGCTTATTACGCACCAGGTCAAGCACCAGCTACATCACCAGGATATCAAAAGACTGCTCCTAATATCCCTAGAAAATCGAACCTTGAATTGATGATGGAGAACTTTATAGCTAACCAATCTCAAACAAACAAGGACTTCTTAAACCAAAACATTCACACTAGTGAGCAGATTAAACAATTAGTGAGCAAAGTAGATGCATTAGCTACACATAACAAAATGCTTGAAACTCAGATTTCACAAGTAGCTCAACAACAAGCACCTACTGCTGCACCAGCTGGAGTATTCCCTGGACAACCTCAACCTAATCCGAAAGGACATGCTAACGCTGTAATATTAAGAAGTGGCAAGGAACTTGACGGACCTACCGATCCAAGACTTGACAATCCAGCCATGTACCAAAAACCGGATAAACCGACTGAAGTGGTGAATGATCCAGAAGAAAAGGAAGATGACAATCGAGAGGTAGTGGAGAAAGAACAACCTTATGTGCCTCCACCACCCTATAAACCACCAATTCCGTACCCTCAAAGATTAATAAATTCCAAGACGACGGGTCAATTTAAGAAATTTGTCGAACTTCTGAAACAGTTGAATATTACTATTCCATTTACAGAAGCAATTACCCAAATACCCTCGTATGCTAAGTTTTTAAAAGAAATCTTATCCAATAAGAAAAAGATAGAGGATAACGGAACAGTTACACTTACTGCCGAGTGTAGCGCCATAATTCAGAATAAAATGCCTCCTAAGCTAAAAGATCCAGGAAGTTTCTCTATACCCTGTGTAATAGGAAAATTCGTCATTGACAAAGCTCTATGCGATTTAGGAGCCAGTATCAGTGTTATGCCCTTAACGATTTGCAAAAGGCTAGACATGGGAGACCTAAGACCAACTAAAATGTTTGTTCAACTAGCCGATCGCTCTGTTAAATATCCTGTAGGCATACTAGAAAACGTCCCAGTACGTATAGGACAATTCTACATCCCTACTGATTTTATAATCATGGACATCTCTGAAGACTCCACTACACCTATCATACTAGGAAGACCATTCTTAGCTACCGCCGGAGCTATAATAGACGTAAAAAGAGGAAAGCTAACCTTTGAAGTAGGTGAAGAGAAAGTTGAATTTATTTTAACACAATTCTTACAATCACCAGCTATAGAGGATACATGCTATCTATTGGACGTAATTGACGAATGTGTAAGAGAAATGGAACTGAAAGAGACCACTTATTCTGAAATAATGAAAATTCAAATCCCTCCGATTTTCGAAGATGATAATTGGCGAAAACCGTATCAGGATGATAGTCTAATCGAAAGTTTAGCACTTACACCGGATCCCATGCCAAGTAAAGATAAACCTACATTAGGATTAAAAACTTTACCTCATAACCTAAGGTACGAATTCTTAGACGTTGAATGTAAAAGACCAGTTATAGTAAATTCCAGTTTAGGAACTATAGAAACAAAGAAACTTTTAGATGTCTTGAAGAAATACCCAACTGCATTAGGATATAACATATCTGATCTCAAAGGAATATGTCCTTCAGTTTGTATGCATCGTATTCTGCTAGAAGAAGATTGCAGAACCTCCAGAGAATCTCAAAGAAGAATTAACCCAACCCTTAGCACTATAGTAAAAGAAGAAGTTAAGAAATTATTAGATGCCGGGATAATATATCCAATCTCTGATAGTGAATGGGTTAGTCCAATACATGTAGTGCCAAAGAAAGGAGGTATCACTGTTGTGAAAAACGCTCAAGGCGAATCGATATCGCAAAGAGTAGTGACGGGATATAAAGTGTGCATAGATTATCGTAAACTAAACAAAGCCACTCGAAAAGATCATTTCCCACTACCTTTCATAGATCAAATGTTAGAACTATTAGCCAAGCATTCTTACTTCTGTTATCTTGACGGTTACTCAGGATTTTTCCAAATCCCTATCCATCCTGATGATCAAGAGAAGACTACATTCACATGTCCTTATGGAACATTCGCTTATAGGCGAATGCCCTTTGGATTATGCAACGCTCCTGCAACCTTTCAAAGATGTATGATGTCAATCTTCGCAGATTTTATAGACAACATCATGGAAGTGTTCATGGACGACTTCTCTGTATGCGGGCAAAGTTTTGAAGGATGCTTATCGAACTTAGAAATGGTGTTAGAAAGGTGTGTAAAAGTAAATCTCGTGCTTAACTGGGAGAAATGTCATTTTATGGCAAACGAAGGAATAGTATTAGGTCATGTAATATCCGACAAGGGAATTGAAGTTGATAAAGCTAAGATTGAAGTAATAAAAGATCTTCAACCCCCTAAAACCGTTCGAGAAATACGAAGCTTTTTAGGACACGCCGGTTTTTACCGACGATTCATCAAAGATTTCTCGAAAATCACTAAACCTCTTACTGGTTTATTAATGAAAGACGCTGAGTTCATATTCAATGAAGATTGTCTTAAAGCATTCGAAACTCTAAAAACAGCCCTCATCACCGCACCAATCATGCAACCCCCTGACTGGAGATTACCTTTTGAAATCATGTGCGATGCGAGTGACTATGCTGTAGGCGCAGTTCTAGGCCAGAGAAAGGAAAAGAAACTTCATGCGATTTACTATGCCAGTTGAACCTTAGATTCTGCTCAGATGAACTACGCTACTACCGAAAAAGAATTGTTAGCAGTTGTCTTTGCGCTTGACAAATTCCGTTCTTACCTAGTAGGAGCGAAAATAATCATTTACACAGACCATGCTGCTATCCGATATCTATTAACTAAGAAAGATGCTAAACCAAGACTCTTAAGATGGATTTTACTCTTACAAGAGTTTGATCTAGAAATAAAAGATAAGAAAGGTACTGAGAACGTCGTAGCGGACCATTTATCTAGAATAGAAGGTATTAAACCCGAACAAGTGCCGATTAACGATGATTTTCCGTATGAACAGCTGATAGCATAAATAGGAAGCGACCTAGCTCAGTTAGATATAAATGAACCAGAATCCGTGGAAACAATCCAGACAACTGTAGGACTGCCATGGTACGCTGACATTGTCAACTACCTAGCCGCAGGAGCTCTTCCACCCGATCTAACCTATCAGCAGAAAAAGAAATTCTTTCATAATCTGAAACATTACTATTGGGATGAACCATTATTGTTCAAAAGGGGACCAGATGGAATCTTTCGCCGATGTATTCCCGAAGAAGAAATAGAAGATGTCATTGCTCAATGCCATTCATCTCCTTATGGTGGACATGCAAGCACTTCCAAGACTTGTGCAAAAATCTTGCAAGCCGGCTTATTCTGGCCTAATCTATGGAAGGATGTCCACATCGCTGTTATAAATTGCGATCGGTGTCAACGCACTGGCAATATTTCAAGAAGAGATGAAATGCCTCAAAAAGGAATTTTAGAAGTAGAAATCTTTGACGTCTGGGGAATAGATTTCATGGGACCATTCCCATCATCTTTTGGTAATAATTACATACTCGTAGCTGTTGATTATTTTTCGAAATGGATTGAAGCCATAGCTTCTCCTACAAACGATACACGAGTAGTAATAAAGCTTTTCAAAAATATAATCTTTCCCAGATTTGGTGTGCCTAGACTCGTCATAAGTGACGGTGGCTCGCACTTCATTTCAAAAATCTTTGACAAATTACTATCTAAATATGGAGTAAGACACCGTGTGGCTACACCATATCACCCACAAACAAGTGGACAAGTCGAAGTCTCAAACAGAGAAATTAAACAAATCTTAGAAAAGACTGTCGCCATATCTCGGAAAGATTGGGCATCTAAACTTAATGAAGCTTTATGGGCTTATAGGACCGCTTACAAGACACCCATAGGTACTACACCTTTCAAACTAGTTTATGGAAAATCTTGTCACCTCCCAGTAGAACTAGAACACAAAGCTTATTGGGCGATCAGAACTCTCAATATAAACTATAATGCTGCAGGAGAAAATCGAATCCTAGACATTAACGAATTAGAAAAATTAAGGTTAGATGCATATGAGAATGCTAAGATATATAAAGAAAGAACTAAGCGATGGCATGATAAACGCCTATCTAGGAAAGAATTTAGTGTGGGAGACGTTGTACTCCTCTTTAATTCAAGACTTAGGCTCTTTCCTGGAAAATTAAAATCTAGATGGTCAGGACCCTTTGAAATAACTAAAGTATTCCCGAGTGGAGCAACAAAAATTAAGGGTAGGAATAGTGAACCATTCATAGTAAACGGACAACGTTTAAAACATTATCATAAAGTTGAAAATAGAGATTATGCGAATAATCTAAAGCTTTTAGAATTGTCCACTAATTCCCCTGATTAATCTAAACCTAAGCATTACGTCAGGCTTTTGACGATAAAAACAGCGCTTAGTGGGAGGCAACCCATTTACTTATTTAATTATTTAAACTATTCTTTTCTTTTAGCATATTGTTATTTATCGTTTTACTATTTGTTTAATTGTTTTGTCATTTTATAGTTTTATTTTATATTACTATTATTGCCATTACATTATGCATTTCATTTTCTTATTTTTATCTTAAATCACTTTTTACAGATTTTCTAAAGTCTTTTCCACTTTCCTTCTTCCCCTGATTTGTTTCTCCAATATTTGCACTGACCATGGCTAACCAACCAATTAACCATATGGAAACCAAATTTAGAGGTAGGAACCAAAGAATGAAGTTTGAAGAGTTATCACAGAGGCAAATGGATTTGACCCTGTACCCGGATGATAAGATTATGGAAACCCTAGGTATACATGATAGTGTCATGTACTTGTTAAACCGACTCGGATGGGAGAATGCATTGATCCAACATAAGTTTGTGACTTACCGCGAGCTCACCCTTGAGTTCCTTAGCTCCTTAATTTACCTACCTGAGCGCGGTTTTGGATTTAGGAAAGGATTTATTAGTTTCCGCCTATTTGGAATAGAATATGACTTTAACCATAAAGAACTAGCTGACTTGTTAGGATTCCCTAGTGGACCATTTGCTTTTACTACCACACAGGTAGAATTGATGGATATTGAGCTAGATTTCTTTTGGGGAACTTTAACCGGAAACTACCACCCTGAACCAAATAACATGAATAATGATGAGATCCATAATCCTGCTCTCCGTTACTTCCATAAATTCCTTGCCCACACCTTCTTTGGAAAAGAAGAAAACATTACCGGAGTTTCTAAAGATGAAATATTTATTATGTCATGTTTCACTAATGGACAACCTGTTAATGGTGTACCTTTCATGATGCAAACCTTCACCCGTATCCAAGAAGAACCTGAATTACCTATATTAGTAGGAGGTCTTGTAACCATGATTGCTGATGCCATAGGACTTAGGTACCAACTGGACAGGTGCAACCGTCTAGGAACAACCCGCCCTATGAATCTTAATTTCTGCTTCAATAGAAATATCATAAGGAATTTAGGACATCCACCTTTTGAGTACCTAATCCGGAACGAAGTAGTAACCCTGTTCACATTGCCTAACCATGCTAGAGTAAGTGTTCACAATAAGGATAACTGGCTTTATGAGTTAAACCCACCTGATTATCCATCTACTCCTGAAACACCTCAGTCTTCCAAGATAAAAGATGATATAATGACCGATGTCGAAACTGACCCTGAGACACCTCCTGGTTACCATGACATTGACCACACTGAAGAAGTACATGAAACCCCTGAAGTGAATCAAGGAGATTATGCTAACAACTTACAAAACATCATGAACACTCTCAATGCTTACCAAACTGACATTAATTTATTTAAAGAAGACATTAAGAGCATGCGATTGGACATTATAGGATTGACTGACATAACCTGCGAACAATTTTATCACTTGAACTCCGCCATCGAAGACTTGAAGAAACGCTTTTGAAAATGCTATAAGTGATTTAGTTTATTTTTCTCATTGTTTTCGTTTCTAGTTAGATTTATTTTTCGCAACAATTTCATACCGTAATTTCCGTTTATGTAACTTCATTTTCAATTACTTTATGCAATGCACCTTTAATTCCAAAATTTCTCCATTTTTAGCAATTTATATATTTTTCATTCTATGTACTGTTATGCTTGCATTATTTCATATTATATACAATCTCTCATGCCATGCAAGTTAGTATAGTACTGTGTTGAAATTATATACTATATGGTGTTTATAATTTAATATGAGTGTTAGTGAAGAAAATACATTATTATAAACTATGTGAATTAAGTGAGAAAATGTTTTTCTGGAAATTATTCAACGAAGCGTGCCCTCACGGTCGTCATACCCATCTCACGATCGTGACGTGCTTAAATAGCGTGTTGTTGCACCCCAAAATTTGACCAACAATTATTCATCCATCAAGTGCTTGAAAGTGGATACCTTCATCAGAAAGTTCAAGAGATCCTCAGAGGAATTGGTTGAAACCAAAGTTGTGTGCTTCATAGCTTGAGAGTTGTGGGTGCTCCTCAGATGATTCTGAGACTTTGAGAATGAACTGGGTGCTTTGAGAAAGTGTATGAGATGTCTTGATAGCCATCATGAAGCCCAGGGAGGTCATTATGCAAGAATTCAGGAGATTCAACCATGAATGGTAGAATTAGGGTTTTGACTGAGTCAACCCTAGATTAACTGAAGTTTTGGAGAAGATTGAGACCCAATCCAAGGGCCATGAGATCATGGAATGATGTATGGAGATGTTATAAAGATGATTCCTAGACCAACTCATCATGATTGAGGAGTTTGAGAAGTTTTAAGCCAGGGTTTCTAAGGATGTCAGTGAAAAAACCCTAGTTTGATCCCTATCTTCCAGGCAGTTTTAGCTCAAGATGTGATTGATATCTCATCTTCCCCACAACATGAATGTTGTAGAGCTTGTTCTTAGCTTTAATTTGAGTTGTAGAAGTCCTTGATAGGAGTTGCAGAGCTCAAGTTATGGTTTTGACAAATTACAGGTCAGCTGAGGTGTGTGAATCTGGGTCCTTGAAAGTCACCCAACTTGCAGACAACTTTTGCCCTAGTAGTATGATTCCTATGATTTCTTGGTCAACATGAATGTTGGAGGGCATCTTCTTAGCTTTAATTTTAGTGGTAGAAGTCCTTGATAGGATTTGTGGAACTCAACTTATGGTTTGAACAAGACAGGGCTATTTTGGTCATTTGTCAATTATAGGTCATTTTAGCCAATGCCTAAAACTCCTATTTCCAAGCCTCAAATGGAAAAACTCAAAACATGAAAGTTGTTCAAAATGTGATTTTAAGTCTAGAAAGAAGGTCACAAATTGTTGGAAAAGCTCATAGCATGAAGTTGCATGATTGGTCAAAAATGAACTAAAAATGGCATATAAGTTTGAAAAGTTGAATTTGAAAATTGGTTTGGAAGATCTAGGAATCCAAAATAGGTCATCCAATATATCATTTTGATTGGAAACATCATTTTGAGAACATTGGTTCAGATAGAATTTTGATTTGAGGCTTTAAAATGGGTGATGCTTTGTTATTTTGTTACTTGCATTTGAAGTCACCCTTGGAAATCCTAACACAAGGCAAGGAAAAAGCTTGTAATGGCTTATAACACTTCAATATGCCATATGAGGAGATTTTAGGGTCATTTTGCAAGACTTAATGCATAGTGCATGAGATTTTCAAGTTATCATCACATGACATTTTCAAACACTTTCTAGATCTTTCTAGATGAATCCAAGAGTTTCCATCCATCATTATAAAAAGAGTGAATCACAAGGAGGAAAAGGTTGGTGATAGCAAGAGGATTCAGAGGGGAGAGAAAGAGAGAAGCAGCCATTGAAGAAGTTTCTTCACATTGAAGCAATTCTGATTTCCTTCCATTGTAGATCTTCCCCTTCATCACAAGTGCAAACAGAAGGCTATTGATCATCCAAGGACCATTTGGAGGAAGTTTCAAGGCCTGAAAGCAGCCACACGAGTCTCCACCATAACCTCTTGACAGGTTCTTTCTCATCACCATTCTCTTAAGTTATGTAGTTTTAATTAGCTTTATAGGTCTAGAACTGGTGCATTAGGTTAAATGATGAAGTTCTGAGAATTAGAGCCCGATCCATGGTAGTTGATGGCAGGGTCAAGAAAATTTGATCTCCAAGAATTAGCTGGTTTGTGAGTTTCAGTTAGCAAGAACTAGCTTAGAATGGTTAGGGTATTGTGTAGAACAACTGTATGCCACTGGATTCAAGGATTATGGAAGGTTGGTATCAGGTGCACATGGTTGAACCCTGATCTTGCGAGCTTCTGTGGGGGTGATCTAGAGAGAGTTAGGGAAATTGGTACGTATGGTTGTGTTCCCCTGGATGAGTAGATAATCTTTCGTTTTGGAATCGTGGAATTTCATCCACTGAGCAGAGAGAACAAGACGGTTGAATTCGTGTGCATGAAGCGGGTGAGTCTGAAAACCCTAAGTCATTTTGGGGACGATGACCAGCGTCCATTGGATTAGCTTGACTGGTTGACCTATTCATCTCAATCTACGGCCCAGATCAATCCAAGAAAACGGAGGGAAAATTCAAACAGCCAGACGATGCCGTTTCAATTAGTGAACGCGTCTGGGCTTGATGGGTCCAATGTGCTACGCGCACCCCCCCTTGATTCAGCCCAAATGAAATGAACTGCCTATCCCTTCTATTGCCACCCCCCTCCCTTTTATATTATTTTTATTTGTTTTATATTTTTGCAATCTTATAAAATCCATAAAAAATGATAAATGATGATTTTTTACTCATTTTTTTTCTAGGTTTAGATAATTTTGTGTAGAAAAATATAAAAATAAAAATGAAATTTTATTTTTAATGTGGAATTTTTAGTGATATTTTCTTGTAAATAGTGTATTTTATCTCTTTTAGTTTGTACCTTATCTTGCAAGAATTGTTTTAGGACCTTCCCTTAGGTTTTTTAATTCATTCTTTTTTGTGTAATTAGATATTGAACCCTAGTTCCATGTAGGATTTATCCCTTAATTTTAGAAATTAATTTTGATTAGTTTAGATAGTTGAACTTAGGATAGTTTAATTAGGGTTTTTAGGTAGTATACTTGAACTTCAACATTTTATTTTTGGGGTTTTTAGGCCAAATTAGTGTATGGGGAATATATGGGACTTAAGGGTAGTTAAATAGGATCCCCTAGAATTTATATTAGGAATTTGTATGGTATTTTAGTATTTTTCATTGATTTTTGAATTGAATGTTGTTTGTGTGGCCTTTAGGGCTAGTTTAGTTTTGTTTTGCCTTGCTTTGGGGTTGTTGTTGGCTTGAGGAGCCTGGGCATCATGTGAAGACCTTGTGAAGAGCTTGTGAATCATCCTTGAAGACTTGAAGACCTTGGAGAGGAGCTTAGCTTTTGTTTTGTTTTGTTTATAGGATCATGGCATAGGCAGAGCCCTAGATAGAATATTTTGTTCAATAAACAAGGAGTGTCTTGTTCACCTCCTTTCTTCTCTGTGACATAGAGTCCCTTAAGGGTATTCACCTCTCTCCTTTGGAGGGATTAGTGACCTTGCCCTATAAGGTAGAACTTTGAGAGAGCCTTTCCTTTGATGTTAAGTCCTCAATGGCATCCTTTGGAAGTCAGTGAGTACTGTAACATCCCCGCCTCATCTTGTTAACTGAATCTTGTTTGCTGGAGCATTGAAGCCATTGAAGATAGAAGCTGAAGCTTTGAAGAGGATGATTCCTTGAAGATTATTGAAGTCTGAAGACTCTGTGAAGATCAAGTTGATGTCTGAAGATCCCTGAAGATAGTGAAGCTTGAAGATAGAGCTGATCAAAGGAGCTGAAGCTCAAGGGAGAAGATGAGTTGATACTCATGTTGTAGGGTTGATACCTGGAAAGCAAGTGATCTCTGAAGTCTGAAGACTGGGTTGCTGCTGGAGGAGCTGAGGCTTTCTTCTGTTTTCTTTGATGTATTGTGTGTTTTTTCTGATTTGTCTGCTGCATTAGATTAAGCACATTTAGAATAAGTTCAGTCTAAGAGCATGAGTGCATCTGATTGTATTGTTATTGCTTGGCTTTGCTTGCGGGTATTCGGTAGAGCCCAGCTCCCTTGCCCATGTGTTTATTTTGCTTGATAGCATGATGTCATTTTCTGTCTGTATGATTACAATTTACTGTTTTTGCTGGATGGCATGTTGTTTATTTCAGTATGATTACTGTTATTTCATGACTGGCTTGAGGTCGAGACGAGCTTGTGGAGGCTGAAGCCCCACACACATTTCCTCCCTCACTTGCATTGCATGCATTCTACTGTTAAAGCTGATGCTTTCGTCTGTTTTGGTGTATCATTGACATGATCCCTTAGGACTCTCATTTCCTTTGATAAGGATTTGATGATAGACTTTTAGGTTGAAACCTATGCATGACAACATCTAGGAGTTCCCTGTTCAAACCTCAACCATAGGATGAATCCATGGCATGATAACAGTAGGACTTGATAGTCTCCCTCCTAGTTGGGCCTGTTCTCTTCTCATCTCGAAACAGTTTAAGATACAGTAATCATGAATGATTTCTTTCGTACGTTACGAGCCTTAAGCTATCTGAGAAAGGATTATGGGAGAGCTTCTTTTCCACAGTCTGGATGTTTAGTATGGTACCCTTTGGGTGACATGCGACGCATTCACTCTCAGGTCATAGTCTCTAGTGCGGTTGAAATCGCAAACATAATAAAAAACACTTCTTTTAGGAGATAACCCATAGTTTCCCGAACTACGTTTGCTCTGATCTTTCATACCAGATGAAAGTACGTAGGCATAGGATGCGACATCCTAGCGAGCAACCTTCAACCTTTCCCCGTAACCCGTAGTTGGCCGAACTACGTTGACTCTGATTTCTCATTCTCTGATGGGAATACGTAGGCATAAAGTGCGATGCTTTGCCGAGTCATTTTTCTTTTCTTTTTCAGCCAGCCTTGATAGGTAGATAGATTATAACCAACCCGTCCAAGTAAACAAACAAGCGAGGATCCCGTCGAGTACGACGGACGTGAGGGGTGCTAATACCTTCCCCTTGCGTAACCGACTCCCGAACCCAGACAATGGTTGCGATGACCTTGTCTTACCCTTATTCATCAGGTTTTTTCCGATCGTTTCCTTTCCCGCTCTGAGGGATAAATAACGAAAGGTGGCGACTCTTCTGTCATGCCGGCACCTTATTTTCGCGCAAGCGACAGCTGGCGACTCTGCTGGGGATTCTTGATGGTTTCCTAGGGATCCAACGTCCCGAAAGCGAGTCAATTTTGGGATCCAACGTCCCTTAAGTGAGTCAATCCTATCGTTTGTGTGCTTGCTTGTTGGGTTGCGTTTATTTACCGCATTTTTACTCCTCGCACTTTATTTCCCGCATTTTATATTCAGTAAAATATGATTATTTGTGCTGTTGTGGGATGGGAGTTCTGATTGAGTGAGAAGCCAGACCCAGGCTTGAGTGCACCATAGACTTAGAGTGGAAATTAGTGGGCGCGTGCTTGCTTTGCAGGCACTAGTGTCTCATGAAATCCACGCTCAGACGAGGTTCATCCGGTTGGCTTCACTTTCAACCCTTTGGGTTGAGACGGTTGCTGGTTTGGTGGATTGTCGACTCTGGGGACCGATCATTTGTGATTCAGCTAAGTGAGGCCTCTTCAGGACTTGATGATGCCACTCCTTCTGGGAATCGTATCATCAGTTTTGAAAGTCTGTGACGTTGATGAACGCATAGGATGTCGTACCTTGAGTCAGTCTAGGTCCATACCTGTGAGTGGGACCGGGTTTATTGCAGGAAACTTAGACCTTCAGACTACCTGGTTTTCTTGACAGTGAATCAGTTATGTTGGGTTCTCAGTTGCAGACATGTTCTTGATAGAGCAAGAGGTTTTTGATCAGAGGATCTTGTCGCCGGGTGTTTGTCTGTTCTTGATAGAGCAGGCTTTGATCAGTATGTTATCATCAGTGGTTTGTTCTGGATGGAGCAGATTTTGAGTGAGGTCTGAAGGCCTCATCGGCAGATGTTATTTGTTCTTGATAGGGCAGATTTTGAGTGAGGTCTGAAGATCTCATCAGCAGCTGTGTGTTTGTTCTTGATAGGGCAGATTTTCGATTTGGGGTCTGAAGACTTCAACAGATGTTCCTCGATCTTGCGCCCGGGGTCCTTATTATCAGTCACTTACTCTTGTCAGAGCAGAATTTTGATCTCGATCCTATCAGATGGTTATTCTCAGCAGATCAGATCAGTGGTTTTACACCGGGGTTTCGTCCTCATCAGTGACTGTTGATACCGAATCTCCGCAGCAGCCACCTGGATATATTATTGCATACCTGCATTTTGCATTAGTTTACGCATTCATCTGCATTCCATTAACGTGTGTCTGTGTTGCAGGTACCGTTTCCCCGATCCAGGATTTCCCGTCTCCTACTGTTGTTATGGCTTCTCTCAGGAAGACTGTTGCGTACAGGTTCCCGACCCCCGATGTGTCGAAGCTGACTGGTTTGATAGCCCTGACAGGGGATTCTGTGAAGGATAGGTTCAGGAAGTCTTATGGCAAGTTGCTTAGTCTGGTCTACAAACCTTCTGCGTCTGAGTTGAATGGGTTACATGCTCTTCTGCAGTTTTATGATCCTCCCTTGAGGTGTTTCACTTTTCATGACTTCGTTCTCGCGCCGACATTGGAAGAGTATGCTGATATGTTGGGTGTGCCTATCAAAAGGCAGATGCCTTTTGTCCACATGGATGCTGAGCCTGATCTGGTTAGCTTGGCTTCCTCACTCCATTTGAGCGCTTCTGAGTTAGTGGTGACGAGTTGGAACAAGGTCCCAGGGTTCTCTCTGCAGTTTCTGATAGCTAAGGCTCAACAGTGTGCTAAGGACAAATGTTGGGACGCCTTCAACGCCATCCTTGCTCTATGCATATATGGCATTATCCTATTTCCCAGCATGCCTGATTTCGTAGACTTTGATGCATTCCATATCTTTGCTTCAGGGAATCCAGTCCCTACTCTGATCGGAGACGTTTACCATTCAGTGCATTATAAGAATGAGAACCGGAGAGGGAAGAATGTTTCATGCTGCGTACCGTTGTTGTACAAGTGGTTTGATAGTCATTTGCCCAAGAGGGGTTCTTCTGTCTTGACTGCAGCCACAGCTGAGTGGCCTGAGCGTCTGATGAGCTTGTCGGCAGAAGACATTGTTTGGTTTGTTGACAGAGGCAGGTTAGGCACCGAGATGATCTTCAGTTGTAGTGGGTTTCCTAACGTACCTCTGATAGGTAGGAAGGGTTGCATCAACTACAACCCATCATTGCTAGTTCGTCAGTTTGCATATGCTTTGAGGACTCCACCGAAGGAAGAAGAGGTACGGGAATCTCTGTACCTCACGGGTATTCTAGAGGGGGATTTGTTGTCCAAGCTTCAGTATGTGTGGAACAATATCAGCACGAGAGGAAAGTCTTTGTTGGGGAAGAGCGACAACCAAGCTTACCCTCCTTATTCAGATTGGATCAGAGCCAGAGCCAGCACTATAGGGATGCCATTCCCTCATGTCAGACCGGAGAGTCCTCCACCAGCCGAAGAGCCTACCACTGTGTCCATTCATCAGCACAACCAGGTATTAGCTGAGCGTGATGAACTGAAGAGGGCAAATGCAGAATTAGAGAAGGAGTTAGCTCAGCTTCGAAGTGAGAGGAACGAAGCCGCGCATGCTCTCAAAAAGCAAACAGAGTCGGTGAGCCAGCTGAGTGCAGACTTGGCAAAGCAGATTGCTGATCGGGAACGCTTAGGTCAAGACTTCAGAGCTGCTAATGATGTGCTGGCTACGAAGAAGCAGCATTTGGAGGAAGCATACCGGAGAATATCAAAGTTCGATAAGCATTGGAAGACTTCCATGGCTACCAGGAAAGAGCGAGAAGACAAGCTGATGCTGCGGATTTCTAAGCTAGAGACCGAAGTGAAAGACAGTGAGCGGAGGTTTGATGAAGAGACCGCCCGCAGGTACTCCGCTGAAGCACGTCTCAACAAAACCATTGCTAGCCTGAAGGAGCATAAGCTGATGTTTGAGTCTAAGAAGCGGAAGCTGGAGGATTGCTTTGGCGAAGGCGCTTGGGAGAGTTCAGTTCAGGGGCTTCAGCATACTATCAGGCAGAGGGAACTACTCGTCGAGGGGTTGCTCACTTCGCCAGATCATTCGGAGACAAAGGAGTTATTAGCAGAGTATCGCGCCCGTGGCCGTACTTGACTAGTTATACCCCTGTTGTTTTTGATCTTTGATGTATGCTGACCATCACCAGATTTGTTGGCTGAGGTTATGCTGTTGATTTGTACTCATTGATACTGTGTACTGCCTTGACAGGCCTTTCCATATATATATGAGATTGATGTTTCCATGATTGGACTCGGATTTCTTCTTCCTCTTGTCATTATCAGCACTGGCACTAAGGCACTAGGATCGGGGAAAAATCTCCCACGCACACAGACGCACGCATGCATCTGCATGAAGCATATTTGCATGGTGTATATCTTATTGCTTTTCCTAACCTTTATTCTTGACAGGTTTTTCAGGTTCCGCGCTGCTTCCGATCTCCAGGATTGATCAAAGACTCATCCACCGCTACTCAACTCGCGCTAATCAGACGAGAATCATGGACCAGGTACAGTTAGATGTTCAAGAGCTCCGTGAGCAGATGGATCGTTTTATGGAGCTGATGCAGGTGGTCGCGAATGGTCAAGATCAGCTTCGTACTCTGGTTCAACCTCTGATCTCCAGGGTTGACAGTAATGGCATACTTCACGGAGGGGCCGTGCCTACTCCTCCTCAAGGGGATACTCCACAGAACGTTGTTCCCACCGCCGGGGGCAACGGCAGTGCTAACGGCAATCTGATGACTAATCTCGGACTCAACGCGGCTGGCGCCGTCAATGGTAGTTTGGGAGCCAATGTTAACATGGGGCCGGTCAACGGCAATGCTGGTGCAGGAAATTTGGTGGTGCCTCAACCGTGGCTGGAGGACCATCAGGATGACATATTCTCCCAGAGAGGTATAGAGGCAGAGTTGAACGCCGAGGCTCGACTCAGGTTCAAGGCGCTGGAAGACAAGATGAGAAGCATAGAAAATCAGAACACATTGGGCGTTGACATGTCCAACCTCGGGTTGATTGCTGACTTTAAAGTACCCCACAAGTTCAAGGTGCCCACCTTTGAGAAGTATAAGGGCACCACTTGCCCCCGGGTCCACCTCCGATCTTATTATAGAAAGATGTCCGCTTATTCTGACGATGAGAAGCTGCTGATGCACTTCTTTCAGGATAGTCTTTCTGGGCCATCGCTCGAATGGTATATGGGCTTGGAGCCCGCTGCTGTGCGCACCTGGAAAGAGCTTGCAGAAGCGTTTGTTCTCCACTATCAATATAATAGCGACTTGGCTCCCAACCGAGTTCAGCTTCAGAATCTCTCACAGCGGAACAATGAAAGCTTCAAAGAATACGCCCAGCGGTGGCGTGAATTGGCTGCCCGGGTACAACCGCCGATGGTTGAGCGTGAGTTGGTACAAATGTTCGTGGCTACCCTTCCCGGAATCTACTATGAAAAGCTGGTCAGTGGCATGTCTGGAACATTCTCGGCTCTCATCACTTTGGGCGAGCACGTTGAGAACGGTATAAAGATCGGAAAAATTCAGGGCGAATCATCCTCAGCTGGAGGAGGTAGCAAGAAACCCTATACTGGCAAGCGTCGAGAGGGAGATGCCAGTGCTGTCACTAATGCTAGGAGAAAGGGCAAGGGCCCTCAGCCTCAGATTGCTAGCATAAACATTCCAGCTGCTCCGCCGCAGCCGCAACAGCAGCAGCCTCAGCAGCAGAATCAGCAGGGGTATAAAAGATATCAGAATCGGGCTCCTATGGCAAACCGTCATTTTGAAACTCCACCTATGTCATATGCACAGCTTCTGCAAACTTTGCTGCAGCTCCAATTAGTTCAAAAGAGGGCGTTGGCTCCCTTAACAGGGGCACCACCACCGGGGTATGATGCCAGTGCTACTTGTGAATTCCATACCGGGGCACCTGGCCATACGATTGAGAATTGTAAAGCTTTTAAGCACAAAGTCCAGGACTTGGTGGACGCCAAGGTTATCAACTTTTCTGACAACGTGCCTAACGTCACCAAGAATCCGATGCCTCATCATAAGGGGGGCGGGGTGAATGCTGTCATCACCGAGGAGAGTGCGGACTTGCTGACTGATGTCAAAGATTTGAAAACTCCACTTAGTTTTGTCAAGGCTAAGTTGCTGAAGAGAGGATTCTTCCCTGGATGTGGAGAGTTATGTATGGCTTGTGCTACACTTCCTGACGGATGTGAGCAGCTGATCGAAGGTATCCAGAGTCTGATGACCGAGGGCATTTTGCAATTCAGCCGGAGCGTTGAAAGTGCATCAGGGGAGGTAGTGCTGAAGCAGGCAGAGGAAGTTGCTACCATTACCATTCCTCGCCACCCTATTACTATTTCTGCGCCTCGTCCGCCTACTATTACCATCACCAGGGCCGGACCAATCCCATTCGAGAGCACCAATGCCGTTCCATGGCATTATGGCGCCGAAGTTTATTGTAATGGTCGGAAGATAGAGCTTGAGCCGTTCGGGTCAACTATGCAGAATCTTACTGAAGTCAGTGGTATCACTAGAAGCGGTAGAGTGTTCGCACCAGCAGAGGTTGCAGCAGAGAAAGTGGTCCGGGCTGACGCTGTGGATAAGGGTAAAGGTAAAGCTGTTGAGGAGGTCCCTGCAGGGGCAGAGAAGGACTTGCTGGTTAAAGATGCCGAAGAGTTCATGCGACTAATCAAGAAAAGTGACTACAAAATTGTAGATCATCTTCATCAGACTCCGTCAAAGATCTCGATCCTTAACTTGTTGCTGTGCTCTGAGGCGCACCGCAATGCATTGCTGAAGGTATTGAATGCTGCATACGTGCCGCAGGAGATATCAGTGAATCAACTCGAGGAAGTAGTAGCCCATGTCAATGCTGGTAATGGGCTGGGATTTACAGATCTGGAGCTGACTCCTAAGGGAAGAGATCACAACAGCGCCTTACACGTCTCAATAGAGTGCAGAGGCACGATTATGTCACATGTCCTGGTGGATACGGGTTCCTCGCTTAACGTGCTTCCGAAGAAGGCACTGATGAAGTTGGATACCCGTGGACTGCTGTGCACGCCCAGTGATCTGGTCGTGAAAGCCTTTGATGGAACCAAGCGCCACGTCTTCGGAGAATTGACCCTGCCAATTCAGGTTGGTCCAGAGACGTTCAATGCAGTTTTCTATATCATGGATATCATGCCCGCCTATAGTTGCCTCTTAGGTCGGCCATGGATCCATTCTGCTGGTGCCGTGACGTCCACGCTGCATCAGAAGCTTAAATATGTTGTTGGGGGCAGCATAGTGACAGTCTGTGGAGAAGAGGACATCATGGTAAGCCACCTGTCGTCCTTTAAATACGTTGAAATGGATGGTGAGATCCATGAGACTCTTTGCCAGGAATTTGAAACCGTCAGGGTGAAAGAGGTGGCTCCTGTCGTCGCAGAGAGGCAAGAGTTGAACCTCTCCTCGTTTAAGGAAGCTAGGGCCGTTGTCGAAGCCGGTCCTACCCCAGGCTGGGGGCATGTTTTGGATATACCAATCAAGCAGGATAAGTTTGGATTGGGATATTCTCCGGAAACTGAAGCTTCATCTTCTTCTGGCAGCTCGTCTCGTGGGAAAGGGCCGATCCTATTCACCAAGGGGGGAGTAATTTTCGATAGCATCAACACAGCGTCGGAGGACAGCGGAGACAGTGATTGCGATCTTGACGCCTGGATTCAACCGAGCAAATCGGGCGAGCGCCTCCACAATTGGACCATCAAGGAGATTATCAAGCTGACAAGTGAAGAGTAATGATTTGCTTTTTACAATCTTTGTACAGCCCTATGTCCTGCCCGAGGCATAGTTGTTTTACTGCCAGGGCCTTGTTGGATTATGTGTATGCATTTTGTTAATAAATAAAAGGCGTTTTCTTCGTAATCAAATATTGTGTTCTCTGTTATTCCTATTTTATGTTTATTTCGAAAAAACAGCAAAATGGCAACGAGGTTCGTGCTAACCTGCATATTCCTGCTTTAAACTTAACCCTTGTTATTGCAGGATCCACGTAACAGACGACATCGACTCTGGACCCTCTACGGCTCACTACGACTTTGATTGCCCGATCTATCAAGCCGAGGATGAGATTGATGAAGACGAAGACCTCCCGGAAGAATTGGCCCGCTTGTTGAGACAAGAGGAGAAGGTTATTCTGCCTCACGAGGAGGATATTGAGATTGTAAATCTGGGTTCTGAGGAGCTCGTCAGAAATGTCAGAGTTGGGGCTGCGCTGCAGAATGATGTCAAGCATAGGCTGGTCGAGATGCTTCGAGAGTATAGTGACGTCTTTGCTTGGTCATATGAGGATATGCCCGGACTCGACACTGATATCGTGGTTCATCGCTTGCTGTTGCGAGAAGATTGCCCTCCAGTCAAGCAAAAGCTCAGGAGGACGAGACCAGACATGGCTGTAAAAATCAAAGAAGAGGTCCAGAAGCAGTTGGACGCGGGATTTCTAGCCGTTACCACTTACCCTCCGTGGGTCGCCAACATAGTGCCTGTACCGAAGAAGGACGGTAAGGTACGCATGTGTGTCGATTATCGGGATTTGAACAGGGCGAGCCCTAAGGATGATTTCCCGTTGCCTCATATCGATGTGTTGGTCGACAATACAGCCCAGTTTTCCGTGTTTTCGTTCATGGATGGCTTCTCCGGCTACAATCAGATTAAGATGGCACCGGAGGACATGGAGAAAACCACGTTTATCACCCCCTGGGGAACTTTTTGCTATAAGGTAATGCCCTTCGGTCTGAAGAACGCAGGGGCCACTTACCAGCGAGCAATGGTAACTTTGTTTCATGATATGATTCATCATGAGATCGAGGTCTATGTTGATGACATGATTGCAAAGTCCCAAACGGAGGAAGAGCATCTGGTCAACTTATTGAAGCTTTTTGAGAGGCTTAGGAAATTCAGGCTGAGGCTGAATCCTAACAAGTGCACTTTCGGAGTGCGGTCCGGAAAGTTATTGGGGTTTATCGTTAGTGAACGAGGGATTGAAGTTGATCCTGCGAAAATAAAAGCTATCCAAGAAATGCCAGCGCCGAAAACAGAAAAAGAAGTTCGTGGTTTCTTGGGCCGAATAAACTACATTGCAAGGTTTATCTCTCAGCTCACGGCCACTTGTGAACCGATGTTCAAGCTTTTAAAGAAAGATCAGGCGATTACTTGGAATGAGGATTGCCAAAAGGCATTCGACAAAATAAAGCAGTATCTTCAAGAACCTCCAATCTTGATACCCCCAGTGGCTGGACGGCCATTAATCATGTACCTGACGGTTCTGGAGAATAGCATGGGGTGTGTTCTCGGTCAGCACGACGAGACGGGCAGAAAGGAGCGTGCCATTTATTATCTGAGTAAAAAGTTCACTGAGTGTGAATCTCGATACTCAATGCTGGAGAAGACGTGTTGTGCATTAGCTTGGGCTGCCAGACGTCTACGACAGTATATGCTCAACCACACCACTATGCTCATTTCGAAGATGGATCCGATCAAGTACGTCTTCGAGAAGCAGGCTCTTTCGGGCAGGATTGCCAGATGGCAGATGGTGTTAACGGAATATGATATTCAGTACGTCTCTCAGAAAGCCATTAAGGGGAGCGTATTGTCTGATTACCTTGCCGAACAGCCAATCGAAGACTACCAGCCGATGAAGTTCGAATTCCCTGACGAGGACATTATGTTTCTCAAAGCGAAGGATTGCGATGAGCCATTGCCCGACGAGGGACCAGATAGGAAGTCTCAGTGGAAGTTGATATTCGATGGAGCAGTTAATTCCTATGGAAGTGGTATCGGGGCTATCATTACGACTCCTCACGGATCCCACATCCCTTTTACTGCGAGACTGACGTTTCCAGTTACCAACAATGAAGCCGAGTATGAAGCATGTATTATGGGTCTAGAAGAGGCAATTGATTTGAGAATCAAGAATCTAGACATATATGGTGACTCAGCGCTTGTGATCAATCAGATCAAAGGGGAGTGGGAAACTCGTCAAGCGAATTTAGTGCCGTACATGAATTATGCCAGGAGGCTGCTTCCTTTCTTCGACCAGGTGGAACTTCATCATGTACCCAGGGCTGAAAATCAAATGGCTGATGCTTTAGCTACGTTGGCTTCCATGTATAAAGTCAATTATTGGAATGAGGCTCCAAGAATTGTACTTTCGCGTCTTGATAGACCAGCATTTATCTTTGCAATCGAGGATGCAACTGACGGCAAGCCATGGTTCCACGACATCCAGACCTTCCTTATGACTAAGGAGTATCCTGCGGGTGCGTCAACCCGGGATAAGAAGACTCTGAGGAGGCTATCTGGAAACTTTTATCTCAATCCTGATGGAGTGTTGTACAAGCGAAATCACGATCTCGTGCTACTCAGATGTGTAGATGAGAAAGAGGCGAGTATGCTCATGGAAGAAGTCCATGAAGGCACATTTGGTACGCACGCCGGCGGGCATGCCATGACGAGAAAGATCCTGATAGCAGGGTATTACTGGCTGACTATGGAGTCGGATTGCTTCAGATTCGCGAAGAAATGTCACAAATGCCAGATTTATGCTGATAAAGTTCATGTGCCGCCGTGCCCATTGAATGTCATGTCCTCCCCTTGGCCGTTCTCCATGTGGGGCATCGACATGATAGGCAAGATCGAGCCCACTGCATCCAATGGTCATCGTTTCATTCTGGTAGCTATCGACTACTTCACCAAGTGGGTGGAGGCAGCCTCGTACGCTAATGTGACCAAGCAGGTGGTAGCTAAATTCATAAAGAGGGACATCATCTGTCGCTATGGAATTCCCGAACGGATCATTACTGATAATGGTTCGAATTTGAATAACAAGATGATGAAGGAGCTGTGCCAGAGCTTCAAGATCGAACACCACAACTCATCTCCTTACCGGCCGAAGATGAATGGCGCTGTTGAAGCGGCCAACAAGAACATCAAGAAGATTGTTCAGAAGATGGTTGTGACATATAAAGATTGGCACGAGATGCTGCCGTTTGCCTTGCACGGTTATCGTACGACGGTGCGTACGTCGACCGGGGCAACTCCTTTCTCCTTGGTGTATGGTATGGAAGCTGTCCTACCGTTAGAAGTGGAGATTCCCTCTTTGCGAGTTTTGGTTGATGTAAAACTCGATGAGGCAGAATGGATTACGAATCGCTTGAACCAGCTCAGCCTGATGGACGAGAAGAGGTTAGCATCGATCGCATTTGGTCGTCTGTACCAAAGCCGAATGAAGAAAGCTTACAATAAGAAGGTGCATCCCAGAAGCTTTCAGACGGGTGATCTCGTCCTGAAGAAAATTCTTCCGCCACACTCCGATCACCGGGGCAAGTGGACTCCGAATTACGAAGGGCCGTATGTCGTCAGCAAGGTCTTCTCGGGAGGAGCTTTGTTGTTATCCACGATGGATGGTGAAGATTTTGCATCCCCGGTGAACGCGGACGCAGTTAAAAAATACTTTGCTTGAAAGAGACCCGCTGGACAAAAAAGAAAGAGTCCAGGCAAAAAAGGGGCATCCCGGCGAACCAAAAACAGAATAAAAGGTTCGGGCAAAAATTAGGGATATATTGAAAAATGTACACCCGCGAAGTCGAAAACCTACACTGGGCGGCTTCGGCAAAAAAGGGTATCCCGGTGAACTGAAAACCTGAAAGGGCGGTTCACGCAAAAGTTAGGGATTGGAATAAGCAAATGACTGCGTTCCGCGTGTGGACTTTCATAGTTTAGTGGTTCGGAAGACCTGAGGGCCGTTTATCTGAATCAATCTCTTCCAAAGCTGAAGCGTCGGAGAGGTATCAAAGTCGAGTGGGTCTTAGAGGGATCAACTCATGGTGTTTGTCTACGCCTCGATTGCCCACATTTGTATATACTGATGTATATTTATGTTTTCTTTTTCGTGCGGCTTCCTCATTCCAGGAGTTTGCCTCTGTTGTAAAACATTTTGCCCATTCAGGGGTTCATCATCAATAAAATGCACATTATTCAGCAATTCTACTTGTCTGTTTAGCATTTATCTGTTTTGTTTACGAATGAAAACGCCGATGTTTTTGATAAAATGCGCATACATAAACTTACGGGCCTAGGCCCATTGATTGTTGAAACAATTGATTAACTGAATATTGTCACGAGATAATAACCTGGATAGAACCCTTTGAGGAGGGAGTCTTGTCTTGTTTGTTTGTGTTGTTGCAGGTGTAGCACCTTCCGGAAGATGTGCAGAGCGCACCCCCGAAGCAAGATTCTTCCCCAGCACCGGGTCACAAGTGCAGATTTCATAGGAATGTTTGGGTACCGAAGCTTGCGTTTTCCCCAGTAAAGTCGCCGAAGTAGGTGCCTCCCCAGCACCGGGTCACAAGTGCAGGTTTCGTAGGGAATTGGTCGTATGCCGAAATATGCAGTAGCTAATGGTGTCAGACTGAAGTCTCCAGTGGAATTGAGATTCCCCACCAGAGTCATGTTCTCTCCTGAAGTTGGATGATTCTCTCTTCCCCAGTAGAATGTTGGTGCAGCTGATGTTGTATTCCCCTGCAGAGTTGTACTCTCCCCCGAAGTCAGATGATTCTTTCTTCCCCGGCGAAATTGAAGTTCCGCATCAGAGTCGTACTCTCCAGTGAAGTAGAATGATTTCTCTCCCCGGCTGAGTCCGCAGAAAAGCAGAATCCTTGGAAGCAGTTGGGACCATGAGTGGATTTTCCCTAGCAGATGTTGAACAGCTGATGCTGCATCTCCCAGAGTCGTACTCCCTTTGGCGAAGCAGAATGACTTCTCCTTCCTCAGCCGAGTTTGCAGATGCCCAGGAGGGCCGAGTCCTTGAAGGTTGATCAGATCATGATTGGTCTTTCCCCAGCGGAGTGTGGAGCAGCTGAAGTTGTTTCCCCACAGAGTGATCATCCCCAGAAGAGTTAGCCGAGACGGCCACGCAGTTCACTCCCGCGATTGACATCGCTTTCCTTCAGCAGGTTCGGGTTCTCGTAGAGCTTCGTCCCTTGCAGCAGTCAGCTGAAGTTGTTTGCCCTGCAGCAGTCAACCGGAAGATCATTTCCCCAGGCGGAGTCCAATTGATATCGGCGTGCCCACGTTCGCCTCAGCAGGATGATTCCTCTATCTGAGTAGTTCTTTCTCCTCGACAGGAGAATTTCCCCCTCAGCATTTATTTTGCGGACGGGATCGCATCATTGTGCATGACTGCATGGCATTTAACATAGCATTTAACACTGCATAGCATTGTGCCTGATTGCATAGCATTGTGCATGATTGCACATCATTTGGCATAGATGCATATCGTTCCCACTGTGTGGGGCATGGTGCCGAAGCATACGCATCATAAGCATGATCTAGGTCATTGTTATTCTTTCCTTACAGGTTTTCAGCCGAAGGATCAGTTGCTCAGGAGGATTCCTGACATTCTCTCCAACGAGGTCGATTTCTTGAGATGATTCCCAAGACCCCGGTGTAATCCCCATAGTCGCTCGCTCAAGATGATTTTTGAGATCCCCAGCGAAGTCTTCAGTTCGAGACGATTCTTGAATTCCTCAGCAGGGTTGTATGCTTAAGGTGATTCTTAAGACCTCTGCGCAAATTTCTGAGTTGTTTGCTTAGGATGATTCTTGAGCTCCCCGGTAGCGTCCCCAGCAAGAGTTGCCCAGGAAGGTCCCTGGAATACCCAGCAGAATGAAGTCTCCAGAATGGTTATCGGTTCAGGATGATTCTTGAAGGTGCCCGACGGATTTGTTTGTTCAAGATGATTCTTGAAGTCCTTAGCAGCGTGATATGTCTGCTCCAACAGTGTTGTCTAATCTGAAGATTGATTTCGTAAAACGCCTGAGGGCGGTATCAGAAGGTTCCTGTGAGCTCAGATGTCCTTGTTGATGAATCAACGTGTGGCTGAAGACAAGGTTCCAAAGTTTGTAGATATACCAAGATGATCCGTGTTGGTCTGAAGACCAAGTCAGTTGCCCTGAGGTGATGATTGATCGCGATCTAGTGAATAGTGTTTCTTCTGACTGAAGTCGAAGATGTTTCTCCAGCTGAAGCGGAGTTTTGCCTGAAGGAAAAGTGTTTGAATCCCCGTAGAGTCATGAATGGCTCAGGATACCATTTCTCTGACTGAAGTCATAGATTTCCCAAGCTGAAGCGAAGGTGCCTGAGGGCAAGGTTATCCCCAAGGTCATGAATGACCTAGGATTCATTTTTTCGGACTGAAGGCCGAAGTATATCCCTGACTGAAGTCACGGATGCTCTATAGCAGAGGCGGAGTTGCCTGAAGGCATATCCATGTATCCTTGAAGGCCAAGGACCTTTTCTTTAGACTGAAGTCGAAGATGCCTCCTGCAGAGTTGCCGACGGGCAAAGTTTACATCCTTGAAGGCCAAGGATGTTCTTCCTAGCTGAAGCTGGAATCGCCGACGGGCAGGGTTTCATCTATCTTCAGAAGAACTTGAAGATTCTCCAGCGGATCTGGAGTGGCCAGGGGCCAGGGTTTCATCTATCTTCAGAAGAACTTGAAGATTCTCCAGCGGATCTGGAGTGGCCAGGGGCCAGGGTTCCATCTATATTCGGAAATACTTGAATATTTTCTCCAGCGGATCTGGAGTGGCCAGGGGCCAGGGTTTCAAATATCTTTAGTGTTGAAGTTCTACAGTGGGCAGTGTGCAGTAGTATTCCGACGTTCGTTATGGTTCTGAGGGTGAACCCCAAATCAGAGTGAGCTCGGTTAAGTCTCTCATTCCCAGCCGAGTAGCTTCAAATACGCAAGTGTACCTTTTGCATCATTTGTCCAGCGGCGAGGTTGGATGTTTGTTCGACGGCGAGGTTGAACGTTTCGATTTGATGGCGAGGTTAAATCATCATTTGTCTGGCGGCGAGGTTGGATGTTTGTTCGACGACGAGGTTGAACGTTTGGATTTGACGGCGAGGTTAGATCATCATTTGTCCGGCGGCGAGGTTGAACGTTTCGATTTGACGGCGAGGTTAAATCATCATTTGTCCGGCGGCGAGGTTGGATGTTTGTTCGACGGCGAGGTTGAACGTTTAGATTTGACGGCGAGGTCAGATCATCATTTGTCCGGCGGCGAGGTTGGATGTTTGTTCGACGGCGAGGTTGAACGTTTGGATTCGACGGCGAGGTCAAATTATGTTTGTTTGACGGCGAGGTCAGACTCTTTAAATCCCCAGTAAAGATGATGTTTGTACGACGGCGATGTCGAGTGTCTCTAAAAGGATGTTTGTTTCCGACAGCGATGTCAGATTCAGTTTTCCAGCGGCGATGTTGGGCGTGCCAAGTTGATCCAGTCTTCTGACGGCGATGTTAGGTGATGCAGATCCTTTAGTTCTCCAGCGGCGATGCGGGGTACTTGGTTGAGAGATGTATTTTCTCCAGCGGCGATGTTGGATATTTTGGTGATTCAGGTTTAGGTCTCCGGCGGCGATGTTGGACGCTTGTTTCCCCGAGTTATGGTTGTTCTTGACGGTAATGTCAGGTGATTTGGTGCTCCAGCGGCGATGTTGGGCGTTCCTCAGAATCTTGTTTGACGATAATGTCAGATAGTTTAGTCTTCCAGCAGTGATGTTGGGTATTGTGGTTGTCTGAAGATGATGTCAGAAGAAGTTAATATGGATAACTGACGGCGATGTCAGATCGATATTTCTCCAGCTAGTTGTTGTGCAGCTAGCATTGCAATATTCGAAGATTTGTTCCCCGCAGAGTACCGTGTGCTCGGGCAGTTGGCAAATTTTCGGGTTTACCGGTATTCAATCGTCTCGCACCTTGATTGGTTGAGAGCCGTTCGCTTCTCACCCAGTCAGGTTCAAGCCGTTTGAATAGGGGCAGCTGTTGCACCCCAAAATTTGACCAACAATTATTCATCCATCAAGTGCTTGAAAGTGGATACCTTCATCAGAAAGTTCAAGAGATCCTCAGAGGAATTGGTTGAAACCAAAGTTGTGTGCTTCATAGCTTGAGAGTTGTGGGTGCTCCTCAGATGATTCTGAGACTTTGAGAATGAACTGGGTGCTTTGAGAAAGTGTATGAGATGTCTTGATAGCCATCATGAAGCCCAGGGAGGTCATTATGCAAGAATTCAGGAGATTCAACCATGAATGGTAGAATTAGGGTTTTGACTGAGTCAACCCTAGATTAACTGAAGTTTTGGAGAAGATTGAGACCCAATCCAAGGGCCATGAGATCATGGAATGATGTATGGAGATTTTATAAAGATGATTCCTAGACCAACTCATCATGATTGAGGAGTTTGAGAAGTTTTAAGCCAGGGTTTCTAAGGATGTCAGTGAAAAAACCCTAGTTTGATCCCTATCTTCCAGGCAGTTTTAGCTCAAGATGTGATTGATATCTCATCTTCCCCACAACATGAATGTTGTAGAGCTTGTTCTTAGCTTTAATTTGAGTGGTAGAAGTCCTTGATAGGAGTTGCAGAGCTCAAGTTATGGTTTTGACAAATTACAGGTCAGCTGAGGTGTGTGAATCTGGGTCCTTGAAAGTCACCCAACTTGCAGACAACTTTTGCCCTAGTAGGATGATTCCTATGATTTCTTGATCAACATGAATGTTGGAGGGCATCTTCTTAGCTTTAATTTGAGTGGTAGAAGTCCTTGATAGGATTTGTGGAACTCAACTTATGGTTTGAACAAGACAGGGGTATTTTGGTCATTTGTCAGTTATAGGTCATTTTAGCCAATGCCTAAAACTCCTATTTACAAGCCTCAAATGGAAAAACTCAAAACATGAAAGTTGTTCAAAATGTGATTTTAAGTCTAGAAAGAAGGTCACAAATTGTTGGAAAAGCTCATAGCATGAAGTTGCATGATTGGTCAAAAATGAACTAAAAATGGCATATAAGTTTGAAAAGTTGAATTTGAAAATTGGTTTGGAAGATCTAGGAATCCAAAATAGGTCATCCAATATATCATTTTTATTGGAAACATCATTTTGAGAACATTGGTTCAGATATAATTTTGATTTGAGGCTTTAAAATGGGTGATGCTTTGTTATTTTGTTACTTGCATTTGAAGTCACCCTTGGAAATCCTAACACAAGGCAAGGAAAAAGCTTGTAATGGCTTATAACACTTCAATATGCCATATGAGGAGATTTTAGGGTCATTTTGCAAGACTTAATGCATAGTGCATGAGATTTTCAAGTTATCATCACATGACATTTTCAAACACTTTCTAGATCTTTCTAGATGAATCCAAGAGTTTCCATCCATCATTATAAAAAGAGTGAATCACAAGGAGGAAAAGGTTGGTGATAGCAAGAGGATTCAGAGGGGAGAGAAAGAGAGAAGCAGCCATTGAAGAAGTTTCTTCACATTGAAGCAATTCTGATTTCCTTCCATTGTAGATCTTCCCCTTCATCACAAGTGCAAACAGAAGGCTATTGATCATCCAAGGACCATTTGGAGGAAGTTTCAAGGCCTGAAAGCAGCCACACGAGTCTCCACCATAACCTCTTGACAGGTTCTTTCTCATCACCATTCTCTTAAGTTATGTAGTTTTAATTAGCTTTATAGGTCTAGAACTGGTGCATTAGGTTAAATGATGAAGTTCTGAGAATTAGAGCCCGATCCATGGTAGTTGATGGCAGGGTCAAGAAAATTTGATCTCCAAGAATTAGCTGGTTTGTGAGTTTCAGTTAGCAAGAACTAGCTTAGAATGGTTAGGGTATTGTGTAGAACAACTGTATGCCACTGGATTCAAGGATTATGGAAGGTTGGTATCAGGTGCACATGGTTGAACCCTGATCTTGCGAGCTTCTGTGGGGGTGATCTAGAGAGAGTTAGGGAAATTGGTACGTATGGCTGTGTTCCCCTGGATGAGTAGATAATCTTTCGTTTTGGAATCGTGGAATTTCATCCACTGAGCAGAGAGAACAAGACGGTTGAATTCGTGTGCATGAAGCGGGTGAGTCTGAAAACCCTAAGTCATTTTGGGGACGATGACCAGCGTCCATTGGATTAGCTTGACTGGTTGACCTATTCATCTCAATCTACGGCCCAGATCAATCCAAGAAAACGGAGGGAAAATTCAAACAGCCAGACAACGCCGTTTCAATTAGTGAACGCGTCTGGGCTTGATGGGTCCAATGTGCTACGCGCACCCCCCCTTGATTCAGCCCAAATGAAATGAACTGCCTATCCCTTCTATTGCCACCCCCCTCCCTTTTATATTATTTTTATTTGTTTTATATTTTTGCAATCTTATAAAATCCATAAAAAATGATAAATGATGATTTTTTACTCATTTTTTTTCTAGGTTTAGATAATTTTGTGTAGAAAAATATAAAAATAAAAATGAAATTTTATTTTTAATGTGGAATTTTTAGTGATATTTTCTTGTAAATAGTGTATTTTATCTCTTTTAGTTTGTACCTTATCTTGCAAGAATTGTTTTAGGACCTTCCCTTAGGTTTTTTAATTCATTCTTTTTTGTGTAATTAGATATTGAACCCTAGTTCCATGTAGGATTTATCCCTTAATTTTAGAAATTAATTTTGATTAGTTTAGATAGTTGAACTTAGGATAGTTTAATTAGGGTTTTTAGGTAGTATACTTGAACTTCAACATTTTATTTTTGGGGTTTTTAGGCCAAATTAGTGTATGGGGAATATATGGGACTTAAGGGTAGTTAAATAGGATCCCCTAGAATTTATATTAGGAATTTGTATGGTATTTTAGTATTTTTCATTGATTTTTGAATTGAATGTTGTTTGTGTGGCCTTTAGGGCTAGTTTAGTTTTGTTTTGCCTTGCTTTGGGGTTGTTGTTGGCTTGAGGAGCCTGGGCATCATGTGAAGACCTTGTGAAGAGCTTGTGAATCATCCTTGAAGACTTGAAGACCTTGGAGAGGAGCTTAGCTTTTGTTTTGTTTTGTTTATAGGATCATGGCATAGGCAGAGCCCTAGATAGAATATTTTGTTCAATAAACAAGGAGTGTCTTGTTCACCTCCTTTCTTCTCTGTGACATAGAGTCCCTTAAGGGTATTCACCTCTCTCCTTTGGAGGGATTAGTGACCTTGCCCTATAAGGTAGAACTTTGAGAGAGCCTTTCCTTTGATGTTAAGTCCTCAATGGCATCCTTTGGAAGTCAGTGAGTACTGTAACATCCCCGCCTCATCTTGTTAACTGAATCTTGTTTGCTGGAGCATTGGAGCCATTGAAGATAGAAGCTGAAGCTTTGAAGAGGATGATTCCTTGAAGATTATTGAAGTCTGAAGACTCTGTGAAGATCAAGTTGATGTCTGAAGATCCCTGAAGATAGTGAAGCTTGAAGATAGAGCTGATCAAAGGAGCTGAAGCTCAAGGGAGAAGATGAGTTGATACTCATGTTGTAGGGTTGATACCTGGAAAGCAAGTGATCTCTGAAGTCTGAAGACTGGGTTGCTGCTGGAGGAGCTGAGGCTTTCTTCTGTTTTCTTTGATGTATTGTGTGTTTTGTCTGATTTGTCTGCTGCATTAGATTAAGCACATTTAGAATAAGTTCAGTCTAAGAGCATGAGTGCATCTAATTGTATTGTTATTGCTTGGCTTTGCTTGCGGGTATTCGGTAGAGCCCATATCCCTTGCCCATGTGTTTATTTTGCTTGATAGCATGATGTCATTTTCTGTCTGTATGATTACAATTTACTGTTTTTGCTGGATGGCATGTTGTTTATTTCAGTATGATTACTGTTATTTCATGACTGGCTTGAGGTCGAGACGAGCTTGTGGAGGCTGAAGCCCCACACACATTTCCTCCCTCACTTGCATTGCATGCATTCTACTGTTAAAGCTGATGCTTTCGTCTGTTTTGGTGTATCATTGACATGATCCCTTAGGACTCTCATTTCCTTTGATAAGGATTTGATGATAGACTTTTAGGTTGAAACCTATGCATGACAACATCTAGGAGTTCCCTGTTCAAACCTCAACCATAGGATGAATCCATGGCATGATAACAGTAGGACTTGATAGTCTCCCTCCTAGTTGGGCCTGTTCTCTTCTCATCTCGAAACAGTTTAAGATACAGTAATCATGAATGATTTCTTTCGTACGTTACGAGCCTTAAGCTATCTGAGAAAGGATTATGGGAGAGCTTCTTTTCCACAGTCTGGATGTTTAGTATGGTACCCTTTGGGTGACATGCGACGCATTCACTCTCAGGTCATAGTCTCTAGTGCGGTTGAAATCGCAAACATAATAAAAAACACTTCTTTTAGGAGATAACCCGTAGTTTCCCGAACTACGTTTGCTCTGATCTTTCATACCAGATGAAAGTACGTAGGCATAGGATGCGACATCCTAGCGAGCAACCTTCAACCTTTCCCCGTAACCCGTAGTTGGCCGAACTACGTTGACTCTGATTTCTCATTCTCTGATGGGAATACGTAGGCATAAAGTGCGATGCTTTGCCGAGTCATTTTTCTTTTCTTTTTCAGCCAGCCTTGATAGGTAGATAGATTATAACCAACCCGTCCAAGTAAACAAACAAGCGAGGATCCCGTCGAGTACGACGGACGTGAGGGGTGCTAATACCTTCCCCTTGCGTAACCGACTCCCGAACCCAGACAATGGTTGCGATGACCTTGTCTTACCCTTATTCATCAGGTTTTTTCCGATCGTTTCCTTTCCCGCTCTGAGGGATAAATAACGAAAGGTGGCGACTCTTCTGTCATGCCGGCACCTTATTTTCGCGCAAGGGACACGTGTCACGACCGTCACACCCCTGTCACGACCGTGACAAATCCCTATTTCAGGAATCATGAGAAACAGAACTGTTTCTCTTCGTGCCTCTTCTTCTTCTTCCTCCATAACTTCCTCAAAACTACCCATTTTCTCCATAACCTCCGTAACCTCCCCATTACCAACTTTAAACCTCATTAACCCCCCATTATCATAACCTATCACATTCTCACTCTCCATTATTTATCCCGAATCAATATTTCTTTCATTTTACCATTTTTTTCACAAAACATCAAAAATCTTCATTCTTCACTCTAAGCTCTTGCATGCAATGGATTCTATTACTTTTAGAGAAGGTGATGCTGGAGAAACTCAGAGAGAACGTTTTCTCCGATTCCAAAACCGCGGTGTGCAACCTACACGTTACATTGACACTGTCTGTTTGAGGGAACTCAGAATGCTTGCCAGTGTTACAATCCTGCTTCAAAAAGTAGGTCTGTGGGATCTTTGCAGTCAACCTCAGCCCACATTCGAGCTTCTGACACTAGAGTTCTTAAGCTCATTCAGTTACATCACCGGTACCGGTTCTCAGAGTCAGCTCACCGGTGTCGCCAAATTCAGATTGCATGGCCAAGAGTTCAACATTCCGCAAGACAGGATAGCCGAGTTGTTAGGCTTCGATCACGGAGCTGAAGCTCACCGTCGCGTGCCCGATAATTTTAGTGAACAAGCTTTCACTCTATGGCACGACTTAACCAACACCCGTGCATCAGCCTTCCAAAGCCTCAACGCTACGCACATTCACAACCCGGCAATCCGCTATTTCCACCGTGTCATATGCAACACCATCTTCGCTCGAGAAAGCAACCATAAGCTCAACTCCAAGGAGCTTCTATTCTTACACTGCGCTCTTAATGACGAGCCGATCAACGCTGCCCCTTTCATGCTTTATCATATCCAGGCCATTGCACACAAAGGCTACACCCCGTTCTTCATAGGCGGCATTGTCACCACCCTCGCCATTCAGTTGGGGCTTGGTGACTTGGTCGTTAATCAGCCTCACCTAGCCGCAGAATTCCTCACCAAGAGTTATTGCAGGTCCGCTCACCTGATTGTGCAGCGAGAGGATGGCAGGTATAGCCCTGTTGTCCATGGCACCATTTTCCATCATATCATTCTGCCGTCCTGCGACCGCATCGATCCATCCAGCCGAGCCAACTGGCTCTTTGTTTTACCTGTTGCTGCCGATCACGTCCCTATTCATGATGATCAGGCAGACCCTCCAGCGGATGAGATGCAGGACGCTATGGATGCAGCTGAGCCTGTCCAGGATATACCAGAGACATCTACCCGACAGCCCCCTGCTCCCGAAATCACACTTGAGGAAGTCCTCCGTGCGATTCATCAGCAGAACCAGATGAATGCCGCACTGGAGCGAAGGCAGAAGGAGCAGTATGATGCTTTACTCAGCACTATTGCAGCAAACCAGGAAGCTACTAATGAGAAGTTTGGAGAAATTTTCAGCGAGCTAGAAGCCCTCCGCATTAACATCACTGCTGCCTCCGGCACCGGTTCTGATCCTGAAGCGACTCCTTCCAGACGCCGCTCCCGCACCAGAGGCCGAGCCCGCGGTCCTCAGCAGCCATAGTTTTAGTTTGCTTATGTTTGTTTTTCGTTTTTGTTGTTGTACTGTACTTTTACCGCATTTATATCACAACATTGAGGACAATGTCTGATATAGTGTGGGAGAGGTACCTTTCATTTCCGCATTTTCCCTTTTTCGCACTTTTCCATTTCGTTGTATTTTCAATTTCGTTGTATTTCTTTTCGCAAGTTAATGAAATGAGCAAATCTTTGTGCTATTTTCTTTAATTTCGAACTTTCCCCGATTATTTAGCTATACCAGAAAAAAATCTTTAATTATTCGCATTACCCGACTTACCTACGGAATCGTAATTAGGAAGCCGAGAACGATTAAACAAGACCAATACAATCTTGACATCTTTGACTCCCTACTTAAGCAATTCCATCCCGATTACCATTACGAGTACACTTTTAGTTTCAGTTCAAAAGTAACCCCTAGTAGTTTATACTAGCAGTCAGCACCGTCTGAACACAAACCACGTGGGGATCCGATGAATATAAGCGTTTGATGCCTAATCAATAATGATCCTTCATATCTCGATGCAAAATGAAAAGAAATTGCACCAAAGTACACGGTCGCATATAAGAAACGAGAAATATGAGAAGGAGTCCATTGCAAGTTGGTTCAGAGGTACTGGTTCTGAACTCGGTAGGGCGTGCTACGGCTCGATCCCCCACAACCTCCAAATTGGATAAAATATGTAGGGTTACCACACTCGTGTACCAGACCCCGTGCTCAAAAAGGATCAAAGTCGCTAACCGGCTACTCCACTACGTGCGTGCTAAGGCAAAGGGCTTAATGTGATTGCGCTAGAATGAAACCGGGCGAAATAAGATCGAAAAACTCCAGGTGAAATCGTAATGTAATTGCCGATTGTTTCGTTTAACGGGAAGTCGACGACATAGCTTGTTGCTTGTGTCATTAGTGTATCAGTAGTGTTCTATCAAAGTACCGAATTATCCGACAAAATGATCCCTCGTAGGTTTGTTATGAGTATGCGTGAATAAAATCTTGTCCACCGATTTTCAACCGACTATTTGCTTGAGGACAAGCAAAGGTTTAAGTTTGGGGAAGTTTGATAACGAGAAAACGCATCGATTATATTGCTAGGTTTCATTAACGTTTTATCTCATATTCACCGTTTTAACACTCGATTTCTCGAGTTTTTCTTACCATTTTGCAGGTACATCATTATATGGAGCTAAATCATGAATTAAGAGCAAAAGGAACAAAAGAAACCATAAAGAGATGAAGAAATGAAGAAGCCTGCAAAAGACTGCATAATTTGTTGCAGTCACGGCCGTCACAAGGGTGTCACGACCGTGACACCCCAATTTGAGCCATCACGACCGTAAGAGAGTGGTCACGACCGTGACACTTAAAAACCACAAGTTACGAACGTGAAGACCTTGTCACGACCGTGACAAGGGTAAAATTAGGTTTTTGACTCAGACTACGTCAAGGCATTACGTGAAGACCATTTCTCCTATTGGCATTACTTGAAGACCATTTCTCCTATTTTGTTGCCACGTTCCTGCATTCCTTCCACAAATTCAGCAAGGCCCATGCAACAAAGGTCCAAAAATCCAGCCCATTAAGGATTCTATAAATAGTACAAGTTCTATGAACAAAAGGCACAAAGCATTTTTTATTCAAATTCCTGCGGAAGCTCTGCCGAACTGTATTACGAACCAGCCTTTCTATTCCTGCATTATTTTTAGTTTTCTGTTTCGTTTTTTATTGTATCCGAACCCGCCATATAACAATTTCCAACATCAGGAAATTGTTATACATTTATTTGTTTCTAAACCTTCAACATTCGTTTATTTTCAATTTCCGCTAACTCCAAGCTTTCCGGTCTGTGGAAGAAGGAGTCTGCTCGAATATTTGTTAACCAGGTTTTTCATTATATTGCAATTTAATTTAATTATAATGTTTATTTATTTTTATGCCATGAGTACGTTATTATTAAATTTTCTATCTCTGTCTGGTTCAACATCGATGAGTAGCTAAACACCTTAGGGCGGTATGTAGTTATAACAAACTTAACCGGTAAAATATAACCATAGGCTAAAAATAATTAACCACTTAACATTCTGGCTGATACTTTTTAATTGAAATAGACCTTTTCGTTACGAGAGTAAGAAAAGAGTATTAGGTTAGGTCAAGACCACGAGAGTGTGAGATTTTAACCAGATAGCTAAAGTTAGGCATTTAAATTAAACACAGCGAGAGCGCTTTAAGATAAATTAGAATTACTTAGTTTCCAAAAATTACCTCTAAACACTTATGGGCTAGCGAGAGCAGGCATAGGGCTTTAGGGATAAGATCTGATATAAGACCACGAGAGTGTGAGTTGAGGGTATTTAAACTGGTAATCTCTACCGAATAGATTAAGTGAACACCTTTATAAGCCTAGGTTAGATTGACCCACCTAAGTTAGTATAATTACATACCGACCGCCTTAGTATTACTTTATTAAAACTTAAATTTAATTCCGCCTTTAATAGTCTTAAAAATCAACAAAAAATCGTGACAACCATTCGCCTTAGCTAAACTAGAAGTTCATCTAGCACTAAGTAACCATAGAATCCCTGTGGATCGATAATCTTAAATATTACTTCGATAGGCTGTGCACTTGCAGTAAGATACCGCTAGACGCATAAGTAGACACGTCTTTAGCCCATCAATCACTGCGCCTCTTGTGCCACAAACAAAACATACAGGACGAATACGATCACTGTATACTCTTCCGCGAAAACCCCCACAACATAACGATGACCACGATCACTGCGTGCCCTGCGCCACAACCCTCTTGACAGGAGGAAACGCGATCACTGCGCGTCTTGTGCCACAAACAAAACATACAGGACGAATACGATCACTGCGTACTCTTCCGCGAAAACCCCCACAACATAACGATGACCACGATCACTGTGTGCCCTGTGCCACAACCCTCTTGATAGGAGGAAACGCGATCACTGCGCGTCTTGTGCCACAAACAAAACATATGCACATCTCTGCGAACCACGATCTCACTTATCGACAGAGAAAATACCTGAGGCCAGACGGGTAATCAATCCTGCTTACGTTTCCAAAATGCACATGTTTGATGATGCCGTAATGCTTCCATACTGCATGGAAATGCTACGTATTTGTGCAAAATGCAAGTGCTTATGATGCATGCTTATGCAAAGAATTACTTCAGCAAAATAAATGCTGAAGACAAACTGGATCCGCTGGGGATGACCGGAATACCACCGATACGCTTCCAACAAAATAAATGCTGGAAAGATGAACTAACTCCGCTGGGGATAACCATCCTGCTGGGAAAGTAGCTCACAAACTCAAAACTTCAAACTCTGCTGAAAATGATCGTCCTGACGAGGAAGGATCAACCCGTTGGGGAAAGGGAAAAGCAGTCCTGGAAACTGCTTTCAAAGGTATCAACACTCTGATTACGCCCTGTGGGGATACTTCATCCTGCTATCACTGAGCTGGGGATTGACCGGTGTGCTCTGATTCGCACTACACAAGAAACTCTTTGGGGAAGTTAATCATATCCGTCTCGACCTTCGCTGGGGAGGACTCTGCTCTGCTTGATAAGCCAATTCTGGACTACTGAAGATACATTGACCTTTTCCTTTGACGCAACCTCCACTCTCCTGGGGAGACAACATTCAATTTTACCTGGGGCGACTTCACTGAGGAAAGACACAACATTCATCCTCTGGAGAGGGTACTAGCCTGCCATGGACTCTGGCGGGGATAAACAGACTGGCTTGGATAACTTGCCCCAGTGCACTCAACTTGCCCCTATCTAACTCCTGGGAATACTTGCTCTGAACAACTTGCTATGAGACGACCTCGAGATCACTTGCCCCGGTATCTATACGACAAAAAGATTCAATCTCCATTAAACCCTGATCAACCCAGTTGGTTTCAACATTCTCTGCGGTGACTTGCCCCTGAATGAGCGTTCTATCGACTTAACCTGATCTGATTATCCACCTGAAGTATCTGCTTTCAAATCTCCATGTTCTGTATGATTGCCCCTGATTGGATCTCAAGAAGACTCACTTATGATTAACTGCCTCTCAAGCATACTGCCCCTTGATCAACTGAAGCTTCGGGACTTGTCCTCAGACTAACTGATTCCGAACTCACTAGAAGTCAATGCCCCGGTTTTACAGGGCTTCACAACATACACCATGCTGGTTCAGACTGCTGAATTACTCAGTCCTGCTCGATTATTCCCTGTTGGAATCTCCTTCATGTCAACTACTATCCTGCAAGTAAAAATCGTCTGTTCACGAATGGTAATTCTAATGCAATGTTTATGCAGATTTTGAAAACGTTTGTGCTGTCACTCGTTTACATGTCATGATTGAGTGACGAATGAACCAAAGTTCAAACGTAGTGCTTACGTGGTCAGTGAAAAACACAACAAGGATGTGACTAGCAAGTCACGAAGGAGTCAGGTTACTCAGCCTTATCGTAATGCGCTTTCAGAATAAACCTTGCCTTAATTAGGTCTTTTAAGGGTTGTATCGTGGTCGGGTTCACGGTTCGTGAAACAAAGGATATTTGGCTCAAATTTTGATTTGTACCCACCCCTTCTACGTGATGTTCTCCGATCCTACAGTTCAGCTAACCTGGCACAAGCGCTCGCCTCTTTAATAGGTATGTTGAATGGTAAGAACCGCAATTAAGGAACTCACAGGGTTTCAGAGTGACAATTACTCCTTTTCGTTTTCGGTGTCTGTGTACACGACTTTGTCTTTCACTAGGGATCTATATATATTTTTTTTCTATCCCTTCCTTTCCATTCTTTTTGATTCCCTAATTTTTGCCTGGACTGACTCCTTTTGAGTTCCTTTCGTTTTTTACGTTTTCTTTTGAAGTCCAGCGGGATGCCCTGATTTTTGCCTAAGTATTAGCTTTCCAGCTTTTTCTTTCTTTTTACTTAGCAGGCTTTCTTTTTCTTTCTTTTGGAACAAAGTCGTGTGACACTGGTTGTCTTGATTGCTCCGAAAGGATTGTAACTGTCTCACTCCTGCTTGGTGAGGTTTAACCACTGTGGTTGACGAGGTACGGCCTCTTGAGAGGCATAAACTGTAATTGGTCCTCGAAAGACAACACTCCTATGTAAGACTTGAATGCTCGGTCAAGCTAACTGACAACTACCCTGCCCCGGGTTAAGATGTGAGGGTTTAAAAGTCCGAAAAAACTTCTACTTCCTGGCTCGAAGTGTTAACAAGGGACTAACTCCTTATATCTCCAGTGTTTGGGGGATTTGAAACAATACCTTGTACGTCATCGGCAAGGTTTTATCTGAAAGCATACGATCACCGGTTATGAGTTTACTTCGTCATCCTCCCTCCAGTCTTTGCTAATCACAGTGATAAAGTGGAGTGAATAAAATGCAAGTGTCAGTGCAATGCAGTAAATGAGCGACAACGACATGATTAATTCAGAAAAATGCATAGTCACTTTATTATTATTACCATTCGAAACATACAATGATTACAGCAAGTAGTAACTGACAGAAAAGAAACTACAAATGCAAATGATATAAAGTCTGAGGACTGCCAATGCTGAGGGCGCCTGCCTGTCTGGACCACTGGCTTTTGCTGGGGAATACTTTCCGAGTCTACGAGCTTAGACAGCTGAGAAGTTAGTATGAACAAACAGAAATCCTTCTCGAAAGGAAATGCAATCCTGGTCGATCAACTGATGTACCTTCACCTGAAACGCTTTACAATCTTCAGTTGCATGCCCTGGAGAGCCACCATGGTAACCACATTGAACTTGGGGATTGTACCCAGGAGGGTAAGGTTCTGGCACAGGCTTGAGAGCTTTCGGCTCCACCAAAGCGTTCTGAACCAACTGTGGCAAAAGCTGACTGTACGGCACAGGAACTGGGTGGGAAGGACCATTCCTCCGTTCCAAATTGCTACGAGGTCTGTTCTGATTCTGATGCTGAGTCTGATAACCTTGGCCACGAGTTCGCTGAGCGACATAAGACTCCTGATATGGTGCCCCAGGCACAGTGGTCTGTCCGGAATAACGAGACACAGGAGATACTGATCGCTGAGAAGACGAAGAACCAACAGATTTCACCGATTCGACTCGAGGATACCCAACATCATTCCTGATTGTGTTGACCACAACTCCTTCTTCGGTTTGACGAGCCTGACCGCCTGCAACATTCTGGATTTTTCCAGTCTTTACACCATACTCGATGCGCTCTCCTGCCCTGACCAATTCATAGAAATTTGGTGTGACTCCAAGCATTCTTTCGAAGTACGGGCTCTGCAAGGAGTTTACGAACATGCCTCTTAGCTCTTGGTCTAGAAGCGGTGGTTGCACTCTAGCAGCAAATTCTCTCCATCTCTGAACATACTTTCTGAAAGGTTCATTGTTACCTTGAGACAATTCTTGCAGTTGCATGTGACTAGGAGCTTCAACAAGATTGTAGTCATACTGCTTCAGGAAAGCTCTGGCTAAATCCACCCATGATCGAATCTAATTACTCTCTAACTGCATATACCAACTCAGAGATGCCTCAGTCAGACTATCCTAAAAGTCGTGAATCATCAACTTGTCGTTGTGCACAAATGAAGTCATTCTTCGGCAGAACATCACCAAATGTTGCTTCGGGCAACTATCTCCTTTGTACATTTCAAACCTCGGCATTCTGAAATTCGGAGGTAACACTAGGCCAGGAACCAGACACATGTCCGCAGCACTAGGGTTAGCAGCGTCTTTACCTTTCAAGGCTTTGAATCTTTCATCCAATGCGCGAAACCTTTCAGCATACACGGGAGCTAATGGGTCTTCATTCCTTGCTATCGGGATCTCTCTTCGGGATTTTGGCACAGGGAAGGCAAAACCCTGGTAGTCTGGGATATCCACCGAAGGAGGACGTTCACCTCGGACAACAAACTACTCACGTAGACCTCGATCTTCAACAAAAGGCTGTACAAGCTGAGCTGCAGTAAGGTTGTTCACTTGCGGGAAATCTTCGTCGTGCATAGATCCATACAGAGGATTGGACGCCACAGTGAAACCTGACAAGGTATCAACAAACTGGAAGCTGCTCTCCGACATAGCTACCAACAACTGTCAACTGACTTCACTGCTTGATTCTGCTCAAATCTGCTTCAACCCCTTGGTCGTCTTCAACACTCCACACTTGCCTTGAACAATCCCCCGAGAATCACCCTCTGGGTGAAAACAAAGGCTGGATAAGCGCTCTGGCCGGCTAGAGAAATGCTATGCAATATGATTTATGCAGACAGAATACAAAAAATGCTAACGTGCATGTGTGCATTGGGGATATCTCCCCTCCAATTCCAGTGTCAAGGTAGCAAGACAAGAGAAACCATAAAGATAATATTTAGAAAAACCCTCATATATTTATTGGAATAACAGTCTCGTCAGGGCGTTACACAATTATGTTCCATACAACTGATATGATAAAGGAGGATCCCAACCAACATGCCTGGTGGTGATCTCAACACATAGAATACAAGAGAGAAATCAAGTGCGGGTACGGTCGCAGAAATCCTCGAACAGCTTCTTCGTCTCTGCGTGATCCGGTCGATAAATCAAGCCTTCTATCAACTGATCCCTTTTCCTGACCGTTCCATGGATATCTCTGACAAAATCTTCCCAAGCCTTATCCTGGGCACCATCCTCAGGTTTGGGCCTCTTGGTGTCTGCTCTGCGCTGACAATCTTCCAGATTCTTCATGGCATCAATCAGTTTGCGTTCGGCCTCGTATCGACGACATGCTTCTTCTTCAAGCTCTTCAGTCTTCATTTTAACCTGTTCTCCCAACTGAGCAACCTGTATCTTTAGCTCTTCTTCCCGTTCTTTGCGTTTGTCCATAGTAAGATCCCAGTGCTCTCTGAACTTAGCTAACTTTGTGTAGACCCTTTCCAACTCTTGTTTCTTAGTAGCCAATACACTGCTAACTGAGTCTACATCTAACTCCAGACGCTTCTTGGTTTCAGTCAACTCCAATAAAGTAGTCTTCAGATGTTTCAAAGTTTCGGCCTGTTGCTTGGAAAAATATCCTGTTTCAATCTTTTCATGACGAAGCTGGGCGTTCTCTTTCTCTAAAGCTTCTTTAACCTTTGCTAACCCTTCTTTCTCCGCCATCAGCTGCTTGTATACCTGTACGTCTATAGTGGTGGGCTCCTCCACCGGAGAAGGATACAATGGCTGAACTGCAGGATAAGGCATAAGGAATTTCGTAGCTCGTTCACGAATCCATTCCACATACGGACCAAGACCTCGAGTACCCCCTTTGCTACATGAAGGCTTCCCTCTCTTATGCAGGTTCTTCCATGCTTTCTCAAGCTTGATCAACATCTCTTCCTCTATTGCCCCAGTGAGATACAGAGATTCCTGTATCTCCTCGGGCTTCGGCGCTTCCTGAGGTGCATACCCAAACTGCCTGATTAATAAGGAAGGGTTGTAATTGACACACCCTCTCCTTCCTATCAAAGGAACATTAGGGAATCCTTCGCATCTGTATATGACCTCAACTCCTAACACCTCCTCATTAACCCACACCACATTCTCAGAAGTCAACCCCATCAAGCGCTCAGGCCATCCTAAAGAATCAATAGAAGTGACGAAAGGCCCTGACTTCGACATATGACTAGTAAACCACCTGCACAGTAGAGGTACACAACAAGAGACATTCCTTCCTCGCCGCTTTTCATTTTGGTAGTGAGTGGAATGGTGGATATCTCCCAGCAAGGTAGGAACTGGGTTCTTTGCAGCCAGAATATAGAAAGCATCTGCATCAACAAAGTCAGGAAGGTTTGGGAACAATACAATGCCATAAACACACACAGCAAGGATGTCGTCAAAAACAACCCAGCCACCCTTCTTGGCGTACTCCCGAGCCTTCTCCACCAAAACAACCAACGTAAATCCCCACGCATCTCCTTTTCTGATCATCTTCCTTGTCATCTCAAACTCTCCTAAGTACAGAATAGCAGAAAGCTTAGCCAGATTAGGCTTAGCGTCCGTGTGATAGAAAGGCATCTGCTCGCGAATCGGTATATCCAAGAGTGCAGAATACTCCTCCAGGGTAGGAGCCAAGACAAAATCAGGAAATACGAAACACCTGAGCTCAGCATCATAAAACTGCAACAGGGTGTAAATGCCGCTGATCTCATAAGCCGAGGGCTGGTAAACATAAGTCAGGATCCTCCCATATGTCTTCCTGAAATCTCCCATCACCTTCTTCCTAGCAATAGTAATTAACTCTGACAACAGACTGATATCTGGAGATGGGAATCTGTAGGGTAACACTCTCTTCATGGTGTCGCTACTGCGAAAATCGGCGCCGGCTGAACAGAAGAGTCGCCACCGTGCGTTATTTATCCCAAAGGAGGGAAAGGAAACGCTCGAAGTAAACCTCGCGAAAAATGGGAAAGGTATGGTCATCGCAACCAAAACCTGGATTCGGGAGTCGGTTACGCAAGGGGAAGGTATTAGCACCCCTCACGTCCGTCGTACTCGACGGGATCCACGCTTGTTTTCTAGTACGGATTTTTATTTCTATCTAAACTAAAGGTTAAGGGTTAAAAAGAAAGAAAGGGACTCAGCAAAGTATCGCACTTTATGCCTACGTATTCCCGCCTAGAACGAGAAATCAGAGTCAACGTAGTTCGCCTACCTACGGGAAAGGAGGGGAAGGTTGCTCGCTAGGATATCGCATCCTATGCCTACGTACTTCCACACAGCGCGGAAGATCAGAGCAAATGTAGTTCGGGCCACGTACGACACCAGTCTGTCTTGATTGTTTTTATTCCTTCTGAAAAAGGGTTTTCTCTGATTAGCAGTCCAAGCGGACAAAAATGACGTTTTGATGAGTTCACATTCTTTTACGGAAGAAGTGTCTTTTATTGTGTTTGAAATCTTATTGTATTTTTCTGTTTGTTTTGAGAAAGAAGAGACAGAACTCTAACCTATGGTTGCAAAGGGAATCAAACTAACCTAATGTTATCATGCATGGGTTAAGACCTAATGTCTATCATGTTCCTCTCTTGCGCAGAGAGAAACAGAGATCCTAAGGGATAAACGGAAACAGAAACAATAGCATATACACAATAAAGCAGTAAGATGCATGGATGCAACAATACAAGCGAGGCAAGGGAGTCCCACTCAACCTCGAACCTAGAAAACAATAGGCAAAAGTGAACAAGGTTCACTTTCAACCTAACAGGTTAAACAACAAACAATACAGCCAGGGAAATTCACACAATACATCAAAAATTATAAACAGCAAAAATAAACAGCCAACAGCAGCTCTGCACCAACATCTGTCTTCAAGTCCTCTTCAACCATCTGCAAGCTTCAAACTAGCATCAGTCTTCATCTTCAAGCCTTCAAGCAAGGTCTCTATCTTCAATCCTTCAATGGCTTTCCTTCAAGTCCCAATCTCCAAGATGAATATCAGTCAACAAGATGAAATGGATGTCAAACAGTCAATTGCCTACCAAGGGTGGCTCATTAACTGTTAACATTATACAGACAATTTTCTCTCAAAAGTTCTATCTTTTAAATACATTCACTAATCCTTCCAAAGGAAGGAGGTGGATATTTAAAAGAGACTTTAAATCATAGAGAAAGAATGGAGGCAGACAAGACCTTCCATGTTTGTGAATCAAGTTTTCTACTCTAGAGCTCTGCCTAGCTCCTAAACCCTATAGCCTTCAACAGCTGCCAGCAAGAGATACTCCTCATCAACTCTGGAAGTTGGTCTTCAATCTCTTTGATATCCAATAGGCTTCATCAGCAAAGTCTTCAGCTCAAACCCAAGCCCCAAACAAGCCCAATACCCCACACAATCAAACAATAACCCTAGAAAGGGCACACCACACAATCAATCAATTCAAAAATCAACCAAAAATAGTATATTATTCTATTAATTCCTAATATAAATGCTAGGGGACCCTACATAACTACCCTTAAGTCCCATATATTCCCCATATACTAAATTGCCCTAAAAAACCTAAATCTAAAATTATTATTGACCTATACTAAAGTTTTAATCAAATTCTACACTACTTAGAACTACCTAATTAAAACTACCCTAAAAATTATCACAAAATTATGACATTAATTCAGGGGGACCCTAAACCATTCATCTAATTATCCTAAAAAATTTGAACTCAAAATCCTAAGGAAACTATCCTAATTAAATTCTACAAATTAGCATACCAACTAAAAGAATTAAAAAAAAGCAATTAAAAGTAAAAATGCACAAAAAATATAAAACTGAAATAAAATGGCTATTTTATGTTTTTATATTTTTCTAGACAGAAAATGGAAAATGGGAAAAAAAATCTCATTAAAAAATATGCATTTTTCAATTTTATATGAATTTTTGAAGTTTAATAAAATCTCGGCCGTAGGATGGTCTTCCAAGTCAACAAGTCCACATGCAATCAATGGTCTAGATTATGTCTTCAACCTTGGTCCATCTAGGGTTTTAGAATCCATGAAAAAACAAACTCCATGCATGAAACTTTCCACCACTCGTTCTCTCTCATTTCTCCATCAAATGACACAATCCAAGAACCAAACTTGACTAGAATTTTATGTAGAATCCAACCATGCCTTTGGATTTCGTTGAAACTAACTACATCATGCAAACCGAACCACACAACTCCATGGATCCAAACTTTCTTCAATTTTCGACCATCATAAAACTCAACAATCTTTGTATATAATTAATCCTCATGCTATGCTGATCACAACCAACCAATTCTCATGCATTATCATCCATTAAATCATGTGTTCTACCTCCATCAAGAATCAACCTCCATTAATGAAACCTCACTAATTGGTCTAAAACTCATCCAAATGAATCCCCTAATGGTCTCTAATAGTTTCACAACAAGAACTAATCCTAACCATGCCTAAAACAGAGTGTGGGAAAGATTTTGCATACCTTGACCCTACAATGGCAAGTGTTGAAAAGCTTCGAACCAGACCTTGTGGATCTTCAAGAATGGTCTCTATGTGATGAATAACACTCTTCTTGCACAAGATTTGATGGAGATGGCTTGTATCTTCAGATCCAATCACTTTTGCTCTTTTGCAACTTCACTTGAAAAGCTCCAATTATTCAACAATGGTGGCTCAAACTAGCATGAACATGTTCATGGAGGTTTGTAGAGATGATTTGTGGAAGAAAATGGAAGGGTAATGAAGAGAAAAATGAAGTTTCAATTCAATTTGCAAATGGAGAATTTTTGGTTCAAACTCTTTTCTCTACCACCATTAACATCAACAATCACCAACCTCTCACCAATGGAGATTGTATTCAATATATAGACTCATTTGGAAGGGTCTAGAATCATCTAGATCAATCTAGTAGCAACTTGAACTTTCATGAAGATATTTTGCATTTCACTTCCCACCACATGAGATATTATGACAAAATCCTTACAACTTGAGTAATTCACTTGATTTTCTCCTTAAGTGGTATTTTGGACAAGATACAAAGCTTAAACACCTTGTTTATGAAGCTTTTCTTTGTTTTGGTTTGGTATGCCATTATGCAAGTAAGACTTTTACAAAGCAACCCAACGATTTAAGCCTCAAATCAAAATTGTGGCTGAACCAATGTTCTTAAAATTCCCTTGGGAGTCAAAATGACCTATCATATGCCATGGTTTGGATTTGGAACTTGGATTTTAGGATTTTCCATTTCACTTGAATTAACTTATGTCCCATTTTTAGGCTATTTTTATCACTTTTTTTTATGAGCCTTTCCAACATCTCATGACCACCCTACTAGCCTTAAAACATCATTCTAAGCAACTTTAATGCTGAAGGTTTTTCCATTTGAAGCTTGGAAGTAGGAGATATGGCCATATGCTTGAAATGACCTATAACTGCCAAATGACCAAAATGCCCTTTGCTTGACAAAGTCATAAGTAGAGTTCCACAAATCAGATGAAGGCATACCATACCTTTCTAGAAAGCTAAGATCATGAGGAACAACTTTCATGTTGACCAGAAATCCATTTGAAATATCCTTGAGGGGTAAAAGTTGCTTGTAAGTTTAGTAATTTTCACAGACAAATTTCAGATGCCTCTGATGACCTGTAACTTGCAAGAACCATAACTTGAGTTCTATAAATCTCCTTGATGTCTTCCACCACTCAAATTAAAGGTATTGAGATCCTCTACAAGTTTCATGTTAGCCAAGGATCCATTTGAGACTTGCATTTTGAATTGTCTTGCTGGGAAGTTTGACCTAAATCAGGGGATTTTACACAGAAACCCTAACTTAGAAACCTCTCTTCTTCTTGATTTCTCTTGATTTCTACTTGGCACAACACCACATCCTTATCTACATGTCAAATGATGAACCCCACATCTCTCAAATAGACCTTAATGCCTTTCAATCAATCCTTTGACCTAGGGTTGACCCAGATGAAACCCTAGTTGACTGTCTTCAACTGCCACTCTTGTGATCACATCAATGACTCGCCTACTTCTCCAAATGACCTTCTAAGCCTTCCATGATGTCTACATACTATCCATACTCAATCCACAGCTCATAACTTCTTTGATGATCCTCAGATACCCTCATATAGGAGATAGATTCACTGCTTGATCCACTGATTTCTTAGACTTCAATTTCTTTCTGATGACTTGGATATGCTTGAATTTGAATAATAACCTCTTGATAGGCTCATAGAGATGAGAATAGTACTTGGCCCCTTGTTGGATGACTTGCTATGCTATGTTGTGCAGATGATTAGACTATGTACATGACTCTATATGCAAATGCTAATGCAATTGAAACATAAACCAAGTGAAATAGGTTGAGCAAATTTTAGGGTGCAACAGCTACCCCTATTCAAGCGACTTGGACCCGATTGGGTGAAGAGAGAACGACCTTCAAACATTCGAGGTACGAGACGGTTGAATACTAGGAACCCGGAAATTTGCCAACCGCGGAAATAAACTGCACCACTGCTTGGGGAACGACATTTATCAACTGAATCCAACTGTTACAGCAACCCATTGATCCATTAACGACCGTGCTGGGGATTATTTTCATCAGCCTGAAAAAGATTCTATCATAACAGAGATAGAATTTTGTCCACGTTAGGATGCCTGTTTCGTCAACATAAAGAAACCTCAACTAAAACTTGTCCACGTCAGGACTCTACCTGCTGTCAACCCGGAAAAATCTCGGCAACTTCGTTGGGGATAATTCGTCCGCATTTCATCAGAAATAAATCGTCCATGTTAGGAATAAACTCTTCCACGTTAGGAATAACACCGTCCACGTTAGGACTAAGACTTCGTCTGGATCTGTCCGCGTCAGGACTAAACTTTCTAGGTTATGAATACATCGTCCACGTTAGGACTCACCCTTCCACGTTAGGAATAAACTTCTTTCCATCTTGTGAATAACAACTTTCCACGTAAGGAATGCAATCTTTCCACGTAAGGAATACAATCTTTCCACGTAAGGAATACAATCTTCTTTCCACGTAAGGAATACGTCTTTTTTCCACGTAAGGAATACATCTTCTTTCCACGTAAGGAATACGTCTTCTTTCCATGTAAGGAATAACTCTCTTCGTCCACGTCAGGAATACATCGTCCACGTTAGGACCCACCTTTCCACGTAAGGAATATATCGCTTTTCCACGTAAGGAATCAACTTCTTTCCATGTAAGGAATAAACTTCTTTCCACGTAAGGAATGCGTCTTCTTTCCACGTAAGGAAACCAATCTTTCCACGTAAGGAATCACAATCTTTCCACGTAAGGAATCCAATCTTTCCACGTAAGGAATCCAATCTTTCCACGTAAGGAATCACAATCTTTCCCCGTAAAGAATCACATTTTTCCACGTAAGGAACTAAAACTTCTCTTTCCACGTAAGGAATAAACTTGTCCCCATCCGGACTCACGTTTCGTCATGATTTGTCCACGTCAGGACTCACCTCTTTGACTTGCTGAGGAAATAAAATCTGTCCACGTCAGGACTCATGCTGCGTCAACACGAAGGAAGATAAATCTGTCCACGTCAGGACCTGCGCACCTTCGACTCGCTGGGGAAATAAAACTTGTCCACGTCAGGACACACATCTCGCCAACACGGAGAGAGATAAACTTGTCCACGTCAGGACTTGCACATCTTATCGTCACAGAGAACTATAAACTTGTCCATGTCAGGACACCTTTCACCATTACGAATAAAGCCGTCTGCTGGAATAAATGGTCCACGTCAGGACACCAACACGAAGAGTAATCAATTTTTGTCCACGTCAGGACTTCACATTCAATCAATACGGAGAGATCGAATCTGTCCACGTTAGGACTAGCACATCTCATCAACCCGGGGAAATAAATCTGTCCACGTTAGGACACCCATTTCTCTAGCACAGAGAAATCCCGTCAATATAGGAATAAATTGTCCACGTCAGGACTCATATGTCGTCAACGCGAGGAACTCCTATCAATATAGGCAATAACATTTTGACAACTCCGGGGAAATACTTCTGTCAATCAGTAAGAAAATACATCCGTCTGTTCATACGGGAAGATACTCCAAATACCGTTTCTCCTTTTTTGTCTCTGCAGTAGCTAACTCCATTGGTCTCAACCCACAAACCTTTTAGCACTGACGTGACAGCGACTTTGAGGCGGACTCTACTGGGGATATTTGGAAACCAAACTACCGGACGCCTGCTCTGATAACCGGCGGCAGCCTCTGAAATTCTGATTCATGAAACCCTTTGATGCTGACGTAACAACAAATTTGAAGAAAATAATCCGCTGGCCGGACTAGAGAAACTTCAACAAGCAACTCCTGCGGGGAAAATAAGAGAAATTTAAACAAATAACTCTGCTCGAGGACAAAGAGAAACTTAACCTAGTAACTATGTGGGGAAAATAATAAGATGAACCGTATCATCACACGTCTCACGGCGAGACCCCGAATGTCTGGTAATTCAATTGAGCAAGAGCTCCCTCCACCTGTAAGGAAAACAATACTTGAAACAAACGGTTAGCCAACCTGGTTTATATTTCAAAATGCATATGTTTGACAATGACGCAATGTTCCATTCGACATGGAAATGCTACGCATTTTTATTTGGTGGATGCAAATGTGACACTATATGCCGATGCAAATGCAGGCTCGAACTGCTGGGATACAGAAAACCGCTTCAGCAAAATAAATGCTGAAGACAACGCCAACTCCGCTGGGGATAACCAGGTCTTACAGAATTATTCCAGCAAAATAAATGCTGGAAGAGTGAAGCCCGCTTCGCTGAGGAATAACTGAATGCACCAATCATGATTGGACTTCTGCTGGGGAGCTTACCCTTGCCAATGAAAATTGGACTTTTGCTGGGGAGTGAACGGGTATCACACGGTATTCCGACAAAATAAATGCCAGGATACACCACCAACTCTGCCGGGGAGAATTTTCTTTTTTTAATCTTTGAGTTCCACTGGGGAGGAAAGAAAACACTTGTTGGAAAGAGAACTCCGCTGGGGATGAAACGATTCTCTTGGGGAAAATCAACTGACTCCGCTGGGGGAGAGTAAATGACCCTACTGGGAAGGGTAAACTGTCTGAGTACAGCTCACAAGTTGGAGATTAATCTTCTGAGGCTAAACCACTCTGCTCGGGATGGGGGAATCCTTTTCGGGGGACACCACACTGTCTGAATACAGCCTTTGATCTTGGAATCATTAATTCTGCTGAGAGTGAACAACCCTGCTGGAGAATGTCCTTCGGATAAGCTACGACTGGCTGGGGAATTCAATCCTTCTTCCGTAAGGAACATTGTTATCTCAGAAGCGCGACCTGCATGGGGATCGAGTCTTTCCGTTACGAGCCTCTGGTCAGTACTGCAGTCTTTTGATCGTCCGCTTTCTCGGAACTCCGCTTCGGGGATACTAACATGCCCCAGTATGGATTCTTGAATACTTCTTCTCGAAAGGAAATCCTAGTCAGGACTCTATCTTGAAATAGCTTGCCCCTGAATCTGCAACAATTTTGAAATGGACCCTACAGTCTTTGTATCCTGACGGCCAGACATGAACTGCCTCTACATCTCGAACCTCGAAGAGGTGTTTCAACAACATAACTTTCGTGCTTCTAGGGTGACCTGCCCCGGTCTCGCGATAATCTTTTGCCCCTGATCAACTGATTCGTGGAGCAGCGCCCATAGCCGCGAGAGATTTGCTAAATCTCGACCTAATTGCCCCAGATGAACTGATTCTCGAATGTACGACTTTATTGGGGATAAACGAACGTGCCAAGTAGGTGTTCGCTGTGTTTTCTGGCGAACAACCTCTGGTTAACCAATTTCTTCAGAAAGTTGGGTTACTTGCAGGACCAACCATACAAGTCCTAGGATACATGTGCATTTGGTTCTGTCGAAATACTCTTAGACTTTTGGTGACTAATTTGTGGTTTGTTTTATCAATATTGTCAAAGTATTAAGGACTTTGATTTTGCAAGTAACAAAAGTTTGAACTTAAAGATGAAATAAGGTTAAAAGTTTAAACAAGAACAAAAAGATGTCGGAAGGCTAAAAACTTGCAGAAAAGTAAATGAAATGTAAAATGACATGAACTTGAAGAATAAACAAGTAATGAACTTGAAGAATAAACAAGTAATTTAAAATGACTTTGAAAATATAACTGGTGTTTAAACGTACATTGTTCCAAATACTAGACTCATTTTCTCTCACACTGGGTACTTAGAGCTTTTACAGGAATTTTGTACAAATTTTCACACACACATTCTAACCACAAACTATCCTATTTATACACAAACAAAATAACTGCTTAGAACGGAAAAACTATAACTAAACGACAAGTGTCAGCCTGCATGTAAATTTCTTCTCTGAAACCTCCATGTGTCCAACTGCCAAAGGTTACAACCTTTGAATTTGAATCTCTTCCTTGGTGACGAAACCTTGTAACTCTTCAAAACTGTCGAAACCCTTTTAAAGGAGAAAAACTCTTCAGCACTTGCCAAACCTTATCTTTTTTTTAACAAACTTCTTCTGTCGAAGCCCTCAGTCACACACTCTCCAAACTATTCTGCCAGAACATTATATCTATTTCTGTCGAAACAATGAAACTTTAAAACCTTGTCAGCAATTCTTGGATTCTCCTCCTGATGCTATCCTTCGACAAAGATGACCTTAAAGCCTTAATTTTAATCTTGTCGAAATTATGGTCTTGTCGAAATTATGGGTTTACAAATTGCCCCCCAGCAAAAGATATTTTCGACTATCAAAGGAGAAATGTCTTTTGCTGTCGAAGTGATAGAGTCACCCATTATTTCGACCTCTGTTGCCCCCAAGTGAAACCCTCTTTCTTCAGTCGAAGCAAGGGTGAGAAGGCCTGAGTCTTTCCACTAAGGTTGGAGATAAATCTTCTGAGGAAGTTGATTTTCCCTAGTAGAGACTGCAATTCCTTCTTTGTCGATGGCGCTTTTGCTTCCATTATTGCTTTAGCTTTGTTTTCATTGATTTCAATCCCCTTTTTGTGGACCACAAAGCCTAAGAAATCCCCAGCCTTGTTGTACGGATGAATTTGCATTTTAGAAGTCTTTCGACCTCTTCTTTGATCTTCGACAGAATTTCAGGTGCAAAGCGTCTGGGGGTCTGTTTTATTGGCTTCTTCCCTTCCAGAATTGGCAACTTCAATTCCACCAAACTTCTGTCTAAACCAGGCATTTCGTCATAATCCCATGCGAAGCAGTCTTTAAACTCATTCAGCAGCTGGATTATTTCGATCCTGAGTTGAGGATTCAACTTGGCACTGATGTAAGTGGGCCTTTTCTCTGCCCCCAGTCCTAGATTAATCTCCTCTAAGGGATCCTGTGCCACCATTTTCATATTGGTGGAGGTTGGATCCTTTTCGAACCCCAAAGGTTCGTCATCATAAATGGCATCAAGTCTTTGGTTCTGCCATTCACCATTTGAGTCTTCTTCAAAACTCTGATTTGCATGTTGCTCCTCAATATTTTCTTGAGGGTGTTGTCCTTCGACAACCTGAGTGCTGGCTTCGACAGCCATATTTCTTACTTCAGCCTCAAGGGCCGCTTTGTGTTGTTTTTCGGCTATATAAGCCGAAATCCTTTCCATTGCTGAAACTTCAGTCATTTTCACTGAATTCACTTCCCCATCCAGTTGGGTTGACGTGGGCAGTTCCCCAAGTGTAATTTGTTTCCCCAATTATTTCTTTATCCCACTGGAAACCATGTGTAGGATGGAGGTACATGGAACAGTAAGCGTTGTCGGAAGCTGTCAGGTCGAAAGCCGCAGGATTGCATGGTGCTATATGGGCTAGGTTCTTGTCGAAGTTACGACTAGTGATATTGTTCACATCAGCTGTGAAGTAACTCTGATCTGCTTCAATGTTTTCGACAATCCCATCTGGCCTCCAGATTGCTATTCTTTGATGCATGGAGGATGGCACAGCCCCAATCCCATGGATCCATTCTCTTCCCAACAGCAAGTTGTAATTTGCTTTTGATGCTATCACCACAAACATTGTAGGCCTGGTGATGGATCCTACAGTCAAGTTCAATTGTATTACTCCCAGTGTTGTTCCCACTTTACCTTCATAGTTGGACAACACCATATTGTGAGGCTTAGTGTCGGAGTCATCTTTTCCAATTCTCCTTATCATGTAATGAGGAATTAAATTTACAGCTGCTCCGCCATCTATCAGAATTTTGTTGACACCTACACCCTCTACCTTTCCTTTTATGAAGAGAGGCTTTAAGTGAGCCTTCATTGCATCATCTGGCTTTTCGAAGAAGGCATTTTGCTCTTCGACACAGCCATTGTTCATTATGTAGTAGCATACAGGCTTCAAGCTTATGCTATCATCCATCATGTCATCCTCTTCGTCTTCGACTTCCATTATCCTGTCGAAGTCTCTGGGTAGTACAGAAACCACATTGCAAGTTACGTCGAAAGAAGCATCTGATTCTGAACCAAATTCATCTGTGACTTCTTCGTCCACTGGCATTCTATTGTTTGTTTTCTGCACCTCTGTGGTGTCACCAGATCTATTCTTCTGAATGATTTCCTTTTCTGCCAGGGGCATTCCCTTGTTCGTAATCTGCACACATTTGCTTGATTCAGCTTCCTTCTGCCCAACCTTTTGGTATTCTACAGTTTTCTTTTCAATTTTCTTCTGCCTTTGGAATCTTCTCCATTGGGATCTGGACATAGGATTCTTCCCTTTGTAGTTTTCAGAGACGTATTTTGGCTTTGCCTCCTTTTTAACTTCCATGGAAGGACCCCTGTTCACTTCAAAACTCTTCCATCTCTTCTGACCTTGGACATCCCTTATAGGCCGAACCCATTTGTCATCATTTGGCCTGTTGGATGGTTTGTAAGTGTTGAAACGTCTTTCTCCGACCCCTTGACTGTGATGCTCCCCTCTTCTTGGGTCGAATCTTTCGTTTCTGGTTGGTGGGACTGTTCCCCAATTTCTTTTCCTCTGGGTCTTTTCTGCTGCTTCTAAGTCATCAGCTGCTTTCTTGTCGAACACAGCACTGCACCTTGGGCAAAGCATGACTTCTGCATTCTTCCTTTGACACCTCTGGATGAATTCAACCAGACTCTCGTTCTCTTCTGGGTAAACCAGCTTCTGATGCTCCTCTTGACGCTTCTTTCCCTTGTCGATGTCTGGTCCTCCCTTTTGAGTGATTTCCACCATATGAATCCCAGCACTCTGTTCAGTTGTAATTTTCAATTTGTTCATTTTTTCGACTAGCATGATTTCCTCTGGGATGTCCTCCTTTGACTGACTAACATTGCCCTTTGGGTGTAAGCCCTTATAGATGTATTTGCAGCAATGTGCAACCCTTTCGACAGGATGTTCTTCATTTTTGGTGGTATCACTGTTCATTTGTTTGACAGTGAGGGAATTGTCATCAGTCCCTGGTGTTTTAATCTCCTCTTGGTCAGCATCTCTTTCACAGTTTTTCTTGTTGAAGCTTCTTCCCACTTTGACTGCATTTCTTCCGTTGAAACCTTCAGTGGTCTTAGTGGCATTCTCACTGTCGAAGTCTTCAGAAATTTTGACTTCTTTTGCCTCAGCCTGGCCAGCAGAATTATCACCTTCTTCCACCACATTGACATGGGTGTCGAAACCTTCAGCAGCTTCTATCATGGTGAAGTTGGTGTCGAAGCTTTCAGTAACTCCTACCATTTCAGAATTTTCTTCTGCCATGATCTCCATTTCGACCACGTTTACCATTTCTGGCTCAGCATAATTTGCCTCCACAATCTGCATGGGATTGGAGTCAATCTTCATCTGCTGCTTGCCTTTGTCTCCAAACTTCAACCTTCCATTTTGGATTGCATTTTGGACAAGATCCCTGAAAAGGTAACATTGAGAAGTTTTATGACCCAAGAAATTATGGTATTTGCAAAAACCTCTCTTTTTCTGTTGGTCTATAGGAGGCTCTTTAGTGCCTGCTGGTTTTATTAACTGACCATCTTTGACTAGTAAATCAAATATCTCATCACACTTGGTGATGTCGAATGTATAGGTTCTTTTAGGGAACCTGTCATTCTTTTCCATTTCGACTGGACTTTTTCCATTCGACGGGGCTAAAACTTTACAAGAATATGGAGGGCCTTGCTTTAATTCTGCAAGATCAATTTCTTGCTGGTCGAAAATGACTGGTTCGTTTTCGTCGTAATCATCTTGAACCATTCCTACATAGGCCACTCTTTCCTTCTTGTTTTTATTTGATCTAAATTTCTCATTTTTTAGTCTTTCTATCTGCCTTACTCTGTCTGCCAACTGTGCCATGTCTCTCAGATATTGGGTATCCAATTTTTTCCTTATGGAATAATCAAGACCCCCTGCAGCCATTTCGACTAGTTCTTGTTCCGGCACTTGCGTAAAGCATCTGGCTTTTAATAATCTAAACCTATTCAAATAGTCATCTATGGGTTCAGAAAATTTTCTTTTGACACTTGCCAACTCTTTCAAACTTATCTTGGTTTGTCCCATATAAAATTGTTCATGGAACAATCTCTCTAATTGGGTCCAAGTAAAAATTGAAGTTGGAGGAAGTGACGTAAACCAAGTGAAAGCGTTTTTTGTCAAAGAACTTGGGAAATATTTCATCCTTAAGTTCTCGTTATTAGCAATCTCTCCCGCTTCTATCAAGTAACGTGCCACGTGTTCTATGGTGGATTCACTAGTATCCCCTGAAAATTTTGTGAATTTGGGGACTTTCCACCTTGGTGGTAACTCTTGTTGTAAGATAAATTCAGACAAGGGGGAAGTATAACTAGGCCTTTGTAATCCTACGTTTACTCCATTTTGTGCCATTATTCTCTCCACCATGGTGGCAATATCATTTTCGACAGGCATGTTATTGTAACGCATTCTCTGCTGTAACACTTCGTCAGCATTTTGGTTTCTCTGGACTATTATCCTTCTTGGTTCCTGTCGAATAGGCTCTTCTACATTAGGCTGTTCGACCATCACCTCTTGCCCCCTGGGATTTTCCTGAGGGTTCCCTAAGGGCCTTTGGTTTATAGTGAGTTCCTCTTCGACATCCCTATTGGCAGGATTCTGGTTTAATTGCATTCTTTGTTGTGCTTGTGGGACTCCAAAAAAATCAGCAATGCGTGCCATCTGTTCTGCCAATATTTGGTTTGTTTGGGTAGTGTTTTGTATTAAGGGATTGAACACGTCTCCCATTTGTTGTGTCAAAGCCTGCACCATATCATGATTGCTTTCATCCATCTGTTGACGGATTACTTGTGCAGAATGGTTTGTCATAGCGGGCATATGGAAACCTGGTGGAATTTGATTCATTCTATTTCCATTTCCACCATATCCTGATCCCTGCAATGGTGATGACACTTGAACCATGGCATCAGAGGATAATGGTGACGAATTATGTAGGCTTGCCATCATTGAAGTTGGCATTCCGTACGGTTGTTCTCTCCCAGTCAAAGGCTGAGAATAATTCAGATATGGCCTGAATGTATTTCCTCCAGGGGGAGGGGTTCCCAAGGGTCTGGCGTGTCCCATGGTGGAAGAACTAGGCGCATTCTGGGATCCTGAACCCGTTGGTATGGAATCCCCCAAAGGAGGCCTAATCTGTTCTAAAACAGGGCCAGACACTGGTATTGTTCCTGACGAAGGGATAGGATTGGAAACTGGAATGGTTTCGTCAGAAATATTTGAAGCATTTGGCAAGTTAGCCATGTTTCTTCTTCTTGTTCTCTTTGGTCTCTCTACGTCGGTTACGGCTAATTTACCGCTTCTAAGAATCATACAACGTAGCAAGGAACAATTTGTCTAAAAATTTCTATTAGATTTTATCAAATGCACTCGTCCCACCTGGTGTGCCAATTTGTTCGCTGTGTTTTCTGGCGAACAACCTCTGGTTAACCAATTTCTTCAGAAAGTTGGGTTACTTGCAGGACCAACCATACAAGTCCTAGGATACATGTGCATTTGGTTCTGTCGAAATACTCTTAGACTTTTGGTGACTAATTTGTGGTTTGTTTTATCAATATTGTCAAAGTATTAAGGACTTTGATTTTGCAAGTAACAAAAGTTTGAACTTAAAGATGAAATAAGGTTAAAAGTTTAAACAAGAACAAAAAGATGTCGGAAGGCTAAAAACTTGCAGAAAAGTAAATGAAATGTAAAATGACATGAACTTGAAGAATAAACAAGTAATGAACTTGAAGAATAAACAAGTAATTTAAAATGACTTTGAAAATGTAACTGGTGTTTAAACGTACATTGTTCCAAATACTAGACTCATTTTCTCTCACACTGGGTACTTAGAGCTTTTACAGGAATTTTGTACAAATTTTCACACACACATTCTAACCACAAACTATCCTATTTATACACAAACAAAATAACTGCTTAGAACGGAAAAACTATAACTAAACGACAAGTGTCAGCCTGCATGTAAATTTCTTCTCTGAAACCTCCATGTGTCCAACTGCCAAAGGTTACAACCTTTGAATTTGAATCTCTTCCTTGGTGACGAAACCTTGTAACTCTTCAAAACTGTCGAAACCCTTTTAAAGGAGAAAAACTCTTCAGCACTTGCCAAACCTTATCTTTTTTTTAACAAACTTCTTCTGTCGAAGCCCTCAGTCACACACTCTCCAAACTATTCTGCCAGAACATTATATCTATTTCTGTCGAAACAATGAAACTTTAAAACCTTGTCAGCAATTCTTGGATTCTCCTCCTGATGCTATCCTTCGACAAAGATGACCTTAAAGCCTGAATTTTAATCTTGTCGAAATTATGGTCTTGTCGAAATTATGGGTTTACAGTAGGCTGGACTTCTGTACATCCGTGGTGGGTCATACACGCCTGATGCTGGACAATATCCGGTCTAAATTCACGGCTTCTAGTAGAAGGGTCACAATTTCCCGCCATTCGTCTCAAACTTGAATATTGGCTGAATCGGCTCAAGTAGCTCTGAGTAACGTTGTTGTAAAAGAACAGTTCTTTCGCCTCTGTTATGCCCCGGCCTGCAGGAACCTCTGTGGGATAGTCTGAAAATCTGTACCCTGGCGGTTTAATATGAACTGCCCCAGCATTCTGAACTTCCGCGAGATACTTCGAATCGAACACCTCTCGAATAAAGAATAATCCCTGCACTCTTGGGATGGCATGCCCCTGTCTGTAATGACTTTGCCTCAATCTGGTTCTCGGAAAAACTCACTCTGAACCGAAAGCACCTTGCTACAATACGACCTTGCGGTGGCTTACCCCGGTGTTTCCCTCAATTCAACAACTATCAGCATCGTGACTTGCCCTGGGACGAGTGTTGAGCGACTTAACCTGCCCTGATCAAACATAGCATTCTGGATAACTGCCCCTGATTGGCTCTCTAAAAGATTCGCTTCTGATCAACTGCTTCTCAAGTAAACTGCCCCATAATCAACTGATGCTTCGGGACTTTTCCTCAGACTAATTGATTCTGAACTCACTGGAAGTCGATGCCCCTGATTCCCAGGGTTCCACAATATACACCATTCTGACCTAGACCGCTGAATTATTCAGCCCCGCTTGATTATTCCCTGGTGGAATTTCCTTTATGTCAACTACTGACCTGCAAGTAAAATTTTTTAATCCCGAATGGTAATTTTAATGCAGTGTTCATGCAGATTTTGAAAAAATTTGTGCTGTCACTCATTTACGTGTCATGACTGTGAGTGATGAATGAACCAATAGTTCAAACGCAATGCTGATTTGATTAGTGAAAAAAAATACACCAAGGATATGATTAGCAAATCATGAAGGAGTCAGGTTACTCAACCTTATCGTAATGCGCTTTCAGAATAAACCCTGCCTCAATTAGGTCTTTTAAGGGTTGTATCGTGGTCGGGTTCACGGTTCGTGAAACAAAGGATATTTGGCTCAAATTATGATTTATACCCACCCCTTCTACGTGATGATCTCCGATCCTAAAGTTCAGTTAACGTGGCTCGAGCGCTCTCCTCTTCGAGAGGTATGTTGAATGGTAAGAACCATAGTTAAGGAACTCACAAGGTTTTTCGGAGTGGCAGTTACTCCTTTCTCGTTTTCGGTGTCTGTATACACGACTTTATTCTTCACTGGGGATCTATTTTTTTCTATCCCTTCTTTTTCATTCTTTTTTATTCCCTAATTTTTGCCTGGACTGACTCCTTTTGAGTTCTTTTCGATTTTTCTTTTGAAGTCCAGCGGGATGCCCTAATTTTTGCCTAAGTATTAGCTTTCCAGCTTTTTCTTTTTCTTTTTTACTTAGCGGGCTTTTTTTTTTCTTTTTTTTTTTGGAACAAAGTCGTGTGACACTGATTGTCTGGATTCATCCGAGAGGTTTATAACTGTCTCACTCCTGATTGGTGAGGTTTAACCATTGTGGTTGACGAGGTACGACCTCTGGGGAGGAATATGATGTGATTGGTCCTCGAAAGGCAACACTCCTCTATAAGAGTTGAACACTCGATCAAGCTAACTGACAACTACCCTGCCCCGGGTTTAGACGTGAGGGTTTAAAAGTCCGAAAAAAAAACTCCTACTTCTCGGCTCGAAGTGGTTAACAAGGGATTCTCTTCCTTATCTCTCCAGTGTTTAGGGATTTGAAACAATGCCTTGTACGTCATCGGCAAGGTTTTATCTGAAAGCATACGATCATCGGTTATGAGTATTCAGTTCCTTCATCCTCCCTCCAATCTTTACTAATCATAGTGATAAAGTGGAGTGAATAAAATGCAAGTGTCAGTGCAATGCAGTAAATGAGTGACAACGACATGATTAATTCAGAAAAATGCATAGTCACTTTATTAATATTACCATTCGAAACAAACAATGTTTAACAGCAAGTAGTAACTAACAGAAAAGAAACTACAAATGCAAATGATAAAAAGTTTGAGGACTGCCAATGCTGAGGACGTCTGCCTGTCTGGACCACTGGCCTCTGGAAATAACCCTCTGAATCTGCGAGCTCAGACAACTGAGAGGTTGTCATGCACAACCAAAACTCCTTCTGGAAAGGAAATGCACCTTTTGTCGATCAACTCCTGCACTTTTGCCTGAAAAGCTTTGCAATCTTCGGTTGAATGCCCCGGAGATCCACCATGGTAACTACACTGGACGTGGGGATTGTACCCTGGAGGGTAAGGCTCTGGCACGGGCTTAAGAGCTTTAGGTTCCACCAAAGAACTCTGGCTCAAAGATGGTAGCAGCTGGCTATACGGCATAGGCACTGGGTGAGAAGGAGCTTTCCTTCGTTCCAAATTGTTGCGAGGTCGATTCTGATTCTGATGCTGATTCTGATAACCTCGGCCGCGAGTTCGCTGATTAGCATGAGGAGCGACATAAAGTTCCCGATGGGATGCCCTAGGCACAATTGTTTGTCCAGAATAACAAGACACAAAAGATACTGACCGCTGAGAAGACGGAGACCCAACAAATTTTACCGATTCGACTTGAGGATACCCCACATCATTCATGATTGCATTGACCATAATTCCTTCTTCATTCTGATAGTCATAAAGAGATTCAGCTTCACTAGCCTGACTGTTTGACGTAACTCCAAGCATTTTTTCGAGGTACGGGCTCTCCAGGGAGTGTACGAACATGCTCGTTAACTCTCGGTCTAGGAGCGGCGGCTTCACTCTGGCAGCAAATTCTCTCCATCTCTGAACATACTTCCTGAAAGGTTCATCGTTCCTTTGAGACAATTCTTGCAAATGCATGCGACCAGGAGCCTCATCAAGATTGTAGTCATACTGCTTCAGGAAAGCATCGACTAAATCCGCCCATGATCGGATCTGATCACTCTCTAACTGCATATACCAACTCAGAGATGCCCCAGTTAGACTATCTTGAAAGCAGTGAATCATCAGCTTGTCGTTAGGCACGAACGAAGTCATTCTTCGGCAGAACATAACCAAATGTAGCTTCGGACAGCTATCCCCTTTGTACTTCTCGAAATTGGGCGCTTTGAACTTTGGAGGCAATACAAGACCTGGCGCTAAACACATGCTCGCAACATTCAGATCAAGAGTGTTCTTATTCACCAAGGCAGCAATCTGGTCTTCCAACGTCTGAAGTCTTCCCATATACTCAGCAGTCAGTGGGTTCTGAATATCAACCTGCGGAACAACTTTCGGAGGTGGCAAAATCCTTGGGGAATCTGGCGTAGAGAAAGTGGAATTGTGATACTCGGAGTCATTGAGAGAATATGAACCTCTGACAGGGGTTTGCACAGGCTGAGCAACATTGTTCATCTGAGCCCTTTGACCATTGCTATCTCCTCTATTCATAGCTGTGATGGCTTCCCTGATCTGACTCACCTGGTGCTCCAAAAATTCGAACTCCTCCCGAGTAACAACCAAGTTCTGCTCTCCTGAAGCCATGATCTATCCCAATGCTAACTCAAGTCCAATGCGAATGTCGGGAAATCAACTGATGAAGCGGACAAAAACGGGTAAGCTCCCTGTTCCGGATGAGGATGAATATGCAAAATGAAATGCAAATGCAAACGGTCATGCAAAAATGCAAAATGCACACACAAGGGACCAAGTGCCCCTGGCTGAGAAGAATCCACCGTACTGGTCTTAGCCAGACCCATAACACTGCTCGAACCTGGTGTCAGCAAATCAAAACGGTACTTGAACCTGGCCTCCAACAGACCTCATAATGCTGTCTTCAAATATCATTGAATCTCAATCAAGAAAACCGGTAATCTGGAGGTCAAGTTACCTGCATGCCCAAACCCCTCTCACAGGTAGGTGTCCTAATAACTGACACAAGGTATGGCATCCTATGCGGTCGTCGGCGTCACAGACTTTCAGGGTTGATGATACGATTCCCAGAAGGAGTGGCATCATCAAATCCTGAAGAGGCCTCACTTAGCCAACTTCCAAATGATCGGTTCCCGGAGTCGACAATCCAACTAACCAACAACCCCTTCGACCCAAAGGGTAGAAAAAGAAGTCAACCAGAAGAACCTCGTCCGAGCGTAGATTTTGTGGGACACTAATGCAAGCAAAGCCGGCACGCGCCCACTACTTTCTACTCTAATTCTAAGTGCACTCAAGCCCAGGTCCGACTTATCTCTCAATCATAGAATCACCCGTCACAACCCTAATACAACAATAATAACAATAATATAATGCTGAAAGTAAATGACAGAAAAAGTAAATCCATACAAATTCCTCGACGGGAAAACAAGCATTAGGATTGACTCGCTTAGGGGACGTTGGATCCCAAATGCATAAGGAACTATCGCAGTCCTTAGCAGCCAGGGGACGTTGGATCCCCAGCAGAGTCGCCAGCTGTCGCTACTGCGAAAATCGGCGTCGGCTGAACAGAAGAGTTGCCACCGTGCGTTATTTATCCCAAAGGAGGGAAAGGAAACGCTCAAAGTAAACCTCGCGAAAAATGGGAAAGGTATGGTCATCGCAACCAAAACCTGGATTCGGGAGTCGGTTACGCAAGGGGAAGGTATTAGCACCCCTCACGTCCGTCGTACTCGACGGGATCCACGCTTGTTTTCTAGTACGGATTGTTATTTCTATCTAAACTAAAGGTTAAGGGTTAAAAAGAAAGAAAGGGACTCGGCAAAGTATCGCACTTTATGCCTACGTATTCCCGTCTAGAACGAGAAATCAGAGTCAACGTAGTTCGCCTACCTACGGGAAAGGAGGGGAAGGTTGCTCGCTAGGATATCGCATCCTATGCCTACGTACTTCCACACAGCGCGGAAGATCAGAGCAAACGTAGTTCGGGCCACGTACGACACCAGTCTGTCTTGATTGTTTTTATTCCTTCTGAAAAAGGGTTTTCTCTGATTAGCAGTCCAAGCGGACAAAAATGACGTTTTGATGAGTTCACATTCTTTTACGGAAGAAGTGTCTTTTATTGTGTTTGAAATCTTATTGTATTTTTCTGTTTGTTTTGAGAAAGAAGAGACAGAACTCTAACCTATGGTTGCAAAGGGAATCAAACTAACCTAATGTTATCATGCATGGGTTAAGACCTAATGTCTATCATGTTCCTCTCTTGCGCAGAGAGAAACAAAGATCCTAAGGGATAAACGGAAACAGAAACAATAACATATATACAATAAAGCAGTAAGATGCATGGATGCAACAATACAAGCGAGGCAAGGGAGTCCCACTCAACCTCGAACCTAGAAAACAATAGGCAAAAGTGAACAAGGTTCACTTTCAACCTAACAAGTTAAACAGCAAACAATACAGCCAGGGAAATTCACACAATACATCAAAAATTATAAACAGCAAAAATAAACAGCCAACAGCAGCTCTGCACCAACATCTGTCTTCAAGTCCTCTTCAACCATCTGCAAGCTTCAAACTAGCATCAGTCTTCATCTTCAAGCCTTCAAGCAAGGTCCCTATCTTCAATCCTTCAATGGCTTTCCTTCAAGTCCCAATCTCCAAGATGAATATCAGTCAACAAGATGAAATGGATGTCAAACAGTCAATTGCCTACCAAGGGTGGCTCATTAACTGTTAACATTATACAGACAATTTTCTCTCAAAAGTTCTATCTTTTAAATACATTCACTAATCCTTCCAAAGGAAGGAGGTGGATATTTAAAAGAGACTTTAAATCATAGAGAAAGAATGGAGGCAGACAAGACCTTCCATGTTTGTGAATCAAGTTTTCTACTCTAGAGCTCTGCCTAGCTCCTAAACCCTATAGCCTTCAACAGCTGCCAGCAAGAGATACTCCTCATCAACTCTGGAAGTTGGTCTTCAATCTCTTTGATCTCCAATGGGCTTCATCAGCAAAGTCTTCAGCTCAAACCCAAGCCCCAAACAAGCCCAATACCCCACACAATCAAACAATAACCCTAGAAAGGGCACACCACACAATCAATCAATTCAAAAATCAACCAAAAATAGTATATTATTCTATTAATTCCTAATATAAATGCTAGGGGACCCTACATAACTACCCTTAAGTCCCATATATTCCCCATATACTAAATTGCCCTAAAAAACCTAAATCTAAAATTATTATTGACCTATACTAAAGTTTTAATCAAATTCTACACTACTTAGAACTACCTAATTAAAACTACCCTAAAAATTATCACAAAATTATGACATTAATTCAGGGGGACCCTAAACCATTCATCTAATTATCCTAAAAAAATTGAACTCAAAATCCTAAGGGAACTATCCTAATTAAATTCTACAAATTAGCATACCAACTAAAAGAATTAAAAAAAAGCAATTAAAAGTAAAAATGCACAAAAAATATAAAACTGAAATAAAATGGCTATTTTATGTTTTTATATTTTTCTAGACAGAAAATGGAAAATGGGAAAAAAATCTCATTAAAAAATATGCATTTTTCAATTTTATATGAATTTTTGAAGTTTAATAAAATCTCGGCCGTAGGATGGTCTTCCAAGTCAACAAGTCCACATGCAATCAATGGTCTAGATTATGTCTTCAACCTTGGTCCATCTAGGGTTTTAGAATCCATGAAAAAACAAACTCCATGCATGAAACTTTCCACCACTCGTTCTCTCTCATTTCTCCATCAAATGACACAATCCAAGAACCAAACTTGACTAGAATTTTATGTAGAATCCAACCATGCCTTTGGATTTCGTTGAAACTAACTACATCATGCAAACCGAACCACACAACTCCATGGATCCAAACTTTCTTCAATTTTCGACCATCATAAAACTCAACAATCTTTGTATATAATTAATCCTCATGCTATGCTGATCACAACCAACCAATTCTCATGCATTATCATCCATTAAATCATGTGTTCTACCTCCATCAAGAATCAACCTCCATTAATGAAACCTCACTAATTGGTCTAAAACTCATCCAAATGAATCCCCTAATGGTCTCTAATAGTTTCACAACAAGAACTAATCCTAACCATGCCTAAAACAGAGTGTGGGAAAGATTTTGCATACCTTGACCCTACAATGGCAAGTGTTGAAAAGCTTCGAACCAGACCTTGTGGATCTTCAAGAATGGTCTCTATGTGATGAATAACACTCTTCTTGCACAAGATTTGATGGAGATGGCTTGTATCTTCAGATCCAATCACTTTTGCTCTTTTGCAACTTCACTTGAAAAACTCCAATTCTTTAACAATGATGGCTCAAACTAGCATGAACATGTTCATGGAGGTTTGTAGAGATGATTTGTGGAAGAAAATGGAAGGGTAATGAAGAGAAAAATGAAGTTTCAATTCAATTTGCAAATGGAGAATTTTTGGTTCAAACTCTTTTCTCTACCACCATTAACATTAACAATCACCAACCTCTCACCAATGGAGATTGTATTCAATATATAGACTCATTTGGAAGGGTCTAGAATCATCTAGATCAATCTAGTAGCAACTTGAACTTTCATGAAGATATTTTGCATTTCACTTCCCACCACATGAGATATTATGACAAAATCCTTACAACTTGAGTAATTCACTTGATTTTCTCCTTAAGTGGTATTTTGGACAAGATACAAAGCTTAAACACCTTATTTATGAAGCTTTTCTTTGTTTTGGTTTGGTATGCCATTATGCAAGTAAGACTTTTACAAAGCAACCCCAAGATTTAAGCCTCAAATCAAAATTGTGGCTGAACCAATGTTCTTAAAATGCCCTTGGGAGTCAAAATGACCTATCATATGCCATGGTTTGGATTTGGAACTTGGATTTTAGGATTTTCCATTTCACTTGAATTAACTTATGTCCCATTTTTAGGCTATTTTTATCACTTTTTTTTATGAGCCTTTCCAACATCTCATGACCACCCTAATAGCCTTAAAACATCATTCTAAGCAACTTTAATGCTGAAGGTTTTTCCATTTGAAGCTTGGAAGTAGGAGATATGGCCATATGCTTGAAATGACCTATAACTGTCAAATGACCAAAATGCCCTTTGCTTGCCAAAGTCATAAGTAGAGTTCCACAAATCAGATGAAGGCATACCATACCTTTATAGAAAGCTAAGATCATGAGGAATAACTTTCATGTTGACCAGAAATCCATTTGAAAGCTCCTTGAGGGGTAAAAGTTGCTTGTAAGTTTAGTAATTTTCACAGACAAATTTCAGATGCCTCTGATGACCTGTAACTTGAAAGAACCATAACTTGAGTTCTATAAATCTCCTTGATGTCTTCCACCACTCAAATTAAAGGTCTTGAGATCCTCTACAAGTTTCATGTTGGCCAAGGATCCATTTGAGACTTGCATTTTGAATTGTCTTGCTGGGAAGTTTGACCTAAATCAGGGGATTTTACACAGAAACCCTAACTTAGAAACCTCTCTTCTTCTTGATTTCTCTTGATTTCTCCTTGGCACAACACCACATCCTTATCTACATGTCAAATGATGAATCCAACATCTCTCAAATAGACCTTAATGCCTTTCAATCAATTGTTTGACCTAGGGTTGACCCAGGGTTGACCCAGATGAAACCCTAGTTGACTGTCTTCAACTGCCACTCTTGTGATCACATCAATGACTCGCCTCCTTCTCCAAATGACCTTCTAAGCCTTCCATGATGTCTACATACTCTCCATGCTCAATCCACAGCTCATAACTTCTTTGATGATCCTCAGATACCCTCAGATAGGAGATAGATTCACTGCTTGATCCACTGATTTCTTAGACTTCAATTTCTTTCTGATGACTTGGATATGCTTGAATTTGAATAATAACCTCTTGATAGGCTCATAGAGATGAGAATAGTACTTGGCCCCTTGTTGGATGACTTGCTATGCTATGCTGTGCAGATGATTAGACTATGTACATGACTCTATATGCAAATGCTAATGCAATTGAAACATAAACCAGGTGAAATAGGTTGAGAAAATTTTAGGGTGCAACACATGGCTTCCATGTCTTGCTAGGAAACAAACACCGGAACTGGGAGGGAAAATATGTACCTGCAATACACACACGTTAGTTGGATGCAAATGGTAATGCACTAATGCAATATGATAAATGATGCAATCAGTGAACACAGGGGCCATGCTGTAGCCCGAAGAGGAACATCTCTGTGATGTCAAGAACAGAAAACCACCACAGTCACCAGAACCTCATGACGCTGACTATCATCTGACACCCAAAATACCAATCCCCTGGTAAGAAATCCATCTGAACCTCTGTATCTGACGAGAAAAACATCCGATAATAGTATCAACCTCAAACAAGAAATCCATCTGATCCAAACAACACACCTGTTAACGAGCCAAGAAAACCATCTGATAAATACTGAATCATGGTTTCTGAAGGCCAGTTTTCCTGCAATAACCCAATCCCCCTCACAGGTATGGACCTAATCCACGGACAAAGGTACGACATCCTATGCGGTCATCAGCGTCACAGACTTTCATGAGTGACGATACGATTCCCAGAAGGAGTGGCATCATCAAGTCATGATGAGGCCTCACTTAGCTGACTTCCAAATGATCGGTCGACAGTCCTCACGTCTGGACTCCCCTCAGATCCTCAGGACCGGAAAGGAGCACCTCGGAGAGAACCTTGTCTGAGCGCAGATTTCGTAGGGAACGGTGCCTGCTCAGCAGACAGGTTCGTCTACTACTCTCCGCAACTATGTCTAGGTGCATACTCAAGCCCAGGTCCGGCTTCTCACTCATAGTAACCTCCCTTTCCCACAGCAATAATCACAATAATATAGTGCTGAAAGTAAATGCGGAAAGGTAAAGGTACGGAAAAGTAAAGTGCGGAAAGATGAAACACATATGCACGACACCCAACAGATAAACACCCAAGCGCTAGGATTGACTCGCGTAGGGGATGGGAAACAGTCCCAGCATAAGGGATGGGAAAAGTCCCTAGATGCTATAAGTCCCCAGCTGAGTCGCCAGCTGTCGCTACTGCGAAAATCGGCGCCGGATGACAGAAGAGTCGCCACCGTGTGTTATTTATCCCAAAGGAGGCAAAGGAAACGCTCGAAGTAAACCTCGCAAAACACGGGAAAGGTATGGTCGTCGCAACCAAAACCTGGGTTCGGGAGTCGGTTACGCAAGGGGAAGGTATTAGCACCCCTCACGTCCGTCGTACTCGACGGGATCCACGCTTGGTGTTTATAAGGAAAAGGGTGTGTTTATCTATCTACGCTAGTGGTCAATCTGAAAAGAAGAGAAAAGGACAGGACTCGACAAAACATGCACTGTTCTGGGCCTACGTACTCCCTCGTGCAATGGGAAAGTCAGAGTCAACATAGTTCGACTACCTACGTCTAGACGGGGGGAAGGTTGCTCGCCAGGACATCGCGTCCTGTGCCTACGTACTTCCACACGGCATGGAAGATCAGAGCAAACGTAGTTCGGACTACGCACGACACAAGCTGTTCAAGTGTTTTTTATATGGGAAAATGCACCTTAACCAAGGGTTTTCACAGTCCAGGAGGACAAAATGTTTTGATGTTTATTCAAATCTTTTAACGGAAGAAATGAATTCACTTTTGTCTTAGCCTTTATTAAGTGTTTTTCTGTTGTTTTGAGAAAGGAAAGAGACACCCTAAAACTATGGTTGAAAAGGGGAATCTACCTACTGTTATCATGCTGGTTAACCAACCTAATGTTTATCATAACTCCTCCACAGCAGAGAAGTTAGGGCTCCTAAGGGATCATGGCAACAGGACTGAACAGCAAACAGGAATCACTGCCAAGTAAAGAAATACTGGAAATATGCATGAATGCAACAACCAAACAATCAAGGCACAAAGGCCACACACCACAGAGGCAAGGGAGCTCAGCTCTACCAAATACCAACAAGCAAAGCCACTCAATAACAAACAAGCAGAAGGAGGACCACCTCAGCTTCTCATGCACACAGATCCTATTTCTAAGATGCACCTATCTCAGAAATATCTAGATGAACCCCTAAGTCTAATGCAGCACAACACCACACAAGTCAAACAACACAAAGAGAAGGCTACCCAGCCTGGCAAACTCCTATCCAAAAGCATGAAACTACCCTGAGCAAGACCCTGAACAACCCTAAAACAAAACCCTAATCTACCTCTGAGCAAAGCCCTAAGCAAAACCCTAATCAAATCTCTAAGCAAAGCCCTAAACAAAACCTTAATCAAAACCCTAAGCAAAGCCCTAAACAAAACCTTAATCAAAACCCTAAGCAAACCCCTAAACAAAACCTCACACAAGAGAAATCAATCCCAGTCTTCAAGCTTCAAGACAAGCTTAACAAAGAAAGGGAGATAAGTAGGCAGACTCATAGTGCCTTCCTCAGGAAAGTACTAGGAGGCTTCTACTTAGGAATCGTATCCCATGCGGCTCAACAACTGTGAACGGTTTACATTCCTCCTCAGGAGAAACTAAACTCACATGAAGGCTCCAACATCATTGGATACTTAAGAAATCCTACATGAACTAAGGGAACTAAGTGAACCGACCCATAGTTCCTTCCTCAGGAAAGTACTAGGAGGCTCCTACTTAGGAATCATATCCCATGTGGCTCAACAACTGTGAACGGTTTACATTCCTCCTCAGGAGAAACTAAACTCACATGAAGGCTCCAACATCATTAGATACTTGAGAAATCCTACATGAACTAAGGGAACTAAGTGAGCGGACCCATAGTGCCTTCCTCAGGAAAGTATTAGGGGGCTTCCACTTAGGAATCATATCCCATGTGGCTCAACAACTGTGATCGGTTTATATTCCTCCTCAGGAGAAACTAAACTCACATGAAGGCTCCAACATCATTGGATACTTGAGAAAGAGGTGAGAAGAAAGAATGAAAGACATCTATAGTGCCTTCCTCAGGAAAGTACCATAAATTTCCCTCAAACTTCAGGATCTCAAACCTCACAGAAAGAGAGCAAACTCCTAGACTAGGTCTTCAATCCATGCATCCTTGCAATCTCCATCAAGTCTTCATCAAGCCCCTATCTCCAAGAAGAACCCCCAAACACCTAAACCCAAAAGAAACTACTCTTGAAGTTCAACCAAAGTTGAACTCCAAGGTCAGAAGCCCTCAGAACTTCTCCTAATCACAAGCTCAAGCAAAAATAGCAAAGCAACTTCTAAAAAAAACCACCAAAAATCTAGGGGAAACCTGCATGCTTCTATGATCCCAAGATCAAATCTCAAAACCTAAGTCAACTTCTAAGGCTACTAAACAATCCCTAACATGGAGTGGTCAAGGGTTAACCAACAAGTTAGGAGGTCTCTACTCTCTAATCCTAAAACAACATCAATCAAACTCTGAAAAATCTATGAAAAATCTATGGGGAGCATGCATTAGTCTAGTATAACATACTAAAAAACTAAAGCAAAAATCAATACCAAATGAGAGAACTAAAATCAACAAGGCAGACACACCACAAACCAATTATTCAGGACCAATTAAAATACAAAAATGCAAATAAAAATGAAAATGCATGATCAATTTAATATTTTTGCACTATAAAATTCTAAATTGAATTAGGAACCTATGGAAAAAAGAAGGGAATTAATTGGATACTCCTACTATTTTTTATGAAATATTTCCTAACATGGACAAACAAAGAAAATAAAAAGAAAAATAAAACAGGGGGGGGTGCATTAGCAAAACGCCCTAGTTATTTTTCACATTGGGCTAAACACGGGGGGTGCGCCCAACAATTGGGGCCTAAGCCCAATCCAAATCCATTCAGCATTTCACAAACAGGGGGGGGGGGGAACGAGTAATGAGGGGGTGTCCTTAGCAAACTCAAACTTGGGCTTAACCCAGCCCAAACCCTAACCCAGCTTACCAATCAGCAAAACTACTCTTCTTCCCCAAAATTCCATTCACTGTTCATTACCTCTTCTCAACCCTAATCGCCGTTCTCTGAGATTCTCTCTCAAACCCTCTTCTGAAACTCTCAAACATTTCCAAACTCTCACGAATCTCAATCGTACCATCATTCTCTAACTCAAATCCACTCAACCCTAAACTAGATTATCCTCATCAACAAATCTAACATTCAAAACTTAAAACAGAAACCCTAATCCAGTTGAACAAATGACTATGAGACGAAAAGGAATGAAACCTGGGTGAAGCAACGAAGATGATGGAGCTTCTGGAGAATTCTTCGCGGATGCTCGAAGACCAACAACCTTGATGGTGTTTGAAGATGATCTGGGAGCCTTGAAGATCTTGACTAACGATGCAGTGGACTCAACGAAGCTGACGATCGGAGAATCGGTTGCGATGACGTTCTTGAAGGCGAAGCTGGTGACGAAGTTTCTTGAAGGATGACGAAGATCTGTGAGGATTGCTGGAAAACGTATGAAGATCTATGAATATTTCTGGGAAAATGAAGAACTCGGTTGAAGATCTTTAAGATTTTTCTGGAGATGTGATGAAGGACGATGAAGGATCTGGGCGGGATGATGAAGATCTATGAGGAACCAGATGAAGATTTAGGTAGATCTTGATGAACTTGGGGAACTGGACAAGCGTGATGAATCTTCCGGCGAGACAGAACAGTTTCCGGCGAGTTTGACGGTGGCGTCTGGTGATTGTTGTTGAGGATCGAAGGAGAAAGATGAGACTCTTGAGAATCTGCAAAATTTGCAGATTCCGGCGAGCTGAACGGCGGCCGGAGGTCGTTAGGGCGGCCGGAGTTGGTTGTCACCGGGCTTGCATGGCCGGCGGGGACTTTCCCGGTGAGAATGAGGTGCCACCAAGTGGCAGTCGTGCATGCAGAGAGTGAATGATGTGAGGACGCGTGGCAAGGTGCTGGCAGAGAGAGAGTGAGTGGGTCAGGGTGAGGTGTCAGTGTGTGGAAGAGAGAGAAGAGGACGCGTTGCCTGCTTCTTTTATAGACATGTGGCACTTTTCTGGACAAACAAATGGTTGAAATGATGAACTGGGCCTCCAAACCCTGAACTGGCCCACGAAAATGACCCTAAAAAACTGAATTAAAATGATTAATGAAAATGATTAAAAACTGATTAAGGCCTTAAACCTAATTAACTAATGGATAAACAATTAACACTAACTAAGTATTAAAACTACAATTAAATCTTAAACGAAAATTAAACTAATCTAATTAATCCTAATGAACTCTAATTAAAATTAAAAACACAATTAATATCCTAATCTATTTAATATTCTAATATCCTATATTAAAAAAATTAAAACTAATATCTATTAACAGACTATAAAAAAAACTATTAACCTATATTAGACCTAATAAAAGAAATTAATATCTAACAAAAGATTAAATCTATATTAAAAATAAACTCTATTTATTCTATTATCTAAAAGACATGACTTAATATCTAAAAAGAAATTTATTCTAAAATCTATTTAAAAACAAATTTATAACTTCTAAAAAAGACTTAAAACTATTAAAAATATTAAAAAATCTATTAAAACCTATTTAAAAACTCTATAAAATTCTAAAATGGTTTAAAACTAATAAAAATATTAAAAAAAACTATTTAAATCCTAGAAAATCGATAAAACCTATTTAAAATTCTACAAACAGCTATTAAATCCTAAAAATGCAAACAAAGGCCAATAGCCAACACAAAGGAGAGCGCGAGACCAGATCGACGCAAACAGTAAATCCCTGGCATCAGAATATCCCAAAAACTATCATGTAAGCTGAAAGCACCGAGAAGTGCACAATTTCCCGAAAATGAAACCCTGATTATCTAGACTGGATCTGAAATATCCGGTAGATGAAAACCAAGCTGTAACCCTGACATCCTCTGTCTGTGTATAAATGTCATGCATCTGATATGCGAATACAAATTGAACCATGAACCAGATAGGAGAACCGGTTGGTCAAATTTTAGGGTGCAACAGAGGGGCCGCTCTGTTACATGTGTTTGTTGATACAGAGTCATCCTTGAATGTGCTACCGAAGAAAGCACTGATGAAGCTGGATACCCGTGGTATATTGTGTACGCCAAGTGACTTGATAGTACGAGCTTTTGATGGGACTAGAAGGTCCGTGTTCGGGGAGTTGACTTTGCCAATCCAGGTCGGTCCAGAGATGTTTGATGTTGTGTTTTATATCATGGATATTTAACCAGCTTATAGTTGTCTGTTGGGACGTCCCTAGATACATTCGACAGGCGCCGTAACGTCAACGCTGCACTAGAAGTTGAAATACATCGTGGGTGGCAGTGTTGTTACTGTGTATGGAGAAGAAGATATAATGATTAGTCATTTGTCTTCATTCAAATACGTCGAGGTTGATGGCGAAATCCACGAGACGTTATGTTAGGCCTTCGAAACTGTGCAAATCAAGGACAAAACATCGCTCGCAAGCAAAGCGCCTGAAGTCACCATGTCATCCTTTAAAGAAGCCCAGGCAGTGGTGAAGGCTGGGGCATCACAAGGTTGGGGCCAAGTGCTGAACATTCCCAACAAACAAGACAAATTCAGATTAGGATTCAACCCATCTTCCTCCTCCTAAAGCGCGTCACGCTATAAGGGACCTGTCCAGTTTACCAGCAGTGGAATAATCTTTGAACAGATTAATGCCATATCAGATGAAGAAGAGGACAACGATTGCGACATGGATGTATGGATTCGGCCGTGTACCCCAGGACAAAGCCTAAACAACTGGTCTGTCGAAGAAATCATCCAAGTGACGACAGAAGAGTAATGATTTGTTTTCCTAATTATTGTATAGCCCTATGTTCTACCTAGAGCATAGTGGTATTTGTCTTTAGGGTCTAATTGTTTATGTTTGAACAATCTTTTTATCGATTAATCAAATGGCGTTTTTCTGCATTCAAATATTGTGATCTTTGTCTTTCTTGTTTTATTTTTAACAATAAAATGGAAATGTGGTTTGTGCTTGTTTGCATATCATTTTAAGCATTTAATCATCATCATTGTAGGTTTCACATTGCAGATGACACCGCTCCATAACCGTCTATGACTCGCTTTGACTTTGATAATCTGATATTTCAAGCCAAAGAAGAGATTGACGAAGATGAAGATCTACCAGAAGAGCTAGCCAGGCTTTTGAAACAGGAAGAGAAAATTATTCTGCCTCATCAGGAGGAAATTGAGTTCGTCAACTTGGGTATTGAGGAAGCTAGAAGAGATGTCAGGATAGGGGCTGCGTTGCAGAGTGATATCAAGCAGAAATTGGTTGAAATGCTTTGAGAGTATAGTGATATATTTGCTTGGTCATACGAAGATATGTCTGGTCTTGACACAAATATTGTGGTTCATCGCTTGCCTTTGCGTGAAGAGTGTCTGCCTGTTAAGCAGAAGCTCAGAAGGACTAGATCAGATATGGCGGTGAAAATCAAAGAAGAAGTCCAGAAGCAGTTGGACGCAGGATTTCTCGTCGTAACAACTTACCCTCTGTGGGTCGCTAACATCGTACCTGTACTAAAGAAGGGCGGTAAGGTATGAATGTGTGTTAATTATAGAGACTTGAATAAATCGATCCCGGAGGATGACTTCCCGCTCCCCCACATTGACGTATTGGTCGATAATACTGCTCAGTATTCCGTGTTTTCCTTCATGGACAGCTTTTCCGGATATAATCAGATTAAGATGACACTGGAGGATATGGAGAAAACAACGTTCATTACACCATGGGGGACTTTCTGTTATAAGGTAATGCCTTTTGGGTTGAAAAACGCAGGGGTAACCTATCAGCGGGCTATGATGACTCTCTTTCATGATATGATTCATCATGAGATTGCAGTATATGTTGATGACATGATAGCAAAGTCACAGACAGAGGAGGAACATCTGGTGAATTTGTTGAAGCTGTTTGAAAGGCTAAGGAAATTTAGACTGAGGTTGAATCCAAACAAGTGCACTTTTGGTGTACGGTCAGGAAAGTTGCTGGGGTTCATTGTCAGTGAAAAAGGAATTGAGGTCGATCCCGCAAAGATAAAAGCTATTCAAGATATGCCAGCGCCAAAAATGGAGAAAGAGGTTCATGGTTTCTTGGGTAGATTGAACTGCATTGCTAGGTTCATATCTCATCTCACAGCCATGTGTGAACCCATGTTCAAATTGTTAAAGAAAGATCAGGCGGTTGTCTGGAACGAAAATTTCCAAAGGGCATTTGATAAAATAAAAGAATATTTGCATGAGCCTCTGATACTGATACCTCCAGTAGCTGGAAGACCATTGATAATGTATTTAACGGTTCTTGAGAACATCATAGGTTGTGTTCTCGGTCAGCATGACGAGACTGGAAGAAAAGAGCATGCCATTTACTACTTGAGTAAAAAGTTCACAGATTGTGAGTCCAGGTACTCAATGTTGGAAAAAAACGTGTTGCGCACTCGCTTGGGCTGCCAAACGTCTGAGACAGTATATGCTCAATCACACAACCATGTTGATTTCGAAGATGGATCCAATTAAATACGTCTTTGAAAAACAAGCACTTTCGCGAAGGATTGCCAGGTGGAAGATGGTCCTGACAGAATACAATATTCAGTATATCTCCCAGAAGGCTATAAGGGGAGTGTTCTGTCAGAATATCTTGCTGAACAGCCAATTGACGATTACCAACTGATGAAGTTTGAATTTCCCGATAAAGACATTATGTTCTTAAAGATGAAGGATTGTGATGAGACATTACCCGATGAAGGTCCGGAGAAGGGTTCCCAATGGAAGATGATATTTGATGGTGCTGTTAACTCTTATGGTAGTGGAGTTGGGGCAATTATCACAACTCCCCATGGTTCTCATATCCCATTCACTGCCAGGTTAACATTTCCTTGCACCAATAATGAAGCCGAATATGAAGCGTGCATTATGGGGGTTGGAAGAAGCCATTGATCCGAGGATCAAGAATCTAGATGTGTACGGCGATTCAATGCTAGTTGTCAATCAGATCAAGGGGGAATGGGAGACCCGATAGCCTAATCTGATACCTTACATGAACTATGGAAGGAGGTTGTTACCTTTCTTTGATCGGGTAGAATTTCACCACGTGCCGAGAGCAGAGAACTAGATGGCAGACGCTCTGGCCATATTATCCTTAATGTACAAGGTGAATTTTTGGAATGACGCTCCAAGAATAGTCATCTCGCACCTTGATAGGCCAACATTCGTATTCGCCATTGAGGAAGCCTCTGATAGCAAGCCTTGGTATTACGATATCCAGAATTTTCTCAAGAAACAAGAATATCCGCCAGGGGCGTCTGTTGCACCCTAAAATTTGCCCAATCTTATTCACTTGGTTCATGTTTCATTATCATTAGCATTTGCATATAGAGTCATGTACATAGACTAACCATCTGCATAGCATAAGCATAGCAAGTCATTCAACAGGGGACCAATCATTATTTTCATCTCTAGAGGCCTAGCAAGAGGTTAATATCCCAATTCAATCTCATTCAAGTCATCAGGAAAGAATTTGAAAGCAAAGAGTTCAGCAGATCAAGCCTTGAGTCCATCTCCTAGTTGAGGGTATCTGAGGATCAACGAGAGGGTTGTGAGCTGTGAGTGAAGGCATGGAGAGCATCTAGACATTATGAGAGGCTTAGAAAGTCATTTGGAGAAGAAAACAAGTCATTGATGAAAGCACAAGAGTTACAGGTGAAGACAGTCAACTAGGGTTTCATCTGGGTCAACCCTAGGTCAACCCTAGGTCAATTGACTGACTTAGGAGGGCATTCAAGTCTATTGGAGAGATGTGGGGATCAACATTGGACATATGAAGAAGGATATGGAGATATGACAAGAAGAATTCAAGAGAAATCAAGGAGAAGAGGAGTTACTAAATTAGGGTTTCTCTGTAAAATCCCCTGGTTTAGGTCAAATTTCCAAGCAAGATAAGTCAAAATGCTAGCTTCAAATGGCTTCTTGGCCAATATGAAACTTGTAGAGGATCTCAAGACCTTTAATTTGAGTGGTGGAAGACCTCAAGGAGATTTATAGAACTCAAGTTATGGTCCTTGCAAGTTACAGGTCATTTGGGGTATCTGAATTTTTGTCTGTAAAAGTGACTTGACTTCCAAGCAATTTTTACCCCTCAAGGAGATTTCAAATGAATTCTTGGTCAACACAAGAATTGTTCCTCATTGTCTTAGCTTTCTAGAATGGTATGGCATGCCTTCATATGATGTGTGGAATTCAACTTATGGTCTTTGCAAGCAAAGGGTATTTTGGGCATTTGTGAATTACAGGTCATTTTAACCTATGTCCAAAACTCATACAAGGAGGCCTCAAATGGAAAAACTTACAACATCAAACTTGCTCCAAATGGGATTTTAAGTCTAGAAAGAAGGTCACAAATTATTGGAGAAGCTCATAGCATGAAGTTGCATAATTGGTCAAAATATGAACTAAAATGGCTTATAAAGTGAATAAATTCAAGATGGAAAATGGTTTGGGAGATTTACAAGTCCAAATGGAGACTTCCAATATATGATTTTGAATGGAAAAACAATTCTAAGAACAATGGTTCAAACACTTTTTTGAGTTTAGAAGGAAAAAAAGAAGTTATCTTTGGTTACTTGTAATTGAAGAAACATAACCAAAATGGATCAAAGTTGGAAAACAAGGGAATGTGCAAGATGAATCTAGAATGTACCATTGGGGTCTATATATTCATGAAATGAGAATTTGGCAAGGGTTGGCTTCATTTGCACCAAGAATTCCACAAAATTTCTCATTCCTTTACATTGAAGTTTCATTCCAAATCTCACAAGTTCCTCACCAATTCTCATCCACATCAATTCAATCTTGTTCAATCATCATCATAGATCATCATCCAATCGAGGATCAAGTGATTATCATCCATTTTCGAGCATCTTTTTCATCAACATCAAAATCACAATCTCAAGTGGACAGCATAATTCAAGCAAAGAATCAACAAGGAATTGCATACAGAATCACATACATCAAGGATTGATCAAGATCCAACACCTAGAAGCCTCAGATCTTCAATCTCCATAGCTGTTTTCAAGGTTTCACACCAGGTATGTTTTCATTTAAATTGCTCGATTCAGTTAGTTAGGCATGTTGTTGTTAGTTTAGATTTGATCTAGGTGGTTAGGAGAACAAGTAGGATGAATTTGGAATGATTTGGTGATGGTTGTTAACAGGTGCAACAAACTGTTAGGATCAATATCTCTTAGGTTAGTGCATCATAATTGTAGCTTGATAGCGCAGATTAATAACCATTAGTTGTAGATTATTTTAGGTTAAGTTTGGGGAAGTATTGAGTTGGTGCATATCAGTGTATATCCATGGTGGCCAGACCTTGGCTTGATCGGGTTTGTTGTTGTGATGAGTTTCAAGGTAAATTAGTGCCATAGACGTGTAGAGGGAGAGTTATAGAGTAACTTTCATGTTCACATCGTGTGGATTGGTTGCCTGTAGAGGGAGAACAGCTTGGTGTAAACCTGCTCGTGCATGGAGGTGTAATGGTGATTGAAACCCTAGTTGCAGATCAATTGGGGAAGAGATAATCTGGTCCATTCATTTGGAGTTAGACCTTTGACTATTAGGGTGATCGTGTGGTTCACATTCAATCTGATTTATGGAGGGAGATTACCTTGGCCAAAACGCGCCGTTTCATTAATTGAAACGGGCGGGCCTGAATCTTTGATGCTAATCCCACCCCCAGCAATTAGGCCCAATACAATTTTAATATGAATTTGATGCTTTCCTCACCCCCCAGCGCGTTTTTATTATTTCATTGATTCTGAATTGAAGCTGGGCCTTGGTGAAGGCGCTATCTGCACCCCCTGTCTGTGTGGCCCATCCAGAATTGAACTGGGCGTGATTTCTATTCTGACCCCCTTCCCTCATTTTAATTCATTTAATTTTCTTAATTCCATTTTAATTTTTACCAATTTCATAAATTCATAACTAATTCATAAAAAATGCATTTTAATCCATTCTTTTTACCATATTTTCTTTAGGATGTGTAGAATATTATAGAAAAATAAAATTGCATTTTTATTTTTATTCCATATTTTTTTCATATTTTCTAAATAAATGTCACATTAAATAGATTCATCTCATGCATCATTTTAATAATTTTTGTTCTCTTACATGCTTTAATATTTTTTGGTCATTCTTTTTATATTGTTTAGATGAGGTCTTCAACTTGTAGAAATATTTTAGTTCCCATTTTTAGAAGTTAATTTTAGGTGATTAATAAAATAGGCTTGAACATCATGAACAAAACTAGGTTTTTAGGTGACAACTTAGGAAGTTTAATTCATTTCCCTTAGGACTTAGGGTTTGAATAGATTAGTTATGGGACTATAAGGGCTATGGGTAGCTATTAGATCCCTTAGAGAAAAAGTTAGGATTCCCCTACTGCTATTATTACTGTCTGTATATCTGATTGTCTGGTGTGGTGTGCCCTCTGGGGATTGTTGCTTGTTTGTTTGGGTATTGGGTTTGTCTGGGGCCCTGGGGAAGCTGAAGATTTGTGAAGATGAAGACCATTGGAGATCCAGAGATTGAAGATCAACTTCCAGAGTTGAAGAGAAGATTCTTGCTAGCAGATGCTGAGGAGACTAGGGTTTAGGAGCTAGGCAGAGCTCTAGATTAGAAAGATTGTTTCTCAAACATGGATTGCCTTGTCTGCATCCATTCTTCTCTGTGATTCAGAGTCTCTCTAAGACACTCACCCCCTTCCTTTGGAAGGCTTGGTGATAGTGTCTATGAGATAGAACTCTTGAGAGAATGTCTCTTGTGTTAGAAGCAGTTTGTTCACCACCTTTGGTGGTCAACTGATTGCTTAACACCCAATTCACTCTTGTGACTAATCCCTCATCCTGGAGGTTTGAGCTTGAAGAAAAGCCATTGCAGATAGGAGACTGATGATCAAAGCCCTTGCCTGAAGGTCATGAAGATGGAGATTGATGCTTGTTGAAGCCTGTAGCTGATTGGAGATTACTTGAAGTCAGATGTTGATTCAGAGCTGCTGATGCTGTTTCTTTTATTGCTGTATTTCATTTGCTGATGTATTGATTGGTTTTCTGACTGTATTGTTTGCTGTTTACCCTGCTGGGTTGAAAGTGAAGTCTGTTCACTTTTGCCTATTGTTTTCTAGGTTCGAGGTTGAGTGGGACTCCCTTGCCTCGCTTGTACTGTTGCATCCATGCATTTTACTGCTTTACTGTATATATTTGATATTGTTTCTGTTTCTGCCTATCCCTTAGGATCTCTGTTTCTCTCTGTGCAAGAGAGGAGCATGATAGACACTAGGTCTTAACCCATGCATGATAACATTAGGTTAGTTTGATTCCCTTCGCAACCGTAGGTTAGAGTTCTGTCTCTTTTCCCTCTCAAAACAAACAGAAAAACACATAAAGATTTCAAACACAATAAAAGACACTTCTTCCGTAAAAGAATGTGGACTCATCAAGACGTCATTTTTGTCCTCTTGGACTGTTAATCAGAAAAACCTTTTTCAGAAGGAATAAAATCAATCAAGGACAAGCTTGTGTCGTACGTGGCCCGAACTACGTTTGCTCTGATCTTCCATGCTGTGTGGAAGTACGTAGGCATAGGATGCGATATCCTAGCGAGCAACCTTCCCCTCCTTTCCTGTAGGTAGGCGAACTACGTTGACTCTGATTTCTCGTTCCAGACGGGAATACGTAGGCATAAAGTGCGATACTTTGCCGAGTCATTTTTATTTTCATTTTTATTTTCTTTTTCACCCTTGACCTATAGTTTAGATAGAATAACAATCCATACCCGAAAACAAGCGTGGATCCCATCGAGTACGATGGACGTGAGGGGTGCTAATACCTTCCCCTTGCGTAACCGACTCCCGAACCCAGGTTTTGGTTGCGACGACCATACCTTTCCCGTGTTGTGCGAGGTTTACTCTGAGCGTTTCCTTTCCCTCCCGTGGGATAAATAACGCACGGTGGCGACTCTTCTGTCCAGCCGGCGCCGATTTTCGCAGTAGCGCCAGCTGGCGACTCTGCTGGGGATCCAATGTCCCCTGGCTGCTAAGGACTGCGATGGTTCTTATGCATTTGGGATCCAACGTCCCTTGAGAGAGTCAATCCTAACGCTTGTTTTCCCGTCGAGGATTTTGTATGGAGTTATTTTATATTTCTAACCTTGTATTTTCAGCTTTGTATATTGATTATTATTGCTGTATTTGGGGTGTGACGGGTGTTCTGATATTGAGTGAGAAGCCGGACCTGGGCTTGAGTGCACCTAGAATTAGAGTAGAAATTAGTGGGCGCCCGCTTGCTTTGCTTGCTTTGGTGTCCCATGAAATCTACACTCAGACGAGGTTCCTCTGGTTGGCCTCCTGCCCCTTCCTTTGGTTGGCGTGGGTTGCTGGTTAGTTGGATTGTCGACTCTGGGGACCGATCATTTGGAAGTTGGCTAAGTGAGGCCTCTTCAGGAATTGATGATGCCACTCCTTCTGGGAATCGTATCATCAACCCTGAAAGTCTGTGACGCCGACGACCGCATAGGATGCCGTACCTTGTGCCAGTTATAGGGCCACCCACCTGTGAGGGGATTCAGGGTTATGCAGGTAACTAGACCTTCAGATTACCGGTTTGTTGATCAGAGATCCTGGTTATTTATGGAGAGTTATGAGGTCTGTCAGAGACCATTCGGAGATGTGTTCTGAGGTCTGTCAGAGGCCAGTTGGGGATGTATTCTGAGGTCTGTCAGAGACCAATTATAGATGTGATTTGAGGTCTATCAGAGACCAGTTGGAGTTATGGTTTGAGGTCTGTCAGAGACCAGTATTGGAGTTTTATCTTAGGTCTATCTGAGACCAGGGCTTGATGACTTCTGGATGGTCTATCTGAGACCTTTCTTGATTGGGTTTAGGCTATTCAGCTGCAGCTTTGGTCCCTATTGAATGTTACTTGCATTGCATTGCCTGCATATCCATTATCATTTGCATTTCACTAACATGTGTCTGTGCTGCAGGTGCATTTGCATTTCCCTAGTTCTAGTGCCCAGACTTCTGAGTGTTTGATCATGACTAGCTTAAGGAGAACGGTTGCTTACAAATTGCCTACGCCTGATATTGTTCCTTTACTTGGGTTAATCTCTCTTGCTGATGAGGGTGTTCGTAGGAGTTTCCGGATGAGCTATGGTAGACTACTGAGATTGGTGTGCAAACCTACAGAGGTAGAGTTAGATGGGCTGTATGCTTTGATGCAATTCTACGACCCTGCTTTGAGGTGCTTCACGTTCTCTGACTTTATTATGGGACCAACCTTGGAGGAATACGCTGAGTATGTTGAGCTGCCCGTGCAGAACCAGGTTCCATTCATTCATTATGATGCCAAACCTAAGTCTGAGGAATTGGCAAAAGCCTTGCATGTTGACGCTTCTGAACTTGTGACTACTGTTTCCCGTGGAGTTCCAGGCTTCTCATTTCAGTTCTTAGTTGGTAAAGCCCAAGAGTACGCCAAGAGCGGGTGCTGGGTTGCTTTCAATGCTATGTTGGCTTTGTGCATTTATGGCATAGTACTGTTCCCCAATATACCGGATTTTGTGGACTTCGATGCTTTCTACTTGTTCGCCGCTGGTAATCCTGTACCTACCTTACTCGGAGATCTCTACCACTCACTGCATTACAAGAATGAGAAGGGAAGAGGGAAGAATGTTCATCTTTGTGTACCCTTGTTGAGTATGTGGTTTGAGAGTCACCTTCCTAAGAGAGGATCTGCTGCAGAGACTATAGTTCCAGTTGGTTGGCCAGAGCGTCTGATGAGGCTATCGTCGGAAGATATGGAGTGGTTTGATAGAGATTTGTTGGGATCTGAGCTCATCTTCAGTTGTTCGGGGTACCCTAATGTGCCGTTGATAGGAAGAAAAGGGTGTATCAATTACAACCCTTCTCTATTCATTCGCCAGTTCGGATATGCGCTGAAGAATCCACCTCAAGAGGAAGAAGTACAGGAATCTCTGTACTTCACAGGGGATTTGAAGGGGGAGTTATTAGCCAAGTTGCAACGTGCCTGGACGCGTATTAACCGCAAAGGGAAGCCGTTGTTAGGAAAGAATGACTGTCAGGCCTATGCACCTTATAGAGTTTGGATTCAGGAGAGGGCTAGTCAGTTGAGGATGCCATTTCCAGATGCACCAATTCTTGTTCCCGTTCCGGTAGCAGAGCCAACTACTGTTGCTAGAGAAGTCTATGAACAGGTTGTGAAGGAGAAAGAAGCCTTGATGAAGATTAATGAAGGGTTAGAGCAAGAGTTAGCCCAGGCACGCAGCGAGAAAAACAAGGCCGTATATGCTTTCCAACAACAGATCGAGCTGGTAAACAGGTTAGGAGCTGAGTTGACCGAGGAAAAGAAGAAGCGCGAACGTCTGGGGCAAGAGTTCAGAAGTTCCCATGACATGCTGGAAGCCAAAAAGAAAGCGCTCGACGCAGCACACCGAGAGATATCCTCTTGCAATAAGACTTGGAATGCTACACTCACTAACAACAAGAAGAGGGAAGATAAGCTGAAGCAGCAAATTTCCGACCTCGAAGAGAAGTTGAAGTCTAGCATCAAGAAGTGTGAGGAAGAAGTGATGAACCGGTATAGTGTCCAGCATGCTCTGAACAAGGCAATCAAGTCCAGAGATGAAGCAGTGTCTCAGAAGCGAAAGTTAGAAGATTGCTTCGGAGAAGCAACATGGGAAGAAACTGCTGAAGACGTACGCCGTGTCCTTAAAAGGAGAAACCTGCTTGTTGAAGGGCTGCTTGATCGACCAAGCCATCCGGAGACCAAGAAGTTGATAGAGGAGTACCAGACTTTTGGGAGGATTTGATCATTTCACGTAGTTATCTGTATGCTTTATTTGCATAGTGCTGACCATCACCAGGATTGTTGGTTGAGGTCATGCCTTCTTTGTACTCTCAGTGATATTGTACCCTGGGTTTATTGATTCTCCCTGCAATATACGAGGCTTTCTATGATTCAGCTCCGATATTCCTATTGTCAGCACTGTCATTGCACCGGCACCTTCGCACTAGAACTGGGGGAATGAACTTCCCTAATGCACAGACACATTGCATTGCATTCATACTCATATTGCATTACAGGTAATCTTTGAATGGTGTCTTATCTCCTGATCTGTACCAGGTACTTAACAGGATTCCAGATCAACATCCGCACCGCTATTCTACACGATCCAACTGTCGGAAAGTCATGGACCAAATTCAGAACGAGATGCAGGATGTGCGCGAAAAGCTCGCTCTCTTCATGCAGACCATGGAGGCTATAGCAAAAGGGCAAGAGAATTTGCAGGCCATGGTCCAGCCTCTGTTGGCTCGCAACGCTGGTCATGGTAACGAAGATCATCAGTCTGTCCGGGTTGATACTGCTCATGGAGACGGCACTCCCACGCCAGTGGCTCCACCTGTCGTCAATATGCCTGCCGCTAATGTCAACAACGCTACCGCTGCTGTGAATGGTAACGTCGGAGTGGGGAATGAAACTGCTGTCCACAATGCTGGGCTGGGTGATGTCAATTTGGGAGATAATCTAGGAGGCAATGGCTTTGTCAATACTGGGTTCGGATTCAACGATCAGGGATTCGACAACACTGGCAAGTATGGCTTTAATGCTCCAGGCTTTGGGCAAGATGGTTATGGTATGGTCAATCAGGGTTACGGAGGCTTTGGAAACGGAAACGGTGCTGGTTTTATGGCTGGTGGTCCTGCTGGAGGTGTTCAAGGGTACGGCAACAGAGGTCGAGTTCCGGGGATGAATCAGATCAGAGCTGGACGTAATAATGCGTACGATGGGTACGGGGCTGGAAACGGTATGTGGCAAGAGGATCAACAGGAGGACGCCTTCTCTGGAGGAGGTTTTGAAGGGCCGATGGATGATTCTCAAAAGATTAGAATGCTGGAAGAGCAAATGAAGGGAGTCCTAAATCAGAGTGCTGTAGGATTGGACATGGCAACAATGGGCTTGGTACCTGGGCTGAGGGTGCCAATCAAGTTCAAAGCGCCTGCGTTCGATAAGTACAAAGGAGACACATGTCCGAAGGTGCATGTACGAGCTTATTACAGAAAGATGTCTGCATACTCCACTGATGAAAGAATGCTCATGCATTTCTTTCAGGATAGTCTATCGGGTCCTTCCTTAGAGTGGTACATGGGGTTGGAGCCAACTGATATCAAGACTTGGAAGCAATTAGCAGAGGCATTCGTAGCCCATTACAAGTATAACAGCGACCTGGCACCCAATCGGGTCCAGTTGGCCGGGCTTTCGCAGAAGAAGGGGGAGAGTTTTAAAGAATACGCGCAAAGGTGGCGCGATATGGCTGCCAGGGTCCGTCCCCCTGTAGAAGATAAAGAAATGAACGATATGTTTGTTGGTACATTCACCGGGCTGTTTCATGATATGCTGTTTCATACGTCTCTGGCTAGTTTTTCAGATCTGATTCTGATGGGTGAAAAGATTGAGCGGAACATTAAGCAAGGAAAGTTCCAAGTTGACGAATCAACTGCATCTGGCAGTAATAAGAAAGCTTATGGTGGGCGCCGTCAGGGCGAAGCTAGCGCGGTATTTGGAGGCCGAGGCCGAGGCCGAGGCAGGGGAAGAAATCAATATCGTCAGCCGCAGCAGGTATCAAGTGTCACTATTCCTTATCAGCAACAACCAATCCAGCAACAACAATCGGTTCAGCAGCAACCGATGCCACAGCAGCAGCAGCCTCAGCAGGGGGCACAGCAAGCTCAACGAAGATTTCAGGGTAGTAAGCCGAGAAGAGTGTTTGAGAAGCCTCCCTCAACCTACGCTGATTTATTGCAGACATTGTTGGGATTGAATCTGGTGGAGAAAAGAACCTTGGCACCGATCACGGGGACTCCCCCGTTCGGCTATGATGCAAATAGGCACTGCGAGTTTCATTCTGGGGCCCCGGGCCATGATATAGAAGGTTGTCATGCTTTTAAGCACGTTGTGCAGGATCTTTTGGATAACAAGTCTATCAATTTCGGAACGACAGGTCCGAATATAGTCCAGAAACCCATGCCTAATCATGGGGCGAACGCTGTTCTGACTGAGGAAGGGCTGAATCTGATTATGAATGTTGAGGATTTAAAGACGCCGCTGGGCGAGATAAAAAGCCGACTGTTGCAAGGAGGTGTTTACCCGGGTTGTAATGAGTACTGCTTAGATTGTTGGGCCCTAGCTGGGGGGTGTGAGGATTTGAAGAAAGGCATCCAGGCCTTGATTGATGAAGGTATATTGCAGTTTGATCGAACAGCAACTGATGAGCCGGCAGGGGCAGTAGTGGATAATCGGAGTGATGTTGCCACAGTGACAATTCCTAGGAAGACGATCACTATTTCAGCACCAGCTCAGCGACCACCGTTTATCATAACTAAGGCCGGGCCAATCCCGTATGAGAACACGAGAGCAGTCCCATGGTCGTATGGGCTGGAGGTGTATTGTGACGGGATTAAAATCGATGTTAACAAGCAGTCAGCGGAGGTTGTGGATAATGTTGTTGGCTCAGGAGGCATGACGAGGAGCGGCAGGATCTTTATATCTCCCGAAGTGGAGGCTGAAAGGCTAGCGAAAGGAAAAGGGAAAGCGGTTGAGAATGTTCCGGTACAAGCAAATGAAAAAGAAGCAGCATCTAAGGATGTAGAGGAATTCATGCGCTTAATTCGGAAAAGTGATTACAAAATTGTGGAGCATCTACAGCAAACACCGTCTAAAATATCTATCTTGTCATTGCTGTTGTGTTCGGAAGCTCACAGGAACGCTTTGCTGAAAGTCCTGGACTCTTCTTTTGTACCCCAGGATGTCTCCGTAAATCAGCTAGAAGGAGTATTGGCACACGTGAATGCAGGCCACAGTCTGGGCTTTACTGATTTTGACTTGACTCCGAAAGGGAGGGATCATAATATGGCATTACATGTATCTGTGGAGTGCAGAGGATCGACAATGTCGCACGTATTGGTTGACACCGGGTCATCTTTGAATGTGCTGCCTAAGAAGGCGATGATGAAGCTGGATGTTCGAGGGATTTTGTGCACACCCAGCGATTTGGTAGTCAGAGCGTTTGACGGCACGCGGAGAACAGTCTTCGGATCGATTACCTTGCCTCTGCAAGTGGGGCCGGAAGTGTTTGCAACTGAGTTTTATATCATGGATATACAGCCTGCGTACAGCTGCTTGCTGGGAAGACCCTGGATTCACGGGGCAGGGGCAGTCACGTCTACCCTGCATCAGAAGTTAAAGTATATGGTCGGAGACAGTGTAGTCACCGTGTGCGGAGAAGAAGACATCCTGGTCAGCCATCTTTCTTCGTTTAAATATGTGGAAGTCGACGGGGAGATCCACGAGACGCCATGCCAGGTATTCGAAGGTTTGCGCATCAAGGACAAGGGTCCCAGGCCAAGCAAAGTGCCAGAGATAGCTGTTTCTTTGTATAAAGAGGCTCAAGCTCTAGTGGAAGCAGGAGAAGCCAAGGGCTGGGGCAAAGTAGTGGACATTCCTGTGAAAATGGACCGGTTCGGACTGGGGTACCGACCGTCGTCATCAACTCCTTCCGTGGGGGCCCCTCATTTCAGAAAGTCGATCACCATCTCTGCCAGTGGAGTATGCCATGAATCTGTCAATGCTGCTTCAGAATCTGATGAAGGGGACAGCGACTGTGATATGGATGCCTGGATTCAGCCAAGCACGCCAGGACAAGGACTGTGCAACTGGTCTATTCAGGAGCTTGTTCCTGTGACTTTTAAACAGTAATGCTTTGCTTTATTAATTGTTGAATAATCTGATGTCTTGCCCGAGGCATCAGGATTTGCTTAGGGCTGTGTTGTTATAAACATTGCGCGTTAATCACTAAATAAATGGCGTTTTTTTCATGTGCAAATACTGTAATCTCTGCCTTTCTTGTTTTGTATTTTTCAATAAAATGGCAATGTGGTTATTCGCTTTATACGCATTTTGAAGCACTTAACCCTCTCTTTTGCAGGATAACATTTTCAGATGACATCCTTGAGCCACCTATGACTCGTCCCGACTTCGAGCACCCGGTATTCCAGACCGAAGAAGAGGTTGTCGAAGATAGCGACGTTCCTGAAGAACTGTCTTGGTTGGTGAAGCAAGAGGAAAGAGCCATTCTGCCTCACGACGAGGTTATCGAAATTATCAATTTGGGGTCGGAAGGGGTTGAGAAAAATATTCGTATCGGGGCCGCACTGCAGAGTGATATCAAGCGAAGGCTGGTTGAAATGCTCCGAGAGTATAATGATGTATTCGCTTGGTCGTATCAAGATATGCCAGGGCTCGATACAGATATGGTTGTGCATCGCCTGCCACTGAAAGAAGACTGCCCGCCGGTCAAACAAAAACTTCGCAGAACTCGACCAGATATGGCAATGAAGATCAAAGAGGAGGTTCAGAAACAGTGGGACGCTGGTTTCCTGGCTGTGACGAAGTATCCCTCATGGGTTGCTAACATCGTACCAGTGCCAAAGAAAGATGGCAAGGTTCGAATGTGCGTGGATTATAGAGATTTGAATAAAGCAAGCCCAAAAGACGATTTTCCACTTCCTCATATTGACGTGTTAGTTGATAATACTGCTCAGTACTCCGTATTCTCCTTCATGGATGGCTTTTCAGGCTACAATCAAATTAAAATGGCGCCAGAGGATATGGAGAAGACTACTTTCATAACGCCTTGGGGAACATTTTGCTACAAAGTGATGCCCTTTGGTTTGAAAAATGCTGGGGCAACATATCAGCGTGCGATGACGACTCTCTTTCATGACATGATGCATAAAGAGATCGAAGTTTATGTTGACGATATGATTGCCAAATCCCAGACGGAGGAAGAGCATCTGGTGAATCTGTTGAAGTTGTTTAAAAGACTTAGGAAGTTCAGGCTGAGGCTGAACCCTAACAAATGCACCTTCGGGGTGAGATCGGGTAAGCTCCTGGGGTTTATCGTAAGCGAAAGAGGAATAGAGGTCGATCTTGCTAAAATAAAAGCGATTCAAGAAATGCCGACGCCTAAAACAGAGAAAGAGGTGCGCGGGTTTTTAGGGAGATTGAACTACATTGCCCGGTTCATATCTCACCTAACGGCCACGTGTGAACCATTATTCAAGCTGCTGAAGAAAGATCAAGCTGTAACGTGGAACGAAAATTGTCAAAAGGCGTTCGACAAAATAAAGAAGTATTTGCAGGAGCCTCCTATTTTGATACCCCCGGTGGCAGGGAGACCCTTGATAATGTATTTGACGGTTCTTGAGGGAAGCATGGGTTGTGTTCTCGGTCAACACGACGAGACGGGGAGAAAAGAGCATGCGATCTATTACTTGAGTAAGAAATTTACAGACTGTGAATCTCGATACTCAATGCTGGAGAAAACTTGTTGCGCGCTAGCCTGGGCCGCCAAGCGTTTGAGGCAGTACATGCTGAATCATACAACCATGCTCATCTCGAAGATGGATCCAATCAAATATATATTCGAAAAGCAGGCGTTGTCAGGTAGAATTGCCCGTTGGCAGATGGTCTTGACTGAATATGATATTCAATACGTCTCGCAAAAGGCGATAAAGGGGAGTGTGCTGTCTGAGTATCTGGCGGAGCAGCCTATTGAAGAATACCAATCAATGAGATTTGATTTTCCTGACGAGGATATCATGTATCTCAAGATGAAGGATTGCGAAGAACCGTTACCAGACGAAGGACCAGAGCCGGGGTCCCAATGGAAGATGATATTTGACGGAGCTGTGAATGCTTACGGTAGCGGAATAGGGGCAATTATCACTACGCCGCACGGGTCGCACATCCCGTTTACTGCCCGATTGACCTTTGCCGTTACCAACAATGAGGCCGAATACGAAGCTTGTATAATGGGGCTTGAAGAAGCCATTGATTTGCGAATCAAACATCTAGACGTATACGGAGACTCAGCTCTGGTAGTGAATCAGATCAAAGGGGAATGGGAGACACGGCAGCCTAATTTGATACATTATATGAATTATGCAAGGAGATTGTTGCCTTTCTTCGACAAGGTTGAATTGCATCATGTGCCGCGGGCAGAAAATCAAATGGCTGACGCCCTTGCCACTTTGTCTTCCATGTACAAAGTCAACTTCTGGAACGAAGCTCCCCAGATCACTATCTCTCGGTTGGACAGGCCAGCTTATGTATTTGCTATTGATGAAGCGTTTGATGGCAAACCGTGGTATTTTGATATCCTTAATTTCCTGAAGAACAAGGAGTATCCGGCTGGGGCATCCAGTCAAGATCAAAAAACTCTCAGGAGATTAGCGGGTAATTTCTATTTGAACCCGGATGGCGTCTTGTACAGAAGGAACCACGATTTGGTGTTGTTGCGTTGCGTAGATGAGAAAGAGGCAAAGCTTCTCATGGAGGAAATTCACGAAGGTGCCTTTGGCACGCATGCTGGTGGACATGCTATGACGAGAAAACTGCTGAGGGCAGGTTACTTTTGGCTGACGATGGAAACTGATTGTTTCAAGTTCGCGAGAAAGTGCCACAAGTGCCAAATATATGCTGACAAGATACACGTGCCTCCGAGCCCTCTAAATGTGATGTCATCTCCATGGCCATTCTCGATGTGGGGAATCGATATGATCGGAAAGATCGAGCCGACGGCTTCTAACGGGCATCGGTTCATCCTAGTAGCAATCGATTATTTCACCAAGTGGGTGGAAGCGGCATCTTACGCAAATGTAACGAAGCAAGTGGTGGCTAGATTCATCAAGAGAGATATCATTTGCCGATATGGGATTCCCGAGCGGATAATCACGGATAACGGTTCAAATCTGAACAACAAAATGATGAAGGAGCTCTGTCAGAATTTCAAGATCGAACATCACAACTCCTCCCCTTACCGACCCAAGATGAATGGCGCTGTCGAAGCGGCCAATAAAAATATCAAGAAGATCGTCCAGAAGATGGTGGTGACTTATAAAGATTGGCATGAAATGCTACCTTTTGCTTTGCACGGTTATCGTACGACGGTACGCACATCAACCGGGGCAACTCCGTTCTCGTTGGTATACGGAATGGAAGCGGTATTACCATTGGAAGTTGAGATCCCTTCTCTGAGGGTATTGCGAGACGTTCAGCTGGACGAGGCAGAATGGGTAACGAATAGATTGAACCAACTGAGTTTGATGGATGAGAAGAGGCTAGCTTCTCTGGCATACGGTCGTTTGTACCAAAGACGAATGAAGAAAGCGTACGACAAGAAGATACTTCCGCGAAGCTTTCAGACGGGCGACCTTGTGCTGAAAAGGGTTCTCCCGCCGCAAGCAGATCACAGGGGCAAGTGGACCCCCAACTACGAAGGGCCATACGTTGTCAGAAAGGTCTTTTCAGGGGGAGCCTTATTGTTGTCCACCATGGACGGAGAAGACTTTGCGTCACCTGTGAATTCGGACGCAGTTAAAAAATACTTTGCTTAAAATAGACCCGCTGGACAAAAAAAAAGAGAGTCCAGGCAAAAATGGGGCATCCTGGCGAACCAAAAACAGAATGAAAGGTTCGGGCAAAAGTTAGGGATGAAATTGAAAAAATGTACACCCGCGAAGTTGAAAACCTACACTGGGCGGCTTCGGCAAAAAGGGGTATCCCGGTGAACTGAAAACCCGTAAAGGGCGGTTCACGCAAAAGTTAGGGATTTGAAAAGCAAATGACTGCGGTCCGAATTTGATATTGCAATGAGCATCAATGCGGGAGAATACATTTGAGGAGTCAGTTATCGGATACAACTTTTTCAGAAGTGGGGATACCGGGAGAGCATTAGAGTCGGATGAGTCATAGGAGGATCAGTTCGTGGTGTTCATCTGCATCCAGTTGCCGACATGTGTACAAAATTTAATTTGTCAAAATATTTATGCTTCTTGTGCATACTTGACTACTTGTATATTTGCTTTGCGTAGCTTCCTCTTTTCAGGAGTTACATCCCGTGTACAAAAAACTCCGCCCATTCAGGGGCCCAATCAATGAAAATGTGTTATGCAGTACTTGATGCCTGTTCTTTACTGTTTTGCGCATGATAAAACGCCTAAGTTTGATGAAACTAACATGAGTATAACATCATTGGCCCTTGCCAACAATCATTAAAGCTTTGAATTAACTGAGTGTAACGTCACTAACCTGAATCGATTTGATTGCATAGGCTTGTCGTGTCTTGTTTGTGTTGTTGCAGGTTTCATAACCATACGAGGAAGATGATCAGAAGGTTGCAATAACGAAAGACTCAGTCCTCACGCAGGTCATGCATGTTCTTCCTGAAGAAGAATAGAATTCCCCAGCTAGCCGTAGCTTATCCAAAGGACGTGCTCCAGAAAAGTTATTCGTTCTCAGCAGAGTTTGGCGATTCTAAGATCGTGAGGCTTTATTCAGACAGGCTCATCTTTCCCCGCAGGGTCAGGCACTCTCCCCCCAGCGGAGTCAGTTAATTTTCCCCCAAGAGAATCATCCCAGCTCCAGCGGAATTCTCTTTGCAAGTGTTCTTTCCTTCCAGAGGAACTCGAAGATCAAGACTCTCCCAAGCAGAGTTGATGGTGGGTCCTGTCATTTATCAGAGATGCTGGTGATATCGGTTCACGTTCCAGCAGAAAGTCCGATCGTACTGTGCGCATCTGCCATTCCTCAGCAAAGTTGTATTCCCCAGCAGGGGGTTACTTCAACAAGGTGCTCGACTTGAGTTCCTAATTTCCCAGCTGAGTCGACTTCACCCTTCCAGCATTTATTTTGCTGGAATAATTCTGTAGCATCTGGCTATCCCCGGCGGAGTCGGCATCACCTCTCAGCATTTATTTTGCTGAAGCAGGTTCTGTACTCTAGTAGTTCAGGCAAAGAGAGCTCTTGCTCAAATGAACTACCAAACACTCAAGATCTCGGCATGAGATATCCAATGATAATGTCAGTTTCGGCGGTATTCCCCCACAGAGTTATCATGATAAAACTCTCTTTGTCTCCAGCAGAGTCATTTATGCAAATGTCTCTTATTTTCCCCACCAGAGTTGTCAGGATAAGTGTCTTCTTATCCCCAAGCAGAGTTTGTTTGTCATCAACGGGTCCCATGAATCAGAATTTCAGAGGCCACCGCCGGTTATCAGAACAGGCGTCCGATAGTTTGGTTTCTGGATATCCCCAGTAGAGTTCATCTCAAAATCGTTGTTACGTCAGTACTAAGAAGTTTGTGGGTGAGTATCATTGGAGAACTAAGTCCTGACGTGGACAATTTATTCCTAGATTGACGGGATTTCTTCAGAAGTGGGCGTCCTAACGTGGACTGGTTTATTTCCCCGGGCAGGTTTAGGTGTGTTAGTCTTATCGTGGGCAGATTCGGTTCTCGAAATTAGTGGGATGTGAGGTCATGACGTTGACAAAAGTGATTACTCTTTGTGTTGGTGTCCTGACGTGGACAGATCAGACCAAGGTGGGGGTCCTGACGTGGACAAGTTATTTCCCCAGTGGGTCAGTGTGTGAGTCCTTACGTGGACAAGTCTTATTTCCTCAGCGGGTCGAAGACGCCTGAGTCCTAACGGGGACAAATCAAGACGAGATCAGTGTCCTAACGTGGACGAATCAAAGAAATTATTAGTCCTAACAAGGAGAAGTGGGCCCTAACGTGGATGATGTAGTCCTTACGCGGACATATCAACAGAAGTGATTCCTAACGTGGAAAGATGGAGATTCCTTACGCGGAAAAGATCGAGTCCATACGCGGACATATCAGAGAGGGATGATTCCTTACGTGGAAGAAAAAATGGTTTCCTTACGTGGAAATGACAGCATTCCTGACGTGGAAAGATTGGAGTCCTTACGTGGACAGATTAAGATGGCATTCCTTACGTGGAAAAGTTTAGTCCTGACGCGGACAAATCGCGAAGAAGTTGGCATTCCTTACGTGGAAAGATCAGAGTCCTTATGTGGACATATCGAGAGCATTCCTTACGTGGAAGAAAAATGGATTCCTAACGTGGAAAGACGAGTTTATTCCTTACGTGGAAAGAGTGAGTCCTCACGCGGACGTATCGAGATTGATTCCTGACGTGGAAAGAAATGGATTGTTCCTGACGTGGAAGAGTTTAGTCCTGACGCGGACAGATCAAAGAAGATATTCCTAACGTGGAAGAAGAAGTTTATTCCTTACGCGGAGAAATTGGGGTCCTTACGTGGACAGATGCGAGAAAAGTTGAGTCCTGACGTGGACAGGTTCAGAATCAAAAATTGTATTCCTAACATGGAAAGGTTGGAGTCCTGACGCGGACATGTCAAGTGGTATTGGAGTCCTTACGTGGACAGATTGATACAGTTCTCCCTATGTGGAAAGAAGATTGCTTCCTGACGTGGAAAGATGAAGGGGTTAGGCCTAACGTGGACGATTCGGTTTATGGAAATGCAGACGAACTATCCCCAGCGGAGTTGCTGAGATTTTTCTGGGTTAACAGTAAGTGGAGTCCTAACGTGGACAGGTTCTAGTTGAGATTTCTTCGTACTGACAACGGACAGAGTCCTAACGTGGACAAGCAAGCAAGTTGTGATGACAGAATCCTCTTCAGAACGATGAAGACAATCCCCAGCACAATCGCACGAGATCAGTGGGTTGCTGTAACAGTCAGATTCAGCTGATGAGTGTCGTTCCCCAAGCAGGAGCGCAGTTTATTTCTGCGGTTGGCAAATTTCTGGTTTCACTAGTATTCAACCGTCTCGTACCGCGAATGTCTGAAGGCTCCGGGCTCTTCACCCAATCGGGTCCAAGTCGCTTGAATAGGGGCAGCTGTTGCACCCTAAAATTTGCCCAATCTTATTCACTTGGTTCATGTTTCATTATCATTAGCATTTGCATATAGAGTCATGTACATAGACTAACCATCTGCATAGCATAAGCATAGCAAGTCATTCAACAGGGGACCAATCATTATTTTCATCTCTAGAGGCCTAGCAAGAGGTTAATATCCCAATTCAATCTCATTCAAGTCATCAGGAAAGAATTTGAAAGCAAAGAGTTCAGCAGATCAAGCCTTGAGTCCATCTCCTAGTTGAGGGTATCTGAGGATCAACGAGAGGGTTGTGAGCTGTGAGTGAAGGAATGGAGAGCATCTAGACATTATGAGAGGCTTAGAAAGTCATTTGGAGAAGAAAACAAGTCATTGATGAAAGCACAAGAGTTACAGGTGAAGACAGTCAACTAGGGTTTCATCTGGGTCAACCCTAGGTCAACCCTAGGTCAATTGACTGACTTAGGAGGGCATTCAAGTCTATTGGAGAGATGTGGGGATCAACATTGGACATATGAAGAAGGATATGGAGATATGACAAGAAGAATTCAAGAGAAATCAAGGAGAAGAGGAGTTACTAAATTAGGGTTTCTCTGTAAAATCCCCTGGTTTAGGTCAAATTTCCAAGCAAGATAAGTCAAAATGCTAGCTTCAAATGGCTTCTTGGACAATATGAAACTTGTAGAGGATCTCAAGACCTTTAATTTGAGTGGTGGAAGACCTCAAGGAGATTTATAGAACTCAAGTTATGGTCCTTGCAAGTTACAGGTCATTTGGGGTATCTGAATTTTTGTCTGTAAAAGTGACTTGACTTCCAAGCAATTTTTACCCCTCAAGGAGATTTCAAATGAATTCTTGGTCAACACAAGAATTGTTCCTCATTGTCTTAGCTTTCTAGAATGGTATGGCATGCCTTCATATGATGTGTGGAACTCAACTTATGGTCTTTGCAAGCAAAGGGTATTTTGGGCATTTGTGAATTACAGGTCATTTTAACCTATGTCCAAAACTCATACAAGGAGGCCTCAAATGGAAAAACTTACAACATCAAACTTGCTCCAAATGGGATTTTAAGTCTAGAAAGAAGGTCACAAATTATTGGAGAAGCTCATAGCATGAAGTTGCATAATTGGTCAAAATATGAACTAAAATGGCTTATAAAGTGAATAAATTCAAGATGGAAAATGGTTTGGGAGATTTACAAGTCCAAATGGAGACTTCCAATATATGATTTTGAATGGAAAAACAATTCTAAGAACAATGGTTCAAACACTTTTTTGAGTTTAGAAGGAAAAAAAGAAGTTATCTTTGGTTACTTGTAATTGAAGAAACATAACCAAAATGGATCAAAGTTGGAAAACAAGGGAATGTGCAAGATGGATCTAGAATGTACCATTGGGGTCTATATATTCATGAAATGAGAATTTGGCAAGGGTTGGCTTCATTTGCACCAAGAATTCCACAAAATTTCTCATTCCTTTACATTGAAGTTTCATTCCAAATCTCACAAGTTCCTCACCAATTCTCATCCACATCAATTCAATCTTGTTCAATCATCATCATAGATCATCATCTAATCGAGGATCAAGTGATTATCATCCATTTTCGAGCATCTTTTTCATCAACATCAAAATCACAATCTCAAGTGGACAGCATAATTCAAGCAAAGAATCAACAAGGAATTGCATACAGAATCACATACATCAAGGATTGATCAAGATCCAACACCTAGAAGCCTCAGATCTTCAATCTCCATAGCTGTTTTCAAGGTTTCACACCAGGTATGTTTTCATTTAAATTGCTCGATTCAGTTAGTTAGGCATGTTGTTGTTAGTTTAGATTTGATCTAGGTGGTTAGGAGAACAAGTAGGATGAATTTGGAATGATTTGGTGATGGTTGTTAACAGGTGCAACAAACTGTTAGGATCAATATCTCTTAGGTTAGTGCATCATAATTGTAGCTTGATAGCGCAGATTAATAACCATTAGTTGTAATTATTTTAGGTTAAGTTTGGGGAAGTATTGAGTTGGTGCATATCAGTGTATATCCATGGTGGCCAGACCTTGGCTTGATCGGGTTTGTTGTTATGATGAGTTTCAAGGTAAATTAGTGCCATAGACGTGTAGAGGGAGAGTTATAGAGTAACTTTCATGTTCACATCGTGTGGATTGGTTGCCTGTAGAGGGAGAACAGCTTGGTGTAAACCTGCTCGTGCATGGAGGTGTAATGGTGATTGAAACCCTAGTTGCAGATCAATTGGGGAAGAGATAATCTGGTCCATTCATTTGGAGTTAGACCTTTGACTATTAGGGTGATCGTGTGGTTCACATTCAATCTGATTTATGGAGGGAGATTACCTTGGCCAAAACGCGCCGTTTCATTAATTGAAACGGGCGGGCCTGAATCTTTGATGCTAATCCCACCCCCAGCAATTAGGCCCAATGCAATTTTAATATGAATTTGATGCTTTCCTCACCCCCCAGCGCGTTTTTATTATTTCATTGATTCTGAATTGAAGCTGGGCCTTGGTGAAGGCGCTATCTGCACCCCCTGTCTGTGTGGCCCATCCAGAATTGAACTGGGCGTGATTTCTATTCTGACCCCCTTCCCTCATTTTAATTCATTTAATTTTCTTAATTCCATTTTAATTTTTACCAATTTCATAAATTCATAACTAATTCATAAAAAATGCATTTTAATCCATTCTTTTTACCATATTTTCTTTAGGATGTGTAGAATATTATAGAAAAATAAAATTGCATTTTTATTTTTATTCCATATTTTTTTCATATTTTCTAAATAAATGTCACATTAAATAGATTCATCTCATGCATCATTTTAATAATTTTTGTTCTCTTACATGCTTTAATATTTTTTGGTCATTCTTTTTATATTGTTTAGATGAGGTCTTCAACTTGTAGAAATATTTTAGTTCCCATTTTTAGAAGTTAATTTTAGGTGATTAATAAAATAGGCTTGAACATCATGAACAAAACTAGGTTTTTAGGTGACAACTTAGGAAGTTTAATTCATTTCCCTTAGGACTTAGGGTTTGAATAGATTAGTTATGGGACTATAAGGGCTATGGGTAGCTATTAGATCCCTTAGAGAAAAAGTTAGGATTCCCCTACTGCTATTATTACTGTCTGTATATCTGATTGTCTGGTGTGGTGTGCCCTCTGGGGATTGTTGCTTGTTTGTTTGGGTATTGGGTTTGTCTGGGGCCCTGGGGAAGCTGAAGATTTGTGAAGATGAAGACCATTGGAGATCCAGAGATTGAAGATCAACTTCCAGAGTTGAAGAGAAGATTCTTGCTAGCAGATGCTGAGGAGACTAGGGTTTAGGAGCTAGGCAGAGCTCTAGATTAGAAAGATTGTTTCTCAAACATGGATTGCCTTGTCTGCATCCATTCTTCTCTGTGATTCAGAGTCTCTCTAAGACACTCACCCCCTTCCTTTGGAAGGCTTGGTGATAGTGTCTATGAGATAGAACTCTTGAGAGAATGTCTCTTGTGTTAGAAGCAGTTTGTTCACCACCTTTGGTGGTCAACTGATTGCTTAACACCCAATTCACTCTTGTGACTAATCCCTCATCCTGGAGGTTTGAGCTTGAAGAAAAGCCATTGCAGATAGGAGACTGATGATCAAAGCCCTTGCCTGAAGGTCATGAAGATGGAGATTGATGCTTGTTGAAGCCTGTAGCTGATTGGAGATTACTTGAAGTCAGATGTTGATTCAGAGCTGCTGATGCTGTTTCTTTTATTGCTGTATTTCATTTGCTGATGTATTGATTGGTTTTCTGACTGTATTGTTTGCTGTTTACCCTGCTGGGTTGAAAGTGAAGTCTGTTCACTTTTGCCTATTGTTTTCTAGGTTCGAGGTTGAGTGGGACTCCCTTGCCTCGCTTGTACTGTTGCATCCATGCATTTTACTGCTTTACTGTATATATTTGATATTGTTTCTGTTTCTGCCTATCCCTTAGGATCTCTGTTTCTCTCTGTGCAAGAGAGGAGCATGATAGACACTAGGTCTTAACCCATGCATGATAACATTAGGTTAGTTTGATTCCCTTCGCAACCGTAGGTTAGAGTTCTGTCTCTTTTCCCTCTCAAAACAAACAGAAAAACACATAAAGATTTCAAACACAATAAAAGACACTTCTTCCGTAAAAGAATGTGGACTCATCAAGACGTCATTTTTGTCCTCTTGGACTGTTAATCAGAAAAACCTTTTTCAGAAGGAATAAAATCAATCAAGGACAAGCTTGTGTCGTACGTGGCCCGAACTACGTTTGCTCTGATCTTCCATGCTGTGTGGAAGTACGTAGGCATAGGATGCGATATCCTAGCGAGCAACCTTCCCCTCCTTTCCTGTAGGTAGGCGAACTACGTTGACTCTGATTTCTCGTTCCAGACGGGAATACGTAGGCATAAAGTGCGATACTTTGCCGAGTCATTTTTATTTTCATTTTTATTTTCTTTTTCACCCTTGACCTATAGTTTAGATAGAATAACAATCCATACCCGAAAACAAGCGTGGATCCCATCGAGTACGATGGACGTGAGGGGTGCTAATACCTTCCCCTTGCGTAACCGACTCCCGAACCCAGGTTTTGGTTGCGACGACCATACCTTTCCCGTGTTGTGCGAGGTTTACTCTGAGCGTTTCCTTTCCCTCCCGTGGGATAAATAACGCACGGTGGCGACTCTTCTGTTCAGCCGGCGCCGATTTTCGCAGTAGCGACAGCGTCGACCCGGGATAAGAAGACCTTGAGGAGGTTGGCTGGGAACTTTTATCTAAACCAAGATGGTGTACTCTACAGGAGGAATTATGACTTGGTGATTTTAAGATGCATGGACGAAAAAGAAGCTAGTCTGCTTATGGAAGAGGTCCACGAAGGTGCCTTTGGTACACATGCCGGCGAGCATGCCATGTCTCAAAAGCTGTTACGAGCAGGGTATTATTGGTTGACTATGGAGTCAGATTGCTTCAAGTATGCAAAGAAGTGCCATAAATGCCAAATTTTTGCTGACAAGATTCATGTGCCGCCAAGTCTGTTGAATGTCATGGCGTCTCCTTGGCCCTTTTCGATGTGGGGCATTGACATGATTGGAAAGATTGAGCCCACCGCATCTAATGGACATCGTTTCATCCTGGTAGCCATTGATTACTTCACCAAGTAGGTGGAAGCAACTTCCTATGCTAATGTCACTAAGCAAGTGGTAGCCCGGTTTATCAAGAAGGACATCATCTGTCATTACGGAGTGCCTGAATGAATCATTACTGACAATGGTTTGAATTTGAATAACAAGATGGAATTGTGCCAGAATTTTAAGATTGAGCATCATAACTCATCTACCTATCGTCCGTAGATAAATGGCACTGTTGAGACGACCAACAAGAATATCAAAAAGATAGTGCAGAAGATGGTTGTAACCTATAAAGATTGGCATGAGATGTTGCCCTTCACTTTGCATGGATATTGCACCACGGTGCGAACTTCAACTGAGGTAACTCCTTTCTCGCTGGTGTATGGTATGGAAGTTGTCCTGCCATTGGAAGTCGAGATTCCTTCTTTGAGAGTCCTGGTTAACGTCAAGCTGGATGAGGCAGAATGGATAAGAAATAGATTGAATCAGCTCAGCCTGATGGACAAGAAAAGGTTGGCATCCGTTGCGTATGGTCGATTGTATCAGAGTCGGATGAAGAAAGCTTTTGATAAGAAGGTGCGCCCTTTAAGCTTTCAGATTGACGAGTTAGTATTGAAGAAGATTCTCCCTCCACAGACAGATCACAGGGGCAAATGGACTCCCAACTATGAAGGTTCATATGTCGTGAAAAAGGTTTTCTCCGGAGGAGCCTTGTTGTTATCAACCATGGATGGTGAAGATTTCACGTCCCCTGTGAACGCAAACGCAGTTAAAAAATACTTTGCTTAAAGAGACCCTCTGGAAAGAAAAAAGAATATCCAGGCAAAAATTGGGCATCCCGACGAACCATAAAAAGAATGGGTTCGGGAAAAAATTAGAGATATAAAAGAAAAACATGTAAACCCGCAAAGTTGAAAACCTGAAAAGGCGACTTTGGCAAAAATGGGTATCTCAGTGAATTGAAAACCCGCAAGGGCGATTCAGGAAAAAGTTAGGGATTTGAAATGCAAATGACTGCGGTCTGCGTATTGATATTCAGAGCATAGTGGATTGAGGGAGGACCTGAGGGCCGTTTATCCGAATCAATCTTTTCAGAGGATGAAGCGTTGGAGAATCATCGAAGTCAGGCGAGTCATAGATGGATCAGCTCATGGTGTTTGTCTGTGCCACGTTGCCGACATGTTGTATATTTCTGTGCATTTCTGTAATTTTTGCGCAGCTTCCTCTTTTCAGGGGTTGCATCTGTTGTAAAATCTGCCTATTTACAGGCCTTTTGTTAATAAAACATATACTATTTAGTAATTTGTTGTTCTTGCTTTAACCTTTACTGTTTTGTTTGCGAAAAACGCCTGATGTTTTGATAAAACTGCGCATACATAAACTTGCAGGCTTTGCCAATAATCATTAAAACTTTGATTTATTCGAACAATGTCGCAGATGATGATCGAGATAATTCCCTTTGTGCAGGATATCTTGTTGTTTTCATTTGCAGGGTTGTTACCTTTGGGGCAAATTTCCGGAGGTGTATTCCCGGTAGGATCACCATTCCCACGGAAAAGATGTATAGTTGAGACTCATTTTTCTCTCCAGCAGAGGCTTGTTTCTACCGGAAAAGGATGTGCAGGTAGAGGGTGTACACTTCTCCTCAGCAGATTGTTTGTATACACTCATTCATCGGCAGTTCAAGACTGAATTCTCTAACAGGGTAGAATCATCCCCAGAGGGTCGAGATTTATATCTCTCGTGCAGGTCAAGTATGTGTCCGTATCCCCAGCAGGTTGTAGGTATGCACTTACTCCCCAGCGGGTCGAGATTAGATTTCTCTCCACCAGGCAGGTTTGGAACTGTTTTCCCAGTAGCGGAGCAAGTTCAGGATTTTGATTCCCCGCAGAGTCTAGGCGTATGACTTGGTATTCCCTTAGGGTTTTAATGGGTGATTTATTCCCCAAACAGAGGTTGATTTCCCAGTAGAGTCAAAGCGAGTGTTGGGATATTTTCCCATTGACTCCTAATTCCCAGAGAAGTAAGAAGAGTGATTATTCTTCCTTGCAGATCAGGTTTGATTCAGAAACTGCTACTTTCCATCCTCAGTAGAGAGAGTGTGGGATAATTTCCTAGCAAATCTTATTCGGTTATCCTCAGCTGAGTAATCCCCGGTAGGTTGGATTTTTGATCTCCAGCGGAGCGGTGTTACTCCCAGAGGTGTACTTTGTACCCTAGAAGGACTTCGGTATTCTAGGAGGCTATTCAGGGCTGATTTCCCGGTAAAGTGAAGTTAACCTCAGTGGTTGATTGTTATCCCCTGCAGAGTTGTTGATTTCCCCAGTAGGTTAGACTTGTTTCCAATGTTCGATTGTCTTTCCCCGGTCGGGTCGTCTATTCCCCAGGAGAGTCGTATCTTGGAAGGCTGTTCAGGGCATTTTCTCTCAGAAGGATTTGATCTCCGGCAGAGTAGAGTTATTGTTTAGCAGGTTGTGCTATCACCCCAGTAGGGTCATTTGTTCCCTAGAAGTGGTAGTCTGAAAGGCCATCCAGGGCTTGTTTCCCAGTGTAAGTCCAATTGTAATTGGCATGTTCCATTTCTCCCCCGGCAGAGTTGGCTTTGTCCTTTCAGCATTTATTTTACTGATTCGGTTCCAGTGCATTTGCATTGTGTATATCATCCTCCCAAACGCATATCATTTCCATTTCATATGGAGCATTACGCCATATTCAAACATATGCATTTGAAACATAAGCCATGTTGTTACCTCTTTGTTTTCAGGTGTATTTCCAGCATACAATTGAGTTACTTTGCTCGTGTGGTATCCAGACCCTGGCAATTTGCAATGTTATACTTTCAAGTCTGTGTGGTATCCATACCTCCGACACATTCTTTGACAAACGTGTTCATATGCTTCCCCAACAAAGTTGCTTGTTTAAGTTTCTCTTTTTCCCTAGCGGAGGTAGCTTGTGAATTATCTTAGATGTTCTTCTCAACTTCGTGTGAAATATCTTAGATGTTCTTCTCAACTTCGTGTTGAGCTGGCCTTCGGGTTCGACGCCTGCTGGTTAGCAGATGATGTTTTCTCAACTTCGTGTTGAGTCGGCCTTCGGGTTCGATGCTCGCTTTTATTTAGCGAATGCCTGCTGGTTAGCAGATGTTCTCAACTTCGTGTTGAGTCGGCCTTCTGGTTCGATGCTTGCTTTTATTTAGCGAATGCTTGTTGGTTATTAGATGTTCTCAACTTCGAGTTGAGCCGGCCTTCGGGTTCGATGCCTGTTTTTATTTAACAGATGCCTGGCGGCGATGTCAGATGTTTCTTCTTAGCTACGGGTTGAGTCGGCCTTCGGGTTTGATGCATGTTTTTATTTAACAGATGCCTGGCCGCGATGTCAGATGTTTTTTCTCAGCTGCGGGTTGAGTCAGCTTTCGGGTTCGATGCCGGTTTTTATTTAGTAGATGTCTGATGGCGATGTCAGATGTTGTTCTCAGCTTCGTGTTGAGCCGGCCTTTGGGTCCGATGCCTATTGTTTCAATAGATGCCTGATGGTGATATTAGATGATCTTTCCGACTTAGTGTCATTGCTTGCGTTAGCAGACGTTTCTTCCGACTGCGTGTCGATGCTTTCTAATTGGTAATCAGTTAGTTTATTGTCGTTGCAATTATAAGCTTCAGTTATTTCCGGAGATTTTTGTTCCAGTAATAGTGTGTAGTTCTATTTCTGCGGTTGGAAAATTTCCGGGTTCTTTGGTATTCAACCGTCTTTTACCTTGGTTGTTTGAAAGCCCTTCACTTTTCACCCAGTCAGGTCCAAGTCGCTTGAATAGGGGCAGCTGTTGTACCCCAAAATTTGCCCAACCTTTTTCTCTACTTGGCTTATGTTTCATTTATTTCTTTAGAATTTGCATTGCATATCATTGTCCTTTTCAGGGGATCAAGGGAGATGTGCCATTCAAGAGAAGTTAGAAAGGGTTTCAAGCTCAACTAGAAGTGCTTATTCAAGTTATCTAATGTTTACAATCATCAAGAAGTGGTCAAAGCTCTCTGAGAGAGAAGATTGACAAGTGTTAGTTACCTCCTATCTTGGAGGGCAATTGAGGATCATCAGGGGTTCACAAGACCATGGTTATGGATAAGAGGTGTTTGATAATCTCAGTGAGTGCTTTTGAAGTCATTGTGGAGTTTGTCTAGGCATTCATTTCACTTGCAAGAGGTTGCAGTCAAAGGTTGTGCACCTAGGTTTTCATCTGCTTAACTCAAAGTCAGCTGTGAGCTTGAAGGAGTTGGAGACTTGGTTTTAAGTCGTTGGAGTCATGGAAAGTCATGTTGAGACATCTAGGATTTCATCTCAAGTTCAAATCAAGGAGAATCAAGAGTTCAAGAAGTTACTAAATTAGGGTTTCAAAGGATTTCAGTGTTAAATCCCATTCTTTAGTATCCAACTTCAAGGACCATTTACCTTAAGATACAAGTTCAATCTCATTTTTATGTAAACATGAGACTTGTAGGGAATGATCTAAGCTTTCGTTTGAGTACTATAACTCATCCATTGGGTTTGTGAAACTCAAGTTATGAAGCCATCAAGTTATAGGTCTCAGATAAACATATTTTTTAGTCAACAAAAGTCAACTCATTTCCAAGGCACACTTTTGACCTAGAATCATGTTTCTCCTCAATTTTTGATGAACATGAAAGTTATTCCTCATGATCTTAGCTTTCCAAAAAGTCCTAGAAGTACTTGATATAATTTGTATAACTCAAGTTATGGATCTTACAAGACAAGGGTATTTTGGGAAACTTTGATTATAGGCTATTTTGATTATGGGTCATTTACATGCACTTGTGCACTTCAAATGAAACTTCAACCAACATGAAAGTTGTTCCAAATGACCTCATTTACACTCTAGAACTCATGTTTGGTGTGAATTATGCTTGGTTATGGACATTGGGTGGGAAATTTCAAGTGAAAATTAACTTTAAATCATGATTTGAATTGAATTGATTATAGGTCTTTTCCATGCCTTATTTTGATTCAATTTCATTCATATTACTTCAACAAGTAAAATGCACAAGTTAAATTTGGTTCATGAAGGCAAAAACCCATGGATTTTCAAGTTACTTCACAAGGAAGTTTCACATTCAAACTCCATAATTGGACCATAAACAAAGCCCAAATCAATTCCAATATGAAATTCAAACCCCCAGCTGCAAGACCAAGGGATTTTCATGTGTGTAGCAAGTGAGTTTCACGTGTGCATGGAAAGCATTTCTATTTTGGTCATTTTAAAAATTCATCACAATCAGGCTTCATGGGCCTCTATTTCCCATCCAAATCCATCATATATACACTGAAATTGAGAAAAGAGCTATCAGAAAGGGCATTTTCATGGAGGGAAGAGCAAAATCAGTTTTGAAATTTGAGAGAGAAACTAAAAATCGTGACTCAAAATTCAAAGCAATTCAACTCAAATTGAAGCAAACTTCTTCTTCCTCAAGTAAATTGGAGTGGATCTGCACGTTTTGGAGCAAGCTAGCATTCAATTGAAGCACCAACAGAGTGTCTCCATTAGGTAAACTTCCAATCAACTATTCTCTCATGTTAGGCACTGAATTAAGTTCATGTTGGCTGCATCTGAAGCCCTACCTCGTGTAGGCAATGTTTGATGGTTTAATTTTCATGTTTGATGAAGATCTCAGATGTGCATCTTGATTTTGTTTCGTTCGGTTCTCTTTGTTCATGCTTGTTTAAGATAAATGAACTGTGGATTTGAGATCTACATCACTTCAGCTTCATTTTGATATAAAATTTGTCAGGTTTGGTGAAGGCTGAGGTCATCTGATCTTCGGCCAACTCGCCGGAGAAGACGACCAAAGCTAGGGCTCCGGCGTCTGGTTTTAAACCTCAGATCTGAGGTGGACTGCCTTGGACGTTTTGACCAGATGCGTGGCTTTCCATGATTCGCTTGACTCATACGCGTGGATATTGACTTCCACGTCAATAAATGAAACGCAGCACTTTGGTTTCAGCTGGGTGGATTAGGCTTTTTATGCTATACGCACCCCCTTGTGATCAGCCCAATGATTCCCAACGCATTTCTTTGCTATTTGCATCGTTTGCATTTTAATTGTTTTTATTTTATTTTATTTTATTTCTGTTTTGATTTTAATTGATTAAAAATACTTCCAATCATGATAAAATTCAACCAAAAATATTTTCTAACACTTTAATGTGTTATTTAATTTTTCATAATTTTTAATTTCATTTTCCATTTGTTTTTCAATTTAATTTGAATTTAATGATTGGAAGTGTTTTTATCTTGTTTTCCATTTGTTCTTGCTTGATTCATAGACCATTTGGAATCACCTATGAGCAAGGCTTCCTCCTCATTTTGATGATGAGTTAAGGTGCCTTTGAGGTTAGTTTTGGTCAAGGTTTGACCTATTTTTGGTTGACTTTCATTTGCTTTTGTTTGACCCTCGATAAATGCCATTCAAAGTGGAGCACCCTAGTGGATCAATTCCTTTGGTGATGCTTTGATTGGATTTTGGCTTTGATGCTTTGGCCTCTGGTTGCCAACTTACTTGTGAGCTTTGTGTATTTTATGTGGATTTTATTGAATCATTTTCCTATTTTTGGTGTACCTTGCAAGTCAAGTCACCCTAAGAATGGTTCACACATACTAGTTGACCTAGTTCTTGTGGGAGATGACCCTTGTGGATCCTATATGCTTCCAACACATCTTGATTCACATTATTAACATGTTGAAGTTGCTGGTTGAAAATTTATAGGTCCTACATTTTTGTGGTTTGTGTTACAAGTTACATTTGTTTAAGGCTTTCCATTTGATATTGAATGTTGAAAGTGTTTAGAACTTAGGTTCTTTACATGCTTTATCTTGCAACTTGCCTTGCTTTTCTTCCATCTTTCCTTTGTACATCCTCTTCTCTTATTCTCACTTCTGTCCTAGGACCTTGGGGGCCCATTCAAGTTGATTTGGTGCCTTTGATTTACACTTTGAGTTTAACTTGGATGAGATGCCACTTTGAGAACTCTTTTGTGCTTTCTTGTTTGCATGATCATTTTGATGCTTATGGTTGAGATCTCATTTGATGTTGCTTGCTTCCCAAGCCTATTCTCCCATCCTCATCTTGATCATGTCTTCTTCTCTTGCTTATTTGCATTGCCTTTGGGCATGGTGATTGATGTACAAGTGGTTGTAGGAATTATATTTCTCCCATTTCATCTCACTTTTGGCTTGAACTTGTTTAAGTTCTCTTGTTTTCATCTCTCATTTGTTTTGCATATTTTTTTTTGCTTGAAGAGGTTGAGATGTACTTGTGGTGGTTGTTACCCCAAACTTTGTTCCTCCCTCTTCTTTTCTGTGTTGCATTACATGATTGCATCCTTTTCGTTTTTCACTTATGCTTTCTTCTTCTTTTGTCTTTCTTTGCCATGTTCCCTCAAGGCTCTTGTCCCAATTCAATTGGGGTGAGATAGACACTAGGTGGTGATCCAAGCATGACAACATTAGAGTAGTCTTCCCTTTTCATCTCAATCATAGGTGTACATTGCATGATAACATTAGGTTGAGTCTAATTTCCCCTTAGTTGTGTCTTCTCTCTTCTCATCTCAAAACTTCTTCAAATCATCTAATAAAGGGTAATGAGTGTTATACGCTACGATCCTTAAGCATTTGGGAAATGATGATTGAGGGGCCTCCTCTCAATTGTCTAGAGTGTTTAGCGTATTCCCTTTAGGCGATATGCGACGCATTCGCTCCTAAGTCATAGTCTTTAGTGCAACATGAAGTACAAACGCAGTTCAATTCACTTCTTCTTCATAAAAGACTAAAAAAGAAACATCAAACTTTTATATCTTTCGGGATTAATGGAAATTTTTTTTCAAAGAGCGTGTTGTTAACTCTTGGTTCTATCGCAAACAGGTAACACCTAAGTCTCCAATGGTCGAGTAGCAATACACCTAACTGCTAGAACTAAGTTTTAACCCTACTCGGTTAAAACACTTGAACCAATCTGTGGTCGTGTCAGCCCGAACTACGTTTGCTCTGATTTCTCATTCCAGATGAGGATACGTAGGCATAAGACAGTGATGTCTTGGCGAGCAGCCTTCCCCACCTTCACCCGTAGTTTTTCGAACTACGTTGACTCTGACTTTCCCATTGCACGAGGGAGTACGTAGGCATAGAGTGGCGGTGCTCTATCAAGTCTCTTTTCTTTTCTTTTGTCCCTGTGGCCTGTAGCTTAGATATATTAAAACCCTTTAGATAGACAACAAGTGTGGATCCCGTTGAGTACAACGGACATGAGGGGTGCTCATACCTTCCCCTTGCGTAACCGACTCTTGAACCTGAGATATGGTTGTGATGACCTGTCTTTTTCCTTTTTCGTAGGTTTTCTCTGATCGTTTCCTTTCCCTATTTTTGGGATAAATAACGAATGGTGGCGACTCTTCTGTCCTTGTTGGCCCCTCTTTCGCAGCGATGCGACACTTCCTATTGATCAATATTTTCCCAATGTCAGCTGCACACATTATGCTATTATCTACAAATCTGATCTTTTTGTTTACTAATTCATCTAGTTCAGAAAACCAAGATTTCTTGCTTGTCATGTGATTTGAGCACCCAGTATCTAGGTACCATTCATCACTTCTTTCTTCTTCATCCTTAACTGTTACCATCAACAATACTTCATCTGAGCCTAATTCCTCATTCTGAGCAAACTGAGCTTCATCTTTGCTCTTTGGAACCCTCTTTGATCTATATTCAGATGCATAATGTCCCCACTTCTGACAATTATAGCACTGGATTTCTTTCTTGGATTTTCCTTTCTTCACATATTGGATGCTTGATCCAAAGATGCACCTTTGCCTTTTTCTTTGATCCTATTAGTCAGCCTCAGTTCATGTGCCTGAAGACTTGCCTGCAGTTCTTCTATCTTCATTGAGTCTAGATCCTTGGATTTCTCCAATGCAACCACAATGTAATCAAATCTTGGTGTTAGGGTTCTGAGAACCTTTTCAACCTTCATCACATCAGCGAAAGTTTCACCATTCCTTGTCGTTTGATTTATGAGAGTGATCACTTTATCCAGATATTGACTGATGGTCTCTTCTTCTTCCATTGTCAGCACTTCATACTGCCTTCTTAGTGCTTGAAGCCTCACCTTCTTCAATTTCCCATCACCAGCATACAGTTTCTCCATTGCATCTCAAGTCTCCTTTGCACTTTCATAATGCATGATCTTCTCAAAGATTTCATTGCTTACACTCTGATGTATCAAGAACATGGCTTTCCCATCATTCTTCTTCAATTCTTTGTGAGCCGTTTGTTGTACCTCGGTTGCATTGGCTGCTAAAGCTGATATTCTTTCATTTACAACTTCAATAACCTCTTGAAACCTGAAGATCACCTTCATATTCATGATCCATTGATCAAAGTTCTTGCCTTCAAACACTGCAGTTGCGTAGAGATGTTGTTGTTGTGGTTTCCCATTCTTCACGAATCTTCTGGCAGCAACTATCGAACCGGGCTCTGCGATACCAATATGATGGAACAATGATGATAAAATGCCACAAACTATTTGTTGAAAGTTCCGTATTAGAATTCTTATTGATGCTTGATAAGAAAAGATGAGGAGAAGAAAATGTATTCTGTTTCTGTTTTGATTTCACACTTTCTGCATTTCTTTACAAGACCATAAGCATAATGCTTGTATAACAGAAATCCTAACTAACTAACTGATTTACATAAAACGAATATTATTCACATATTTTTTATTTGTTTTTGAGTCAGATCTTAAGAGTATGTCAAAAAATAATCTAGAAATGTTTCTCTAAATACTTTACGGAGATGCATCACCAAACATGTTTTTAATCAAAAATTCGTCATACTGTTCTCCTTCCTCATTTCTCTTTTACTCTCCCAACTCACAAACTCTCTTAAAGTCTCTCAAACTCTCTCAACTCATTTCCAACTTCTACTTTCAACATCTAATTGATTAAAGAGCTCAATGTTAAACTCATATTTCATAAGTTTTTTATTTCTCTATATATTTGTAGAAATTGAGTATCAGGTTCTGTAATAGGTGGTTTATATATGTTATTTAACTGAACAATGTGTTTGATAGGTAGTTTAAATGACCAATACATTTTTAGGATGTAGGATTCAAATGCATTTCTACCATTTTCATTCCTCTTTGAGTTGCAAAATATTACAGAATTCACTTTTGGATTTATTTAATATTTTGGTTTCCCATAACCCGAAAATGCATTTCCATATTTAGTATGTGCATTATTTTTGCTTTTTTTTTTCCATTGTATTTCATATGGATAATACTTGTGTGATTTAATTATAGGCTTTATGGCTGATAACCAAGATAAATTGAGGCACAACATGCATCAGTTCGGAGGAAAAAAAGCTCGAGCCTCGCAGGCATTATAGGTTCTAATTTAGTTGATGTGGGGACTTCAACTTCTAAGACTCATGCATCTTCATATTCGTATTTTTAGAGAAGGCGGGTGTCACCTCCTAATGCCCAGAAGCCCCACTGGTACATGTTGAGGCACCCAGGCACCCCAGGGGTTTAGAGGAGGACCGTTCGACTTATCAATGTTGCCTCTAAATTCAGACCATGATGTTAGACATGTGTGGGATGGAAAGGTAAGATTCAATTGCATTCATTCTTTGAAACACATTTATTATAATATTCGAAGTTTTTACAAACGATTTATTTTTCTGCAGGACCGTGATGCTTTAAAATGCATCAACCATGGTCAAAAGGTTGTGGGTCTGCCGCAGCCTAATGAGCAGTGGTTTCACGATAAAATGAAATTATCTAGTCTTCGAGACTTATATACAATTGGTTATATTACGATTAATCATGATATGTTGTCCACGTATGTAGAAAGATGTGTTGGATGGGAATATGGACAAAAAAAGGTCTTGGTGGCGGGTGAATAGACATATCCCCAAAAAGATAATTTCAAAAATATTTTAGGTCCCATAAAATAAAATCAAAGATTCAAAAAGACGTTAAAGCAAAACACAACACTTATTTTTCTGCAGGACCATGATGCTTTAAAATGCATCAACCATGGCTAGAAGAATATGGGTTTGCCGCAGCCCGATGAGTAGTGGTTTCAGGATGTAATGCAGCTATCTAGGTTGCGAAACTTGTGCACAAATACTTATATTATGATTAACCATGGTATGTGGTCTATAATATCTCAGATCCTCTTAAATACCATATACCTTGTCAGTTGAGACAAATTGAGTTCCTAAATGCTTTATTCCTTGCCAGCTGGGACAAATAGGATAATTAGTAAACTAATATGAGTATAATCTTATTCAATTCTATTTACCTTTATTAATTTTTAATAGAAGGAATATTTTGGTAACCTTGATAATTGGTCAATTTCTATCTAGAAGAAACATCTCATTTAAGATATTTTCTCTTCTCTCTCTTAACAACCAATTGCCTTGTTAGTAAGAAAAAAGAATATAAGTTGGGAGAAGAAGTAAAGAAGAAGAAGAAGAAGAAGAAGAAGAAGAAGAAGAAGAGGAAAGAGGAAAACTTGGAAGAAGAAGAAGAAAGTTTGGATCAACAAATAACCCATCTCCATATCTCATCATCTTCTTTATTCAAGGTGAGTTCCTAGTTAGACATAGCTTTGGTGGGGAAAATCCATGAATGGGAGATTAGGGTTTGTATGTTTTGATATGATAATGAAATTTGTGTTAATACATGATGTTCTAGTTGTCTTTCATGTTTACTTGTGATCATCCATGTTGTTTGTATTGTGTGTATGATATGTTATGACTTGATGTTGTTGTTTCTTGTTTTATACTTCATGTTACATTTTGTTATTGGTTATGTTTTAGCTTTCTCGCTAGAAGAGGTAGATGTTTTTTAAAAGAAATGGCATTCTGGAGTCTCTCGCTTGAGCCTCGCTTGGATATCACTAGGTGAGAGCTCACTTGGGTGCCTCGCATGAAGCTCGCTAAGCAAGCAAGGGAAAATATCTAGTTTTGAGCTTACTACCTCGTCTCGCTTGGAACTCTCCCCAAGCTCGCTAAGTGAGAGTTCTGATTCTTTGAAAATAAATATCGTTCCTATTTTTACCATAAAATAGGAACCGTGGCTTCGATTAACATAAGGTTGAATGCGTTGGAAAGCTGATCCAATACTTTATCTTTTGGTGAAGGAAATCATGCATGTATTCCAATCATGCTTGATGAATGATGTTAAACTATTGTGTTTATCCTTTGAATTATACTATGAGTTATTGCTTGCATTGAATGCATAATAATTGGATTAACATACAAGATGAGTGAGGTAAACCTAGGTGGATGATGCGTCTGCAAGTGCACGGAAATATCGAAGTAATATAAAAGATTTTTCGAACCCACAGAGACCAATGTCAACCTACCGTTATCTATCATTTCGGTGTAAAGCTAAGGCTAATGGAATTAGGAAAGTTAAATGCGGACGAAATTAAATACAAAGGGAATAAAGGTTATTAGTTTAAGGAAAGGCGGTAAAGTGGATATCAGTATGTAATGCTTTAGTTTTTGGGGATTCGACAGGTCGACGGTGCTTTTTAGTCTTTGCAAACACTTTTCAGGAGATAATACTTGTTTAAAGACCTTTGTCTCACGTTGGTTGTTGACGCTAGTCGTAACTCTAAGGCAGAGTGTACGCTTTCGCTGTTCCATTCGGGGTTAAAATCACTTTTTGAAAACAACTAAGTTCTGATTTCTTTTAAAGCGCTTTTGCTGTATTTAAAATAAATGCCTAGTTCTTACTATCTGGTTTGAACCCCAACTTTCGCGTGTCGGTTCGTACCTTAATGAATTTCCCACTTTCGTGGCGAAACTACTGTAAATAATTTCTCGCTTTCGCGACAAAGGTTTATTTAGAAGATTTTGATTAAAAACCACGACCAGAAAGATTGTTTGTAAAAAGGTAAGGTGCATCGGGTATTATCGAATCCCATCCTACTAATTCGATTACATACCGATAAAACTAATTTAGATAGACATGATAATTAATGCAAATGAAAATAAACATAAACGACAAAGTAATAAAACATGCATTATGACAGAAACAAAATAAATATTCAATTAATAAGAACCTGGAAAGTAGTGCTGAAATTGAAGAATAGTCCTCCACAATGTCGACAGGATTCTACTTTGGCGAAATAAAATTGCAGAAAGAAATTACAATGTTCTGAACTAAAGAAAAAAGGAAGAAAATAAAAGAAACAAGAAAAATCGCTTCAATAGAACTTTGGCAGCCCTTCGGGACGTAGAATCCACCCCTTTGGTTATGTGAATCTTTGGCCTATTTATAGAAGATATTTAATTTCTCAACTTCCAGAGATCATGCGTGAGTTATGGAGGAAGTGGGAGTAACTTCCTGTAGTGGACAATTAGTGGAGAAAGTGTAGGAAGAAATTAAGTTGAACATGCTCGTGGCCACTTCTGTGTTTGACGTTATTCTAATATTGGATTCATGACGGTCGTGGCACTCTTGTGATGACCGTGTTGCATGTGACGATCGTGAGGATCTTGTGACGACCGTGAAGACTGTGACGATCATGAGGGAACTGTGACGAGCGTCACACTCACAAAATCTGCTTTTTCTGCTTTACTTCTTTATTTCTTTCTTTCTTCTTTCTTTTCCTTCCATTTCTTCTTCTTTTCTTTCTTTAATCCAAATTCTCCATAATCTGCAAAACATAGTAAATTAAGCGTATAATAGAACATAAATCAAGATAAATTTAACAATAGTCACAAGTAAATTCATGTAAATCGAGTCAAATAAACGATATACTTTCGCGTTATCAGTGGATAACTAGGTCAATGAATTAGAAAGATGACTTAGGTTATGGTAAATAACTTAGGTTGTGATACTTGAATGTAAAAGGTCTCTTGGTGTGTATCAATGATTGATTAGTCGTTAGAGATTAATCATCCCATCTACGAGAATGCCAAAGGCATGGATGAAGAATGATATCATAGTTGTGATTGAACTAGCTTGTATGGAAACACATTGTAATACTGTGATTGTGGTTGTGATATAAACACATGGTATCTGTGATATCAATCCATGATGATTGTGATATTATTACATTGTGTTTGATTATATTAATTATATGTTGATTAATAAACCAATCGTGTATTTAGGAAACACCCTTATTCGTGTATTTAGAAGATTTTGATTAAAAACTATGGCCAGAAAGATTGTTTGTAAAAAGGTAAGGTGCACCGGGTATTATCGAGTCCCATCCTTCTAATTCGATTACATACCGATAAAACTAATTTAGCTAGACATGATAATTAATGCAAATGGAAATAAACATAAACGGCAAAGTAATAAAACATGCATTATGACAGAAACAAAATAAATATTCAATTAACAAGAACTTGGAAAGTAGTGCTGAAATTGAAGAGTAGTCCTCCACAATGTCGGCAGGATTCTACTTTGGCAAAATAAAATTGCAAAAAGAAATTACAATGTTCTAAACTAAAGTAAAAAGGAAGAAAATAAAAGAAACAAGAAAAATCGCTTCAATAGAACTTTGGCAGCCCTTCGGGACGTAGAATCCACCCTCCTTGGTTCTGTGAATCTCTGGCCTATTTATAGGAGATATTTAATTTCTCAACTTCCAGAGATCATGCGTGAGTTATGGAGGAAGTGGGAGTAACTTCCTGTAGTGGACAGTTATTGGAGAAAGTGTAGGAAGAAATTAAGTTAAATGTGCTCATGGCCACTTCTGTGTTTGACGTTATTCTGATATTGGATTCATGACGGTCGTGGCACTCTTGTGACGATCGTGTTGCACGTGACGACCGTGAGGATCTTGTGACAACTGTGAAGACTGTACGATCATGAGGGAACTGTGACGAGCGTCACACTTACAAAATCTGCTTTTTTTTTGTTTTTCTTCTTTATTTCTTTCTTTCTTATTTCTTTTCCTTCCATTTCTTCTTCTTTTCTTTCTTTAATCCAAATTCTCCATAATCTGCAAAACATAGTAAATTAACTGTATAATAGAACATAAATCAAGATAAATTAACAATAGTCACAAGTAAATTCATGTAAATCGAGTCAAATAAACGATATACTTTCGCGTTATCAGTGGATAACTAGGTCAATGAATTAGAAAGATGACTTAGGTTATGGTAAATAACTTAGGTTGTGATACTCGAATGTAAAAGGTCTCTTGGTGTGCATCAATGATCAATTAGTCGTTAGAGATTAATCGTCCCATCTACGAGAATGCCAAAGGCATGGATGAAGAATGATATCATAGTTGTAATTGAACTAGCTTGTATGGAAACACATTGTAATACTGTGATTGTGGTTGTGATATAATCACATGGTATCTGCGATATCAATCCATGATGATTGTGATATGATTACATTGTGTTTGATTAGATTAATTATATGTTGATTAATAAACCAATCTTGTATTTAGGAAGCACCCTTATTCGTGTGTATCCCAAGTTTGAGACTCATATATGTTAGACGAAGACAATGATATAGAAGGGGGGTTGAATAGATCACTAACTTTTATACAGAGTCGTCGCTTATGATACATTAGTTTTTAAAACTTTTTAAGTGGAAGCGACCGAGGAACTATGATCTTCTAAACTAACCGTTACCAAAAAGATCGGATATACGCTACGCCTATATGAAATACCGATTAAGATGAGAAATCGAATCAAAAGTTTGAACACAAATCAATATTATTTTATTCACTCAAAGTTCTTCAATTTCCAATGCTTTGTGAAAAATAAACTCAAGTTGAAAAACAGCCCAAAAATGTTTGTGCTCAAGCAATTTGTCGAATATTTGGTGTGCGAAGCACTACAAGTAAAATTCACTAAGTAAATGTAGTGCTAAGATTTTCCAATTACAATCAAAAGGATTGTATTGATTTTTCTAAATATGTTTCAGCATTACAATAAACCAGAATTTTAGTCAACCAATTTGATTGCACACAAATGTAAAAATTCAGTAATGAAAATAGAAAAAAGAGAGAGAACAACACCAATTTGTTGAGGCAGTTCCCCCGTCATCCTCGCTTGGGGTATGTCTTCTCTCAATTCTAAAAATAGAATTAAGACCTGTATAAAACCTGTTGCAAATTGTTTGTACAAGAGAAGCAATAGAAATTAAACACTCAATCCTAATTGTTAATGTTGAACATATGCCTTCTTTTCCCTTGATTCAAGATGAATCAAGTCCTTCAAATGTGATGAGTAAACCTCCGATTACAGCTACACGTTTGAACCACCCAACGGTCTTCAAAACTTTAGCCCAACTGATATCAATCACCCACAAATTGAACCTCAAATCTTCCTTTTTCAATCCTCCGGTTACCACTACTAAATTGACAGAACCACCCGTTCTTCAATTACCTTCCCTCAGCTGAATCTGTGAAGAAACGATTTGTGTGAAACCCCAAAAATCCAAGATTCTTTGAGGATAAAACCCTAATGGTTTTATTCAAGAAAAACCCACTGATCTCTCAACCCAAACCCGATACGCAAATCCTATGTTAGAAGTTATCACCTCAATGATGCAGAATGATCAATAAAAATGATTATGTGTATTTGTTGAGAAAATTCAAGAAAGAGGATGAAGATGATGAAAGAAAAATCATTGTCTATTTTCACTTTTCTTGTTTCTTCATAAAAGAATAAGCCTAAACAATATATATGTGAAGCTAGGACCAAATTGTCATACCACAAATTTTGACCCCTAGATCACATCATCATTCTAGGACATCAACATTGATTATTTAATCATAACCTCTTTCAAGTTTGAATTTGGGTTTCACATAGTCAAAAATCGGGGTTTCTAAGGTTTGATCGATCAAGGTTTTGGATTGATTATCCATGTAGAAATTATTTACATCACCAAGGATATCACATTGGATCAAGTATGAATCCAATTTGAGGTTGTCACCCAAGGAGGAAGAACAGTGCAGTCGAAGAACCCAAATTAGGGGTTCTAATTGGAAAAGTCAATTGTAGTTTGACTTTTGACCTAAAGAGGTCTACAATGGTAGAACCTTGATCCATAAGGCTCATGTGACCAAAATAAGTCTACACAATAAGTTTCAAGGCCTCAGGGAACCCAAAACATTAACAGTCGATTCAGAGGTTTTCGATTGTTCGGTTCGTCTGATTGAAAACTCAACCCATTGTCCAACAGGGTTTTGAACTAAAATTGAATCCAATTATGTTCCCAATGTTATTTAATATCTAATCATGAAGTTTGGTGACCATTTGATCAAGAATTGAGAAGTAATCAAAAAGTCGGGAAATTAGGGTTTTGAAAAGGGTCAAGCCATAATTTCCTAACCACATGTCCAAATGGAGTGGTTCAAAGCTTGTTGGAAAGGTCTTGGGGAGCCCTAAAAATGTGCCACAGTGACCTATGATGAAAAAATGAATGGATTTTGAGTTATGGGCAAAGACAAGGCAAGAGGGGAAAAACACTTGGAAAAATTTCATGTTTTTTGTGCTTGTAAGTCAATTTTTTCAGCCAACTTCAAGGAGATTTTTGACACAGTTTCACTCGGAATTAGAACTTGTGTAAAACATGAAAGTTGTAGATCATATTTGGGGCTTTCCAAAAAGTACAAGATAATTTTCTCAGCCCTCATGGTTAGGGAGAATCGAAGGAGACAAGTTGGAGGTTTGTCATGTCACCAAGTCAAATGCAACTCATGCCAAAGGATGCAAAAACCAGCCAATTGAGTTCTAACCACTTTTAAAACCTTTGATCTAATTTTTATAAGTTTGATGGATGGAAGTACAAGGGGAATCCATAAGCAAAACCAGAATTTTGGTTAAAAGATTTGATTAATCAAAGAAAGTACAAAGAGGTACTTATGAGAGAGAAACTTTTGAGCAAAATCTGCTGCAGCCTAGCTGCCCCCCACCCTCTTTCCATCCCTCTAGTCACCTCATACAACTTTTTTACAGGATATTTGAGTGTTGATATGCATTGAAAACTCACACAATCATCAGAATCAAGATCAAAGGAAGATTTGCTCTCATTTCCTTCCAAAAGGGCAAGGTTTGTGCAAAAACTCAAAACTGCCCTCACCATTTGCTCCTTCACTTTCCCTATAAATAGATCACCATTATCACATCCAAAATACACCAGAACAAGCATTAAACCAAGCTAAAAATCTCTCTTCCTCCTGTTTCCAATATTCTTGCAACTTAAGAAACTTGGCACTTAAAACACAAAATCTGTCTTGAGCAAAACATCTTCCAAAATCATTTCCAGCCACAAAACTTCTCCACAAACACTTAAAAAAATCCACAAATGATCCACTGAAGCTATCTCAATCATCATTTCCACCAGAAAATCATTTCTCCCAAAAGTCAACTGTCAAACCTAAGAAGTTTGACTTTCTGCATCATTGAGACCATCTCCCTGTTCAGTGCTTTTCCAACACTTCCAACACTTCAAAAACTTCTCATTTAAGTTATTGTTGCTATCTAAATCATCACCATCCTTCTGTACACTCATTTCTAGGTTCTTCTCTAAGGAACTCTTGTTTACTTCTAGCCTAGGTCATCTTGCAGCTTAAGGAACTACTTAGGAAGACCTTGAACAACCTGAACATTGCATTGGAGGTGTTGTGAGGCTGCTCAAACCATCCTCACTCAACTGGAAGCCTTGCAAAGGAAACTTGCTTAAGAATTCTTCAAGAGGTAAGTTTCTAGCAAGCTATACTTATGAAGCATCATGGCTGGTTTTGATATATGTTGCCCCCCAAAATTTTCCCAAAATTTTTCTTTTAACTTGGCTTATGTTTCATATCATTAAGCATTTAGAATTTTCATAGCATTGGTTCTAGACAGGGGATAAAGATTGTTATCCTCACTTAAGATAGAAGTTTCATGTTCAAGGCTCAGGCAAGGGCATGTGTTCAAGTCGATAAGTCCTCAGTGCCATCAAGATAGGCCTCAAAATTTCTTGAGAGGAGAAAGTATGTGTTTGGGCATCATCTCCTATCTTAAGGATGATTGTGAAGGTGAGATAATACTTAGAAGGGGGGGGGGTTGAATAAGTATGAAAAATAAAGACTTAAAAAATAATCACACAATTATTTTTATCCTGGTTCGTTTAACAACTACTCCAGTCCACCCTTCCTAGAGTGATTTGCCTTTCTCAACAAGGAATTAATCCACTATTAAATCAAACTGATTACAATAGTATCACCTAAGAACAACAGTTCTTAGTCTTCTCAAGAGCTACTGATTCCAACTGAATCCTCTTAAGGAATATCCTTTACAATCAATGTAAATTAAATACAAGAGTTTTAATGCTTCTAAAAAGCTTTTATCACAACAGTGATTTTTCTCTTAAGTTTAAGTACAATGAGATTCTAAGAAGAATAAGAGTGAATGAGAGCTTTAGAATATAATGATTTCTTTTCAGCAAAGTGTGTAACTGAAGAATGTAGTGAAGTTCTCCTTTTATAGGCAGCTGAACCATGCAAGCTGAACGTTGAAAAGAGAGTCCCAAAAGGTCTGAGCCTTTTTGTCTTCACATCAAGTGACCTTTCCTAGATGTAGATGGCACAGAAAAATCCTTTTTGTCTGTGTAAGTGTGTCTAGCACAAATGAGGAAAGAGACGTTGAATAGCTCCAACGGATATATTCTTGAAAATTGCTTCTTCAGTTTTCAGCAAGTTCTTCAGAGTCTGAATGGATCAGAGTCTTCTAATGAGATTCAGAACTATGCTGTATCAGAGTCTTCTGCAGTAGGTGTGCTTACAGCGTGTTGATCATCAGAGCATTTTTGACACAGAGCTTCAGTACTAGGCAGCGTTGGTACTTTCAGAAACTTCTGTAGATTAATGCTTTGAGAAACTCTTCAATCAATATTCTTCTATGCTTCAGATGCTTCAGCTTCAGATGCTTCTGATTATCTTCAGATGCTTCTGACTTAGAATGTTCTGGAGTTTCTTGCTTCAGATCCTTCTGGAGACTGCGCTCAGGATCTTCTGTAAGGAGCAAACAAATTCTTCTGTAAGGTGCATCTGGCGCTTCAGAGTCAGAATAACTTCTTGTATTCAAAACAGATTTGCTTCTAGAGAGTTAATATTATTTCAATCTGCAGTAAAACTCTCAAACAAACTTTAGAGTATATAATTCTTAAATATAAATTTCCTAACAGCTATCATCAAAACAAAGAGTTATTATTAAGAACCAATCTGTGTTCTAACAATCTCCCCCTTTTTGATGATGACAAAAAGTATCAGAAATTTTATTTAACTGAACATACAGAATTATAACTCCCCCTGAGATGATGAATCTCCCCCTGAGTTAAATATGAAAAAGGAATAGAAACTTCCCTTTTATCTTGAGTAATCTTCAGAGTCAGATCTTGTTTGTCTTTGTAATAATTAAGGGTCAGAATATCTTGCAGATATGAGATTCAGAGTTTGATAAAAAAAAAGCAAATGATCTGAGAAACTTAGAGATTCTTTTATAGAGTGTTTTTATCAAATGTTCTGAAATAGTCAATTTAGATACTAGAAAGAGTAGATATGTCTGAAGATTCATTCTAGTGAAATTATATTAAATAGTTCAGATCTTTATTTTCTCCCCCTTTTTTGTCATAAGCAAAAAGTAAAAACTTTAATAAAGACAAATAAAAGGAACAATAAATAGATAATTCAATGGAGAAAAACTGATTCATTTAACAAAACAGAGCAAGAGTACATTGGTAAATATCAGAAGATATAATAATAAAATTCAGATGCAAAACAACAGATGCACAAACATTAGAATGAAGAAAAAAAATCTAAGAGTGTTTTGACAAAAGCATCTTCAATAGGCCTGTAATCTCAGATGAAGATTGCTCTTGCTTTGACATCCACTTAGTCATTGTATCATTCTTCTCATCTTGTTTTGACATCCACTCTGTCATGTCCTCAGATTTCTTGTCTTGCTTCGCCATCCAAGATTTTATTTCAGATTGACCAGCCTCCAGAGCAGCAATCTTGTCTCCAAAATCTGGATTTTCTGTCTTTATCTCTGATGAAGAAGGTGGAGGTTCTGCAGCCTGAACAGAGTCAATTGCCATAGGTTCTGGAGATCCTGAAGAGGGTTCTACCAGAGTCATAGTCAATGCATTGGCAGTTGGTTCTGGTGGAGGAGGAGGAGCATCCAAACAAAGCAGAGGTTCAGTCTTGTTGACAATCCAGAATTAAGTTCTTTTAGCTCTGAGCTTTGCATCATCAGAACAGACGTTCTTCAGATTGGAAGCTACATTGTTGAATCTATTGATAAATCCTTTCCAGATGATGTCAGTTTCATTTGCATCCATAGTTTCAGAGCATCTCTTCTGAACAGTACCTAAAGACATCTGTATTTCTTGCAAAAACGTTTGAAATAAATGATCAATATTAAGTCTGGGTGGTGGTTTAAGCAAGGTTTCCAGAGTCATATGTTTAGGTTTGGGAGTTGGTGGTATCAGTGATTTTGGGATAGAAATCAGAGGAGGGGGATAATATGGAATGAAAGGAATTTCTGGTTTTTGAGGTAAGGATCTGTTTAAAGCATTAAGCAGTTTAGGTTGTGGTCTTGTGCGTGGGTAAACAACATCAAAGGGTGCATTAGAGAATGGTATGAAAGCAGAGGTTGATGGTTTATCAGATGCAACTTTGTTATCAGATGCAGGTTGCAGAGCTGAAACAACAGCTTTACCAGATGTAGCAGATATTGTGGCTAAGGATCCTTCATTGTTCATAGATTGAATATATGAAAGGATTACAGATGGAAGAGCCTGTCTGAGTTTTGGTTTCAGAGGTTTCAAGGGCTCAGAAGGTTCAACTCTATCATAAAAATCTTTCAGTTTGAAACCATAAGATAAATTATGATAAAGAGAAGACACTTGAGCACAAGATATACCAGATGATGATGGATTGGAAGTGGGAACAATCATCTCAGATGATGGTGCAGGTGGAGGCAAAGGGTCTGAAATGGGAGTTTTAGCAAGTATGGTTGATTCAGGTTCAGGTTCATGTACAGGGTATTTGTCAGATGGATTAATTAGAAAATCTGGATGAATTTCTGATTCTGATGAGTTGGAAGATGTTGTAGGTGTACAAGAGGTAGAAGAAACTTGAAACACTGTTTTTAATGGAGTGATATCAAGAACTTCTGTCTCAGGGATATGAGAAGGTTCTGAAGGAATATCAGATTGTTGGGATGGTGGTTCTGATGAAATAGGAGCAGAAGTTACTTTTGTGGGTTCAGAAGTAACAGGTGCAACAGGTTCAGAAGATGGATTGTTTGATGGTGGTATGACAGAGTCTTTTTCTGGTTGATCTTCTGTGGTTTGGTTTTCTGGATGTTCAGAAGTTTTTGGTTGATCAGATTTTTGTTTATCAGAAGGTTGTTGTAGCTCTGATGGTTGTGGTTCTGCTGGTTGTGGTTCTGCTGGTTGTGAAGCTGATGGTGATGGACGTGGAATGAAGTGTTTGATGTGGATTTTGGGTTGAGGTGGTTTTGATACAGAAGCAGTGTTTTGTTTTTGAGGTGAGACAGAACTAGGGGCAGCAACAGAAGTTGTTTGAGTAACAGGTGGTTTGGGAACAGACTTAATAGTTGAATCATTAATGACAACATTTTTAGAAATAACAAAAGTCTTAGTACCTTTTAGTTTAATCCTCTTGGCAGATGCAGAGGCAGCTTATTCAGAATCCTTTCTCTTTAAGAGATTCTTGGGTTTCTCAGCAATCTTAGCCTTCTTCTGGACAGGTTCAGATTCTGCTGCAGGCTGAGACCTTTTCCTCTGAAGTGGTACTTCTTCTTCTTCTCCTGCATCTGGTAGTGGTTGTTTGACAAGCTGAAACACATTTGCTGGAACAGGTACTCCTTCCCTTTTGCATTCCTCTATATACATCAGTACTATATGTCTGGGTTCTTCAGCAAAGAATAGAGGAAAGTCAGATACAGGAACTCTCTTATTCAGATCAGACATATTCAGCCTCTTTGGAGCAGTAGTGAGTTCATCTACAATCTTTAGTCTCAGAAGACTTTTAGCGTTCAGAGGCTTTCCCATAATAAACTCTAATTCCTCTGTAACTCCAGCATCATACAGAGCAGCCACTAAACCATTTTCAGTGAGAAGATCTGAGATCAACCTTCCAAATGGGATCCAAGTCCTGATCTTCTGGCCTTTTTCTTTTACAAATTCTCTAGATGCATTGATGTGATTCCACAGATGCATGAACAGAATGTAAGGAAGATCTACCTTGTTGCTCTGACTAAGGCAGTACATAAAATAGATCTGTTCATTGTTGACATAATCTGGGGAATTTGTTGACTTCCTGTGATGTATGCATCCCATGAAGATCTTGGCCCAGATCTTGTAATCAGGCTTCAGATCTTTGAATCTGTTAGAAGCTTGTCTAGCAGTCATAACTTCCTCATAAACTTCTTCCATATCCACACGCCCAGCTGGCAAGTGTGAAACACCAACTGTTTCTTCATAACCAATCAATCTTCTTATCAGATCCTCTGTGATGATAATCTCTTTTCCAAGCACAGATGATAAAATAAACTTGGGATACACAGATGCATGAATCCAGAATTCCTTAACAAGTAGAGGGTAAACTAGTCCAAATAATCTATCAAAGTATTTCACCCAACCTTGAGCTCTAACAATGGAGCGAAAATCAAACCCATTGTCAACCAGAGAATCAAATTCAACCATAGATTCACACAACACTTCTAGTTTATCAATAGGTGTGAGAAGAGTTCTCTTGGGAGGAGAATATGGAGCAGCACCTAAGTTATCTGAAGTCACAGCAGCCATTGTAGATTGAAACTGAGCAGTTGTTGATGAAGAAGACGCCATTGAAGATTGCTTTTTCAAACACTTAGGTTTTGAGTTTTTATGCAGAGAGAACAAGAGATGAAAACGCATGTAAATTCTGAGAGTGAAAAGTGTGAAAGTGAATACACAACAAGTATTTATACTAAACACTCAGGCACATCAAAAGTCAGAAAAAAAACGCACGTTTGAGCAAGCATTAAATGAAGAAGAATAAAATCATTTCAAACAATAAATGCTTCTGACAATTTGGGGGGGGGGGGGGGAGGGGGGGAAACCAAGATATTTACTATTCAAATTTCACCTCAAACGTCTCTTCAGTTATGTACACGCCACCTCTTCAGATTTTGTGTGACACGTGTTTGCTTGCATGCTGTTCTGAAATCTCTCAAGAAATGAAACGTTAGCCAACGTTCAGATCTTCTAAAGATGGTTAGTTCAGAGTTTCATATCAGAAATATTAATCAGAATGGAATAAATAAACAGAAGAAATACTTCAGATGAATTAAGCATTTTTGCATCTGTAACAATTTGCTTCTGATAAATATCATTCTGGACAAAAATCCATACCAATATTTTTCAGAATAAAATTGAATCTATCTTCAACAAGGGGTTTTGTAAAAATATCTGCCCATTGATGATCTGTATCAACAAAGGCTAAATTTATGATTCCCTTCTGAACATAGTCTCTGATGAAATGATGCTTAATTTCTATATGTTTTGCCTTAGAATGTAAAATGGGATTCTTGGACAAACATATAGCAGAAGTATTATCACAAAAGATAGAAATGTTACTCTCAAAAATTTGATAATCTTCTAGTTGACTTTTCATCCAAAGCATCTGCGTGCCACATCCAGCAGCAACAATGTATTCAGCCTCTGTGGTTGAAAGTGCAATTGTAGGTTGCTTCTTGCTGTACCAGGAGATTAGATTTCTTCCTAGAAATTGAAAACTTCCAGAAGTAATTTTTCTTTCTACTCTGTCTCCAGCATAGTCAGCATCACAGAATCCAACTAATTTGAAATCATCAGATTTTCTGTAACACAAACCCACATTAGAAGTACCTTTCAGATACCTTAGAATCCTCTTGACAGCTGTCAAGTGTGATTCTCTAGGATCTGATTGGAATCTAGCACACAGACAAACACTGAATAATATGTCAGGTCTAGAAGCAGTGAGATAAAGAAGAGAGCCAATCATACCTCTGTAGAGCTTCTGGTCTACTTTCTTGCTTACCTCTTCTTTGCCAAGTGAGCTAGTAGGATGCATTGGAGTCTTTGTCAGCTTGCTGTCAAACATGTTGAATTTCTTCAGAAGTTCTTTAACATACTTTGTCTGATATATGTAGGTGCACTATGGAGTTTGATTAACTTGGATTCCTAAAAAGAATCTGAGTTCTCCCATCATGCTCATTTCAAATTCTGCCTGCATACATGTAGCAAACTCCTTTCCAAGCATAATATTTGTTGATCCAAAAATAATATCATCTACATAAATTTGGAAAATCAGAAGATCTTTCTTTATTGTTTTACAGAATAGAGTTGTATCCACTTTGCCTCTGATGAAATTCTTCTCCAGAAGAAAATTACTCAATCTCTCATACCAAGCTCTGGGAGCTTGTTTTAATCCATATAGAGATTTCTTTAATTTGAAAACATGATCTGGAAATTTTTCATTTTCAAAACCAGGGGGTTGGTGGACATAAACTTCTTCTATAATACCTGTAATACCCCAAATTTTACCCTTATATTTAGTCAGTCATTTCGCATAGCATCTCATATGTACATTTGCTAACCACTAACAAGTCATGGAGGTGTTTGTTTTGCAGGGTTTGGTTCCAGGGGCATTTTGGTCATTTTACATGGAAACCGCAAGTTTTGAGACATTATCTCTGAGACATTTATTTGCCACTTGGGTCAAGGTGCCGGTATGTTTTGTCAGAAATATGATTGGACTCGGGGCCGTGCTTTGTTTGATTTTGAAACATTTTTAAAAAGTCTGTTTCCTCTTAATAAGATGAAGTTGGGTTGAAAAGGAAGTGGATACTGTTAAGGTTATTTTGAGAAGTGATGTGATCAACGAGATTTTAATTTGAATTTGTTCGGATATAATCATGTGGCGGGATATCATTTATAAAATTAGTCAAGGCAAAGGAGAAGTAAGTTTTAAATATTTTTGAACTTTTGTTCATAAGTACTTATAAGTTACAACTCAAGAGGGAATTTAAATGGTTCTGAATTATTATTCATGGATACTTTGAATTTACAATTGAGAAAGTAAATATGAATATTTGTTGAATTTCATTTCATAAATATTTATAATTTACAATGGATAAGTGAATTTGAACTTTATTCAAGAAATGCCATTGGTTTACAAGAGGATTCATTTACAATAAGTATCTATCCTAAGGAAATTCTAAACATCTAAGTGGATCTTCATGATGCTCCTTCGATGCTCTTTACGAATCTCCCATTAACCTGCACATAAAAAAAAAGCAAAGCAGAATAGAAAAATGTTAGAGTTTGTTTTCGACACTCTCAGAACATCGTCATCATCGAGTGCCGGGAGTGGCACAACCGAAGCTGCGTCCTACCCCCCGTTACCGATCCGCGCCGTTGGCGTCAGATCAGGTAACACCTGTTCTTATCGTTACGGGACATCCGAGAGATAGAAGTGATAAAAGAAGCGGGACTGATTCGTTTGGCCGCGATTGGATTTCCAAACTGATACGAGAGTAAGGCAACATAGTCAATTTGAATTCAGACCCGGATGCCGGCAGGTCAGAGTCATTTTGTTTTCGAAGTTTCCAATACCTGAAAGTCCACGACAGCATCAGTACGAATTGATGACAGAAAGTCAAAAACAAGACAGTTCATAAGATACCACAAGTAAATGGAAATTCAAACTGAAATGCAAGCCAAGACTGCATCGAACCGCATCAATTCTGAACCACATAGGCAAGTTCATGAAAACCAAGTTCAAACAGAACAAGAAAAGTGAAATGAAGCCAAGGCTGCATCAAATTGCGGCAAAATAGTTCAGAACGAAAACCAAGCTGCCCCAAATGAACTCGTAAATTCGTAAAGGAACTCAAAGTATCAATGAATAACCACAAACAATAGTGCGGTCGAAGGCATTATGGTAAGGCCAAGCTGCGAAAAATTCGAGCCAAGGGACAAAAGGCATCAAGTCTAACATCTGCAAAAAGAGAATCAAAGCAACAGTTAGTATTTCCAACAACAAAAGGATCACTTCCAAGCCATAACAGTTTGTGGCATTTCCAAACCAAATAAGAAGGTCACATTGGAAAATTGGGAATGCAGGGCATAGGCTCAGTTATGAACATCATAGCCCAACAATATACACATCAGTCCAAATACCAGCCTACACCAAGTGAGAATCAACGGCAACTGCATCGATGAAAAGAGGACATACGCTTCATAATCACAGTTCAGCACCAGAAAATAAGAACTAAGTTCAGCACCAGAAAATAAGAATTAAGTTCAGGCCTGAAAAGAAGAATTAAAATCGTGTGCAAAAGGGCTAAAATCAATGCAAGAAAGCCAAGGAAGCAAGATGCCTCTAGAGCAATCCGCTTTCAGTTCAACCGATGATAGTTCGAACCTAAAAACATCACAGAAAAAACATTCAGTCCATCGTGAAAAGCCATTATCAAAACAAGGTCACAAACCATAGCAGTTCATATTAGTCGTCGCGGCTCAGGCAATCGCAGCATCATCGAAGAATACTCCTCGAAGGCTCAGACGAGCTATCATCATCGCCGTATACCTTTCCCGGCGTTTGACTCGACCTAAGCCTCAATACCAGCCCTCTCTGAAAGAAGAAGAGGAAAAGCTAACTGCATCAAAAAATCAAAACAAATCAAAACGAATCAGTACAGATCAGTCAAACAAATTAATTTCAGATATCAAACAGATCCAATGAAATCCAATCTCAGATAAAATCAGAATCGTATCAAAAATCCCAATCCAATCCTGAAAGAAGAAACAAGATTCAATCAGTACCAAGCAAATCCAATCAGCATGAATCCGAAATTGGAAAAAAGTTCAATCACAAGGACATACGTTCCAAAAATCCCAAATCGAATCATCAAAATCAAATCTCAGCCAAAAATAGCACAAATCCAACACGGATTAAAGGCCCAAAAGATAAATCAAAGGGATATATAAAAGGACGTTTTCACCTGTGAGAAGGAAGGGCCGCGAGAAAGAGAAGAACGAACGAAACCCTAACGGCCGCGAACTCAGACGAAGGACCCCTCGTCATCATCGTTCAAACGGACCCCCCAACACACACCGTGTATCAGCCATTAGCGGTCACGAAGGATTCGAAACGGAGCGACCATCAGCGCCGTCGACGGAGAACAACGGACAATCACCCTCCGGCCTCAGCTCGCACCATCATCGGCCGATTTCACTTTAAACGTAAGCAATGGGACGTTTTTCATTACGAGTCTCATGTTTTGTTTCAGGAAATAAGAAGACACGGCCGCGAGAGAGAAAGACGGAGGCGAATGCGAGTAGCCGCGAGAGAGAGATGGAGAAGAAAGGTGAAAACGGCACCGCGAATGTCCTTCGGGTGTGAAACCCTAAAACATTTTGACTTACGAATAACAAACTGGGTTGGGTCCGGGGTGATGACCGCCCCCCCCCCCCCCCCCCCCCCCTTTATTTATTTTATTTTGTTTTGTTTTTTTTAAATTTGTTTTATGTTTTTTTAAAACTGTTTTTAACATTTTATTTTTATAATTAAAAAAAAAACTGTTTTTAAAAATAAATGAAAAACATTTTTATGTAAGTATTAAAAATAAATAAAAACTCCTTTTTTAAAACAAAATCAGAAAACTTTTCTTAAAAATATTAAAAAAAATAATAAAACTTTTTTTAGAGTAAAACATTTTTAAGGCTAAAATTAAATTATTTAAGATTTTTTTAAATAAAGCAATAATAAAAGTCTCAAGTTTGCATCTTTTTCTTCATTGTCTCGTAACTCATTTGATTGCCGCCTAACTCTGCCCACTAATATCGTTTGTTCATTTTGCAGCTCATTACATTTACCATTACTTATTTCATCTTATCATATTGTATATGTTTCTCGGTTGTAATCTCGCGAACTAATAATCGCGCTTTAAATTTCTGCCCTTAAATTTCTATTTGCATGACTTTAACTTCTATTTTTATTCCCTGTTTACAGTTCATTTATCTCACACCTTCATCAATATTTCTGTCACATTGCACGCACTGCCGAAGGAATTAGGTCTAGCTTTTGACCGCCGTGTCAATAGTCCTCACATGTTCAAACCCTCAAAATTACACCCTTACAAACCCTAATTTTCACAAATGCCTCGCCGCAGGCAAAATTACAATTTTACCCCTAGCATTAGGTCAAAGAGCCGCCGCGCTCATTTTAGGGTTTCCCGCCGTGGAATCCCTAATTTAACCCTAATTACAACTTAACATTTCAACGTAGAGATTTGGAGTTTCTACACTCCACGTAAGCGTGTCCTTAAGATGCGTTTATTCCCCTTGAGACCTTGACCACAGTCAAGAAGTCTCTAACCTCCCTTTTGAGGGGAACTACGATTACTCTGATTCCACTCCCGTAAGGATACGTAGGCACAAGATGCGATGTCTTGCCGAGTAAACTTAGAATTAACCCCTTAGGTCTCTTTTCTCACTTTTAATCCTTTGTACATATACCTTAAGCGAATAAATAAAGCAAATAGTAAGCATTTGAACAAAAGGTTCCTGTAGAGTACTACAGAAGTTTAGGGTGCTAATACCTTCCCTAAATTTAACCAACCCCCGAACCCTAGATCTTTCCCCGCATTGTGTTTACGATGCAAAATAGGTTTTCCCTCTTTTGACCTTTTCCTTCGGATAAATCAAAGAGCGGTTGTGAATTGAATTGCGATTCAAACTCATTAATAGTTTGTGATCCTATTTCCACCGCAACAGAAAATGGCGACTTCACTGGGAACTGTCTTAACTTTTGAGGGTTATCCCTAACTTGTTCATATTTATTACTATCTGTGTTATTATTCATTTACATGTGTATATTGGTGCTTTGATTGTGGGACTGTTCCTTGTGCTGTGAGATAAGTCCTACGCTCGGACTAGTGACATTATTATAGGATGGGGATATATTCGATGAGGCTTATAGGGAGTGAATCCCGACCAAGCTGATTCGAGAATCACCGCTCAGTTGAGACCTTTTCGAAAATGGTTCGGTTGAACGAGTAATCGCGAAAACTTTTTCCATGGTCGATTGGAGTCTGTGATATTGAGGACCGTAGTACCTTTACACCACCTCGGCCTTATTTAAGACGTAGTGCGGGAACTATGTGGGAGTAGTCCTACAATGGTTGCTACGCGATACTACACTCAAAAGAGGTTCTCTTGAGAATATTATTAACCACCGAGTCAATCAGAAGGTTGATAATATCCGAAAGATGGGCTGATGACTTTGGGCACTTTTTAGAACCTTGTTCTGCAGGTACAACTAACCTATAGTACACCCCTTTTGGGGATGGGTAGACCTTAACTCCACGCATGACCTTTAACCTAGTACTTTGGGTGTTTTCATGCATTGCATTCATTAAGCATCCCATTGCATTGTATTTCATGGAATTCAAACATCATTTATGGATATCGCGGGACACCACAAATAAAAAAATATAAAAAAAAATATAAAGAAAAGGATTTCCTTGGTACCCCACGACATTCGTAAATGTTTGAATTCCATGAAATCTTCATTTGCATTTGCATCATAGCATCATATACTTTCATGCATTGCATGTGTCTTCCGTTTTCTCATGATCGGTTCTCTCGCCTTCCAGTTTCGTCACCCTGAGTTCTCGGCACCAGTACAACACCAGAGCTCAAACTCGGAAAAGAATGGAGGATCAGGCAAAAGAGATTGATCGCCTTAGCAATGAACTTGAAGACCTTCGAGGGGGTATGGGGCGTATGATGGAATTGTTACATGTCATGAATGCTAAGATGGATACCCAGCCCACTATTGTTTCCGAGATTACCGGCGTTACTGTGGACCCTCCACCAAGTGTGACCGTAGCAAGGGACCCACCTTATGGTCTTGCTCCCGGTTTTGTGCCTCCTCAAGCCACTGTTCCGATTAATCAGCCTGTTCAGCAAGCCGTGCCTTTATTTTCTGAAGTTCCTAGGGGGGCTCCTATCTTTGTACCACCTGTTGTACACACCCGTGCGCAACCGTACTTCAATGAAACAGTCTTTGATAATCTTGATGAGAATGTTGAAGGTTATGAGAAACGTGATAAGCTTCGTGAGGAAGTAAACACCATCGTCCAGAGATTGAAAAAAGTAGAGGGTGATCAAATTTTTGGGACTGCTGCAAGGGATGTTTGTTTGGTCTCAGGTTTGGTTATTCCCCCGAAGTTCAAAACTCCAAACTTCGATCGTTATGAAGGTGCCACCTGTCCTAAGAGTCATCTGATCATGTATTATCGCAAAATGGCTGCCCATGTTGAGAATGATAAACTGATGATTCATTGCTTCCAAGATAGTTTGAAGGGTGCTTCCTCCAAGTGGTATTTAACTTTGGACCAGTCTCGCGTTAAGAGTTTCCAAGATTTATCTGACGCTTTCATCAAACACTACAAGTACAATATGGATCTGGCTCCTGACAGAAGACAGTTGTTGAGTATGTCACAAAAGAATTCTGAGTCATTCAAAGAGTATGCTCAAAGGTGGAGAGAGATTGCTTCGCAGGTAGAACCTCCTTTGACCGAGAAAGAGTTAGCTGATTGGTTTGTCGACACGGTTCGTCCAGAATTTTACGAGAGAATGGTGGGTAGTGTGACTTCAAATTTCTCCGACATCGTTGCTGTGGGTGTCAAGATTGAATTGGGTATGAAAAGTGGTAAAATGACAAGTAATCATGGTGCTTCTAAGGATCAGCCGAAGAAACCTCCGTATAGCTCCCAGAAGAAGAAAGAGGGCGAGACTAATGCTATATCCTCTGGTAGACTAAGAGACCATTTTTATCAATATCCGCAAGGTTATGCTCAACCTCAAGGGTACCCAATCCAATATGCTCAACAACCCAATGTGGCAGCTGTTACACCTTCTTTCAATCAACAGGTTCCTATGTATCAACCTATGCAACAACCTCCTGTTTATCCGCCTCCTATCAACTACCTACAGGCGCCCAACGCTCCCGCTCCTCAACAGCCAAAGAGTCCGGCTCCTCGCCAGAATGTTCCGAACAGAAGAACGTATAAGCCTTGTCCGCCGATTCCGATGACTTTCACCGAGTTGTATCCCTCTTTGGTCAAGCAAGGTCTAATCACTACTCGGGCTTTGGGTCCGCCTCCTAATCCTCTACCCGCCAATTACAACGCCGCCGCTCATTGTTTATTTCATGAGGGTGCGCCTGGTCATGATCTGGAGAATTGTTATGCTCTCAAAAATCTTGTCAGGGATTTATTGGAAAAGAAGATTTTGTCATTTGAAGATCCTCAACCGAATGTTAAGAAGAACCCTTTTCCTAACCATGAGAGTGTCAATGCCATTAGTGCCGATTCGGAGGAAGGTTATGTCCTTGACGTTGTACAGATTAAGACTCCTCTCAAGATGTTCCATTTGAAACTGTTTGAAGCTGGTTTGGTAGATACTTCCCACGTTGCATGCGTAAGTTGTGAAGCCAGTATTAAGGGTTGTGTGTTGGTTCAGAATGATGTTCAGAGGTTGATTAATGAGGGTGTTTTACAAGTGACAAGCCAACCCAAGAAGGATGAGGTCGCTGTGGTTGAGCCAGTTTTCCATCAGCCTGGATCAAAGGGAAAAGTACCAGTGTTTAATCTATCAGGGGCAGGTTCTGCCAATCTCGTGTTCGATATACCAAAGTCGTCTATCCCTGAGGTGAATCAGCATAAGCCAATAGTTATTCGAAGACCAAGTCCGTTTCCTTTCAGTGATCCTAAAGCTGTGCCTTGGAAATACGGCGTGACGATGATTGACAAGGAGTCTGGGAAGGTTGTTCCAAATGAAGAGGTTAAGGACATTGTGACCAATATCGCTGAGGCAAGCAGGATGACTCGCAGTGGCCGTGTGTATACTCCCCGTTCTAATGAGGTTCCACCTAAGGAGACCACTAATATCCCAGTGGCCGTCAAAGACAAAGGTAAGGGAGCTGTTACGAATGATGAAGATGCTGAGTTTTTGAGGATCATCAAGAAAAGTGACTATAAAGTTATCGATCAACTTCATCAGACTCCTTCCAAGATTTCGATTTTATCTCTGTTGATGAGTTCACCCGCTCATAGGATGGCCTTGCAGAAAGTTTTGACTCAAGCACATGTGGATCAAGATATCAGCACCAGTCGGTTCGATAGTGTGATTGCCAATTTGACCGCCTGTAACACCCTTAGTTTCAGCAATGAAGAGTTACCAAAGGAGGGTCCGAATCATAATCGTGCTTTACATATATCGGTGAAATGTCAGGAGGACAATTTAGCGAGAGTACTAGTAGACACCGGCTCTTCTCTGAACGTTCTACCCAAGAGGGTTCTTGATAAGTTGGTTTTCAAAGAGACTGTGTTGAAACCTACTCCTTTGATAGTCAAGGCTTTCGATGGTTCTCGCCGGTCGGTAATGGGGGAGGTTGAGCTTCCTATCCTGATTGGTCCGCAAGTTTTTAATATCACATTTCAAGTCATGGACATTAATCCCAATTACAGCTGCTTACTTGGAAGGCCGTGGATTCATGCCGCTGGGGCAGTAACCTCAACGTTACATCAAAAGATGAAGTTCGTGATCGATGGAAAGTTGGTTATTATACACGGTGAGGAGGATCTGATGGTCAGTAACCTGTCTTCTTTCCGTTACATCGAGGCCGATGAGAATGCTTTGGAAATCTCCTTTCAAGCACTTGAGATCGCCAATGCTGTTCTGCTAGAAGTCGAAGAGACAGTGGGTCAGGGTAATCCATCTTTTGCATCCCTGAAGAGTACCAAATCAACAATTGACAGGGGCATTCCTGAAGGATGGGGAGAGGTAATTGATGTCAAGACCAAGACCGATCGCTGTGGGTTGGGTTACAAACCAACTCAGAATGGAGCTACCACAACTGTCGAAGGGCGTCCGAAGGTTATCCAAGAGGTATTTGTCAGCGGAGGTTTCCAAGTCAATGCCATCAGTGACTGTGAGGAAAATGAAGATCTGAGCAACCTGGTGTTTAAGGGTGATGCAGTTTTGAACAACTGGGAGGCCGTAGAGATCCTTGTCGTTTTTCCCTTGTCAAAGTAATTTTTTTTTTAAAAAAAAGTTTCATTTACATTTTCAAATAAAAATCCGTAGCTCTGCCCAAGGCTATAGGGTCGTTTTTGTTGGGCCACTTTTCATTTCTAAGAGGATATTAATAAAGGAATTTTGTTCAATTCCACTTTGGTTCATTTGCGTTTTTCGTTTTCACCTTTAAAAAATGAAATTGGCAACCCTTTTTCCAAAAAATAAAACAAAAAAACAGCATTTCATTTCTTATCTTACATATCTTTGAGCATTTTAATTAAGTAAGCCTTCCATCATGCAGAGACATCGTAAACCTTGTTGGATCCAATGACTTTACTGACACTCCTGACTGGGATGCACCCATCAATCAAGCTGAGGACGAGGGTGAAGAAGATTTTGAAGTACCCGTTGAACTGACAAGATTGATTGAGTACGAGTACACAGAGCTTCAACCGTATAAAGAGCAGGTGGACTTAATTAATCTTGGTACAGATGAGAACAAGAAAGAGGTCAAGATTGGTGCAATGCTCGGGACAGAGGTTAAGCCGAGGTTGATTGAGTTGTTAAAAGAATATATTGATGTGTTTGCGTGGTCGTATCAAGATATGTCGGGCCTAGACACGGATATTGTTGTTCACAAGTTGCCACTTAAGCCAGATTGTCCACCTATCAAACAAAAGCTTCGAAGAACGAGACCCGACATGGCTTTGAAAATTCGAGATGAGGTTAAAAAACAGTTGGATGCAGGTTTCTTGGCAGTTGCAAAATATCCAGATTGGGTTGCCAATATTGTGCTAGTGCCCAAGAAGGACGGTAAAGTTAGGATGTGTGTGGATTACAGGGACCTGAACAAAGCAAGTCCGAAAGACGACTTCCCTTTGCCACATATTGATACACTGGTAGACAATACAGCCAGTTTTGCATTGTTCTCATTTATGGATGGTTTCTCTGGCTATAATCAGATCAAAATGGATCCCGACGATCGAGAGAAGACTACTTTCATTACTCCTTGGGGGACCTTCTGCTACAAAGTCATGCCCTTCGGTTTAAAGAACGCGGGGGCAACTTACCAACGCGCTATGACCACTCTTTTTCATGATATGATGCACAAGGAGATCGAGGTGTATGTGGACGATATGATAGCCAAGTCTCAGAGTGAAGAGGAGCATCTAGACCATTTGGTGAAGCTGTTTGAACGACTCAGGAAATATCAGTTGAAATTGAATCCTGCTAAATGTACCTTCGGTGTCAGATCTGGAAAATTGCTTGGTTTCATTGTTAGCCAGCGGGGGATTGAGGTGGATCCTGACAAAGTCCGAGCCATTCAAGATATGCCAGCTCCGCAAACCGAGACGCAAGTTAGAGGTTTTCTTGGGCGTTTGAATTATATTTCCAGGTTTATCTCCAACATGACCGCTACTTGTGAGCCGATATTCAAGTTACTTTGCAAGGGGCAGGCGGTTGAGTGGAACCCCGATTGTCAGAAGGCGTTTGAGAAGATTAAGAGTTATTTGCAAGACCCCCTATTCTGATTCCTCCCGTGCCTGGAAGACCGTTGTTTATGTACCTTACTGTTCTTGAGAAGTCTATGGGTTGTGTGCTTGGACAACATGATGAGACTGGAAGAAAGGAGCATGCGATTTATTACCTGAGCAAGAAGTTTACCGATTGTGAAAACAGGTACTCACCATTGGAGAAAACTTGTTGTGCATTGGCATGGGCCGCTAGGCGCCTTCGGCAATATATGGTCTGTCATACCACATTGTTGATTTCTAAAATGGATCCGATCAAGTATATTTTTGAAAAACCTGCTCAAACCGGGAGGCTAGCCCGCTGGCACATGTTGTTATCCGAATATGACATCCAGTATGTACCCCAGAAGGCGATTAAGGGTAGTATTTTATCTGATTATCTTGCAGACCAGCCAGTTGAAGATTATGAACCTCTTAAGTTTGATTTTCCTGATGAGGATATTTTTTTGATTAAAAGAGATTGTGAAGAGCCAGATCCGAGCGAAGGTCCAGAACCAGGTCTTTGGTGGAGGATGATGTTTGATGGTTCCTTGAATTTCAATGGGCATGGTATAGGCGCCGTTTTGATGAACCCAAAGGGTGGATTCACTCCATTTACAGCAAGGTTGGACTTTGAGTGTACTAATAACGTCGCAGAATATGAAGCATGTATTCTTGGCCTCGAAGCAACAATTCACCTCCGAATCAAACTTCTTAAAGTAAGTGGTGACTCAGCCTTGGTTATTTACCAGGTACAAGGCAAATGGGAAACGAAGAATGAGAAGTTAATCCCTTATAAGGACTACATTGTTGAGCTGATCAAGTATTTCGACGAGATAGAGTTCGAGCATGTTCCTAGATCCGAGAATCACGTTGCTGATGCTTTAGCCATGTTAGCATCCATGTGGAAAGTTAAATTCGTTAATGAAGCACCTCTTATCCATATCGAGCGCAAAGTTGAGCCCGCTTATTGTCAGGTGGTCGAAGAAGTTGAGGTGGATGAAAAGCCTTGGTTTCATGATATCAAGAACTATCTCGTCGAGCAAGAGTATCCCGATGATGCTACTGGTCTGGACAAGAAAACATTGAGAAGACTGGCGTCCAAATTCTTTATCAGTAATGGTGTGCTATACAAGAGAAATCACGACATGGTTCTGCTCAGATGTGTTGATAAACGGGAAGCGGACATGTTACTGCAGGAAATTCATGAGGGGACCTTCGGAACTCATGCCAATGGTTATGCTATGTCCAAGAAGATGTTAAAGGCTGGGTATTATTGGTTAACCATGGAAGCTGACTGCATCCAATACGCTAGAAAATGCCATAAGTGCCAAATTTACACTGATAAGATGCATGTACCTCCATCACCGTTGAATGTTTTGTCTTCACCATGGCCGTTCTCTATGTGGGGCATTGACATGATTGGGGCAATCGAGCCGAAGGCTTCTAATGGTCATCGTTTTATCCTTGTTGCTATTGATTATTTCACCAAGTGGGTAGAGGCTGCCTCCTACACCAACGTGACCAAGCAAGTGGTTGCCCGCTTCATCAGGAAAGAAATCATCTGCCGTTATGGAATCCCAAGCCGGATAATAACTGACGATGGCACCAATCTGAATAACAAGACTATGAAAGAGTTGTGTGACAATTTCAAGATCACTCATCACAATTCTTCTCCGTACCGTCCTAAGATGAATGGGGCCGTTGAAGCTGCGAATAAGAATATCAAGAAAATCCTGCAAAAGATGGTTGTGACTTACAAAGATTGGCATGAGATGTTACCGTTTGCTTTGCATGGATACAGAACCTCAGTGAGAACTTCGACAGGGGCAACACCTTTCTCATTGGTGTATGGAATGGACGCCGTGCTCCCCATCGAAGTAGAGATACCTTCTTTAAGAGTGTTGATGGAAGCTGAACTTGAGGAAGCAGAGTGGGTTCAAGACAGACTGGATCAGTTGAATCTCATTGACGAGAAGCGCATGACAGCCATGTGCCATGGGCAATTATATCAGAAACGGATGAAAAGAGCGTTTGATAAGAAGATTCGTATCCGTGAGTTCCGTCAAGGAGAGCTCGTACTCAAAAAGATCTTGCCAGTGCATAAAGATATGCGTGGAAAGTGGATGCCCAATTATGAAGGCCCATTCGTCGTAAAGACCGTTTTCTCCGGAGGGTCTCTGATACTTACAACGATGGACGGTGAAGAACTAGCACATCCCGTAAATTCTGATGCAGTCCGAAAATATTATGCCTAAAAACCCGCTAAGTCGAAAACCTGCAAAAGGCGACTTAGGCAAAAGTAAAGGTTGGAAAAAAAGAAATAATAATAAAAAGCTCGCTAAGTTGAAAACCCGGAAGGGCGACTTAGGCAAAAAGGAGCGTCCCGGTGGATTGAAAACCCGAGAGGGCGGTCCAGGCAAAAGTTAGGGACAAAGGCATTTCATTGCATCAGAGGACACTGATCATCTCGAACACACTTTCCGCATGAGAGCCATGTTTCAGTTTCTTTCATCCTTACCCAAAAGCAAGATTCTGGATTAGTCTTAGTTATTAGTGTCAGTAGGTGTCATTGGATTCAATGTAACCTTTTCCCATGTTGCCAATTTCAAAACATAATCATCTGTGGAGCTATGCCTTCAGCGAGCTGCCACCCTTTAATAAAAGATACCATTTTGTTACGTACATTCCTTGGTGCATTGCTCTTTGTTTTCTATTGTTATGCAAAATGCGTTTATTCTTAAAATTTGAAAATGAAAGGTGCATTGTAGATTTTTCAAAACTGTTCTTCAAAAAAAACGAAATTGAAATATAAGAAATTACTTTGACTAGTGGAAATTTCGGAAAGATCTCTTCACTCCCCGAAAATATCATTATTGCAGAAACACTTTCAAATCATTGCTCTAACACCGTCCCCAGCGAGACTATAAGCTGACAACCTTTTCTTGGGTAACTCGAAAGCGTCCTTCAGGTTTTCCTCTCCCCATGAGAAGACGTGATACTGTGCACCCAAGCAATTCACTTTCTCCCCAGAGAATTCAGAACTTTAAAACCAGATTTGGTTCTACCATTGATCTTTCTTACCCATGATTGACGTATTGGTTTGGTTGCAGAGAACGCAGGGTATCTCCGTCGAGATGTTTATTTCATCTCTCGTCCCGTCTCTAGTCAGCTTCGTCAGCATACGCAAGGGCATAAGCATCACATGCCTATATTCATTTCACATACTCATTACATACTCATTTCATAACATCTTGCATATTTAACTACATAGACATTAACATACATTCACATTAACATATGCAGTAACACATACGTTAGCATTCACAGGTTCATTGTGTTTCACCATCATTGGTTGTTACCGCCGAGTAACTAGGGTTTGTCCATTCTCTCCAAATAGATTGTCAGCCCTAAGCATAAAATACATAAGTGTTTCCAGTTTCCCCACAGAGCTCGATCCTCGTGGATGACGGTTACTTCAGCTATCTTTCCTCGCCAGGATAAGATATCTACCCTTCGGGTTCATTCCCTCGATGGGGTCTTGATTACCAGTCTTCTTTCTAGCTCGATCCTAGATTGAATCTCAGTCTTGTCGGTCGTCAATCCCAACCGGACGTGCATTTATTTTGCACCATCTAAAGGTTTTCACCATACCATGACAGATACGCGACTATCTCGCTTGAGAGGTTTATCACTGTACCCGGACGTGCATTTATTTTGCACTATCTTTCAAGAAAATCAACTACAATCCTTTACAGATACATGCCAGTTCATGCCTGGATAATTTATTATTACAATCCTACATCTTACAGCACCGATATACAGCATTTCTCACCTAAGAAGCCGATCCTATCTTCGTTATGACTCGCAGTAAATGGCCATCTCCATGGAGCAGTTGGGCTTCCATTTACCTGTCGTCTGGAAGTATGGGGGGTTTTGAACCAAATCGTATTCAGGAGAGCACGATCTTGAAGTACGGGGAGGTTTGAGCGGAATCATATTCAGGAGAGCACGATTCTGAATTATGAAGAAGTTCATTTATCCTTTCGTAAAAGAAGAAACCAAATCGTATTCAGGAGAGCACGATCTTGAAATACGGGGAGGTTTGAGCCGAATCATATTCAGGAGAGCACGATTCTGAAGTATGAGGATGTTCAGTTAGCCCTTTTCATATTCAGGAGAGCACGATTCTGAAGTATGAAGAAATTTCAAGAGCCGAATCATATTCAGGAGAGCACGATTCTGAAGTATGAGGAAGTTCAGTTAGCCTTTTCATATTCAGGAGAGCACGATTCTGAAGCATGAAGAATTTCATTTACAAGAAAGAGCCGAATCATATTCAGGAGAGCACGATTCTGAGTTATGAGGAAGTTCAATTAGCCCTTTTCATATTTAGGAGAGCACGATTCTGAAGTATGAAGAAATTTCAAGAGCCGAATCATATTCAGGAGAGCACGATTCTGAAGTATGAGGAAGTTCAGTTAGCCTTTTCATATTCAGGAGAGCATGATTCTGAAGCATGAAGAATTTCATTTACAAGAAAGAGCCGAATCATATTCAGGAGAGCACGATTCTGAGTTATGAGGAAGTTCAATTAGCCCTTTTCATATTCAGGAGAGCACGATTCTGAAGTATGAAGAATTTCATTTACCCGAAAAAGCCGAATCATATTCAGGAGAGCACGATTCTGAAGTATGAGGAAGTTCAGTTTACCCTTTTCGTGTTCAGGAGAGCACGATCTTGAAACATGAAGAAGTTTATTTATCCTTCAGTAAGAATCAGAATCGTATTCCAGGCGCCGACCTTAAATGCGAGAAGATTTATTTATCAGATAAGCAGCAACCTCTTTATTTGAGTGCTTATCCATTTTGGCACATAAGTCCCTTCCAACGATAAGTGACAGTTCTCCCGCGAGAAGCTTATCAGGGCATTTCCCATCAAAGTCCATTTATTTTGGCATACAGCCGGTCTTTACCCTGTATATTTGTTACGAAGTTCCGAAAAGTCCGTTTGATCCTGTCACGAGGGATAGTTTACAGAAGCTTGGATGTTATTCTTTGCTCAATGCTCCAGCATTCTGTAATCGATCTTGCAATCGTACGTGATCCAGTTTTATTTTTAGATTCCCCAGTGGAGGCCGTCTCACAGGTGTCATCTCCATTTGAGAATCTCGTTCCCAAAATGATAATTGGTCGTGTTCGCACCAGTTGACCATCATTTTTAGAATTCCCCAGTGTTGTACTGTGTCTCAGCGCGTCGTTTTCCCCAGTGTGTTCTTCTCGTAGCGTCTGTCCCTGTGTCGTCGTATTCGTCATCATTTTCGCATTCATCATTCCAGCATACGCACCATATCATGGCATCATCTGCATTAAGCTGTCCTCGCTTTGTCCAATAGCATTGCATATCGTCACATATAAGGGCAAAATTTTCGGTTATCTATATTTAAATCTCTCCACCCCGATTCCTCGAGTCTCTGTCACTCAAATCGTTCGGTGTAGCTATTTAAATAGGGGCAACTGTAATACCCCAAATTTTACCCTTATATTTAGTCAGTCATTTCGCATAGCATCTCATATGTACATTTGCTAACCACTAACAAGTCATGGAGGTGTTTGTTTTGCAGGGTTTGGTTCCAGGGGCATTTTGGTCATTTTACGTGGAAACCGCAAGTTTTGAGACATTATCTCTGAGACATTTATTTGCCACTTGGGTCAAGGTGCCGGTATGTTTTGTCAGAAATATGATTGGACTCGGGGCCGTGCTTTGTTTGATTTTGAAACATTTTTAAACAGTCTGTTTCCTCTTAATAAGATGAAGTTGGGTTGAAAAGGAAGTGGATACTGTTAAGGTTATTTTGAGAAGTGATGTGATCAACGAGATTTTAATTTGAATTTGTTCGGATATAATCATGTGGCGGGATATCATTTATAAAATTAGTCAAGGCAAAGGAGAAGTAAGTTTTAAATATTTTTGAACTTTTGTTCATAAGTACTTATAAGTTACAACTCAAGAGGGAATTTAAATGGTTCTGAATTATTATTCATGGATACTTTGAATTTACAATTGAGAAAGTAAATATGAATATTTGTTGAATTTCATTTCATAAATATTTATAATTTACAATGGATAAGTGAATTTGAACTTTATTCAAGAAATGCCATTGGTTTACAAGAGGATTCATTTACAATAAGTATCTATCCTAAGGAAATTCTAAACATCTAAGTGGATCTTCATGATGCTCCTTCGATGCTCTTTACGAATCTCCCATTAACCTGCACATCAAAAAAAAGCAAAGCAGAATAGAAAAATGTTAGAGTTTATTTTCGACACTCTCAGAACATCGTCATCATCGAGTGCTGGGAGTGGCACAACCGAAGCTGCGTCCTACCCCCCGTTACCGATCCGTGCCGTTGGCGTCAGATCAGGTAACACCTGTTCTTATCGTTACAGGACATCCGAGAGATAGAAGTGATAAAAGAAGCGGGACTGATTCGTTTGGCCGCGATTGGATTTCCAAACTGATACGAGAGTAAGGCAACATAGTCAATTTGAATTCAGACCCGGATGCCGGCAGGTCAGAGTCATTTTGTTTTCGAAGTTTCCAATACCTGAAAGTCCATGACAGCATTAGTACGAATTGATGACAGAAAGTCAAAAACAAGACAGTTCATAAGATACCACAAGTAAATGGAAATTCAAACTGAAATGCAAGCCAAGACTGCATCGAACCGCATCAATTCTGAACCACATAGGCAAGTTCATGAAAACCAAGTTCAAACAGAACAAGAAAAGTGAAATGAAGCCAAGGCTGCATCAAATTGCGGCAAAATAGTTCAGAACGAAAACCAAGCTGCCCCAAATGAACTCGTAAATTCGTAAAGGAACTCAAAGTATCAATGAATAACCACAAACAATAGTGCGGTCGAAGGCATTATGGTAAGGCCAAGCTGCGAAAAATTCGAGCCAAGGGACAAAAGGCATCAAGTCTAACATCTGCAAAAAGAGAATCAAAGCAACAGTTAGTATTTCCAACAACAAAAGGATCACTTCCAAGCCATAACAGTTTGTGGCATTTCCAAACCAAATAAGAAGGTCACATTGGAAAATTGGGAATGCAGGGCATAGGCTCAGTTATGAACATCATAGCCCAACAATATACACATCAGTCCAAATACCAGCCTACACCAAGTGAGAATCAACGGCAACTGCATCGATGAAAAGAGGACATACGCTTCATAATCACAGTTCAGCACCAGAAAATAAGAACTAAGTTCAGCACCAGAAAATAAGAATTAAGTTCAGGCCTGAAAAGAAGAATTAAAATCGTGTGCAAAAGGGCTAAAATCAATGCAAGAAAGCCAAGGAAGCAAGATGCCTCTAGAGCAATCCGCTTTCAGTTCAACCGATGATAGTTCGAACCTAAAAACATCACAGAAAAAACATTCAGTCCATCGTGAAAAGCCATTATCAAAACAAGGTCACAAACCATAGCAGTTCATATTAGTCGTCGCGGCTCAGGCAATTGCAGCATCATCGAAGAATACTCCTCGAAGGCTCAGACGAGCTATCATCATCGCCGTATACCTTTCCCGGCGTTTGACTCGACCTAAGCCTCAATACCAGCCCTCTCTGAAAGAAGAAGAGGAAAAGCTAACTGCATCAAAAAATCAAAACAAATCAAAACGAATCAGTACAGATCAGTCAAACAAATTAATTTCAGATATCAAACAGATCCAATGAAATCCAATCTCAGATAAAATCAGAATCGTATCAAAAATCCCAATCCAATCCTGAAAGAAGAAACAAGATTCAATCAGTACCAAGCAAATCTAATCAGCATGAATCCGAAATTGGAAAAAAGTTCAATCACAAGGACATACGTTCCAAAAATCCCAAATCGAATCATCAAAATCAAATCTCAGCCAAAAATAGCACAAATCCAACACGGATTAAAGGCCCAAAAGATAAATCAAAGGGATATATAAAAGGACGTTTTCACCTGTGAGAAGGAAGGGCCGCGAGAAAGAGAAGAACGAACGAAACCCTAACGGCCGCGAACTCAGACGAAGGACCCCTCGTCATCATCGTTCAAACGGACCCCCCAACACACACCGTGTATCAGCCATTAGCGGTCACGAAGGATTCGAAACGGAGCGACCATCAGCGCCGTCGACGGAGAACAACGGACAATCACCCTCCGGCCTCAGCTCGCGCCATCATCGGCCGATTTCACTTTAAACGTAAGCAATGGGACGTTTTTCATTACGAGTCTCATGTTTTGTTTCAGGAAATAAGAAGACACGGCCGCGAGAGAGAAAGACGGAGGCGAATGCGAGTAGCCGCGAGAGAGAGATGGAGAAGAAAGGTGAAAACGGCACCGCGAATGTCCTTCGGGTGTGAAACCCTAAAACATTTTGACTTACGAATAACAAACTGGGTTGGGTCCGGGGTGATGACCGGCCCAACCCCCCCCCCCCCCCCCCCCCCCCCCTTTATTTATTTTATTTTGTTTTGTTTTTTTAAAATTTGTTTTATGTTTTTTTAAAACTGTTTTTAACATTTTATTTTTATAATTCAAAAAAAACTGTTTTTAAAAATAAATAAAAAACATTTTTATGTAAGTATTAAAAATAAATAAAAACTCCTTTTTTAAAACAAAATCAGAAAACTTTTCTTAAAAATATTAAAAAAAAAAAATAAAACTTTTTTTAGAGTAAAACATTTTTAAGGCTAACATTAAATTATTTAAGATTTTTTTAAATAAAGCAATAATAAAAGTCTCAAGTTTGCATCTTTTTCTTCATTGTCTCGTAACTCATTTGATTGCCGCCTAACTCTGCCCACTAATATCGTTTGTTCATTTTGCAGCTCATTACATTTACCATTACTTATTTCATCTTATCATATTGTATATGTTTCTCGGTTGTAATCTCGCGAACTAATAATCGCGCTTTAAATTTCTGCCCTTAAATTTCTGTTTGCATGACTTTAACTTCTGTTTTTATTCCCTGTTTACAGTTCATTTATCTCACACCTTCATCAATATTTCTGTCACATTGCACGCACTGCCGAAGGAATTAGGTCTAGCTTTTGACCGCCGTGTCAATAGTCCTCACATGTTCAAACCCTCAAAATTACACCCTTACAAACCCTAATTTTCACAAATGCCTCGCCGCAGGCAAAATTACAATTTTACCCCTAGCATTAGGTCAAAGAGCCGCCGCACTCATTTTAGGGTTTCCCGCCGTGGAATCCCTAATTTAACCCTAATTACAACTTAACATTTCAACGTAGAGATTTGGAGTTTCTACACTCCACGTAAGCGTGTCCTTAAGATGCGTTTATTCCCCTTGAGACCTTGACCACAGTCAAGAAGTCTCTAACCTCCCTTTTGAGGGGAACTACGATTACTCTGATTCCACTCCCGTAAGGATACGTAGGCACAAGATGCGATGTCTTGCCGAGTAAACTTAGAATTAACCCCTTAGGTCTCTTTTCTCACTTTTAATCCTTTGTACATATACCTTAAGCGAATAAATAAAGCAAATAGTAAGCATTTGAACAAAAGGTTCCTATAGAGTACTACAGAAGTTTAGGGTGCTAATACCTTCCCTAAATTTAACCAACCCCCGAACCCTAAATCTTTCCCCGCATTGTGTTTACGATGCAAAATAGGTTTTCCCTCTTTTGACCTTTTCCTTCGGATAAATCAAAGAGCGGTTGTGAATTGAATTGCGATTCAAACTCATTAATAGTTTGTGATCCTATTTCCACCGCAACAATACCATTAAGAAAGGCACTTTTAACATCCATCTGATACAGAGTGATGTTATTTTGTGCAGCAAAAGAAATAAGAAGGCGTATAGATTCTAACCTTGCCACTGGAGCATATGTCTCAGTGTAATCAATACCTTCTTGCTGACTGTATCCTTGAGCAACCAGCCTTGCCTTATTCCTCTCAACTTCTCCTTTCTCATTTAGCTTATTTCTGAAGACCCATTTTGTACCAATAATATTGAATCCTTGAGGTCTTTGAACTAGATCCCATACATCATTTCTGCTGAATTGGTTTAGCTCTTCTTGCATGGCAATAATCCAATCATTGTCTTGCAGAGCTTCTTCTACAGAAGATGGTTCAATTTCTGACACTAGTCCAAAAAGTGATGCTTCAGATGATCTTAGAAAGGATCTTGTTCTGATGGGATCATCCTTCTTTCCAATAATGACATCCTCTGGATGAGAAGCTTTAATTCTGGATGATGGTCCTCTGATAGTTGACTCTTCAGAAATTTTTAGATTATTCATCTGAGAAGTTAAGGGAGTAGCATCTGGAGTTGCTTCTGGTTCCTTCACTTGAAGTTTGTCTGCTTCTGGAACTTCAGAGTCAATAAAGACTACTTCCCTATCTGCAGAGTTATCAACCTGCTTTGGCTTTTCAGAGCCAAGCTTATCATCAAATCTGACATGAATGGATTCTTCCACAATCTGTGTCTCAGTGTTGTATACTTTGTAGCCTTTAGAGCGTTCAGAATATCCAAGCATGAAACACTTCTGTGCTTTGGAATCAAACTTGCTCAGATTTTCCTTAGTGTTTAACATATAACAAATACATCCAAAAGGATGAAAATATGAAATGTTGGGCTTTTTGTTCTTCCACAATTCATAAGGAGTCTTCTTTAGAAGAGGTCTAACAGACACTATGTTCTGAATGTAGCATGTTGTATTGATTGCTTCTGCCCAAAAATGTTTTGCCAGATTTGTCTCATTGATCATGGTTCTGGCCATTTCTTGCAAAGTTCTGTTTTTCCTCTCTACAACCCCATTCTGTTGTGGAGTTGTAGGACAGGAAAAATCATGAGCAATGCCATTTTCAAAAAAATATTTTTCAAAATATTTATTTTCAAATTCACCACCATGATCACTTCTGACTTTTATAATTTTGAAATTCTTTTCATTCTGGACTTGCTTGCAGAAGTCAAAGAACACAGAACGTGACTCATCCTTGTGTTTCAAGAACTTTACCCATGTCCATCTGCTAAAGTCATCAACAATGACCAATCCATACTTCTTGCCTCTGATGGATGCAGTTTTCACTGGTCCAAACAGATCAATATGAAGTAGTTCTAATGGTTTAGAAGTAGAAACAACATTTTTTGATTTGAAAGATGTTTTTGAAAACTTCCCTTTCTGGCATGCTTCACAAAGAGCATCTGAAGTGAACTTCAGATTAGGGAGTCCTCTGACAAGATTAAGTTTATTAATCTGAGATATACGTCTCATATTAATATGGCCTAATCTTTTGTGCCAGACCCATTGCTCTTCATTAACAGACAAGAGGCATTTAACATTTTGAACTTTAAGTTCTGAAAGATTTATTTTATAAATGTTGTTTTTCCTCTTACCACTAAATAGGATAGAGCCATCCTTCTGACTAATAGCTTTACAAAATTTTTGACTAATAGCTTTACAAAATTGACTTAATTTTTGATTAAAATTTTTGATTAAAAGTTATATCATAACCATTACCACTAAAAAGTTATATCATAACCCTTTGGGGTTAGTTGGTTTATAGGTTTATCTAAACTTCTGTTTTGCAACATAATGTTTATTCTGACTTGCCTTAGGTTTAAACACATAAGTACTCTTCTCAGAGCTTGTGTGTTTAATGTCATTCAAGTGACCAAATTTGAATTGAGAATACAGAGGTGTCTTCCTGATGAAAAGTTTGTCAACAGGTTTTGGATTGCTTCCAGATGAAGACTCATATCCAATGCCTCTTCTGTTGTTTCCACTAACACCATAGATCATAGAAGCCATCTTGCTTTTGTCTATGCTCTTAGTGAGAAATCTCTGAAAGCTAGAGTCATATTTTTCTAAAATATTTTCACATGACTTAGTCTCAGATTCAGATTCTTGTTGAGTTCTTTCAAAGTCATTTTTGATTTTCAAATTCATTTCTTTTTGCTCAACAAGTTCAGTTTTCAGAAGATCAATTTCAGATTCAAGATTGCTTTTCAGCTTCTTGTATTTGAGTTTGATGTTGTTATAACTTTTAAGAACTTCTGTTAAAACTTTAATGAGTTCTTCTTTGGTAAGTTTAGCCATTACCTCTTCTGCATCATCATCAGATTCAGATTCTGATTCATATCCTGAGGTACCTTCCTCTTGATCCTCTATCCTGGCCATCAGTGCAACGTTTGCACATTCTTCTTCTGATTCAGAAGATGATTCACACTCATCTGAGTCATCCCATGTTGCCATCAGAACCTTCTTCTTTTTGTTGAACTTCTTCTTAGGTTTTTCTTTCAGAAGTTTGGGGCAGTCATTTTTGTAGTGCCCAGGTTCTTTGCACTCATAGCACACAACTTCTTTCTTGGCAGATCTTCTGTGACTAGAAGATTCCTTTCTGTTGTCAGATCTTCTGAAGTTGTTGAACTTCTTTCCCTTGTGCTTCCAGAGTTTGTTAATCCTTCTAGACAGCATGGATAGCTCATCTTCTTCTTCAGAAGAAGATTCTTCAGAGCTTTCTTGAATGACCTGCAAAGCTTTAGCAGTTTTGTTAGATTTTAATGCTACAGATTTACCTTTATCTTTCTTCTGAGGCTCATCTTCCTCAAGCTCAATCTCATGGCTCCTCAGTGAGCTGATGAGTTCTTCTAGAGAGATCTTGTTCAGATCTTTGGCCATCTTCAGGGCAGTCACCATTGGTCTCCATCTGATAGGCAGACTTCTGATGATTTTCTTTACATGATCTGACGTAGAATATCCCTTGTCCAAAACTTTCAGCCCAGCAGTGAGTATCTGGAATCTGGAGAACATGGCTTCAACAGATTCAGAGTCTTCCATTTTGAAAGCCTCATACTTCTGGATCAGAGCCAGAGCTTTTGTCTCCTTAACTTGAGAATTTCCCTCATGTGTCATTTTTAGGGATTCAAACATATCAAAAGCTGTCTCCCTGTTTGTAATTTTCTCATACTCTGTATGTGAAATAGCATTCAGTAATATGGTCCTGGCTTTATGGTGATTTCTGAAGTCTTTCTTCTGAGAATCTGTCATAGATTTTCTGTCAATCTTTTTGCCATCCCCATCTGTTGGATGTACATATCCATCTATGACAAGATCCCATAGATCAACATCATATCCTAGGAAAAAACTCTCAATTCTGTCTTTCCAGTAGTCAAATTTCTCCCCATCAAACATTGGGGGTTTGGTGCTGATCCTATCCCTCTCTTCATATTTATTGTTAATATTTGACATTGAATTATCAGCCATGATAACAAATAAATATATATATCAAAGTATATCTCTCTGGATCTTTACTGACACTGTTAAGTGATAGCACACTCAGAACCAGAGCTCTGATGCCAACTGAAGGTGAGATAATACTTAGAAGGGGGGGGGGGGGGGTTGAATAAGTATGAAAAATAAAGACTTAAAAAATAATCACACAATTATTTTTATCCTGGTTCGTTTAACAACTACTCCAGTCCACCCTTCCTAGAGTGATTTGCCTTTCTCAACAAGGACTTAATCCACTATTAAATCAAACTGATTACAATAGTATCACCTAAGAACAACAGTTCTTAGTCTTCTCAAGAGCTACTGATTCCAACTGAATCCTCTTAAGGAATATCCTTTACAATCAATGTAAATTAAATACAAGAGTTTTAATGCTTCTAAAAAGCTTTTATCACAACAGTGATTTTTCTCTTAAGTTTAAGTACAATGAGATTCTAAGAAGAATAAGAGTGAATGAGAGCTTTAGAATATAATGATTTCTTTTCAGCAAAGTGTGTAACTGAAGAATGTAGTGAAGTTCTCCTTTTATAGGCAGCTGAACCATGCAAGCTGAACGTTGAAAAGAGAGTCCCAAAAGGTCTGAGCCTTTTTGTCTTCACATCAAGTGACCTTTCCTAGAAGTAGATGGCACAGAAAAATCCTTTTTGTCTGTGTAAGTGTGTCTAGCACAAATGAGGAAAGAGACGTTGAATAGCTCCAACAGATATATTCTTGAAAATTGCTTCTTCAGTTTTCAGCAAGTTCTTCAGAGTCTGAATGGATCAGAGTCTTCTAATGAGATTCAGAACTATGCTGTATCAGAGTCTTCTGCAGTAGGTGTGCTTACAGCGTGTTGATCATCAGAGCATTTTTGACATAGAGCTTCAGTACTAGGCAGCGTTGGTACTTTCAGAAACTTCTGTAGATTAATGCTTTGAGAAACTCTTCAATCAATATTCTTCTATGCTTCAGATGCTTCAGCTTCAGATGCTTCTGATTATCTTCAGATGCTTCTGACTTAGAATGTTCTGGAGCTTCTTGCTTCAGATCCTTCTGGAGACTGCGCTCAGGATCTTCTGTAAGGAGCAAACAGATTCTTCTGTAAGGTGCATCTGGCGCTTCAGAGTCAGAATAACTTCTTGTATTCAAAACAGATTTGCTTCTAGAGAGTTAATATTAATTCAATCTGCAGTAAAACTCTCAAACAAATTTTAGAGTATATAATTCTTAAATATAAATTTCCTAACATTTATCATCAAAACAAAGAGTTATTATTAAGAACCAATCTGTGTTCTAACAGATTGGAGATACATGAGGTCATTTCCTTATAGGAAACATGCTTCAAGGGTTCAATGTGCATCTTGAGGGTTCTTTATAGAGTGTGTATGGTCACACAAATCATCTACAAGAACCTCAGTCAATGGATAAGGTGTTAGGGTTTCATATGGTCAACCAAAAGTCAACTGTGGACCTGAGAGGGCTCAAGGCTTGGTTCTTGATCATTGAAGCCATGAGAAGTCATCCTAATTTATCTCTAATGTCATGTTGATATTAAGTAAAGAAGATTCAAGAGTTCAAGAATTTACTAAATTAGGGTTTCAGATGAGTTCAAGTGTAAAATCCCCTCTTTTAGTCTCTAACTTCAAGGACAAATTTCATTATGATACAAGTCTTGCCTCATTTTCTATCAAACATGAGACTTATTCATCATCTTTCAAGATTTTGTTTGAGTACAAGAACTCATCCATTGGATTCATGCATCTCAAGTTATGGTGTCTACAAGTTGGTGTCACTAGATGAAGAGAATTTAGAGGCACTCAAAGATAGCTCACTTCTAAGACATTTTTCACAAGGAACCAAGCTCTTCCTCCTTTTTTATCAAACATGAAAGTTGTTTCTTATTGTCTTAGCTTTCCAAAAAGTACTAGAACTCATCATTCTCATGTGTGGAGCTCACGTTATGGTCTTCACAAGTCAAGGGCATTTTTGGAAACCTAGTTTTAGGTCATTCACTTCAAAGACCAATTCCATGGATTTCAAGGCCTCAAATCCAAACTCATGCCACGTGAAAGTTGCGTCACATTGTCTTAAATTCTTCATAAACTCAAAATCCATAACCTTTGATGAATTGAGAGATCATTCAAGCCATGATAAAGGTGAAAACTTGAACATTTGGACCTTAAATGGATTTCTTCCAATTCAAGTTAATAAATTAACTTGTTTTTGAATTTTTGAGGCCATATAATCATCATATAATGGTCATGCTAAAACTTACCCAATTTGAGCCAACACAAATACACCTTTCAAGCCTTTTTTTCAAACTTTGCACCATATGAAGTAATGTTTCGAAACACATGACCATGGCATTTTTAACTATCCGAACCACCATGATTCATTTCCATACACCCTAATTGTCCTAAATTGCTGACCAAGAGGATTGTATATCATGCCATACCCGTGTGCACATGAAAATGAGTTTTTTTTGGCAAATTTTGGAAATCAAGTGAATGATACAGCATGGGCCTGCATGGACATTCCTAAGCCTTCATATTTAAGTGGAGAATAAACCCTAATTCCTCAGAATTGGAGATAGCTGCATGAGAGGAGAGTTTCCATCAAAAATCACCCAAAATTCGCTCTCTTTGAATCTTATTCTTCATTGAGTTTCCATTCCATTTCTGATTCATTTCATCATCACTGAAGCATACGGGTCTGATTGGAAGCTTGAATTTGAAGCTTTCTCAAAGTTTGAAGGGCCAACGGAGCAGCCCCGTTAGGTAAACCTCCATGAACTGAATCTCTCATTTTAGGCTTGCATTTAGGTTCATGATTGGGGCATCTAAAGTCCTACCTCGTGTAGGCATTGTTTGAATCATTTTCATGGCTATTTGGTTGAATTTCAGTTTGAGTATTAAACTTTCGTGGCCTGTTTTCACCTAGTTCTAAGAACCTTTTTCAAAAACTAATATCATTTTTGGAATCTACATGAAATTTGCTTCAAATTAGTGTCCAAGGTTTTCATTTTTATGAAGTTTTTTGGTCGCCACCGGTGATGCTCGCCTGAGAAGACTACCGGAGCTAGGGCTCCGGCGTATGAGGTCAAGAGGTGAGGTGGCGTGTTGACTTGCTTGGGTGGGCGTGGACCATCTGGCGTGTTGGACAGTTGTTTTAATGAAACAAGTTGTTTCATTAAAAATGAGTGTGTTTTGTGATTTGAGCTTAACATTTTTGTTATCCACGCCCCCCATTCTGAGGCCCATATGCGCTGAACAAGGAAATCAGTTCAAACCATAATTACTTCTGCACCTCCTTTCCATTGTTATTTTATTTTTTATTTTCTTTTTCTTGCAATTTCATTTTAAATCATTTTAAAATAGTTTTAGACTTTACAAAAATCCCAAAAAATATGTTTATGTTATTTCAAGATGTTGAGATATTTTCCATGATTTTTATTTTATTTTTCAATTATTTTTAATTGATTTAATTTGTTAAGAGGTTTTATGGTTGATACCTTGATTCTAAGTTTGATCTTTGACTTCAATTGAACTTTCCCTTTGACCAACTTTCCTCTCACACTTAGGTGTTTGATTGAGGTATATTTGAGGGTTGGTTTGATGTCTTGATGATCATTCTTTAGTTGTTTTTCATTGACTTTTATTGGATCCTCGATGCTTTCTCGATAAGTGGAACATCTTGTCTTGATTGACATAATTGGTGGTGCTTTGAGTTGATTCTTGCCATGACCTTTTGCACTCTGATTTGTGATTGATTCAACTTGAATTTTCCAATTTATTTGGATTTTATTTGAGCTTGCTTCTATTTTTAGTGGATGCCTCAAATTCAAAGTTGTTTTCACCATGTGTATGCATACAATCCTTGACCTAGTTTTGGGACATGATCTTGTGTGATCCCTTGAGGACCTCATGAGTCTTGTTAACTATTGTTGACATGCTTGAGGTACTGCCTTGCTTGATTTTAGGTCATTTGGGTGTGTACCTTGTGCCACAAGTTTCATTTGATCATGTCTTTCCACTTAAGTTTGAAGTGTGAGATTGTTGTATGAACTTTGGTCATTCAACTTGAGTGTGATCATTCTTGTGTTTGCTTGATATCTTGATTTTGGATTTGGTAATCCTCACTTGAGTTTACTTCTGACCTTGATGGTTATGTGTTTGTTCATGATGCTTTGGTGATATTTGTTTCACTTTGAAGATGTTGTGAACAATTGAACTTCTTTTAAATTGTTTGGGTGCTTTTCCTTGCTTAATCATGAGTGAATATGGGATTGAGATGTTCATGATGTGGTGGCTGCCCCACTCTAACTCTCCTCTCACTTCTTTGTTTGTGCTTCTTGTTTAGCACTTTCTTCTTGTGATGTTGATGGCATTTGATTGTAGGAGCTTGCTTCTCTCATTTCTTCCCATCTTTCTTGACTTGTTTAAGTATTTTTCTTTTATGACTTGTGTTTGTCCTTGATGAATGCTTCATGATTGCATATCTTGTTTGCTTTTGCATTTCTCTTTCCATCTTTCCTTGACTTGTTTAAGTCATTCTTTTTTACTTCATTTTGTGATTGATTATGCATTATGTTTACTTGTGCTTGTTCACATGATCCCTTAGGATTCCTAGTCCCTCTGTTTAAGATGGGAGTAGGAGAGACATTAGGATTTCAATCCTTTGCATGATAACATTAGGTAGTCCCTTTTTTTATCCCAACTTTAGGACCACTTTGCATGATAACATTAGGGTTTCTTAGTCCCCGTTAGAGTCCTTGTGTTTTCTCTTCTCATCTCTAAACTCTTTCAAGACACCTAATAAAGGATAACAAGTGTTGTACGCTACGAGCTTTAAGTACATGAAGAATGATAAGTGGGGAGGTCTCTCTTTATATTATCTAGAGTGTTTAGCGTATGCCCTTTAGGCGATATGCGATGCATTCGCTCTTATGTCATAATCTTTAGTGCAACATGAGTTTAAAATTAACTCAACTCACTTCTTCTAAAATACACAAACAAAATTCAAACTTTTTCACCCTTCGAGATTATTTTCAAACCTCATTTTCAGAAAGAGTGTGTTAAGTTTCTATTCTACCACAAACAAGCATCATCCCTAACTACTAAAATGGAGATTTAACATTGCTCATAAAAAACACCAACCAGCGGTCTAGTTTTCCCGAACTACGTTTGCTCTGATTTCTCATACCAGATGAGGATGCATAAACACAAGACGGTGATATCTTGGCAAGCAACCTTCCCCTCATCACCCATAGTTTCCTGAACTACGTTGACTCTGACCTTCCCATTGCACGAGGGAATATGTAGGCATAGGGCGGCGATGTCCTATCGAGTCATTTCTTTTCATTCCCCCTTGTTTAGCAGTAGCTTTTAGATAGTTTTCACCCATAGATTAGACAACAGGAGTGGATTCCGTTGAGTACAACGGACGTGAGGGGTGCTCATACCTTCCCCTTGCGTAACCGACTCCCGAACCCAAGATTTGGTAGCGATGACCTTGTCTTTCCCTTTCTCTTAGGTTTCCTTCAATCGTTTCATTTCCCTCTCTTTGGGATAAATAACATTCAGTGGTGACTCTTTTGTCTGTTTACCGGCCCTTTTTCGCAGTTGCTACAACTGGCGACTCTACTGGGGATATCTGTTTCCCTATGCGAGTCAATCCTAGCGCTTGTCTGTTTTATGTTTGTGGGTGTGTATATTTGTGTGCATGTGTGTTGTATATGTACATTGTTGCATTCTGCATTCGCACTTTATTATTATCATACTGTTGTTGTGCTGTTGGGTGGGGTGTTCCATCGAGAGATAAGCCCAATACCCAAGCTTGAGTACATATATAGAATTAGTGTGGAAAGTATTGAGGGCTTGCATGTTTGGCATGCAATAGTCCTCACGAAATTCGCGTTCAGATGAGGTTTTCTTTGAAGACATCCTGTCCAGTACGTCTCAAACAGTTGAAAGGATGTTGGATCTGAAAACTAACGACCCTGGAGACCGATCATTGGGAAGTCAGTTGAGGCATCCTCATTTGACCATGATGTTAAACCAAAAATGGTGAATGTATCATCGTTTCTTAACCTGAGAGTCCGTGATATTGACGACCTGCATAGGATGCCATACCTTATCAGAGATTAGGTCCTAATTGTGAGTGGGGAGGGTTATGCATGAAACTTGACCTTCAACCAACCCGGTTTTCTGGTTTTCTCGTCAGTGTAGAGCTTTGATCTTTGATACTGTGGGTTTCTATACTTTGGTATTCTGATGATATGGTATTTTCTTGCTGAAGTGGAGTTCTGGTTCAACTCGGTCAGCAGCACAACAATCTTGATCCCTTGTTTGCATCTGCATTTTCATCTGCATATTAACATTTGCATGTATTTATGATTTCAGGTGTTCATTTTCCCTTTGATTCTAGTAATCTGATCCACCATCAACATGGAGCCTGGTCTAAAGAAGACTGTCACCTACAAGTTCTCGATGCCGGAGTTAGAACCTTTATTTGGTCTCATTTATGTGGTTGATCATGGTGTTATGGAGGACTTCAAGAAGGATTATGGGAATATTTTGAGTTTCGTCCGTAAAACCTCAAGATATGAACTAGGAGCCATCCACACTTTGTTGCAGTTCTATGACCCTCAGCTACGATGTTTCACTTTCCCTGGATATGTCTTAGTTCCAACCTTGGAGGAGTTTGCTCTGTTGATGGGAGCTCCGGTCTTAGAGAAGATGCCTTTCTTTCACTCTAAAGAAGAACCTGACTTGACCAAGTTGGCAAATGCTCTTCATCTGAACAAGTCTGAGTTAGAAGGTAAAGTAGTTTGGAGAAATGGAGTTCCTGGTTTTCCGTTGTCATTCTTGGTGGGCAAGGCTCAACATTTTGCTAAGGAGGGTTGTTGTGTGGTTTTCAATACTATTTTGGCCTTATGCATATATGGCATTGTTCTGTTTCCTAATATATCAGACTTTTTTGATATGGATGTCTTTCATATTTTCGCTTCCAAGAATCCTGTGCCTACTCTTTTGGAAGACGTATACCATTCAGTACATTACAAGAATGAGAATAGAAGGGGAAAGAATGTTTCTTGTTGTGCACCGTATCGCTACTGCGAAAATAAGGTGCCGGCAAAACAGAAGAGTCGCCACCTTTCATTATTTATCCCTCAGAACGGGAAAGGAAACGATCGGGAAAACCTGACGAAAAGGTATAAGACAAGGCCATCGCAACCATTGTCTGGGTTCGGGAGTCGGTTACACAAGGGGAAGATATTAGCACCCCTCACGTCCATCGTACTCGATGGGATCCAAACTTGTTGTGTTTATCTGACGGGTTGGTTTGACTATCTACGCTAAAAGGTTGGTCTGAAAATAAAAGAAAATGACTCGGCAAAACGCAGCAGTTCTATGCCTACGTATTCCCGCTTGGAACGAGAAATCAGAGTCAACGTAGTTCGGCTAACTACGGGTGATAGGGGAAGGTTGCTCGCCAAGATATCGCATCTCGTGCCTATGTACTCTCAACAGGCTTGAGAGATCAGAGCTTACGTAGTTCGGGACACGAGAGACACAGGTTTGTCTTTTTTTATCCGAGTAAGGTTAACAGACGGTTCCAGCAGTTGGTGTATGCAGCTCGACCATTGGAGACTTAGGCGTTTACCGTTTGCGGTAGAACAGAGAGTTAACAAAACTCTCCTTATGAAAATGGTTTTCCTGATTAAAGGTCCAAGAGGACAAAAAGATGTTTGATCTTTGTTTTGAAGTCTTTTACGGAAGAAGTGTTTTTTATGGATGTTTGCAACTAATATCGCACTAGAGACTATGACTTGAGAGTGAATGCGTCGCATGTCACCAAAAGGGTGCCATACTAAACATCCAGACTGTTGAAAAGAAACTCTCCAACAATCCTTTCTCAAGTAGCTTAAGGCTTGTAGCGTACGACGTCAATTAACCTTTATTACTGTATTTTGATTTGTTTGCAGATGAGAAGAGAAAAGACGCACTAAAGGGGAACTGATCCAATCCTAAAGTTGTCATGCAAAATTGAACCTATGTTTGAGGTTAGGAGGGAACTACCTAATGTTATCATGCATGGTTAGAATCCTAATGTCTGTCATAACTTCTCTTGAACAAGAGAAGTCAGAGTTCCTAGGGGAACATGGCAAAGGAAAACAACAGTAAAGTAAATCAACTGAAATGAAAATTACTGTAAACAAAATGCTGTAAGTAAAATGCATGCAATGCATCACACAAGCAGAAGGAGCCAAGCTTAACTTCTAAATCAAACAAGGCACAAAGGCCACACGCCACACAGGCAAGGGAGAAGCTCAACCTTAAACCAGTAAGCAAAGCCATACAGTAAAAAGCAAGCAGAGGGAAACAGTCAACCTCTAATAAAGACAAGCAAGAGGAGAAGCTTAACCCTTAGAATGCTCCTAGAATTAGATCGCTATATGAGAAACCTATTCTAAATGCACCACACAACCAATCAGTCATACAAGCAAAGCAGAGCAGCTAGAAAAACAATAGACAAAAAGCTCAACAGCAAAGCAGATAAATAGCAAACAGACAAACAGTCTACAAACAAACAACTTCAAGCCTCCTCAAGAGAAGTCTTCATCTTCATGCTTCAACAAGCTCCAACAAAAGGGAAGAAAACAACACCAAGATATTGGATTGATGATGGGAAGCAGGAAGGAAACCAAAGGAATCCCTTCTGACACTCAACCAGTCATCTGAGAAAAGCATCCTCAAAGGTTCTACCTATTGTAAAATGCCACACATCCTTCTATTCTGGTCAGACTTTCCATTGTGGAAACTTCCCTGCTGTCAAGCGCTTACTCGCTAGTAAAATAAGTTGTTATGCATAAAAGACATATCAAATGCAACACATATGACAGTTTTGAAACTCCAATCTGTTCACTGGAAAAAATTTGTGACATACAATGTATGAATCATTCATCAACATGTCAACATTAATACAATGCTGTAAGAGGAATCCTTTTGGGAGTTAGTTTCAATGCGATCTTCACCGATGTATGCTTTTGAAATAAATCTGTTTCAATTAGGACTTTTTCAGGTTGTAACGTGGTCAGGTTCGCGGTTTAACAAGGAAAGGACATAGGCTCAAAATTCATTTTAACATATGCATTCTCCTTGATGTTCTCCAAACCTATATCTAGCTAATTCGACCTTAGTGTTCACTTTTCAAAGGTTGTATGATAGGAGTGACAGTTCGGGAAACCACGCATTTTCGGAGTGACAGCCATTCGCTTTTCGTCTTTGTTTGGGCACCGGTAGCCACATGATTTCGTTCTTGTTTGAGGATTTTTCTCTTGTAATCCTTTTTCGCTTTTTCGTTTTTTTCATTCCCTAACTTTTGCCTGGACTAACTCTTTTGAGTTTCTTCGATTTTGAAGTCCAGCGGGATGCCCTAATTTTTGTCTAATTCGCTTGTTTGCAAGATTCGACTTAGCAGGCTTCTCTTTTCGATTCTTTTCTTTCTCTCTTTTTTTTGGAACAAATCGTATGACATCGGCTCGTATGACTTGTTAAAGAGATTACGACTGTTTCGCTTCTGATCGACCAGGCTTAACCATTGTGGTTTTTTAGGTACGACCTATATTGGTGTGATTGATCCTCGAACGGGAACACTCCTTTTGTAATTTGAACGATTGGTCAAATTAGCTGACACCTACCCTGTCCCAGGTTAAGATTGAGGGTTTTTCATTTTCAGAAAGAAACTCCTACTACTAGGCTCAAAGAGGTTAACAAGGGATTATCTTCCTTATATCTCCTGTGTTTGTGGATTTAAAACAATGCCTGTACATCATCAACAGGTTTTTATTCAAAAGCATACATTTGGAAGCTTGCGCTTCTCAAAATTTCGTCATCCTCCCCGGATTCCACTTAAACAAGCGTTTGAAATAAAAGAAAGCAATAGAGTGAACACAAATGGATTTATTCAAAAACATGCATATTTATTTCATTTATTAATATCAATTGAAAACAACAAGCTTTACAAACGAAATTTACAATTAAACAGGAAAGAAACTACAAATGTAAAGAAATGACATGAAAAATGCAGATTGCCCGCTTCTAGGAACTGGGCTTTCGAACTTGATTCGCTGCTGAGGCAGCCCTCTTCAGAGTTACTCGTCGAAGTCAGTCTGAAAGTCTTCTGAACCTTCGTTCTCGGGGAACTTTGGGGATGAAAGCAGGAGTGTCTATCTTTTCTGTAATGCCTGGAATGAGACCCTCTGCTATACTTGTGTCTCCCGACGCGAACTTAACGGCCTTTGAATCGATCAAATTCTGAACTACGTGCTTAAAAGCTTTGCAGTTCTCAATGTGGTGTCCGGGTGCCCCATCATGGAAATCACAATGTGCGTTTGCATTATAGCCAGGTGGTGGGGTCCCAGTTAGTGGATGTAACTTCCATAGTTCGACCAAATGAAGTTGAAGCAAGACTTGCAGCAACTGAGTGTATGTCATGGGGATCTTATCAAAAATCCGGTCGGGCTGCTTCAGCCTCGGCGCATACCTCATGGCCTTAGGAGTGTCTTGGGGAGTGAGAGATAATTGTTGACGTGGAAAATCTGGGATCTCAGGTCGTGCCACAGGTCTTCGAGGCACATCACGCCTTGGGACAGGTTCCATGGACAAAAGCGGAGCGAGCATCTCTACTGCAGCTTTAGGCACCTGGTCACCTTCTTCTCTGAGCACATTTCTTACTACCTCCATGATCAAACCCACCTGAGTTTTCAACTGCTGGTTCTCCTCTCTGAGTACCTGCTGGTTCGAACGTAACTCTTGCATGTTCCTCATAACTTGCCTCATCTGGCCTCGGACCTCACTCAACTCTGCTCGTACCTGTTCCATAGCCTTGTGGGGATTTCTGTGATCTTCCTGATCGGATATCCTGCAACAAACTGGTTTAGCACAGGGAATAAGATCAATGGCTCTGCGGTACCTGCAATGCAAAATGATATGCGGATGCAAATGCAAACGTGTAGCAAGGGATCAAGAGTGCGGCTGTTGAGGAGACCAAGGCCCTGTTTCAACAAGATCACCACACTGCTCTGATAATACAACCCTGAAGAGGACCAATAATTAGGCACTGTCGAGAACAAACATATCTCTGATGATAAGAACCCTCTGATACCAACAATACTGATTCATTGTCAAGAAAACCAGGTAATCTGAAGGTTAAGGTTTCCTGCAATAACCCGACCCCGCTCACATGTATGGACCTAATCACAGACAAGGTATGGCATCCTATGCGTTTCCCAGCGTCACAGACTTTCAAGAAACGACGATACGATACCCAGAAGGTGTGGCATCATTATCTCTTGAAGTGGCCTCACTTAGCTGAGTCACAAATGATTGGTCCCTAGAGTCGACAATCCTCCAAACCAACAACCCCTCAAGCCCAAAGGGCTGGAAAAGAAGTCAACTGGGAGAATCTCGTCTGAGCGTGGATTTCATGAGACACTAGTGCCTGCAAAGCAAGCACGCGCCCACTACTTTCCACAACTAATGCTAGGTACGCTCAAGTCTGGGTCTGGCGTATCACTCATCAGAATCAATCCCCTCCCACAACAGCACAATAAAGATATAATATAATGCTGAAAATAAACTGCGGGAAAGTAAAGCTAAGATACAACAAGTATGTATAAAACCCACAAGATAAACAAACAAGTGCTATGACTGACTCGCCTAGGGGATGGGAAACGGTCCCAACGTAGGGGATTGGAAAAGTCCCCAGCAGCTATAAGTCCCCGACAGAGTCGCCAGCTGTCGCTACTGCGAAAATAAGGTGCCGGCAAAACAGAAGAGTCGCCACCTTTCGTTATTTATCCCTCAGAACGGGAAAGGAAACGATCAGGAAAACTTGACGAAAAGGTATAAGACAAGGCCATCGCAACCATTGTTTGGGTTCGGGAGTCGGTTACGCAAGGGAAAGGTATTAACACCCCTCACGTCCATCGTACTCGATGGGATCCACGCTTGTTGTGTTTATCTGACGGGTTGGTTTGACTATCTACGCTAAAAGGTTGGTCTAAAAAGAAAAGAAAATGACTCGGCAGAACGCAGTAGTTCTATGCCTACGTATTCCCGCCTGGAACGAGAAATCAGAGTCAACGTAGTTCGGCTAACTACGGGTGATGGGGGAAGGTTGCTCGCCAAGATATCGCATCTCGTGCCTATGTACTCTCAACAGGCTTGAGATATTAGAGCTAACGGAGTTTGGGACACGAGAGACACATGTTTGTCTTTTTTTATCCGAGTAAGGTTAACAGACGGTTCCAACAGTTGGTATATGCAGCTCGACCATTGGAGACTTAGGCGTTTACCGTTTGCGGTAGAACCGAGAGTTAACAAAACTCTCCTTATGAAAATGGTTTACCTGATTAAAGGTCCAAGAGGACAAAAATATGTTTGATCTTTGTTTTGAAGTCTTTTACGGAAGAAGTGTTTTTGATGGATGTTTGCAACTAATATCGCACTAGAGACTATGACCTGAGAGTGAATGCGTCGCATGTCACCCAAAGGGTGCCATACTAAACATCCAGACTATTGAAAAGAAACTCTCCAACAATCCTTTCTCAAGTAGCTTAAGGCTCGTAGCGTACGACGTCAATTAACCTTTATTACTGTATTTTGATTTGTTTGCAGATGAGAAGAGAAAAGACGCACTAAAGGGGAACTGATCCAATCCTAAAGTTGTCATGCAAAATTGAACCTATGGTTGAGGTTAGGAGGGAACTACCTAATGTTATCATGCATGGTTAGAACCCTAATTTCTGTCATAACTTCTCTTGAACAAGAGAAGTCAGAGTTCCTAGGGGAACATGGCAAAAGGAAAACAACAGTAAAGCAAATCAACTGAAATGAAAATTACTGTAAAAAAAATGCTGTAAGTAAAATGCATGCAATGCATCACACAAGCAGAAGGAGCCAAGCTCAACTTCTAAATCAAACAAGGCAAAAAGGCCACACACCACACAGGCAAGGGAGAAGCTCAACCTTAAACCAGCAAGCAAAGCCATATAGTAAAAAGAAAGCAGAGGGAAACAATCAACCTCTAATGAAGACAAGCATGGGGAGAATCTCAACCATTAGAATGCTCCTAGAATTAGATCACTATATGAGAAACCTATTCTAAATGCACCACACAGCCAATCAGTCATACAAGCAAAGCAGAGCAGCTAGAAAAACAGCAGACAAAAAGCTCAACAGCAAAGCAGATAAACAGCAAACAGACAAACAGTCTGCAAAAAAACAACTTCAAGCCTCCTTAAGAGAAGTCTTCATCTTCATGCTTCAACAAGCTCCAACAAAAGGGAAGAGAACAACACTAAGATATTTGATTGATGATGGGATGCAGGAAGGAAACCAAAGGAATCCCTCATGACACTCAACCAGTCATCTGAGAAAAGCATCCTCAAAGGTTCTACCTATTGTAAAATGCCACACATCCTTGCAAAGGAAAGATGAGGATTTCACATAGGGACCTTGAGTCATAGGATTAGAATGGAAAGCAATCAAAACAATCCATGTTTATTTGAAGAAAGAGAAAGCAACTAAGCTCTTCCTAAACCCTAATTGAACAAGCTCAAAGAAAGCTTCTAAAGGGAGGTCTAAACACCAAATTAATTTCTACAATTAATTCTACAGAGGCCTAAACATGTCTATTACATCACCAAAAGAGATTAGAGACTTATTATGCACTAATGGTTACCATTGAAAATCAACTAGGGGAAGTGCTATGTTAGAAGCATCATAAGAACAGCCTAAGTATTAAATCTATTTAAAATACTAAAACTACTTCTAAAATCCTATAAATTTTTCTAAGGGATCCTACATGTGCTAGGTATCTATAATAGAAAAACCAGAGCCTAAAACTATGCTTAAAGATACTAAAGAAATCACACACCAAAAGTGGTCAAAAGGGAAATCAAGTGGGGAAGCCTCTAAAGATCTAGTTCAAAACAGAACCTAAAGCTACCTAAAAATTACCCTAAAAGATTCTGGGAGTTCCTTAATATGTCTATAATAAAACAGCAAAGAATTAAGTCAAAATTCTATACCAAACTCCAGAACAAAAATCGGCAAGAAACTATGCAGTTTTTGGCATTTTATTATCCAACTAAAGGAGAAAAAAGAAATCAAATTGAAAATTAAACGAAACTAAAATCCAATTGCGCACAAAGATCATAGACATGATAAGGATCATCCACAAATTTTTTCATATTTTTCTAAGCATTCTTGCTATTTTTTAGGAATTAAAATCAAACAGCACACAAAACAGAATTTTAATGCAACAATCAAATGGTTAAATTAAATCGGAAAACCAACCTACGGATCAGTGATTTGATCCGGTGATCGTTGATCAAGTGAATTTGTGAAGATCCGAACAAGATTAGACGGAAAACTTCAAGATCCACAATAGTTCTTGCAAGAAGATGAAGATCGAACACTTCGAATCCGAATTGCTCCGAATAAGTGCTTCCAACTTACGCTCCAATATCCAACTTCAATTTGCACGAAAATTGATTACGAAACTTGATCTAATAATGATGATGAGTGGAGGTTTATGCTCAAGATTTCATTGATTTCAATGAAAAATCAATGGATCCGATGACAAGGAGTTATGGGTGAGGGTTTGAAGAATGAAGAAATTGAGAGAATTGAGAGAGTGAGAGAATTCTTGAAAATGAAAAATGAAAATTGTGAGTTTTTTTTTTTTTGGTTTGGAGTAGATCACTTAAGTACTCCTTAGGCTTGGATCCCAAGGTAAGGTTTAGACTTTGGCTTGTGAAAATTGGTTTGGAGCTTAATGGTATGATTTTGGTACGTAACTTCCTCTTGAAGCAATCCATAAAATGACCATTAAATATGACTCAAATTTAAATTCTAACAATTCCGTTGTGTTTATAATGTCATTTGCAATCAAAATATGTACCAATTTGCCATTTTTTGAACCATTGTGAATTATTTTGGATTTTTCAACTTAAATGCCTTTAAAATGCCTTTTACCAAGTTCCTTCAAACCAATTCTTGCCCTAATCCAAATCAATGCCTCATGGATACATGGTTGACCTTAAAATACTATTTTTAGCAAGTTTCATGTTGAACAAAACTTCATTTGAAGCTTGCAAGATGGTGAAAATGACATATAATGCCAAATGACCTATAATCTCACTTTCCCAAAATACCCATAACTTGTAGACCTCATAACTTGAGTTCTACAAATCAGATGGAAGAATTCTTGCACAATTTGGAAAGATGAGATTAAGACCTACAACTTTCATGTTGGCAAAAAGTTTAGGAGAAACACTCTTCTAGGTCAAAAGTTCCTTGTAAGTTGGTGAACTTTCACAAACAAATTTCACATTCCTCAGATGACCTGTAACTTGTCTGGACCATAACTTGAGTTCTATAAATCCAATGGAGAACTTGTAGTACTCAAATTAAAGCTAAGAACATGCTCTACAAGTTTCATGTTGGACAAAAGTGGATATGAAACTTGCATCTTGTGATAAGTGGTCTTGAAGTTAGGCACTAAACCAGGGGATTTTACACTAACAAGCATAACAACCCTAGCCTGGCAACTTCTCACACTCTTGAATATTGATGAAATGATCTTGGAATAATCTTTGACATGTCTCAACACAATATCCCATGATCATAAAGACTCGGAATTGAGTCTTAATATCCTTCAGTTCAACTGTTGACTTAGGGTTGACCAGGCGAAAACCCTAATTGCACCAATCTTGACTGTGGCTTCACACTCTTGATATAATGACTGACATAAGCTTCAAAATGAACCTCAAGGTCTCCCATGAGTTCTCAAAATGTTCTCCACCCATAACCATGGATTTAAAACCACTTGATGACCTTCATAGACCCCCAAGATAGGAGGTACACCATTCTTAACCAATCAACTCCTTCTGATGAGCTTTGACATTCTTTTGATAAGGATAAGCACTTTATAGCTTGAATATAACCACTTGATTAGGATTAGACCTTTGATAGCCTTCTCTTGATAAGCACACCTCTCAATCCCCTATTCATGGACTATGGTATGCAGATGCTAATGCTATGAATGTAATGATAAATGCAATGAAACGAAAGCCAGCTAAAGCAAAAAGAGTTGGGCAAATTTTGGGGTGTAACAGCTGCCCTTATTCAAACGACTTAAACGGACTGAATGAGAGGTGAAGAACCTTCAGCCAATCGAAGTAAAAGGCGATTGAATATCGACAAACCTGAAAATTTGCAACCTGCACGAATACAAAGCAGCGAATGCTAACCAACCAAGGGTTGGAATACCGATATGCCAGGGATAATAATCCAATATAATTCTGAAATTCATCCAAAAGATGCCAACCAAAAGTCAGGAAAATGCCCGGAGGACACCAACCAAGAGTTGGAACAACCAAAGGCCAACGGATACCAACCAAGAGTTGGGAAACAACCCAATATACCAACCAAGAGTCGGGACGAAACCGACGATAACTACCAACCAAAAGTCGGGATAGCGAACTCGGAATACCAACCAAGAGTTGGAACAACAAACAAATAGGGTACCAACCAAAAATTGGGGTGACAAAACCTCGGATACCAACCAAGAGTTGGAACAAAGATCAACAGATACACCAACCAAGAGATGGGAAACAACTGGAGGATACCAACCAAGAGTTGGAAGAAAACTCGGGATACCAACCAAAAGTTGGAAAACAAACCAAAGATACCAACCAAGAGTTGGAGACAAACCATGGCTACTGACCAAGAGTCGGGATGAAACAACCAACAGATACACCAACCAAGAGTTGGGAAACAACTGAAGGATAACAACCAAAAGTTGGGATGAAACCAACAACAGATACCGACCAAGATTTGGGAAACAACTTAAGAATACCAACCAAGAGTTGGAAAACAACTGAAGGATGCCAACCAAGAGTTGGAAAACAAACTCGGGAATACCAACCAAGAGTTGGAAAATTACTACAGATACCAACCAAGAGTTGGGAAACAAACTCTAGAATACCAACCAAGAGTTGGGAAACAAAGGTACTAACCAATAGTTAGAATCACCATGGAACACCATTGATCAAAGGTCGAAATACAAGCTGCTAGGGATAAAGTCCGACTAGAAATCCGGAACTAAAACTACTAACCAATAGTTAGAATCAACGGGACCTACTGACTAGAGATGAACTGACAACAGCTGAAAACTACAACCAAGAGTTGGGAACAAGCAACTATGCTGTGGAGGAACAGGACTACCACCCAATAGTGGAAACAACGCCCCAAGGAAAACTACCAACCAATAGTTGGAATGTCAAATAAAGACCACCAACCAATAGTTGGAACTGCGAGGAAAATCATCAACCAAAAGTTAGAATCCAAGCATCAAACAATAGTTGAAACCGTAGAATAAAAGCCACCAACCAATAGTCAGAACAACGAGGAGACTACCAACCAAGAGTCGGAACAACGAGGAGACTACCAACCAAGAGTCGGAACAACAAGGAGACTACCAACCAATAGTTGGGAGAGTCGAAAGAAGACCACCAACCAATAGTCGGAAGAGCGCACAAAGAACACCAACCAATAGCTGGAAACAATGAATGAAGACCACCAACCAACAGTTGGAAGAGTAAACAGAGGACTATCAACCAATAGTCGAAATAACAAGGGAAGACCGCCAACCAATGGTTGGACGAGTAAAAAGGGGCTACCAATAAATAGTCAGAAAAAAACTGCGAGGGATAACATCCAACCAAAAGTTGGTAAACCAGGCTGCTAACCAAGAGTCAGAACACAAGCCACTAACCAAGAGTTAGGATCTCCAAGACTGCCAACCAAGAGTGGGAACCACCGCTAGGATCACAAAGATTGTCAACCAAGAGTTGGAACAAAAGCTACTAACCAAGGGTTAGAGTAAAAGCCGCTAACCAAGAGTTAGGATAAAAGCTGCTAACCAAGAGTTAGGATAAAAGTTGCTAACCATGAGTTAGGATAACCAAGATTGCCAACCAAGAGTTAGAAGAAAAGCTACTAACTAAGAGTTAGAATAAAAGCTGCTAACCAAGAGTTAGGATAACCAAGATTGCCAACCAAGAGTTGGAAGAAAAGCTACTAACCAAGAGTTAGAATAAAAGTTGCTAACCAAGAGTTAGAATAAAAGCTGCTAACCAAGAGTTAGGATAACCAGGAAAAATAGATCCTCCTCGACCAAAAGTCGGAACAAAAGCTGCTAACCAAGAGTTAGGATAACCAGGAAAAGTAGACCTTCCTCGACCAAAAGTCGGGACAAAAGCTGCTAACCAAGAGTTAGGATAAAAGCTGCTAACCAAGAGTTAGGATAACCAGGAAAAATAGATCCTCCTCGACTAAAAGTCGGAACAAAAGCTACTAACCAAGAGTTAGGATCGCAAAGATAGCCAACCAAGAGTTGGAACAAAAGCTACTAACCAAGAGTTAGGATAAAAGCTGCTAACCAAGAGTTAGGATAAAAGCCACTAACCAAGAGTTAGGATCGCTAGGAAAATAAATCCTCATCAACCAAAAGTCGGAACAGAAGCCACTAACCAAGAGTTAGGATCACAAAGATTGCCAACCAAGAGTTGGAACAAAAGCTACTAACCAAGAGTTAGGATAAAAGCTGCTAACCAAGAGTTAGGATAACCATGAAAAAATAGGTCTTCCTTGACCAAAAGTCGGAACAAAAGCTGCTAACCAAGAGTTAGGATCGCCAAGACTGCCAACCAAGAGTTGGAACAAAAGCTGCTAACCAAGAGTTAGGATCGCCAAGACTGCCAACCAAGAGTTGGAACAAAAGCTACTAACCAAGAGTTAGGATAGCTAGGGGACGCTACACGAAGCTGCCTCCACCACAGGAGACTACCAACCAAAAGTTGAGATGATCACCCAAAATTATCAACCAACAGTTGAAATAAAAGGTCACTAACCAAGAGTTAGGACAACAGCTACTAACCAAGAGTTAGAATAACAGATTGCCAACCAAAAGTTAGAACGAAGATTCTGCAAAGGGGAAGCCAGAGATTACTAACTGAAAGCTAGGACAAGACACCCTGACTTACCAAAACACCAGTCACCATGAATTGGGCTACGTTGGGGAATGCCGACCAAGAGTTGGAATAAGAGAATCAACAGACTCACAAAGGGGTTTGAATCAAGAAGACTCCATTGGGAAGAAGACCAGACGGCCAATGTCGGGAATGCTGCCAGCCATATCTTGAATCAAACAATCTTCATTCTTAACGGTAATCGGTACCAAACCTGGATTATGTTTCCGATGCATATGTTTGAGAATGACGTAATGCTCTATACGAAATGGGAATGCTACGCGTTTGGGAGGATGCTATGCAATGATGCAAAATGCAAAGAGATCTCCCCTAGCAAAATAAATTCTAGAGAAGAGAGACCGGCTTCGCTGGGGAAAACTGTGTATCACAAAATTACTCCAGCAAAATAAATGCTGGAAAGGTGAAACCGACCCCGCTGGGGAATAACAGAAGGTGCCAAGTATGATTGGACTCTCCTGGGGATAGCTTGCGTGTGCCAATGATGATTGGGCTTTGCTGGGGAAAAACAGATGAAGTTTTCCTGCGTACCAATGGAAATTGGATTCTGGAATGATGCGTCAACAAGGATTGGGCTTCCTGACAACCACCAATAGGCCTTGAGCTGTAGATTATCCGTGATGGGTCAGTTATGACTGACGCTGGAAAATACCCTGTCTAGATTCAAAGGTTTTTGGTTGAAGGGTCAGGGGATAGTAGCACGACTTCCCGACATTCGTCTTGAACTTGAAGGTTGATCAAACCTGCTTGAGTAGCTCTGATGATACGGAGAGGAACGATTCATTTGTTTCCATATTTTGCCCCAGCCCGTGGGATTTCTGTGGGGATGTTCCTCGAAGGGAAATCTGCAATCTCTGCACTCTGATCTGCCTCAGCATCCTGAACCTCGAAGAGGTGCTTCATATTAATTTCCCCACAGGCAAGAAATAACTTCTGCGCTCTTAGGGTGACCTGCCCCTGTCTGGCAACGACTTTGCCCCTGATTGGCTAATCTGTGGGGAAATACCCTGGTTGTCCTCGAGAGATTTATCAAATCTTGACCTGACTGCTTCAGATTAACTGACTTCTGGATGGCTAACTCCCATGGTGTGATTGTTTGACATAGCTTGCCCCGGTTCACCAGAATTCAGGCATTCTACATTCTATTCTGGTCAGACTTTCCATTGTGGAAACTTCCCTGCTGTCAAGCGCTTACTCGCTAGTAAAACAAGTTGTTCTGCATAAAAGACATATTAAATGCAACACATATGACAGTTTTGAAACTCCAATCTGTTCACTGGAAAAAATTTGTGACATACAATGTATGGATCATTCATCAACATGTCAACATTAATACAATGTTGTAAGAGGAATCCTTTTGGGAGTTAGTTTCAATGCGATCTTCACCGAAGTATGCTTTCGAAACAAATCTGTTTCAATTAGGACTTTTTCAGGTTGTAACATGGTCAGGTTCGCGGTTTAACAAGGAAAGGACATAGGCTCAAAATTCATTTTAACATATCCATTCTCCTTGATGTTCTCCAAACCTATATCCAGCTAATTCGACCTTAGCGTTCACTTTTTAAAGGTTGTATGATAGGAGTGACAGTTCGGGAAACCACGCATTTTCGGAGTGACAGTCATTCGCTTTTCGTCTTTTTTTGGGCACCGGTAGCCTCACGATTTCGTTCTTGTTTGAGGATTTTTCTCTTGTAATCCTTTTTCGCTTTTTCATTTTTTTCATTCCCTAACTTTTGCCTGGACTAACTCTTTTGAGTTTCTTCGATTTTGAAGTCCAGCGGGATGCCCTAATTTTTGTCTAAGTCGCTTGTTTGCAAGATTCGACTTAGTAGGCTTCTCTTTTCGATTCTTTTCTTTCTCTTTTTTTTTTGGAACAAATCGTATGACATCGGCTCGTATGACTTGTTAAAGAGATTACGACTGTTTCGCTCCTGATCGACCAGGCTTAACCATTGTGGTTTTTTAGGTACGACCTATATTGGTGTGATTGATCCTCGAACGGGAACACTCCTTTTGTAATTTGAACGCTTGGTCAAATTAGCTGACACCTACCCTGTCCCAGGTTAAGATTGAGGGTTTTTCATTTTCAGAAAGAAACTCCTACTACTAGGCTCAAAGAGGTTAACAAGGGATTATCTTCCTTATATCTCCGGTGTTTGTGGATTTAAAACAATGCCTGTACATCATCAACAGGTTTTTATTCAAAAGCATACATTCGGAAGCTTGCGCTTCTCAAAATTTCATCATCCTCCCCAAATTCCACTTAAACAAGCGTTTGAAATAAAAGAAAGCAATAGAGTGAACACGAATGGATTTATTCAAAAACATGCATATTTATTTCATTTATTAATATCAATTGAAAACAACAAGCTTTACAAACGAAATTTACAATTAAACAGGAAAGAAACTACAAATGTAAAGAAATGACATGAAAAATACAGATTGCCCGCTTCTAGGAACTGGGCTTTCGAACTTGATTCGCTGCTGAGGCAGCCCTCTTCAGAGTTACTCGTCGAAGTCAGTCTGAAATTCTTCTGAACCTTCGTTCTCGAGGAACTTTGGGGATGAAAGCAGGAGTGTCTATCTTTTCTGTAATTCCTGGAATGAGACCCTCTGCTATACTTGTGTCGCCCGACGCGAACTTAACGGCCTTTGAATCGATCAAATTCTGAACTACGTGCTTAAAAGCTTTGCAGTTCTCAATGTGGTGTCCGGGTGCCCCATCATGGAAATCACAATGTGCGTTTGCATTATAGCCAGGTGGTGGGGTCCCGGTTAGTGGATGTAACTTCCATAGTTCGACCAAATGTAGTTGAAGCAAGACTTGCAGCAACTGAGTGTATGTCATGGGGATCTTATCAAAAATCCGGTCGGGCTGCTTCAGCCTCGGCGCATACCTCATGGCCTTAGGAGTGTCTTGGGGAGTGAGAGATAATTGTTGACATGGAAAATCTGGGATCTCAGGTCGTGCCACAGGTCTTCGAGGCACATCACGCCTTGGGACAGGTTCCATGAACAAAAGCGGAGCGAGCATCTCTACTGCAGCTTTAGGCACCTGGTCACCTTCTTCTCTGAGCATATTTCTTACTACCTCCATGATCAAACCCACCTGAGTTTTCAACTGCTGGTTCTCCTCTCTGAGTACCTGCTGGTTCGAACGTAACTCTTGCATGTTCCTCATAACTTGCCTCATCTGGCCTCGGACCTCACTCAACTCTGCTCGTACCTGTTCCATAGCCTTGTGGGGATTTCTGTGATCTTCCTAATCGGATATCCTGCAACAAACTGGTTTAGCACAGGGAATAAGATCAATGGCTCTGCGGTACCTGTTATGCAAAATGATATGCGGATGCAAATGCAAACGTGTAGCAAGGGATCAAGAGTGCGGCTGTTGAGGAGACCAAGGCCCTGTTTCAACAAGATCACCACACTGCTCTGATAATACAACCCTGAAGAGGACCAATAATTAGGCACTGTCGAGAACAAACATATCTCTGATGATAAGAACCCTCTGATACCAACAATACTGATTCATTGTCAAGAAACCAGGTAATCTAAAGGTTAAGGTTTCCTGCAATAACCCGACCCCGCTCAGATGTATGGTGCAACACCCCCTTCTATACCCCAAATAAATGCATATAAAACAATTAAGCACATACAAATTATCAGAGTAAAAGGTTTTATAATAAGGTATAAAAGAAGAATGCCACAATTTCACCAATAAAACACTTTCACATTTTTCTCCACAAGATATGTAACATTTTCAAAATTAAGCGGAAGATCAAATCATTTAATCGTTTTCAAAATATTAATCCACGTACACAAAAGTTAATCCAAATTAATACATCATATCAGTTAGATTACACGATCACATCAACTGATACATCACAATGTATCACAAAAGAATGACTATACTAGTCTAACTACCCGATGTTACATATCAGAGCAGCAGACTCAAAAGAATGAAGAATACTTCACAAAAGGGACTCCAGCATCCTAATCTGCAATGCCTCGTAGAGCATTATAAAACAGCAGAAGGGTGAGAAATATAACCATAATAATCAAAGCATCAGATTATATATATATATATATATATATATATATATATATATATATATATATATATATATATATATATATATATATATATATATATATATATATATATATATATATATATATATATATATATATATATATATATATATATATATATATATATATATATATATATATATATATATATATATATAGGTAATCATGTAACACATATTCACATTTCTCACCACACTTCATTCCCATAATCATAATTATATCATGCTCACATATATCCACATTATGAACATTCGCAAGCACATCCCTTCATGCTTAATTTCACAATCATTCACAAGCACATTTAGACAACAACAATATTATGCAATGTGACTCAACATATCCAATACAACTCAATGCTATGCGGTACCGACTCTCGTTATCTTTTTTCGGTTTTCACTCTAAACCGGGTCCACCCTTCTAGACCAATAACTCGTTATCATTTTTCGGTTTTTACTTTAAACCGGGTCCACCCTTCTAGACCGATAACAACCAAGCCCGTCCTCTAGGATTCAAACCCACCCTTCTAGGTTTGGGACAAGCCACTAGTTTCCACGAAACTAACAGACATTGCCTCTTGACTGAATGATGCATGTACAATCAACCAATCACAATAAATGCACTTAAGACCGTTCCCGCGTCTTCATCCCATGCATTCGAGTAATTCACCCCTTCGAGAATTTCATCATGAATGCACATACAACATATATCAAACATTTATCAATGTATTCATTTCACACATCATCATCATCATACTCAACAACAATGCACACATACCACATATGTTCCCATGCATTTCCACACAATCGCATATAAATATGCACTCACAATTCATTAAACAATACACATACATTCATCATTGTATTCACATGTATTTCTATTTATCACAATTAATGCGCATCGCATATCAACTAGGATTCACGCCCGGAGGCTACCCACACCACACATCATCACAATAGATCCTATCTATATCATATCATAAGAATATCAATCTATGTGAAACCACCAAACTATCACCACATGAGCAACACAGCAAAAGAGAAATGCTGTCAAATTCGCCTTTGTTCGCCTGGCGAACCCTCGCAGCGAACCTTCGCCTGGCCTTCGCCTGGCGAACTCTCTCAGCGAACACTCGCTCGGCTTCGCCTGGCGAGACTTCCCAGCGAGCTCAAGTCAGTAGCTACTGACTTCATTCGCCACCATTCGCCAGCACCTTCGCTGGGCGAACCTTCGCTATCCAACTTCGCCTGGAGAACTCGCCAGCAAAGTCCACTGGAACTTAATCATAATTACTCTCCAGCATTCGCTAGGCTTCGCCTGGCGAAGCTTCGCCTTCGTTCGCCTGGCGAGAGCCAACGAACCTGCGCAGAACAGAACCCTATTCTGCCTCTCCTTCATCAATCCATCATCAACCAAACCTCAAACATCCAAATCAGTACAAATAGCATCAATACATGTTACCCGACTATTCTACGGCATTATTGCTCAGTTTCAACCGATTAAATCATCAATCTACCGATTAATCCAACATTTTCCCTAATTGGAAAGTGATGAAAACTCTACCAAAACCCCAACCCAACATACATAACATCATGCAATGATCAAATAGAAACATTTCTCACCCTTACCTCGATTAATCGGAGCTTTGATGTTGGTTCTTGATAATTTCCACTTTTCCTCTTCTTCTCCTCTCTTTCTCTTCTTTCTTCTTTCCTTCCTCTTTCTCTCCAAATGTTTCTAACTTTCTTTTCTTTTCTTCCTCACTTATATATTCCTTTATTTTCCTTCCTTCCAATTTCCTTCTCAATTCTCTATTAATTCCAATTAATAAAAATTAATTCTCAACATTAATAAAAATCCCACTAAATCAATTAATTACTACAATTAATTATTTAATGAAATTTGGGCTGTTACATATGGACCTAATCACAGACAAGGTATGGCATCCTATGCGTTTCCCAGCGTCACAAACTTTCAAGAAACGACGATACGATACCCAGAAGGTGTGGCATCATTATCTCTTGAAGCGGCCTCACTTAGCTGAGTCACAAATGATTGGTCCCCAGAGTCGACAATCCTCCAAACCAACAACCCCCCAAGCCCAAAGGGCTGGAAAAGAAGTCAACTGGGAGAATCTCGTCTGAGCGTGGATTTCATGAGACACTAGTGCCTGCAAAGCAAGCACGCGCCCACTACTTTCCACAACTAATGCTAGGTACGCTCAAGTCTGGGTCTGGCGTATCACTCATCAGAATCAATCCCCTCCCACAACAGCACAATAAAGATATAATATAATGCTGAAAATAAACTGCGGGAAAGTAAAGCTAAGATACAACAAGTATGTACAAAACCCACAAGATAAACAAACAAGCGCTAGGACTGACTCGCCTAGGGGATGGGAAACGGTCCCAACGTAGGGGATTGGAAAAGTCCCCAGCAGCTATAAGTCCCCGACAAAGTCGCTAGCTGTCGCTACTGCAAAAATAAGGTGCCGGCAAAACAGAAGAGTCACCACCTTTCGTTATTTATCCCTCAGAACGGGAAAGGAAACGACCAGGAAAACTTGACGAAAAGGTATAAGACAAGGCCATCGCAACCATTGTTTGGGTTCGGGAGTCGGTTACGCAAGGGAAAGGTATTAACACCCCTCACGTCCATCGTACTCGATGGGATCCACGCTTGTTGTGTTTATCTGACGGGTTGGTTTGACTATCTACGCTAAAAGGTTGGTCTAAAAAGAAAAGAAAATGACTCGGCAGAACGCAGTAGTTCTATGCCTACGTATTCCCGCCTGGAACGAGAAATCAGAGTCAACGTAGTTCGGCTAACTACGGGTGATGGGGGAAGGTTGCTCGCCAAGATATCGCATCTCGTGCCTATGTACTCTCAACAGGCTTGAGATATTAGAGCTAACGGAGTTCGGGACACGAGAGACACATGTTTGTCTTTTTTATCCGAGTAAGGTTAACAGACGGTTCCAACAGTTGGTATATGCAGCTCGACCATTGGAGACTTAGGCGTTTACCGTTTGCGGTAGAACCGAGAGTTAACAAAACTCTCCTTATGAAAATGGTTTACCTGATTAAAGGTCCAAGAGGACAAAAAGATGTTTGATCTTTGTTTTGAAGTCTTTTACGGAAGAAGTGTTTTTGATGGATGTTTGCAACTAATATCGCACTAGAGACTATGACCTGAGAGTGAATGCGTCGCATGTCACCCAAAGGGTGCCATAATAAACATCCAGACTATTGAAAAGAAACTCTCCAACAATCCTTTCTCAAGTAGCTTAAGGCTCATAGCGTACGACGTCAATTAACCTTTATTACTGTATTTTGATTTGTTTGCAGATGAGAAGAGAAAAGACGCACTAAAGGGGAACTGATCCAATCCTAAAGTTGTCATGCAAAATTGAACCTATGGTTGAGGTTAGGAGGGAACTACCTAATGTTATCATGCATGGTTAGAACCCTAATGTCTGTCATAACTTCTCTTGAACAAGAGAAGTCAGAGTTCCTAGGGGAACATGGCAAAAGGAAAACAACAGTAAAGCAAATCAACTGAAATGAAAATTACTGTAAAAAAATGCTGTAAGTAAAATGCATGCAATGCATCACACAAGCAGAAGGAGCCAAGCTCAACTTCTAAATCAAACAAGGCAAAAAGGCCACACACCACACAGGCAAGGGAGAAGCTCAACCTTAAACCAGCAAGCAATGCCATACAGTAAAAAGCAAGCAGAGGGAAACAATCAACCTCTAATGAAGACAAGCAAGGGGAGAAGCTCAACCCTTAGAATGCTCCTAGAATTAGATCACTATATGAGAAACCTATTCTAAATGCACCACACAGCCAATCAGTCATACAAGCAAAGCAGAGCAGCTAGAAAAACAGCAGACAAAAAGCTCAACAGCAAAGCAGATAAACAGCAAACAGACAAACAGTCTGCAAACAAACAACTTCAAGCCTCCTTAAGATAAGTCTTCATCTTCATGCTTCAACAATCTCCAACAAAAGGGAAGAGAACAACACCAAGATATTTGATTGATGATGGGAAGCAGGAAGGAAACCAAAGGAATCCCTCATGACACTCAACCAGTCATCTGAGAAAAGCATCCTCAAAGGTTCTACCTATTGTAAAATGCCACACATCATTCCAAAGGAAAGATGAGGCTTTCACATAGGGACCTTGAGTCATAGGATTAGAATGGAAAGCAATCAAAACAATCCATGTTTATTTGAAGAAAGAGAAAGCAACTAAGCTCTTCCTAAACCCTAATTGAACAAGCTCAAAGAAAGCTTCTAAAGGGAGGTCTAAACACCAAATTAATTTCTACAATTAATTCTAAAGAGGTCTAAACATGTCTATTACATCACCAAAAGAGATTAGAGACTTATTATGCACTAATGGTTACCATTGAAAATCAACTAGGGGAAGTGCTATGTTAGAAGCATCATAAGAACAGCCTAAGTATTAAATCTATTTAAAATACTAAAACTACTTATAAAATCCTATAAATTTTTCTAAGGGATCCTACATGTGCTAGGTATCTATAGTAGAAAAACCAGAGCCTAAAACTATGCTTAAAGACACTAAAGAAATCACACACCAAAAGTGGTCAAAAGGGAAATCAAGTGGGGAAGCCTCTAAAGATCTAGTTCAAAACAGAACCTAAAGCTACCTAAAAATTACCCTAAAAGATTCTGGGAGTTCCTTAATATGTCTATAATAAAACAACAAAGAATTCAGTCAAAATTCTATACCAAACTCCAGAACAAAAATCGGCAAGAAACTATGCAGTTTTTGGCATTTTATTATCCAACTAAAGGAGAAAAGAGAAATCAAATTGAAAATTAAACGAAACTAAAATCCAATTGTGCACAAAGATCATAGACATGATAAGGATCATCCACAAATTTTTTCATATTTTTCTAAGCATTCTTGCTATTTTTTAGGAATTAAAATCAAACAGCACACAAAACAGAATTTTAATGCAACAATCAAATGGTTAAATTAAATCGGAAAACCAACCTACGGATCAGTGATTTGATCCGGTGATCGTTGATCAAGTGAATTTGTGAAGATCCGAACAAGATTAGACGGAAAACTTCAAGATCCACAATAATTCTTGCAAGAAGATGAAGATCGAACACTTCGAATCCGAATTGCTCCGAATAAGTGCTTCCAACTTACGCTCCGATATCCAACTTCAATTTGCACGAAAATTGATTACGAAACTTGATCCAATAATGATGATGAGTGGAGGTTTATGCTCAAGATTTCATTGATTTCAATGAAAAATCAATGGATCCGATGACAAGGAGCTATGGGTGAGGGTTTGAAGAATGAAGAAATTGAGAGAATTGAGAGAGTGAGAGAATTCTTGAAAATGAAAAATGAAAATTGTGAGGAGTTTTTTTTTTTTGGTTTGGAGTAGATCACTTAAGTACTCCTTAGGCTTGGATCCCAAGGTAAGGTTTGGACTTTGGCTTGTGAAAATTGGTTTGGAGCTTAATGGTATGATTTTGGTACGTAACTTCCTCTTGAAGCAATCCATAAAATGACCATTAAATATGACTCAAATTGAAATTCTAACAATTTCGTTGTGTTTATAATGTCATTTGCAATCAAAATATGTACCAATTTGCCATTTTTTGAACCATTGTGAATTATTTTGGATTTTTCAACTTAAATGCCTTTAAAATGCCTTTTACCAAGTTCCTTCAAACCAATTCTTGCACTAATCCAAATCAATGCCTCATGGATACATGGTTGACCTTAAAATACTATTTTGAGCAAGTTTCATGTTGAACAAAACTTCATTTGAAGCTTGCAAGATGGTGAAAATGACATATAATGCCAAATGACCTATAATCTCACTTTCCCAAAATACCCATAGCTTGTAGACCTCATAACTTGAGTTCTACAAATCAGATGGAAGAATTCTTGCACAATTTGGAAAGATGAGATTAAGACCTACAACTTTCATGTTGGCAAAAAGTTTAGGAGAAACACTCTTCTAGGTCAAAAGTTCCTTGTAAGTTGGTGAACTTTCACAAACAAATTTCACATTCCTCATATGACCTGTAACTTGTCTGGACCATAACTTGAGTTCTATAAATCCAATGGAGAACTTGTAGTACTCAAATTAAAGCTAATAACATGCTCTACAAGTTTCATGTTGGACAAAAGTGGATATGAAACTTGCATCTTGTGATAAGTGGTCTTGAAGTTAGGCACTAAACCAGGGGATTTTACACTAACAAGCATAGCAACCCTAGCCTGGCAACTTCTCACACTCTTGAATATTGATGAAATGATCTTGGAATAATCTTTGACATGTCTCAACACAATATCCCATGATCATAAAGACTCGGAATTGAGTCTTAATATCCTTCAGTTCAACTGTTGACTTAGGGTTGACCAGGCGAAAACCCTAATTGCACCAATCTTGACTGTGGCTTCACACTCTTGATATAATGACTGACATAAGCTTCAAAATGAACCTCAAGGTCTCCCATGTGTTCTCAAAATGTTCTCCACCCATAACCATGGATTTAAAACCACTTGATGACCTTCATAGACCCCCAAGATAGGAGGTACACCATTCTTAACCAATCAACTCCTTCTGATGAGCTTTGACATTCTTCTGATAAGGATAAGCACTTGATAGCTTGAATATAACCACTTGATTAGGATTAGACCTTTGATTGCCCTCTCTTGATAAGTACACCTCTCAATCCCCTGTTCATGGACTATGGTGTGCAGATGCTAATGCTATGAATGTAATGATAAATGCAATGAAACGAAGCCAGCTAAAGCAAAAAGAGTTGGGCAAATTTTGGGGTGTAACACACCGCTTCTCTACAAATGGTTTATGGAACATCTTCCTCGAGCTAGAGCTTTTGTTGATACATCTGATACATCTTATTGGTCAGAGAGGCTCATGGGTTTGACGTCTGAGAATATTGTTTGGTTTAATAGAGATATGCTCAGTAAGGAGATTATCTATAGCTGTGGAAACTTTCCTAACGTACCTATGATAGGAAGGAAGGGTGGTATCAACTACAATCCTACTCTTGCTATCAGACAATTTGGTTACGCTTTGTGAGAACCCCCGAAGGAGGAGGAAATACAAGAATCTTTGTATTTCATAGAAGCGGCTGCTTGTGATACTTTAGCCAAATTGAAAAAGGCTTGGGGAAGAATCCACCGCAAAGGGAAATTTTATTTAGGTAAGGGTGACTGCAGAGCCTATGGACCCTATGTGGATTGGATTCAGGAAAGGGTGGAGAAGATGTTGTTACCATTCCCTGTTAGAGAACCTTTGTACCCTTTGGTGATTAAAGAACCTATGACCGTTGATACTCAGAGGTATAATAAGTTGTGGGTCGAGAAAGAAGAGTCACGCAAGGATAACGAAGAGTTGAAAAAGGAGATTAGTCAGTTGAAGAGCGAAAAGAATGAAGCATCCTACTTACCCAAGATGAAGACAGAAACCTTGAATAAGATGGGAAAATAGTTGACTGAAGAGATTCGCGTGCAAGAACGAATTGGTCAAGACCTGAAGAGTACCGGTAATGTTCTTAAAGATAAGAAGAAAGAGCTGGAAAAGGCGCGCCTGGAGATATCCAAGTTTAATGATCAGTGGAATGCAACTTTAACCGCCAACAAAGGAAGAGAGGATGAGCTCCATAGGTAGATTGATAGGCTGAAAACACAGCTCATAATTAAAGATAAAAAGGCTTCATTGGAATCGTCTCGGCATTGTGAAAGTGATCGCAAGTTACGAGAAACCTTGTCAGCGCTTGAGGAATGCAAGATAAGAGCAGAATGGAAGAAACTAAGACTCGAAGATGCTTTCAGAGAAGATGCTTGGGAGGATTATGCTCAAGATTTGAAGGATGTTATCAGCAGAAGGGAGTTGCTCATTCAGGCATTGGTTGCAAGGCCTGAACATCCAGATACTAAGGAGTTGTTAGAGGAGTTTCAGACTCGTTACCATGGCTAAAGGGAGAGTTATTTGATGCAATTTTCTCTGTAGTTTTTCTTCTCTTTTGTTATTTCCTTGTATTGAGACCATCACCAGGCTTGTTGGATGGGGTCGTATGATCATTTTCTATTGTATTCCTTGGTGTTATGTTATGTATGCTGACTCTTAGCCTCATTTTATTTATGAGAAGAGATTTGTGATTCCATCTGTTGCTCTCCTCTTTGTTTGTGGAACTAGAATCAAGGGGAGAATTTCCCTGAATCATATTTGCATGCTTGCATTTTGCATTATCATTATCATTATCATTTTTGCATAGCAGGTGTTTTTGGGACCGTTAACCTTATCTCTGTATGGTTTTCTTCCAGTAGTTTTCAGGATAGCAGACCAGATGTTTCACATATACTCCACCAGAGGGAAATAGCAAAGAGTTATGGATCAGATACAGCAAGAGTTGCAAGAATTCAGGGATCAGATGACTCAGTTCATGGATATGATGCAGGGAGTTACCAATGGGGAAGAACAACTCAGAACTCTAGTCCAGCCACTGATTTCCAGGGTGGATGGTAGTGGTGTTTTACATGGAGGAACTACTGCTATTCCTCCCCCAGCTGATGGCAACACTCCTCAGGCTAATGTGATTCCCACCTTTGTTATTCCTCCGGGCGGAGGTCACCAACCAGGAGTTCATATACCAGGTGCAGCGGGCGTTGCACATGGGAGTGCAGGTCCTCAATGGGAAGAAGATGAGCAAGATGATGTTTTCTCAATGGGAGACTTGGGTGTGGGCCTTCAAATAGACGCGGATAAAAGGTTTAAGATGATTGAGGAAAAGATGAAAAATCTCGAGAACCAAAACTCTTTGGGACTTGACATGTCCAATTTAGGGTTAATACCAAGGATTAAGATTCCCCCAAAATTCAAAGTTCCAAACTTCGATAAGTACAAAGGGACAACCTGTCCCAGAGTACATCTCAGATCTTATTATCGGAAGATGTCTGCCTATTCAAATGATGAGAAATTGCTGATGCACTTTTTTCAAGATAGTTTATCAGGTCCTTCTCTAGAGTGGTACATGGGTCTAGAGACGACGCATATCAGAAGTTGGAGGGATCTGGGGGAAGCTTTTTGCCATCACTATCAATGCAATAGTGATCTAGCACCAAATAGAGTTCAGTTGTAGAATCTTTCATAAATGAGCAATGAAGGGTTTAAAGAATACGCCCAGAGGTGGCGAGAACTAGCAGCAAGAGTTCAACCACCGATGGTGGAGCGAGAGCTTATTGATATGTTCGTGGCAACCTTTCCTGGAATATATTATGAGAAGTTGATTGGAAATATGTCTGGAAGCTTTTCTGATTTGGTCATAATAGGTGAGAAGGTAGAAAGCAGAATAAAGTTAGGGAAGATACAAGGCGTATAAGGGTCTACCTCAGGAGGGGCGAGGAAGATGTTTGGGAATTCAAAGAAAAGAGAAGGAGGCACAAATGCAGTAACAACTTATAGAAACAGAAACAGAGCACAACGTCAATAGCAATACCAGCCTCAGCAGAAAAAATTGCTAGCATAACTATTCCAGTGGTACCTCAGCAACCAGCTATTGCACCACGCCGATTTGAAGACCGAGGAAGGGTGGTTAATAGGCAGTTTGACACGCCTCCCATGCCTTACTCTCAACTACTACAAAATTTGCTGCAACTACAACTTATCTAGAAAAGGACTTTAGCACCGCTTACAGGCGCACTGTAACACCCCACTTCCCAAAATCAATTAAATTAATAAACATTATAAATAAACAAAATCAGAGTTCCAATTCTCCCAAGTGGGATATCACATAAAAACAACGTTTCCTTATAAAAAGGTTTATCTCCAACTTCAGCGGAATATTAAATAATAAAATTCAATAAAAGTTTGATACGTTCACAGGGAAATAAAATATCAGTTCAACATAAAACAAATAAAAACGCCCAAGTCCCGTGCTACGTATCAGAGCATCCTAGACTCGACAATCACACCAATATCCAAGCTAGCTAAGCACCTGGATTATCTGTACTTCCGAAGAAGCACAGACCACAACAACAACAAAGGGGTGAGAAATCATGATCAAAAATATAATGGTAATGTAATACATGTAATAAGGCAGTAAAACACACCAACACATCAATTATTCACCCCAACAACACCATATAACGAACCTACTGTTCAAATTACAATATAACATATTATAATGCAAAATGCAACTCAACACCATGCATGCGGTACCAACTCGTTGGTTCATTCAATCGAACCTGGATAGATCACTTACACTCCTCCTGAGACATGATCTATCCCCCACCATTCTCCACAAAGGAGTACGGATGAATCACTTACGCTCCTCCTGAGACATGATTCATCCCACCAAAACACCATGATATGCACACACCAATGCATAACTAATATATTTAGGCACTCAACGTGCACACGATCCTCCTGATCATATCATCATACACCAATGCACATATGTACAGATATAACATACACCAACACCATATAAATCAACCAGATAGTAAACAAGTTCATACTTTAACACCAAGATATAACATATCCCACCACTCGGGGGTACGCGATCCTACTGATCACTACATACACATACATCAACTAATTGTCCACCAGTCATTATTACGGGAAACATGCACTATCACCAAGTACACAAGTTAGTTCCCACACTCATCATTCTTACAGTGCATCAAGGCCAAACTGTACCTATCATCTCAACTCAGATCCTCAGTCTATTCTAGTACCAATCTTGCACATTACCGTAACCAATAGGCTTCTAATTCCTATTCCCAAAATCATCACCTACACACTTTATCGATACCTCAAAAGCCATACAGAATTTTCCCTAAAAACTGTAAAACACCCTATATGCCCTATATGCCAAATCATCCCAAAACACCAATTCATTAACGATTACTATATAATTAACAACAATCATCATCAATTATAACATAACAATATATATTATCATATATCGATCAATTTCCTACGGGGTTAAGGAATCCCCAACTACCCTATACATGTATAAACCATTCCCAATCAAATTTCTCCCCCCTTACCTTGTTAATCGGTTGATCGATGAAAGAATCCTCCAAGGTTTGCCCAATTCTGAGTTTCCCCTGTTCCTTCGTTCTTCGCTCCCTTTTCCGTTCCCTTTTCCGTTCTCTCCTTTCTATGTTCTTTTTCCACTTTCTCTAACTTCTCACAATGTATCGTAAAACTCTAATCCCTCACGTTTCTATTTTCATTCTCTAATCCCAATAATAATAATAACTTAATAATAATAATAATAATAAAAAAAATAATAATAATAATAGTAATAATAATCCTATTATTATCTCACCAAAATAATAATAATGTTAATAACTTAATAAAATAATAATAATAATAATAGTAATAATAATCCTATTATTATCTCACCAAAATAATAATAATGTTAATAACTTAATAAAGTAATAATAATAATAATAATAGTAATAATAATCCTATTATTATCTCACCAAAATAATAATAATGTTAATAACTTAATAAAATAATAATAATAATAGTAATAATAATCCTATTATTATCTCACCAAAATAATAATAATGTTAATAACTTAATAAAATAATAATAATAATAATAATAATAGTAATAATAATCCTATTATTATCTCACCAAAATAATAATAATGTTAATAACTTAATAAAATAATAATAATAATAATAATAGTAATAATAATCCTATTATTATCTCACCAAAATAATAATAATGTTAATAACTTAATAAAATAATAATAATAATAATAGTAATAATAATCCTATTATTATCTCACCAAAATAATAATAATGTTAATAACTTAATAAAATAATAATAATAATAATAGTAATAATAATCCTATTATTATCTCACCAAAATAATAATAATGTTAATAACAATAGTAACTATAATAAATATAATAATAATAATAATATTCCCACCAATATCAATATTATACACTATATTATTATATTCACCAAAACACCACCAATAATCCTCCCACATTAGGGACACCCACCAAACATCACCAAATACACCCCCACCAAAGGGCACACCAACACATAATATTTAAAATAATAATAAAATGACTAAATAATTAAAATGGGTGTTACACGCACCTCTACTGGGCTATGACGCGAATGCAAGGTGCGATTTTCATTCTGGTGCTCCGGGTCACAACATCGACGATTGCAAAACTTTTAAGCATAAAGTGCAAGATCTGCTTGACACCAAAGCAATTAATTTTACCAACGAGACCCCGGACGTGAATCAAAACCCAATGCCGAATCATGGGGTAGCCGGAGCTAACGCCGTCATCGAGGGTGAAAAGTTGAATTTGATAACTAATGTGGCAGAGTTGAAAATGCCGCTAAGTTTTGTGAAGAGCAGATTGTTGAAAAGGGGTGTTTTTCCTGGTTGTCTGGAGGGTTGTGAAGGATGTGCCGTGCACCCGGAAGGTTGTGTTGATCTGAGGAACCATATTCAGGGTTTGATGAATGAGGGTATTTTGCAATTTGATAGAACATAAGGAGAAGGAAATGTGAAAGAAGTTGATAGTGAGCGGGATGAAATCGCACGATTTCAATCGCATACAAAACAATTAATATTTCAGCGCCACCAAGGCCAACACCAATAATCATCACTACACCCGGACCAATACCTTACGAGAGTACCAAGGCCATCCCATGGAATTATGGGGAATAGGTATTCTGTAATGGATATAAGCAAGAGTTGGTAGGGCCGTCATCTGGAGGATCGTCTATTGATAACGTTGTTGGAGCTAGAGGTTTGACCAGAAGTGGTAGAATGTTCTCCCCACTGGAGGTTAATGTGGAAAGAACTGATAAAGGAAAGGGAAAATCTGTAGCAGAACAGAGTCAGCAACAGGGAGAGCAGGACTCCTTAGTCAAAGATGCTGAGGAATTTATGCGACTTATATGTAAGAGTGACTACAAAATTGTAGATCACTTACAGCAAACTCCCTCTAAGATCTCAATCTTGTCTTTGTTGCTGTGCTCTGAGGCACATAGGAACGCCTTGTTGAGAATTTTGAATACTGCTTACGTATCGTAGAAATTTTTTGTCAATCATCTTGAGGGGGGTAGTAGCCCATGTTAATGCTGGAAATGGCTTGGGTTTCACAGATCTGGATTTGACTCCCGCTTGGAGGAATCATAGTCATGCCCTACACATATTCATTGAGTGTAGGGGGGGCTATTCTGTTGCATGTATTGGTTGATACAGGGTCATCACTTAATGTGTTGCCCAAGAAAGCTTTGATGAAGCTGGACACCCAGGGTGTGATTTGTACTCCCAGCGATCTGGTGGTGAGAGTGTTTGATGGGACTAGAAGATCAGTGTTTGGTGAAGTTACTTTACCAATTTAGGTGGACCCGAAAATCTTTGACACTGTTTTCTACATCATGGATATACAGCCAGCCTACAACTGCTTACTTGGTCGACCATGGATACATTATGCTGGGGCAGTCACTTCGACATTGCACCAAAAGCTGAAGTATATGGTTGAAGGGAAGATTATAACAGTGTGGGTGAAGAGGACATCATGGTTAGTCACCTGTCGTCCTTCAAATATGTATATGTGGATGGGGAGATCCATGAAACACTGTGTCAGGCGTTTGAAGCGGTGAAAATTAAGGATAAGCCTCCTGTTGAGGACAGAGCTCCTGAGATTTCAATGTCTTCATTCAAAGAAGCTCATGCTGTGGTAGAGTCGGGTTCTTCACAGAGGTGGGGTCAAGTCCTCAGCATTCCCAATAAGCAAGACAAATTTGGTTTGGGATACATCCCATCATCTTCTCAGAGTGCTTCGAGGTACAGAGGACCGGCGCAGTTCACCAGCGGTGGGGTCATTTTGACAGAATCAATGATGTGGGAGACGACGAAGGAGACAGTGACTGTGACATGGATGCTTGGATTCAGCTGTGCGTCCCTGGTCATAGTTTGTGCAGTTGAACTATGGAAGAATTCGTCTAAGTTACCTTTGAAGAGTAATTTCTTTGTTTTGATTATGTGTGGTCCTACGTTCCACCCAGGACGTAGTGGTTTTCCTTTGTAGGGCCCTTTTTGATTATGTTTGAACTCTTTTTTTATCATTAATGAAGGGTTTTTGTTTGCATTTAAATGTTTTGATCCCTGTTTTTCTTCTTTTATTTTTGACAATAAAATGACAATGTGTTTGTGCTTGTTTTCATATCATTTTAAGCATAAAACATCAATCATATAGGTTTCACATCTCAGATGCCACCAATTCAGATTCGGCTATGACTTGATTTGATTTTGACAATCCTATTTTTCAAGCTGAAGAAGAGACTGATGAAGAAGATGACCTGCCTAAAGAGCTTCCCAGACTGCTGAGACAAGAAGAGAAAGTTATTCTGCCTCATCAAGAGGAAATTGAAGTTGTCAATCTGGGCACAGAAGAGGATAGAAAAGAGTTCAAAATTGGGGCTGCGTTGGGAGACGATGTCAAAAAAAGACTGGTAGAAATGCTCTGTGAGTACAGAGACGCCTTTGCCTGGTCGTATGAAGATATGCCAGGGTTGGATACGGACATAGTGGTACACCGTCTATCTCTTCGAGAAGAATATCCGTCTGTAAAACAAAAGCTGAGAAGAACTAGGCCTGATATAACAATCAAGATTAAGGAAGAGGTCCATAAGCAATTGGATGTCGGTTTTCTTGCGGTTACAAACTATCCTCCATGGGTCGCTAACATTGTTCCCGTGCCTAAAAAGGATGGAAAGGTCATGATGTGCATCGACTATCGAGATCTAAACAGAGCGAGCCCGAAAGATTATTTCCCGCTCCCCCACATCGACGTTTTAGTTGATAATACTACTTAACACTCTGTGTTTTCCTTCATGGATGACTTCTCTAGGTACAACCAAATCAAAATGGCCCCAGAGGACATGGAGAAAACTACCTTTATCACGCCGTGGGGGACTTTTTGCTATAAAGTTATGCCTTTTGGATTAAAAATTGCAGGGGCAACTTATCAGCGGGTGATGCTGACTCTCTTTCATGATATGATTAATCATGAGATCGAAGTTTATATTGATGACATGATTGCAAAGTACAGACGGAGGAAGAACATCTGGTTAATCTTTTGAAGTTGTTTGAAAGGTTGAGGAAATTCAGATTAAGGTTGAATCCAAATAAGTGCACTTTCGGAGTGAGGTCAGGGAAGCTATTGGGATTCATTGTCAGTGAAAAAGGAATCGAGGTAGATCATGCGAAGATAAAATCAATACAAGAAATGCCTGAGCCAAAAATAGAAAAAGAGGTTTGTGGTTTTCTAGGGAGATTGAACTACATTGCAAGGTTCATATCTCACCTTACAGCCACCTGTGAACCAATATTAAAATTGTTAAAGAAAGATTAAGCAGTCGTTTGGAACGAAAATTTTCAAAGGGAATTTGAAAAGATAAAAGAATACTTGCAGGAACCTTTGATACTGATGCCTCCAGTGGCAGGGGTACCTTTGATCATGTACTTGACGGTTCTTGAGAACTCAATGGATTGTGTACTCGGTCAACACGATGAGACGGGCAGAAAAGAGCATGCTATCTATTACCTGAGTAAAAAGTTCACAAAATGTGAGTTCAGATGCTCAATGCTAGAGAAGACATGTTGTGCACTTGCATGGGCATCCAAACGCCTAAGGCAATATATGTTAAATCACACAACCATGTTGATTTCGAAGATGGATCCAATCAAGTACGTGTTTGAAAAGTAGGCGCTTTCCAGAAGAATTTCCAGGTGGCAGATGGTTCTGACAGAATACGATATTCAATATGTTTCTCAAAAATCCATTAAGGGAAGTATTTTGTCAGAATATCTTCCAGAGCAGTCGATTGAAGATTATCAACCAATGAAAAATGAGTTTCCTGATGAAGACATAATGTTTTTGAAGATGAAGGATTGTGATGAGCCTATACCAGATGAAGGTCCCGAAATAGGCTCCCAGTGGAAGATGGTTTTCGACGGTGCTGTTAACTCATACGGTAATGGAATTGGGGCAATCATTACAACTCCCCCACGGTTCCTACATATCGTTCATCGCCCGGCTAACGTTTGCCTGCACCAATAATGAAGCTGAATATGAAGCATGCATCATGGGTATAGAAAAAGCCATTAATTTGAGAATCAAGAACTTTGATGTATATGGTGATTCAGTTTTAGTCATCAACCAGAGTAAAGGAAAGTGGGAAACTCGTCAGCCCAATCTGGTTCCTTACATGAATTATGCCAGAAGATTGCTGCCTTTCTTTAACAGAGTGGAGTTTCATCATGTGCCGAGGGCCGAGAACCAGATGGCAGATGCTTTGGCAACTTTATCGTCGATGTATAAAGTGAACTATTGGAATGAAGCTCCAATGATCACTATCATGCGTCTCGATAGGCCGACATTCATATTCGCAGTAGAGGAGGCATCAAATGGGAAGCCCTGGTATTTTGATATCGAAAATTTCCTCAAGAACCAAGAGTATCCGCCTGGGGCATCGAGCCGAGATAAGAAGACTTTGAGAAGGTTGGCGGGAAACTTCTACCTGAATAAGGACAGTGTGTTATAAAGAAGAAACTTTGACTTGGTATTGTTGCGGTGTATGGACGAAAATGAAGCAAGTCTGCTAATGGAAGAAGTCCACGAAGGTTCCTTCAAAACACATGCTGGCGGACATGCAATGTCCAGGAAATTGTTGAGAGCAGGTTACTACTGGATGACTATGGAATCTGATTATTTCAAGTACGCCAGAAAGTGTCATAAATGCTAAATTTATGCTAATAAAGTGCATGTGCCTCCGAGTCCTTTGAATGTCTTGGCATCTCCTTGGCCCTTTTCTATATGGGGTAATTATATGATTAGTAAGATTGAACCGACCGCCTCCAATGGGCATCGCTTTATCTTGGTCGCAATCGACTATTTTACCAAGTGGGTAGAAGCCGCTTCTTTCGCCAATCTAACCAGACAGGTAATGGCTCGCTTTATCAAGAAGGACATCATATGCCGTTATGGAGTGCCAGAACAAATCATTACTAATAATGGTTCGAATTTGAATAATAAGATGATGAAGGAACTGTGCCAGAGTTTCAAGATCAAACACCACAACTCTTTTCCGTACCACCCGAAGATGAATGGTGCTGTTGAAGCAGCCAACAAGAATATTAAGAAGATTGTACAGAAGATGGTGGTAACCTACAAAGATTGGCACGAGATATTGCCCTTTGCTTTACATGGATATCGTACTTCGGTGCGTACATCAACTGAGGAAACTCCTTTCTTGCTGGTGTATGGTATGGAAGTTGTCCTACCACTAGAAGTCGAGATTCCTTCCCTTAGGGTGTTGGTTGATGTGAAACTGGATGAGGCAGAACAGGTAAAGGCTAGGTTGAATCAACTTAGTCTGATTGACAATAAAAGATTGGCAGCTATCGCCTATGACATTTATATCAGAGCAAAATGAAGAAAGCCTTCGATCAAAAAGTGTGCCCTCGACATTTTCAGGCAGGTGATTTAGTGCTGAAGAGGATCCTCCCTCCACAAACAGATCACAGGGGCAAATGGACTCCCAATTATGAAGGTCCCTACGTGGTAAGGAAAGTCTTCTCTGGAGGAGCCTTACTATTGTCAACTATGGACGGTGAAGATTTTACGTCCCCTGTGAACGCAAACATAGTTAAAAAATACTTTGCTTAATAGAGACCCGCTGGAAATAAAAGAAAAATCCAGGAAAAATTGGGGCATCCCGGCGAACCATAAAAAGAATAGGTTCGGGCAAAAATTAAGGATAAAAAGAAAAAAAAATAAACCCGCGAAGTTGAAAACCTAGAAAGACAACTTTGGCAAAAATGTGTATCCCGGTGAATTGAAACACCGCAAGGGCGACTCAGGAAAAATTTAGGGATTTAAAAGCAAACGACTACGGTTCGCATCCGACCTAGCGTCGAGCCTGTTGTTTAAAAGTCGAGCCTGTTGTTTAACAGATGTTTGTTTTCCGACTTAGCGTCGAGCCTATTTGTTTAACAGTTGTTTTTCCAATTTTGTATTGAGGCTGCCTAACTTGTGTTTAGCAGTTGCTTTTTTCCGACTGCGTGTCGAGGCTTTCTAACTTGTGGTTAATAGTTGTTTTCTCATAATTTTTAGATACATTTCCTTGTTGATTCCACTTTGGTGGACAAATTCTACAGTTTACTATCCCGTGGTTAGTAAATTTCTGGGTTCTTTTGTATTTAATAACCTTTTACCTTGAACATTTGAAAGTCGTTGCTTTTCATACCTTCAGGTCCAAGTCGTTTGAATAAGGGCAGTTGTTGCACCCCAAAATTTGCCCAATCTTTTTCTTTTAACTTGGCTTATGTTTCATATCATTTAGCATTTAGCATTTGGATAGCATTGGTTCTAGACAGGGGATCAATATTGTTGTCCTCACTCAAGAGAGAAGTTTCATGTTCAAGGCTCAGGCAAAGGCATGTGTTCAAGTCAACAAGTCCTCAGTGCCATCAAGATAGGTCTCAAAATTTCTTGAGATCAGAGAGTATGTGTTTGGGCATCGCCTCCTATCTTGAGGATGATTGGAGATACATGAGGTCATTTACTTAGAGGAGACATGGTTCAAGGGTTCAATGTGTATCTTGAGGGTTATTTATAGAGTGTGTATGGTCACACAAATCATCTGCAAGAACCTCAGTCAATGGATAAGGTGTTAGGGTTTCATCTGGTCACCAAAAGTCAACTGTGGACCTGAGAGGGCTCAAGGCTTAGTTCTTGATCATTGAATCCATGAGAAGTCATCCTAATTTGTCTCTAATGTAATGTTGATATTAAGTCAAGAAGATTCAAGATTTCAAGAAGTTACTAAATTAGGGTTTCAGATGAGTTCAAGTGTAAAATCTCCTATTTTAGTCTCTAACTTCAAGGATAAATTTTACTATGATACAAGTCTTGCCTCATTTTTTTATCAAACATGAGATTTGTTCATCATATTTAAAGCTTTCTTTTGAGTACAATAACTCATCCATTGGGTTCATTCATCTCAAGTTATGGTGTCTACAAGTTGGTGTCACTAGATGAAGAGAATTTAGAGGCACTCAAAGATAGCTCACTTCTAAGACATTTTTCACAAGGAACCAAGCTCTTCCTCCTTTTTTATCAAACATGAAAGTTGTTCCTTATTGTCTTAGCTTTCCAAAAAGTGCTATAACTCATCATTCTCATGTGTGGAGCTCACGTTATGGTCTTCACAAGTCAAGGGCATTTTTGGAAACCTAGTTTTAGGTCATTCACTTCAAAGACCAATTCCATGGATTTCAAGTCCTCAAATCCAAACTCATGCCACATGAAAGTTGTGTCACATTGTCTTAACATCGTCATGAACTCAAAATCCATAACCTTTGATGAATTGAGAGATCATTCAAGCCATGATAAAGGTGAAAACTTGAACATTTGGACCTTAAATGGATTTCTTCCAATTCAAGTTACTCAATTAACTTGTTTTTGAATTTTTAAGGCCATATAATCATCATATAATGTTTATGCTAAAACTTACCCAATTTGAGCCAACACAAATACACCTTTCAAGCCTTTTTTCGAACTTTGCACCATATGAAGTAATGTTTCAAAACACATGACCAAGGCATTTTTAATTATCCGAACCACCATGATTCATTTCCATACACCCTAATTGTCCTAAATTGCTGACCAAGAGGATTGTACATCATGCCATACCTGTGTGCACATGAAAATGAGTTTTTTTTTGGCAAATTTTTGAAATAAAGTGAATCATATAACATGGGCCTGCATGGACATTCCTAAGCCTTCATATTTAAGTGGAGAATAAACCCTAATGCCTCAGAATTGGAGATAGCCGCATGAGAGGAGAGTTTCCATCAAAAATCACCCAAAATTATCTCTCTTAGAATCTCATTCTTCACTGAGTTTCCATTCCATTTCTGATTCATTTCATCATCACTGAAGCATACGGGTTGGATAGGAAGCTTGAGGTTGAAGCTTGCTCAAAGTTTGAAGGGCCAACAGAGCAGCTCCGTTAGGTAAACCTCCATGAACTAAATCTCTTATTTTAGGCTTGCATTTAGGTTCATGATTGGTGCATCTGAAGTCCTACCTCGTGTAGGCATTGTTTGAATCATTTTCATGGCTGTTTGGTTGATATTCAGTTTGAGCATTAAACTTTCGTGGCCTGTTTTCACCTAGTTCTAAGAACCTTTTTCAAAAACTAAGATCATTTTTGGAATCTACATGAAATTTGCTTCAAAATAGTGTCCAAGGTTTTCATTTTATGAAGTTTTTTGGTCGCCATCGGTGATGCTCGCCTGAGAAGACTACCGGAGCTAGGGCTCCGGCGTCTGAGGTCAAGAGGTGAGGTGGTGTGTTGACTTGCTTGGGTGGGCGTGGACCATCTGGCATGTTGGACGACTGTTTTAATGAAACGAGTCGTTTCATTAAAACTGAGTGTGTTTTGTGATTTGGGCTTAGCATTTTTGTTATCCACGCCCCCCATTCTGAGGCCCATATAGGCTGAACAAGGAAATCAGTTCAAACCATAATTACTTATTCACCTCCTTTCCATTGTTATTTTATTTTTTATTTTCTTTTTCTTGCAATTTCATTTTAAATCATTTTAAAATAGTTTTAGACTTTACAAAAATCCCAAAAAAATATGTTTATATTATTGCAAGATGTTGAGATATTTTCCATGATTTTTATTTTATTTTTCAATTATTTTTAATTGATTTAATTTGTTAAGAGGTTTTATGGTTGATACCTTGATTCTAAGTTTGATCTTTGACTTCAATTGAACTTTCCCTTTGACCAATTTTCCTATCACACTTAGGTGTTTGACTGAGGTACATCTGAGGGTGTGTTTGAGGTCTTGATGATCATTCTTTAGTTGTTTTTCATTGAATTTTGTTGGATCTTCGATGCTTGCTCGATAAGTGGAACATATTGTCTTGATTGACATAATTGGTGGTGCTTTGAGTTGATTCTTGCCATGACCTTTTGCACTCTGATTTGTGATTGATTCAACTTGAATTTTCCAATTTATTTGGATTTTATTTGAGCTTGCTTCTATTTTTAGTGGAGGCCTCAAATTCAAAGTTGTTTTTACCATGTGTATGCATACAATCCTTGACCTAGTTTTGGGACATGATCTTGTGTGATCCCTTGAGGACCTTATGAGTCTTGTTAACTATTGTTGACATGCTTGAGGTGCTGCCTTGCTTGATTGTAGTTCATTTGGATGTGTACCTTGTGCCACAAGTTTAATTTGATAATGTCTTTCCATTTAAGTTTAAAGTGTGAGATTATTATATGGACTTTGGTCATTCAAATTGAGTGTGATCATTCTTATGTTTGCTTGATATCTTGCTTTTGGATTTGGTGATCCTCACTTGAGTTTACTTCTGACCTTGATGGTTATGTGTTTGTTCATGATGCTTTGGTGATATTTGTTTCACTTTGAAGATGTTGTGAACAATTGAACTTCTTTTAAATTGTTTGGGTGCTTTTCCTTGCTTGATCATGAGTGAATGTGGGATTGAGATGTTCATGATGTAGTTGCTGCCCCACTCTACCTCTCCCCTCACTTCTTTGTTTGTGCTTCTTTGTTTAGCACTTTATTCTTGTGATGTTGATGGCATTTGATTATAGGAGCTTGCTTCTCTCATTTCCTCCCATCTTTCTTAACTTGTTTAAGTCTTTTTCTTTTGTGACTTGTGTTTGTCCTTGATGAATGCTTCATGATTGCATATTTTGTTTGCTTTTGCATTTCTCTTTCCATCTTGCCTTGACTTGTTTAAGTCATTCTTTTTCACTTCATTTTGTGATTGATTATGCATTATGTTTACTTGTGCTTGTTCACATGATCCCTTAGGATTCCTAGTCCCTCTGTTTAAGATGGGAGTAGGAGAGACATTAAGCTTTCAATCCTTTGCATGATAACATTAGGTACTCCCCTTTTTTATCCCAACTTTAGGACCACTTTGCATGATAACATTATGGTTTCTTAGTCCCCTTTAGAGTTCTTGTGTCTTGTCTTCTCATCTCTAAACTCTTTCAAGACACCTAATAAAGCATAACAAGTGTTGTACAATACGAGCTTTAAGTACAAGAGGAATGATAAGTGGGGAGGTTCTCTTCATATTATCTAGAGTGTTTAGCGTATGCCCTTTGGGCGATATGCGACGCATTCGCTCTTATGTCATAATCTTTAGTGCAACATGAGTTTCAAATTAACTCAACTCACTTCTTCTAAAAAAACACAAACAAAATTCAAACTTTTTCATCCTTCGGGATTGTTTTCAAACCTCATTTTCAGGAAGAGTATGTTAAGTTTCTATTCTACCGCAAATAGGCATCGTCCCTAACTGCTACAATGGAGATTTAACATTGCTCATAAAAAACACCAACCATTGGTCTAGTTTTCCTGAACTACGTTTGCTCTGATTTCTCATACCAGATGAGAATACGTAGGCACAAGACGGTGATGTCTTGGCGAGCAACCTTCCCCTCATCACCTGTAGTTTCCCGAACTACGTTGACTCTGACTTTCCCATTGCACGAGGGAATACGTAGGCATAGGGCAGCGATTTCCTATCGAGTCTTTTCTTTCCGTCCCCCCCCCCCCCCCTCGTTTAGTAGTAGCTTTTAGATTGTTTTCACCCATAGATTAGACAACAAGCATGGATCCCGTTGAGTACAACGGACGTGAGGGATGCTCATACCTTACCCTTGCGTAACCAACTCCCGAACCCAAGATTTGGTTGCGAGACCTTGTCTTTACCTTTCTCTTAGGTTTTCTTTGATCATTTCCTTTCCCTCTCTTTGGGATAAATAACATTCGGTGGCGACTCTTCTATCTGTTTGCCTACCCTTTTTCGCAGTTGCAACAATATACACTAGATTGAGCATGTTTGGAAGCTATTTTAGGTCATGTATGAACCTTATTGATTATTGTTTCTATGTGTTTGTAAACTGTTTTGAGGTTTGGCTTGCTAACATGTTTAAAGGTTTCATTCCATATGCATTGTTGTATCTCTGACGGAACTACGTTTTGGTTGTGCATAACCTCACTTTTAGGTCATTTTAGACATGTTTGAACCTTGTGTGATCCCAAAGTTGATGTGTTTGTGACTGTCATGTGTTTTTGTTTGCTTGTGATTTTGGAAACCTTCATTACCATATACAATGCTATGCTACTGTTTTGAACTAGATGATAAATGATCATTGAACCTCATTTATATATTGTTTAGATCATGTATGAACCATGTTTGACTGTTATGTTGGTATGTTTGAAAATTGTTATGAGTTTGTGTTTGCCAACATGCTTTAAAATCACTTTCATGTACCATATATTATTGCTGACCAAGTTTGGGTCTTGGATGTTTATGAACATCATCTATATGCTACTTTGAGTCTGTCTGAACCTTGTTTAGTTTAGAATCTTGAACATTCACAACTGTCATACTATTTTGCTCATCAATGTATCTAAAACCCTCACTACCATGTGCAATGCTATGCTGTTGATTGGAGCTATGTTTTGACTGATCATGAGTCTCACTTATATGCTATTTAGGTCATGTATGAACTTTGATTGTATGTTAAGTTGATGTGTTTGTAACTGTCATGAGTTTTTCTTGCTAACATTCTTAAGAAAGCTCATTTCCATATGCCATATGATATTCCTAATTTGATATGAGTGTTGGGAGTTTGCAAACACCGTGTACATGATATTTGGAACATGTTTGGATCTTTACCTATGAAATAACATGTTTGAATAGATCCATATCCTTGTACTTCCATTTTTTGCTTCATTTATTATTCTACCTTCTAATTTTGGAATAAAATAATTTCCAAAACAAACCAAGGGCACCATTGTGTTCCTTGTGTGATTTTATTCAATTTTGATCCAAATTTCATGTGAATCCATTAAGTATTGGAGGAGTTACAAAGTTTTTGCTTGGGGGCTTGGTGGAGGTTTTGGCAAGGTCATTTTCAGGCCAAGGTGCCTTGGGCTTGGGTAAATTTAACTTGAGGCTTATCTATTTATGGGGTGGGATAACACACTGGATGTATCACCACCCCAGTGGTTAACCATGCGCGTTTTTCTTACCATTGTCTTACCAAACCTGAGTTCGATCCTGCCAGGGTCAACTCTTTTGTGCTTTTTCCTTATTTTGTGCTTTGTAAAATATTTTCTTTCTCTTCCATCAACCAATCAAGCACGCGTTTTGGTTGATTTGGTAAGTGTTTTAAACTGCAAGCCCAGGTGCATGGGTTCAACCCTTGTGGAGAGCATTCTCTGATTTTTTACCACTCATTTTCTTGTTTCTCTTTGCAAATTAATTTCACCATAACTTTCTTGATTTTTATCATTCTTGTACCATTCTTTTTGAAAATTTCTCTTCATCATGCCTATTTTCAATAAGTTAATAAAGAATTCAAGTATTGTTATCCTAGAAAATTTTTAATCCACTTGAAAATCATGTGTTTTTTTTAGGGTTTTTACCTTAGTGTTTTTGAACTTTCTCAACTTGAAACTTGTCCTTTCTTGTGAGAATTGTCTTGTATGATTCATATGTGTTTGTTAACATGTTTGAGTAATCAAGTTTGTTTGATTCATTGCCTTGTTATGTTCATGCTTGCTTTTGTGAATGCATACATGTGAAAATGGCCTGTTGAACTTCATTTGTGACCTATACCATGATTCTTGATGTTGTAACCTCTTGAGTGTATTTATTATGTCTCCTTCTACTTGTTTATGTGTCTTGTTAGAACCATAACATGTTTAGGGTTTGTTTCTTGCCTTTGTGAATGCTTGAATGTGAATGGTATACCTTGAACTTCTTTGTGATTCATAACATGATTCTTGATGTTGTGACCTCTTGAATATGTCTTTCATGCCTCTTTCTACTTATTCATGTGTCTTGTTAGAAACATAAGATGCTAGAGTTTGATTGTTGACTTGGTTGTTACCATGAAACTTACTAACTTTTCCCCATAAAATCATGAACTTATACTTGAATTGTTGTAACATTTCTTGTATTCTTGCTTGCTTGATTGTCGTTAATGCATGCGTAGTTGGTTTGATGTTGTCACATTTGATCTTATTTGGTTTTTATAATATGATTTCTTCAAGTTGTAACTTACTTGCATTAATCTTGTTTGAATGTTATAAATGAACTTGTTGTTGTTACACATGTTCTTTGCTTACATTGTTGGATGTTACCTCTTTGCTTTTCATCTTTGTTAGGATGTTAATTCTTGATTAATGTTTACATGTTGTGACATGTTCTTGCTTTGTTTATTTAACTTTGTTAATTTATTTCCCAGTTGATGGAACTTGTTAGTTCTCATCCGGTTACCTTATCATTCCCCATTCTAAAGGAAAGTCTCTCTATTGACCCTTGGGTCATAGATAGCTCATTACCCTCCCTTTAACTTTGTTAAGTCATTCTTGAACTCTATCTTAGTTAAGTTAGAACCCATATCCATTAGACTTTGCTTTAAGTCTAAAGACCCACCCCTTGTTAGGAGTATCCTTCAATTAGAACTTTAAGATAGAGTTTGTTAACTCTATGTAAGGATCATTGTCATGATTACTTACTCCCCTATTCGCTTTTTGTAAAAGTCAATCCCCTTTGAGAGTACAACTTAGAATAGAGAGTTTTGTTAAACTCTACACAAGCATTGTCATGTTTGTTCCCCTTTGAACTTTGATCATAATCAAATGTTCATTCATCCCTAGTGAGATGAACTACGATTGCTCTGATTCTATCCAGTTAGGATACGTAGGCAGAAGATGCGACATCTTTGCGAGCAAACTTAGAAACTATCCTTAGGTCTTTACTCAAATCTCAAAACATAGAAAATAGCAACTTAGCATATAAACATATAAAAGGTTCCTGTAGAGTACTACAGATGTTTAGAATGTGAAATATCTACCCTAGGCATAACTAACCCCTAATCCCCAATCTCTTAGCATTGTTTGTTACATCGCGCAAAAAGGTCTTTCTTTCTTTAACCTTTCCTTTGGATAAATCAAAGTCCATTTGTGAATTTAATGAATTAAGATTCAAGCTAATCAATAGCTTGACATCACGATTCTCACCGCAACAGAAATGGTGACTTCACTTGGGATACTATTTGAAGGTTTAGCCTATTTTGTTTGATTGTATGCTATAATTGTGAATGTTTGCTTACATGTATATTTTTGAATATATTTGTATTGTATTGCTATGAACATTGGGTATCATGAATGGTGAGATAAGTCCTAACTAGGACTTGAGTGACATATATGATAGGATGTGATATGATCAATAGTTTATTGTTGGAAAGTAGTCCTAGCAAGTTTGACATATGATGTAATCACACTCAATTGAGACCTCCTTGAGACAATTGATGATGTATGAGTAGTCATGCACTTCATTAAGTGTTTCAACCTGAGAGTCCGTGAAACTGAGGACCTTTAGTAACATTGTTACCCCACTAAGCCTTTTTAGGACATAGTGTGGAAACTATCAAGGAGTAGTCCCGAAATAGTTGTCACGCGATACTACACTCAGACGAGTTTATCTTGAGAATATTTTTGACTCACGTGAGTAGTCATGTTGGTTGATAATATTCGAAGGATTTACTATGACTCTGGGAACTTTGATAGAACCTGTTCGGTAGGTACAATTAACCTATAGTACAAGTCAATGGGGATGGGTAAACCTTGTGACCCCATGCTTTGACCTTGAGCTTAGGGAAACCATGTATGTGCATGTGCATTGTATTTGTGAATACTTGCCTATGTGTTATGTGTGCATCATGTCATCATGTCATCATGGCATATCATGTTGCAACTGGTTTTGTAAAGCTCAGTTGATTTCTTTGTGTGAAACCCTAGATATATCATGGATATTAGGACAAGAAACACCAAGAAGTACAATTTCAAGAAGCCTGATACATCAAAATTAAGAAAACTAGGGACTATGGTATCATAAGACTTTGAAAAAATATATGGGAAGATAATGAGTATAGTCAAGTCTGGGATGGAAGAAGGAGTTCTCAACACTTTGGTTCAATTCTATGACCCATTGTATCACTATTTTACCTTTCCCGACTATCAGTTGGTGCCAACCTTGGAAGAATATGCTTACTACATGGGAGTCCCTGTAAAAGACTAGAAACCTTATAGTGGATTGGAAAGCTTACCCTCACCAAAGGAAATAGCAAATGTTCTTCACCTCGAAGTATCAAAAATTAAAGCTAACAGTGCCACCAAAGGTAGAGTCAAGGGTTTCCATTCTGATTTCTTAGTTAAGAAAGTTGCTTATCTTACCAAAGAAGGTAGTATAGATGCATTCGAAGCAGTTCTGGCTCTACTAATCTATAGACTGGTGTTGTTTCTAGAAGTTGAATAATTTGTCAATTCATACGTTATCACCATATTTGTAAGTGGAAACCCAGTGCCTACCTTGTTAGAAGATACTTACCATTCAATTCATCATCGGACGCTGCAAGGAAAAGGAACTATTCTTTGTTGTGCACCTCTACTATACAAGTGGTTTGTCAACCATTTACCAAGAACTGGCGCTTTTAAAGAAAATCCCAATGGATGGAGATGGTCCCAAAGGATAATATCTTTAACGCAGGCCGGCATTCATTGGTACAATCCCACCTATGACAAAGAGTTTATTTTGACCGATGTGGAACTTTCCCAAATTTACCACTCATTGGGGTAAGGGGAGGAATTAGCTACAATCCCGCCTTGGCCATACATCAGTTTGGGTTTCCAATGAAGGACAAGCCCACAAATTTGTTATTATCAAGATTCTTCTACCTCAACACAGAAGCAACGGAGAATGTGAGAAATAGCACAGTCGGTGCTTGGGAGAATGTTTAGAAAAAGACTAAAGCCGATATAGGAAAGAAGAACTGTGTAGTTTTTGAGCCGTTCACTCAGTGGGTACAATCTCGAGCCCGAGATTTGAAGATGCCATATCTCCCGGAGAAGAATGCGCAGATTGTTATCGCGTCATCATCTTCTACTATCCCCATTGAGAAAATGGAAGAATTCCAAGAAGTGCTTGAAAGAACACTGTAACACCCCAAATTTATTGGAATATTCGTTTAATTTATTTAAATAAGAATATTCACATTTTGGTAATTTTCGGTGGTTGTTGTGAAATATTGAGAATTATGAATTTTAAGTTGTTTATTTAAATAATAGTATATAATATGAATATATTGGTATTATTATTAATTTAAATAAATATAAGTTAACTAAGGGCAAATTGGACAATTGAGAAGGAGTTAGTGAGGGTAATATTGGAAAAGCCCAAATTATAAGCGTAAGGTTAGGTTTAACAAAAAGGGGATTATGATGGGATTAGGATTCATTTTGTTAGACCGTGAAAACAATTGAGGCCAGAGCTCTGAGGAGGAGGTTTGAGGCAAAAACTTCGAAAGATTTTCTGAAAGATACGAGAAGGCTTAGAGTCAGCAATTAAGGTATGTGGAGTATTGCCTTCATTGTTTTCAATGTCTAATTTCAATGTATTTAAGGTCGATTTAAGGGTTTAAAGGGTTTGAGGATGATTATGGGATAAAGGGAATCTGACCTTCGTGGCCTAAATCTATTATTGATATTTTAACCGTATGGATTTATTTGGGTTAAAGGAAATTAGGCTTTCGTGGCCAAAGCTCTGATTTGACATTTGTCTAACCCTGTAGGAAAATTAGATATTGAGAAACTCTAATGACTGTGGTGTAGTTGTAAGGATATATGAGAATTAGAGCGTGAATATGATACGGGATCGACCTAATAAGTCGTAGATTTTGTGCCTTCATCGCCGTAAGACCTTAGGGATGATTTATGGATGTTTTGGAGGCATTGAGGAAGGAAATCGTGGGACTTTTGGGTTGATTTTAGGTTTTGGTGCGTAACAGTGTTTTGCTGTCATCGCGTGTTCGCACAATGAAGAATCCTTCGCACAGCTAATGAACTCGTCCCAGACTCGCACTGCGAAGAATCCTTCGCACAATGAAGAAACTCGTCCCAGACTTGCACAACGAACTTGCTAGCGAGCGTAGCAGAGTTTCGTGAATTCTGATTTTGTGCAGCGACGCCTTGATGTTTTGATGCTGTGATTTCTTTGACAAATTGATATGAGTATGACTGTGATTTCTATGTGATTTGTACATGATTATATGATGATTCTTATGATGTAATGATTAATGAGCCATGATGATATTTCCATCAGTTTTAATGATTCTATGATGACATGATCTTTGATGATGATGATTATGATGAATGGTGATGTACCTATGATGTTATTATGAGGATGATTATTGACGTGTACATCATGCATTCATGTGCATCCGGAATTCGGTCCAGGACGTTGATTTCTTTGGCTTCAATCCCATTGTGCATATGTGAGGTATTTGGATGTGCTTCGGTTCTCGAGTAGAATCGATCCTATTGATGGGGATCTATGGAGGGTTGATGGCCCACTGTCTATCTAGCTGTGATGATTGGTACCACATGCATTGAGTCTTGTTGCATTTGCATTTATGAGATGATCTTGATTAAATTATGATGTTGTGCCTTTGATGTTCCTTGATGAATATGATGATGTTAAATATTAAAATGACGCCATTTTATATGTTGACTTCCTACATTGATTATTATGAATCGTTTTACTCACCCTGCATGTTTCAATGTTGCCTCCACGTGAGTAACGTACAGATGACCAGGTTTAGTCGTGGATGCCGTTGAGGGCTTTTGAAGTTTTTGGGTAGTTGGCCATGGTGGTTGACTTAGAGGGTCATGCTCTGATAATGTAACATCGGGTTGGGGTCTTTGAGTCAAACCTTATTTTATTTGATTTGGTTATTTTGATTATGTCCCCGTATAAGGAAAACTTTGGATTGTGCCTTTTGAGTTCCACTGCAATTTTTGATATCTTTTGAGAAAACCCCTTGTTTACAGAGCTTTGACTTATATTTGATTTATTGGAAAATGTATGCCCTTTGAGGTGATTTTTATTGAATTTAATATTTTACTCTGATAAATGTGAATATTTTGCCTTTTATTTTGTGGGGTAGAAAAAGGGTGTTACATTAGTGGTTTCAGAGCCTGGTTGGTCCGTCCGGCCAAGTTTTTATGTTGTTAGTCCCTGTCAGTCAATAGTGTGAGAACACTATTGGATGAGTTGTTTTCTTCTAACCCTGATAGTGGTTGCAGATGGCTGGAAGAAATGATCGTGCTATTGCTGATGCGCTAAAATCACTTGCCCAAGTGATGGCCCGGAATGGTGGACCTCCAAATGAGTTTCGTGCTTTGGGAAAGTTCTAGAGGAACAATCCGCCGACCTTTGTTGGCACTCATGACCTGATGGTGCGTAGAAGTGGCTGAAAGTGATTGAGAAGATTTTCCAAGTTATGGCGTGCACTGATGCTCAGCAGGTGCAATTTGGTACGCATATGCTAGCAGAGGAAGCTGAGGACTGGTGGGATAAGACTCGTCAGAGATTGGGAGGTGCTGGAATTGCAATAACTTGGGTTGTGTTTAAGGAAGAATTTTTGAGGAAGTATTTTTCTGAAGATGTTCGGGGCAAGAAAGAGGTGGAATTCCTTGAGCTGAAACAAGGGAATATGACAGTGGTTGAGTATGCGCTAATGTTTTGTCCGCATTACAATCATGCTGACACAAAGATGTCAAAGTGTCTCAAGTTTGAGAATGGATTGAGACCAGATATTAAGCAAGGAATTGGGTACCAGCAGATTCGTCGGTTCGCGAAACTGGTGGACAAGAGCAGAATTTATGATGAGGATAACCAAGCTCGATCTACTCACTACAAGCAGCTGAGTGAGAAGAAAGAGAAAAGTCAGCATAGAGGGAAACTGTATGTGACTTTTGGTGATAAAGGGAAGCAGAAGGCTTCTAATGGGAAAAAGTCAAGTGGGGGAGCATCTACTGCTCCAGGAAAGTGTTATAAGTGTGGCGAGCAAGGTCACCATGCAGAGGTTTGTAGGGCGCCGAGATGTCATTGTTGTGGCAAGAGAGGTCATAGAGCTACTGACTGTAAAGACGAAGCTCCGACTTGCTTCAACTGTGGAGAGAAGGGTCATATCAGTACCCAGTGCCAGCAGCCAAAGAAGACTGCTACTGCTGCTCAAACAAATGGCAGAGTGTTTGCTTTGAGCGGTGCAGGAGAATCCAAGACAGATAACTTGATCAAAGGTACTTGCTTTATTAATGATGTTGAATTGATTGCTATGATTGATACTGGTGGTACTCATTCATTTATTTCGCTTGAATGTGCTAAGAGGTTGAATTTGAAATTATCTTCTATGATTCGGAGTATGGTTATCGATATCCCGACTAATGGTTTTGTGACTATTGCGTTAGTCTGTTTGAGCTTCCCTTTGACCATTTATGATAAGAATTTTGCAATAGACTTGGTCTGTCTACCTTTGCATCAAATCAATGTTATTCTTGGAATGAACTGGTTGGAGTACAACTATGTTCATATCGATTGCTACAACAAGACTGTGAGGTTCCCAGAGTTTGGTGATGGTGGAGAGCGGATGTATGTATCTGCCAAGCAAGTAGAAGAACTCTTGGAAGATGAGGCTCATATGTTTGCATTGTTTGTATCACTTCAAGTTGATTATGAAGCAGTGAGCATGGAGCTACCAGTTGTTCGGGAATTTCCAGAAGTGTTTCCAGACGACGTGAGTGACTTACCTCCTGAGCGTAAGGTGAAGTTTACTGTTGATGTGATATTAGGCACTAGTCTTGTGTTGATGGCTCCTGATCGGATGTTTGCATCTGAGTTAGGGGAATTGAAGAAATAGTAGGAAGAGTTGCTTGAGAAGAAGTTTATTCGACCGAGTGTTTCTCCACGGGGGTGCTCCTGTGCTGTTGGTAAAGAAGAAAGAGGGTAGCATGAGATTATGTGTGGATTATCGACAATTTAATAAAGTAACAATCAAGAATAAGTATCCACTTCCGAGGATTGATGATTTGATGGATCAATTGGTGGGTGCTTGTGTGTTTAGCAAGATTGATTTGAGGTCTGGTTATCATCAGATTCGTGTTAAGCCTGATGATATTCCAAAGATAGCTTTCAGGATGAGGTATGGAAACTATGAATATACTGTGATTCCGTTTGGTGTATCTAATGCACCTGGTGTATTCATGGAGTATATGAATAGGATTTTCATCCTTATTTGGATTAGTTTGTGGTACTGTTCATTGACGATATCTTGATATATTCTAAGTCCGAGGAAGAACATGTGCAATATCTAATAGTGGTATTGCAGGTTTTGAGAGACAAGAAGCTTTATGCCAAGTTGTCCAAGTGTGAATTTTGGTTGAAGGAAGTGAGTTTCCTTGGCCATGTGATTTCTAGTGGAGGAATTTCGGTTGATCCGTCGAAAGTTGATGTTGTATTATAGTGGGAGACTCCAAAGTCTGCTACTGAGATTCGAAGTTTCCTTGGATTGGCTGGTTATTATCGCAGGTTTATAGAAGGATTTTCAAAGTTGGCACTGCCATTGACTCAGTTGACTCAAAAGGGTCAAGCTTATGTGTGGGATGTTGCTTGTGAGAAGAGTTTTGTAGAACTCAAGAAGAAGTTGACGACTGCTCTAATGTTGATTTTGCCAAATCCAAGTGAGTCTTTTGAAGTGTATTATGATGCATCGAAGATGGGTCTTGGAGGCGTATTGATGCAGAATGGTCAGGTCATTGCTTATGCTTCCAGACAACTGAAGGTTCATGAAAGGAATTTTCCTACGCATGACTTAGAGTTGGCCACCGTGGTGTTTGTGTTGAAAGTTTGGAGACATTATCTTTTTGGTTCTAGGATCAAAGTGTTTAGTGATCACAAGAGCCTAAAGTATTTGTTTGATCAGAAAGAGTTGAACATGAGGCTGAGAAGATGGCTTAAACTTATGAAGGATTATGATTTTGAATTTAGTTACCATCCTGGTAAGGCTAATGTTGTGGCTGATGCGTTAAGTAGGATGTCCTTACATATGTCGATGCTTATGGTTCGAGAGTTAGGACTGATTGAGCAATTCAGAGATATGAGTTTGGTTTGTGAAGAGACTCCTAACAGTGTGAAGTTGGGTATGTTGAAGTTGACTAGTGGTATTCTCCAACAAATAAGAGAAGGTCAAAAATCTGATTTGAGACTGGTGGATTGTCTCACGTTAATCAATCAAGGTATCGAGGGTGATTTTTGGATCGATGAGAATGGTGTGATGAGGTTCAGAGATAGAGTGTGTGTTCCCGATGTGCCAGAAATCAATAAGAGCATTCTTAAGGAAGGTCACAAAAGCGGGTTGAGTATTCATCCCGGTGCCACAAAGATGTATCAAGATTTGAAGAAGTTGTTTTGGTGGCCGAGTATGAAGAAGGAAATTACAGATTTTGTGTATGCTTGTTTGACTTGTCAGAAGTCGAAGATTGAACATCAGAGACCGTTGAGTCTGATGCAACCTTTGAATATTCTAGAATAGAAATGAGATAGCATTTATATGGATTTTGTGATAGGTTTACCGAAGACTTTGAAGGGATATGATTCGGTTTGGGTGATTGTTGATAGATTGACCAAATCGGCTCATTTTATACCGATGAGGATCAATTATTCGTTGCAGAAGCTTGCCGAATTATATATTGATCAGATTGTGAAACTGCATGGTATTCCTTCGAGTATTGTGTCTGATAGAGATCCGAGATTTACATCGAGGTTCTGGGAAAGTTTGCAGATGACTTTGGATACTAAGTTGAGGTTGAGTTTTGCCTATCATCTGCAGACGGATGGACAGACATAGAGAACTATCCAGTCTTTAGAGGATTTGCTGAGAGCTTGTGTGTTGGATTAAGGTGGATCATGGGATAATCATTTGCCGTTGATTGAGTTTACCTACAATAAGAGATATCATTCTAGTATCGGAATGACACCGTATGAGGCTTTGTATGGTAGGAGGTGTAGAAATCCTTTGTGTTGGTATGAGTCAGGCGAGAGTGTTGTACTCGAACCTGAGATTATGCAAGAGACGAATGATAAGATCAAGGTGATCCAAGAAAAGATGAAAGCGTCGCAGAGTCGTCAAAAAAGTTACCATGATAAGAGGAGGAAAGCACTTGAATTCCAATAGGGGGATCACGTGTTTTTGAGAGTTACATCGGTAACTGGTGTTGGCTGAGCTTTGAAGTCTCAAAAGCTCATATCACATTTTGTTGGTCCGTATCAGATTTCGCAAAGGGTGGGGGGAGTAGCATATCGGATTGCTTTACCTCCGTCGCTTGCGAATTTACATGATGTGTTTCATGTGTCTCAGTTGAGGAAGTACATTCCAGATCTGTCGCATGTGATTCAGATGGATGATGTACAAGTGAGAGATGACTTGACTGTTAAGGCGTTTCCAGTTCGGATTGATGAACGAGAAGTGAAGCAACTGCGAGGTAAATAGATTGCCTTGGTGAAGGTAGTTTGGGGTGGACCAGCTGGAGAAAGTTGGACTTGTGAGCGTGAAGATCTAATGAGGGAGTCGTATCTGACTCTGTTTCCTTGAGGTAATTTTCAAGGGAGAAAATTATTTTAAGTGGGGGAGAGTTGTAACACCCCAAATTTATTGGAATATTCATTTAATTTATTTAAATAAGAATATTCGCATTTTGGTATTTTTCGGTGGTTATTGTGAAATATTGAGAATTATGGATTTTAAGTTGTTTATTTAAATAATAGCATATAATATGAATATATTGCTATTATTATTAATTTAAATAAATATAAGTTAACTAAGGGCAAATTGGACAATTGAGGAGGTGTTAGTGAGGGTAATATTGGAAAAGCCCAAATTGTAGGCCCAAGGTTAGGTTTAACAAAAAGGGAATTGTGATGGGATTAGGATTCATTTTGTTAGACTGTGAAAAGAATTGATGCCAGAGCTCTGAGGAGGAGGTTTGAGGCAAAAACTTCGAAAGGTTTTCTGAAAGATTTGAGAAGGCTTAGAGTCGGTAATTAAGGTATGGGAAGTATTGCCTTCATTATTTTCAATGTGTAATTTTAATGTATTTAAGGCCGATTTAAGGGTTTAAAGGGTTTGAGGCTGATTATGGGATAAAGGGAATCTGGCCTTCGTGGCCTAAATCTATTATTGAGATTTTAACCGTAGGGATTTATTTGGGTTAAAGGAAATTAGGCCTTCATGGCCAAAGCTCTGATTTGACATTTGTCTAACCCTATAGGGAAATTAGATAGTGAGAAACTCTAATGACTGTGGTGTAGTTGTAAGGATATATGAGAATTAGAGCGTGAATATGATACATGATTGACCTAATAAGTCGTAGATTATGTGCCATTATTGTCGTAAGACCTTAGGGATAATTTAGGGATGTTTTGGAGGCATTGGGGAAGGAAATCGTTGGACTTTTGGGTTGATTTTAGGTTCTGGTGCGTAACAGCGTTTTGCTGTCATCGCGTGTTCGCATAGCGAACGAACTCGTCCCAGACTCGCACTGCGAAGAATACTTCGCACATCGAAGAAAATTGCACAATGAACTTGCTACCGAACATAGTAGAGTTCCGTGAATTTTAATTTTTTGCAGCGATGCCTTGATGTTTTGATGCTGTGATTTCTTTGACGAATTGATATGAGTATGACTGTGATTTCTATGTGATTCGTACATGATTATATAATGATTCTTATGATGTAATGATTGATGAGCCATGATGATATTTCCATGAGTTTTGATGATTCTATGATGACATGATTTTTGATGATGATGATGATTATGATGAATGATGATGCACCTATGATGTTATTATGAGGATGATTATTGACGTGTGCATCATGCATTCACGTGCATCCGGACTTCGGTTTAGGACCTTGATTTCTTTGGCTTCAATCCCATTGTGCGGATGTAAGGTATTTTGACGTGCTCCGATTCTCGAGTAGAATCGATCCTATTTATGGGAATCTATGAAGGGTTGATGGCCCAATGTCCATCGAGCTATAATGATTGGTACCACATGCATTGAGTCTTGTTGCATTTGCATTTATGAGATGATCTTGAGTAAATTATGATGTTGTGGCCTTTGATGTTCCTTGATGAATATGATGATGTCGAATATGAAAATGACGCCATTTTATATGTTGATTTCCTACATTGATTATTATGAATCGTTTTACTCACACTGCCTATTTGAATGTTGCCTCCACGTGGGTAACATGCAGATGACCAGGTTTAGTCGTGGATGCCGTCGAGGGCTTTTGAAGTTTTTGGGTCGTTGGCCATGGTGGTTGACTTAGAGGGTCATGCTCTAATAGTGTAACATCGGGTTGGGGTCTTTGAGTCAAACCTTATTTTATTTGATTTGGTTATTTTGATTATGTCCCCGTATAAGGAAAACTTTGGATTATGCCTTTTGAGTTACACTGCAATTTTTGATATCTTTTGAGAAAACCTGTTGTTTACGGAGCTTTGACTTATATTTGATTTATTGGGAAATGTACGCCCTTTGAGGTGATTTTTATTGAATTTAATATTTTACTCTGATAAATGTGAATATTTTGCCTTTTATTTTGTGGGGTAGAAAAATGGTGTTACAAACACGACTTGAGAGAGATACTTGGGAAGGGAAGTATCATGCACTATTTTCTGAAACAACGAAACTCTTAAGAGAATTGCAAGACAAATATGAACTGATAGGTTGGCTCGAACAACATGGGATTAATGGGGAAGCAACAAAAGAGAATTTATTTTTCTCTAGCGTCAAGGTTACTCAAAGCATTCAAGAATATTCAAACATCCCACCTACCTCTGGAGCTTGGAAAGGCATAGTGGACAAATTGGTAATGATAAATACAATGCTAAAGAAGTTGAAGAGGTATCGCGATTGAAGTTCTTGTTAGAAACTTAGACCATAAGACCTAGTTTTTCTATGTAAACTTAGGCTTCTTGTATTGTATTTTGAAAGTTGTAACTTTTCCAACAGTTAATGAAATAAGGGGTTTGACTTAATTAATCTTCTGAGTTTTGTAAAACCAGTTGCATTCTCGCATTTTTGCTAACCATTCAAGGAATTCAAAGTCTTTTTTTTGCAGACATTGTTATGGATCGCAGAAGCGGATTTTCATTTCTAAGTTTGAGATTGGACAATCTTAGGATTTTAGGAGGCCTCGTCAGGAATCCCGCTGCATTCATCGCTAATTATGGAGATCTGCTGCCACTGTTAAACACAAGAGTCAACAAAGACATGCTGCTGTCACTCGTTGAATTCTACGATCCGGTGTATCATTGCTTCATCTTCCCAGAATTTCAACTACTCCCAACTCTGGAAGAATATTCTGCCTATTTGAAGATTCCCTTCACCTTTACGCCTCCCTATGGTAAGCCCAAGAAGGAAAGAGCTTTCCAAAGCACTACATCTTGAGCCAACGGAGCTGCCTCCTTATTTGGTAAGTAGGGAAGGTTTCTCTGGAATGGAAGCAAGACCATTCATGGAAAGAGCTGAATTCCATTATGATAACAGAGACTTAGGGATCTTTGAAGTGATCCTGGCTTTTCTAATATATGGATTGTACCTCTTCCCTAGCTGTGATGAGTTCATCAGTGAAGAGGCCATCAGACTCTTCATAATCAGAAATTCTGTACCCACGCTACTGGCTGATACCTACTATGTTATCCATCGTCAGAGGATGTATGATTTAGGGTTATTCTCATGTTGCACAACACTTCTTAGCAAGTGGTTTATTTCACACTTACCCAAGGCTCAGATTCTCTAGAATATCCCTAACAAAGATGCTTGGATTGAAAAATTAGCATCATTGACTCATTACGACGTCAAGTGGTACGTCGTCAAAAATAGTGGAATCGCCATGATTCAAAGTTATGGAGACTTTCCCAACATACCTATCATAGGTACGAAGGGAGTCATTAGTTATAGTCCAGTCCTTGCTCGCCGTCAGCTAAGGTACCAAACGGGGCCAGAACCAGACCAAGACCTACTAAGGACTTGTTTCTGTGAAAAGGGTAGTGATGAAAACTTTGAAACTCAGGCCCGTTTAGCCTGGTATCCTCCCCATATGCAAGGAATGACTATGAAAGAAAACGTGAGTTGCCTAGCCACAAAAGCTTATCTCCTTTGGTCAAAAGAGATAGCCCTAAGGATGTTCTACAGTCATATTTATGAAATCTCTATGGAGCCAGAAATACTCATGCCGAGAGATGAGCTAAAGTTCGCTTTAGTTAAAGCAGAACGCGAAAACGCTGAGTTATGGGAGTTGATCCGTCAGAATCAACACCAGGCCAGACCTCAAGAAGGGGAAGGATCATCTTGTTAGAACGATCGAGGCTTATAATTTCCTATTTTTCTAAGATTGTAATCTTAGGAGCTTATGAATGTATTTGTTGAAAACTATGTTGTAAGAAAGGTCTTGTTTGTTAACAAGAGCCATCTATTGTAACAGACTTTGATTTATCAATAAAACACTGCTTTTCAAACGTGTTGTTACTAATTTTGTCTGTAAACAAGATTATTGCTTTTCCTTGAATGGTTTGTTTTGCATTTGCATTTGCATGTCATTTGCATAGTGTTTCATGGGTTCCGCAACTCATCTGTTGTTCTTTTCTAAGAGAGGGAGGAAAGAAAGGTCACACTGAGTCCCCATCACTACAACACTCAAGCCAACGCTCAGAGAAGAATGGTTGATCAAGATCAAAGAATCGATCAAATTGACAATGATCTTGAAGGGATACGAAGTGACGTTAGCCAGATTATGGAAGTCCTTCAGGTAATAAGAGCAAAAATGGACTCACAAACTATAGTGGTATTTGAAATCAACACGACAGCGGTAAATCCTCCTCCAGTAGTGACCTCAGCAACTGAACCTCCGTTTGGTATCACCAAGGATTTCATGCCACCATTTAGTAATCCCTAACAATTCAACCTCCAGCCGTAGATTGTTCCATTAACAACAGATCCCATCTACACTCAGGTAGGGGGTCAAGCATAGGTCCGACCAATCTTCAATAACCATCAGTAGATATTTGACATACCCAATGGGTCTGAGGTCGAGGATGAAAAACATGAGAAATTAAGGGTCGAAATGGATATAATGGCAAGACGGATGAGGGCCATAGAAGGGAACAACGTCTTTGGCTCCGATGCAAAAGACACGTGCTTGGTTTCAGGATTGGTATTCCCTCCCAGATTCGTAATGCCCATATTTGAAAAATACGAAGGGGTAACCTACCAAAGATTCACTTGATCATGTATTATCGACGCATGGTCGCACACATTGAAAATGACAAATTGTTAATGCATTACTTCCAGGACAGTCTTAAGGGTGCCTCCGCCAAATGGTATTTAATTTTAGATCAATCAAAGATCCACCGCTTCCAAGACTTATCTGACGCATTCATGCAACAATACAAGTACAACATGGACTTAGTGCCAGATCATCGTCAGCTCCTCAGCATGACACATAAGAGTTCCGAATCTTTCAAGGAATACGCGCAAAGATGGCACAAAACTGCCGCTCAGGTGGAACCTCCCCTGACAGAGAAAGAACTGGCTGATTCGCTTGTAGATACAGTCAGACCTGAATTCTACAAAAGGTTGATTAGCAGTATCACATAAAAAATTTCCAATATTATGGTCGTAGGTGTAAAAGTGGAAGCGGGTCTAAAAAGCGGCAAAGTAACAAGCTCAGCTAGTAATGCCAGCACGAGTATGACAAAGAGGCCACCAAGCAACTTCCACAAGAAAATATACGGAGAAGTCAGCATAGTAATGCATGAAAAAAAAGGCACAAAACCAAAGGGTCCAACAATAACGGTATCATCAATCGCAATACATAGCGGCAGTAACTCCAGTTTTCCAAAATTAACAAAACCCTCAGCTAAGGGCGTCGAATGCTTATCATCAATACAACCACAAACCTTATAATAACCAATAGGTACGACAACCCAGGGTTCAAGCTCCCAGGCCAGTCTACCGAAATGGGAAATCCAGAATACAACCGATACCAATGAGTTACACTGAATTGTATCCCATGATGGTGGCTAGAGGACTTATTCAGACAAGGAAACTGGGTGCCCCGTCTAATCCCTTACCTCCCTATTACAATCCCAATGCACATTGCCCTTTCCATGAGAATGCCACTGGGCATGATTTAGAAGGACGTTTTGCACTTCAACACATTGTCAGGGAATTAATTGAAAAGAAGATACTATCATTTGAAGACAATCATCCCAATATAAAGGATAATCCTCTTCCAAACCATGGTGGGGTAAATGCTATAACTGAAGAGGGTGAAGGCTCTGAAATGAGGACAGTCACTGCAGTAGCTGAAGTTAAGACACCGCTGGTGGAGTTACACAAAAGACTGGCTCAAGCGTGGTTGCTCAAAAGTACCCATGAAAATTGTGAAGAGTGCATCAAGAATCTGTATGGTTGTGACCTTGTGCGAAAAGATATTCAATCACTAATCAACGAAGGAATGATATAGGTCATTAATAAGAAAAGGAAAAAGGATGTGGCGGTTATTGAACCAGTATTCAATATACCAGAAGAGTCCAATAAAAGAGCAGTGTTCAAAGCCAGCGACGACAAAATGACTCGACCCAACACTGTCAGACCGATGTTCCGCAATAATTCTGTACCTAAATTCGGAAAAGATCAACCAAGGTTCGACCCGAGGAGAGGGCCAGGTCCTCATCCAAGAGCCATATCATGGAAGCACGACTATTCTTGGTATGACATGAACGCCGAAAGAAAATAGGAGGATGTAAAAAACATTGTCGGGGCAAGCAAAATGACCCGCAGTGGTCAAATATATCAGCCCAAGACGAACCATGCTATCCCTCAAGCAGTTGCCGCTGCTTCCAAAGTTGTCGTTATTGTCCTAAGGAGGCTGCTCCAAAGGAAATAATCTCCAAAGAACCCACTGTTAAAGGAAAATAAATTCCCAAGGATGATGAAGAGGAATTTTTGAGGATAATTTGCCGAAGCGATTATCGGGTAGTGGACCAACTCAATCAGACACCATCCAAAATCTCGATCATGTCGTTACTACTGAGTTCTCCTACCCATCGACAAACTTTGTTAAAAATACTCACACAAGCTCATGTAATAAAAGACATCACTGTGGGGAAGTTTGACTCCGTCGTCGCAAATATCATAGCCTGCAATACGCTAAGCTTCGACGACAGTGACTTGACCGCTGAAGATCGCAAGTACAACCACGCTTTACACGTATCTGTTAAGTGTGAAGAAGATACGCTCGCCAAAGTACTTGTCGACATTGGGTCAGCCCTTAATGTAATGCCCAAAAGAAAATTAGCAAAGTTGGCATACAAAGGAGCTGAGATGAGACACACCTCTTTAATTATGAAGGCTTTCGATGGATCGAGAAGAACTGTAATATGGGAGGTTGATTTACCGATCATGGTGGGACCCTAAGTCTTTGAAGTCATATTCTAAGTAATAAACATAAATCCTGCATATAGTTGTCTATTAGGAAGATCATGGATACATGCAGCGGGCACTGTCACATCTACATTACACCAGAAGAGGAAGTTTGTCACTAATGATCAGCTGGTCATAGTACACGGGTAAGAAGATTTGATGGTGAGCAACCTATCCTCTTTCAGATATATCGAAGTCGACGAGGATGCACTTGAAACAGCGTTCCAAGCCTTGGAGATTTCTCATGCCGTGTTGATTGACAATTCTGCTGTAGTTCGTGGTCCGTCTTTTGCCTCTGCGCGAAGTATAAAAGCTGCAATGGAAGAAGGACTCCCACCGGGATGGGGATAGGTTATAGAGGTGAATGCTCGCGCCAAGAATGAAAGGCAAGGGTTGGGTTACAAACCAACTCTAGAAGAAACATCTGAAGAAAGCATCCAGAAGCGGAAGACCCTAAAGGAAATATTTGTAAGTGGCGGGGTACAAGTAAATGCCATCATTGACGAAGATGAAGAAAGCAACCTCGACAGCCTGGTGATCTGAGATGGAACAACCTTGTGCAATTGGGAGACAGTAGAAATTCATGCCATTCTACCTTTATAGTAATGCATTGCTTGTTAGCTTTTGCTTTCTTTAAAATTTTCGGTCTTGCCCAAGGCCAGCGAATCATTTTGTATGGGCCACTTTGCGATTTAAAATATTAATGAATGAATAAGTGTTTTTGTTAAAACTCTTGTTTTTATTTCTCCTCATCATTTTCACTTTTTATAAAAAGGAAAAATGGTAACTTTTTGAAAATTTAAAATTAACCCATCATCTACATGTTTGTTGTGTGTGCCTGATCATTTAAAACCCTGTAAAACCATGCAGAAAACCTCTATCACCCATAAAATCCAATGATCGTTCGGTCCCTTCTGGTAGTGATTCATTTGTTTTCTAAGCCGAATAAGAGTTTGACGAAGAGTTTGAGGTTCTTGAAAAATTAATTAGGATGGCTAAGCATGAAGAAGCCTACCTCTAGCCATACAAAGAGTCGATAGAAGTCGTCAACTTAGGTTCTAAAGAAATGAAGAAAGAGGTAAAAATTGGGGAGTTACTCAAAATAGAGGTCAAGGATAAGTTGATACTACTTCTCAAGGAATATGCCAATGTTTTCGCTTGGTCATATCAGGACATGCCAAGACTAGATACTGATATTGTAGTCCATAAGCTCCCCCTGAAACTTGGGTGTCCTCCGATCAAGCAAAAGCTTCGAAGATCCAGACCCGACATGGCTCTCAAAATCAGAGATAAGGTCAAAAAACAAATCGACGCAGGTTTCTTAGCAGTATCAAAGTACCCAGAATGGGTGGCTAACATTGTGCCTGTCTCGAAGAAAGACGGTAAATTCAGAATGTGTGTAGACTATAGGGATCTGAACAAGGCCAATCCGAAGGATGATTTCCCTCTGCGACATATCGACACTTTGGTGGATAACACAACCAGTTTCACAGTATTCTCATTCATGGATGGTTTCTCTGGCTACAACCAGATAAAAATGGACCCAACCGATATGGAAAAAACAACCTTCATCACACCCTGGGGCACTTATTGTTATAAGGTCATGCCTTTCGGGTTGAAGAACGTCGGAGCCACGTATCAACGAGCCATGGTTGCACTCTTCCATGATATGATGCATCATGAGATCAAGGTATACGTGGACGACATGATCGCAAAGTCTCAAGATGAAAAGGATCACTTGGATCATCTACTAAAATTGTTTGAAAGGCTCTAAAAATATCAACTGAGACTAAATCCGACTAAATGTACGTTTGGAGTTTGTTCCAGCAAATTACTTAGGTTCGTCGTTAGTCAACAAGGAATCGAGGCGGATCTCGACAAAGTTAGAGCTATTCATGAGATGCCATCTCCTCAAACAGATAAACAAATCAGAGGTTTCTTCAGACAATTGAACTACATCTCCAGATTCATCTCCAACTTAATTCCTACCTGCACGCCAATCTTTAAGTTGTTACAAAAAGATCAAGCGGTTGTATGGAATGAGAACTTCCAGTTAGCATTCAAAAAGATCAAGGAATATCTCCAAGAGCCTCCTATATTGATCCCTCAAGTACCTGGAAAACCGATCTTCATGTACATGACATTGTTGGAAGATTCAATAGGTTGTGTTCTGGGTCAAATTGATGAATTAGGAAAAAAGGAACATGAAATCTATTATCTGAGCAAGAAGTTTACTGATTGCGAGATTCGTTACTCACCTCTAGAAAAGACTTGTTGTGCTCTATCCTGGGCAACCAAATGTCTGAGACAATACATGATTTGCCACACTACTTTGTTAATCTCTAAGATGGACCCGATAAAGTACATCTTTGAAAAACCGGCTCAAACTGGAAGACTTTCCAGATGGCATATGCTCTTGTCAGAGTATGATATTCAGTATGTCCCCCAAAAATCTGTCAAAGGCAGCATCTTGTCAGAACACCTTGCTGAACATCCTGTAGACGATTACTAACCACTCAAATTCGAATTCCCTGATGAGGATGTTATGCATGTTCAAAGCTTGAAATCGGAACCCGGTCCTGAGGAAGGCCCCGAACCCGGATCTTGCTGGAAGATGATGTTTAATGGAGCATCCAACAAAAGAGGACACGGTGTTGGGGATGTTTTGGAAAATCCAACTGGAGGGTATACCGCTATTACCTCCAGACTTTGCTTTTCCTGTACCAATAACATAGCTGAATATGAGGCTTGTATCCTTGGACTTAAAGCTGCCATCGATCTTCGCATTAAGATCTTAGAGGTGATTGGCGACTTCGGCTTGGTAATCTATCAACTCAAAGGATAATGGGAAACTCGAGACAAGAAGTTGATTCCCTAAAAGGATTATATTTTGGAGATGATTGAGTACTTTGAGGAAATCACCTTCAAACATGTCCCAAAGGATGATAACCATATTGCAGATGTTTTAGCCATGTTAGCATCAATGTGGAAGGTCTAGTTTGTCAAGAGGCGCCTTTGATCTGCATTGAAAGAAAGACTGCACCAGCATACGTCATGATGACAGAAGAAGAATCTGATGAAAAACTTTGGTTTCATGACATCAAAAACTTTCTTCAGAATCAAGAATATCCGGATAATGCCTTTAAAATTGAGAAGAGGGCTATACGAAGATTGTCATCTAAGTTATTCATCAGCAACGATGTTTTGTACAAGAGAAATCATGATATGGTTCTGCTTTAATATGTTGACAAGAGAGAGGCAGATTTATTGATGACAGATGTGCACGAAGGCACCTTCGGCACTCATGCGAGCGACCATGCCACGACAAAGAAAATCTTGAGGGCTGGTTATTACTGGTTGACCCTAGAGACAGATTGCATCCTCTTCACTCGGAAATGCCACAAATTACAGATCTACGCCAACAAAATGCATGTTCCTCCACATCCTATTAATGTGTTAACATTGCCTTGGCCTTTCGCAATGTGGGGCATATATATGATCGGGGCAATTGAGCCCAAAGCATCCAACGAACATTGTTTTATCCTTGTCGCTATCGACTACTTCACCAAATGGGTAGAAGCAGCATCCTACATAAACGTAACCAAACAAGTGGTCGCCCATTTTATCAAGAAGGAGATTATCTGCCGGTACGACATCCCTGATCAAATCATCACTAACAATGGGTCGAATTTAAACAACAAAACAACGAAAGAACTTTGTGATAGTTTCAAAATCAAACATCACAACTCTTCTTCGTACAGACCGAAAATGAACGGTGCTATTGAAGCTGCAAACAAAAATATCAAGAAGATAGTACAAAAGATGGTGGTAACCTATAAGGACTGGCACGAAATGTTACCTTTTGCCTTACATGGATATAGAACATCAGTACGCACTTCAATAAGGGCAACCCCTTTTCCTTGGTCTACGGAATGCACGCAATACTACCCATCAAAGTCAAGATACCTTCGTTAAGGATCTTAATGGAAGCCGAACTTGAGGAAGCCAAATGGACAAAGGAAAGATTTGATTCGCTAAACCTCATCGATGAAAAAAGGATGACCGCAATGTGTCACATCCAGATATACCAGCAAAGGATGAAAATAGCTTTTGATAAAAGAGTTCACCTCAAGGAATACAAGGAAGGAGAACTCATGCTCATAAAAATCCTGCCAGTTCAAAAGGATATGCGCGGAAAATGGATGCCCAACTATGATGGGCCCTTTGTCGTAAAAACTGTTTTCTCTAGAGGCTCTCTAATTTTTGAGACGATGGACGGAGAACAGCTTAAGTACCCCATCAACTCGGGTGCATTAAGGAAATATTATGCCTAAAAGAGGGCTCGCTAAGTTGAAAACCTAGAAAGGTAACTCAAGTAAAAGGAGTATCCCGGTGAATTGAATACCCGAATGGGCAATTCAGGCAAAGTTAGGGGCAAGGATTTCATTCGATCAAAATTTGTTAAGTCCGCGAAAGATAGTCAAGGGATCACTATCCTCCACTCTCGTCAGAAGCAGCAAGTTAAATGGACTACTAGTTAGTAGGGCTGGATCATTGTTGGATTTTGTAACTCATCTTGTTTTGTTTTTCCATTTTTCCAAATTGTAATTGTTCCCAGGACTTTTCCATTTGTAAGGTCTCGCCTATTAATAAAATCAGATTTCGGACCAATCATTTTTATGATCTGTATTTTTCTTGTTATGCAAATTTCACTTATTCATTGATAATGATTTTCGAAAGCAAAGTGTTTTTTAAAAAATTAAAATTTTTGTTTTAGGAAACTAATCTAACAAATAAGTCACAGCTTTAAAGGTATGACATAATGGTATTAAACTTCTCTCAAAGCAGTAGAAAGTTTAACACCATTTTCAGATAAGGTTGCACTCAGAAACAGCCATGTTACCAAGTCGTGACTTGTCCTCCACAAGTTTGCAAGAGCAATGACCAAATCACCTCTAGAAAGTTACTCCACTCTCCCCGGTGAAAGATTTTTATCCAAAGTAGTGACGTTAAGACTCAGTGTGATTGGTTTTCCTCCCTGTGGGGTTTATCTTGTTCTCTCTCGTGAGTCGGTCTGCATTTACATTTGCATCATATCATTAGCATACACATTTGTTTGCATGCTTCTGTTTTTTTGGTTGTAGCCTTTGAGATCCTTTGGTCGTTACCAATCCTTTTGCTCTAACCTATTGTCACGGGCTCGCTTCGTGGTTGTTACCCCAACTTTGTCAAGTTGCTTGGATTAAGTATCATTGTGATAAATGCTTATATCCCCACGGAGGCTAGTTGTAACTAGTAATATCTGATACTGCCTACTGGTGTTTACCAAGATGTTAGTTGTTACTAATACAGATCTTTGAGATCCGGTTGTTACCTGTCTCCCTATCGAAGTCTATTAGTTACTAGCGTCGTTTAAAAATCCAATTGTCAATGGTAATTTGATTTGGTTGTGAGTCGTGACCAATCTTTCCTCTAAGTCCAGTAGTTACTAGCATTGCTTAAAATCCAATTGTTATTGGTACTTTGACTTGGTTGTCACCAATTTTTTCCCAGTGTAAGTCCAGTAGTTACTGGCATTGCTTGAAAACCAATTGTTATTGGTATGAGGATGGTTGTTACTGACTTCCCCAGTTGAAGCCCAGTAGTTACTGGCACTGTTTGAAATCCAATTGTTATTGGTAAGGAGTGTAGTCGTTACCCGTTTTCTAGTTGAAGTCCAGTAGTTATCAGCATTGTTTAAAAATTCAATTGTTATTGGTACTTTGATTTGGTTGTCACCAATCTTTCCAATATAAGTCCAGTAGTTATTGGCGTTTCTTGAAATCCAATCTTTATTGGTATCACTGTTTTGGTTGGCACCACATCCTCTTGAAAGTCTAGTCGTTACTAGCATTCCTCAGGAAGTCCAGTAGTTACCGGGATTGTTTAAAAATCCGATTGTTATTGGTACGATACCTGGTTGTTACCGATCTACTTTTCTAAAGTCTAGTCGTTACTAGCATCATTTAAAGTTTATGGTTATCAGAAATTCTCACCCACCTCTAAACTCATAATGTTTGGTTGTTACCAGTATCCCCAGTAAGTCCTGAGGAGCTAGTAGTTACTAGCATCCCCATTGAATCAGGTCTTGTTTCTAGTCTTTTTTTTTGAAGATCCCGTTTGAACTCTTTATCAAGGGAATTCCATTGGTTTTCTCCCCAATGAGGATCGTGTCTCTGGTCTTTTGCTTCCCTAGTCGGAGTCTGAATTTGTTGATTTTTGTCTCTCTGCTTGACTTCTCTCTCAATGCATTTCTCCAGTAGATATTTGCACTTCCCCAGTGGAGACTTGCATTTCTCCAATAGAGATTTGCACTTCCCCTGTGGAGTTTCTTTCCCCAGTGAGTAGTTACTCGTTGTTTTGTTGTTCTTTTCTTTTGCTCGTGTGTCAGCATTTTCTAGCATCCAAGCATCATTTTGAATTCATTGCATTTCAGCATTTGTCCTTTGGTGTACCATTGTATCTAAGGGACAAAAATTTTGGTTTGTAATATTTAAATACCTTTCACCATGATTCTATGGAGATTGTTATCTCTCATTGCCATCGAGTGAAGGTATTTAAATAGGGGAAACTGTCATACCCCAAATTTTGACCCCTAGATCACATCATCATTCTAGGACATCAACATTGATTATCTAACCATAACCTCTTTCAATTTTAATGTTTGTCAAGATGCAGGTGAATTTGGGTTTCACACAGTCAAAAATCGGGGTTTCTATGGTTTGATCAGTCAAGGTTTTGGATTGATTATCCATGTAGAAACTCTCTACATCATCAAGGATATCATATTGGATCAAGTATGAATCCAATTTGAGGTTGTCACCCAAGGAGGAAGAACAGTGTAGTCCAAGAACCCAAATTAGAGTTTCTGATTGGAAAAGTCAACTGTAGTTTGACTTTTGACCTAAAGAGGTCTCCAATGGTGGAAACATGGTCCATAAGGCTCATATGACCAAAATAAGTCTACACAAGAAGTTTCAAGGCCTCAGGGAACCCAGAACATTAACAGTCGATTCGGAGGCTTTCGATCGTTCAGTTCGTCTGACTCAAAAGTCAACCCATTGTCCGACAGAGTTTTGACCCAAAATTGAAGCCAATTATATTCCTAATGTTATTTCATATCTAATCATGAAGTTTTATGACCATTGGATCAATAATTGAGAAGTAATCGAAAAGTCGGGAAATTAGGGTTTTGAAAAGGGCCAAGCCATAACTTCCTAACCACATGTCCAAATGGAGTGGTTCAAAGCTTGTTGAAAAGGTCTTGGGGAGCCCTAAAACGTGCCACAGTGACCTATGATAAAAAAAATGAATGAATTTTGAGTTATGGGCAAAGACAAGGCAAGAGGGAAAAAACACTTAGAAAAATTTCATGTTTTTGTGCTTGTAAGTCAATTTTTTCAGCCAACTTCAAGGAGATTTTTGATACAGTTCCACTTGAAATTTGAACTTTTGTAAAACATGAAAGTTATAGATCATATTTGGGGCTTTCCAAAAAATATAAGAGCATTTTCTCATCCCTCATGGTTAAGGAGAATCGAAGGAGACAAGTTGGAGGTTTGTCATGTCACCAAGTCAAATGCACTCATGCCAAAGGATGCAAAAACCAGCCAATTGGGTTCTAACCACTTAGTTAACCTTTGATCTGATGTTTAGAAGTTTTATGGATCGAAGTACAAGAGGAATCCACAAGCAAAACCATTATTTTGGTTAAAGGATTTGTTTAATCAAAGAAAGTACAAAGAGGTACTTATGAGAGAGAAACTTTTGAGCAAAATATGTTGCAGCCTAGCTGCCCCCCCCCCCCTCTTTCCATACCTCTAGTCACCTCATACAACTTTTTTAAAGGCTATTTAAGTGTTGAGATGCATTGAAAACTCACACAACCATCGGAATCAAGATCAAAGGAAGATTTGCTCTCATTTCCTTCCAAAAGGGCAAGGTTTGTGCAAAAACTCAAAACTGCCCTCACCCTTTGCTCTTCCACTTTCCCTATAAATAGAACATCATTATCATATCAAAACCACACCAGAGCAAGCATCAAACCAATAAAAAACTCTCTCTTCCTTCTGTTTCCAATATTCTTGCAACTTAAGAAACTTGGCACTTAAAACACAAAATTTGTCTTGAGCAAAACATCTTCCAAAATCATTTCCAGCCACAAAACTTCTCCACCAACACTTCAAAAAATCCACAAATGATCCATTGAAGCTATCTCAATCATCATTTCCACCATAAAATCATTTCTCCCAAAAGTCAACTGTCAAACCAAAGAAGTTTGACTTTCTGCATCATTGAGACCATCTCCCTGTTTAGTGCTTTTCCAACACTTCCAAAACTTCAAACACTTCTCATTTAAGTTTTTGTTTTTTCTAAATCATTACCATCCTTCTGTACACTCATTTCAAGGTTCTGCTTTAAGGAACTCTTGCTTACTTCTAGCCTAGGTCATCTTGCTGCTTAAGGAACTACTTGGGAGGAGCTTGAACCACCTGAACATTGCATTGGAGGTGTTGTGAGGCTGCTCAAACCATCCTTACTCAACTGGAAGCCTTGCAAAGGAAGTTTTCTTAGGAAGTTTTCAAGAGGTAATTTTCTAGCAAGTTATACTTATGAAGCATCAGGGTTGTTTTTGATATACACTAGATTAAGCATGTTTGAAAACTATTTTAGGTCATGTATGAACCTTATTGGTTGTTGTTTCTATGTGTTTGTAAACTGTTTTGAGGTTTGGCTTGCTAACATGTTTAAAGGGCTCATTCCATATGCATTGTTGTATCTCTGATGGAACTATGTTTTGGTTGTGCATAACCTTACTTCTAGGTCATTTTAGACATGTTTGAACCTTGTGTGATCCCAAAGTTGATGTGTTTATGACTGTCATGAGTTTTTGTTTGCTTGTGATTTTGAAAACCTTCACTACCATATACAATGTTATGCTGCTATTTTGAACTTGATGATAAATGATCATTAAACCTCATTTATATATTGTTTAGGTCATGTGTGATCCATGTTTGACTGTTAAGTTGATATGTTTGAAAAATGTTATGAGTTTGTGCTTGCCAACATGCTTTAAAATCACTTTCATGTACCATATATTGTTGCTGACCAAGTTTGGGTCTTGGATGTTTATGAACATCATCTATATGCTACTTTGAATCTGTCTGAACCTTGTTTAGTTTAGAATCTTAAACATTCACAATTGTCATACTGTTTTGCTCATCAATGTATCTAAAACCCTCACTACCATGTGCAATGTTATGCTGTTGATTGGAGTTGTGTTTTGACTGATCATGAGTCTCACTTATATGCTATTTAGGTCATGTATGAACTTTGATTGTATGTTAAGTTGATGTGTTTGTAACTGTCATGAGTTTTGCTTGCTAACATTCTTAAGAAAGCTCATTTCCATATGCCATATGATATTCCTGATTTTGTATGAGTGTTGGGAGTTTGTAAACACCATGTACATGATATTTGGAACATGTTTGGATCTTTACCTGTGAAATAGCATGTTTGAATATATCCATATCCTTGAACTTGCGTTTTTTGCTTCATTTTGATTCTACCTTCTAATTTTGGAATACAAGCATTTTCAGAATAAACCAAGGGCACCATTATGTTCCTTGTGTAATTTTATTCAATTTTGATCTATATTTCATGTGAATCCATTAAGTATTGAAGGAGTTATAGAGTTTCTGCTTGGGGGTTTGGTGGAGGTTTTGGTAAGGACAGTTTCAGGCCAAGGTGCCTTGGGCCTGGCTAAAATCACTTTGAGGCTTATCTATTCATGGGGTGGGATAACACACTGGGTGTATCACCACCCCAGTGGTTAACCATGCGCGTTTTCCTTACCATTGCCTTGTCAAACCTGAGTTTGATCCTGCCAGGGTCAACTCTTTTGTTCTTTTTCCTTATTTTGTGTTTTTTAAACTATTTTCTTTCTCTTCCATCAACCTATCAATCACGCGCTTTGGTTGATTTGGTAAGTGTTTTAAACTGGAACCCTAGGTGCGTGGGTTCAACCCTTGTGGAGAGCATTCTCTAATTTTTTACCACTCATTTTCTTATTTCTCTTTGCTAATTAATTTCACCATAACTTTCTTTATTTTTATCATTCTTGTACCATTCTTTTTGCAAATTGCTCTTCATCATTCCTATTTTCAATAAGTGAAGAAATAATTCAAGGATTGGTATCCTAGAAAAACTTTAATCCACTTGAAAATCATGTATTTTTTTAGGGTTTTTACCTTAGTGTTTTCGAACTTTCTCAACTTGAAACTTGTTCTTTCTTGTGAGAATTGTCTTGTATGATTCATATGTGTTTGTTAACATGTTTGAGTAATCAAGTTTGTTTGATTCATTGCTTTGTTATGTTCATGCTTGCTTTTGTGAATGCATACATGTGAAAATGGTCTATTGAACTTCATATGTGACCTATACCATGATTCTTGATGTTGTAACCTCTTGAATGTATTTATTATGTCTCATTATACTTTTTTTATGTGTCTTGTTAGAACCATAAAATGTTTAGGGTTTGTTTTGTTGCCTTTGTGAATTCTTGAATTTTAATGGTATACCTTGAACTTCTTTGTGATTCATAACATGATTCTTGATGTTGTGACCTCTTGAATATGTCTTTCATGCCTCTTTCTACTTGCTCAAGTGTCTTTTTAGAACCATAACATGCTAGGGTGTGATTGTTGACTTGGTTTTTACCATGAAACTTGCTTACTTTTCCCCATAAAATCATGAACTTATACTTGAACTGTTGTAACATTTCTTGTATTCTTGCTTGCTTGATTGTCATCAATGCATGCGTAGTTGGTTTGATGTTGTCACATTTGATCTTATTTGGTTTTTATAATATGCTTGCTTTAAGTTGTAACTTGCTTGCATTAATCTTGTTTGAATTTTATAAATGAACTTGTTGTTGTTAGACATGTTCTTTGCTTGCATTGTTAGATGTTACCTCTTTGCTTTTCATCTTTGTTAGGATGTTAATTCTTGATTAAAGTTTACATGTTGTTACATGTTCTTGCTTTGTTTCTTTAACTTTGTTAAGTTATTCCCCAATTAATGGAACTTGTTAGTTCTCATCCGCTTGCCTTATCATTTCCCATTCCAAAGGAAAGCCTCTCTATTGACCCTTGGGTCATAGATAGCTCATTACCCACCCTTTGACTTTGTTAAGTCATTATTGAACTCTAGCTTAGTTAAGTTAGAACCCATATCCATTAGAATTTGCTTTAATTAGAACTTTAAGATAGAGTTAGTTAACTCTATGCAAGGATCATTGTCATGATTACTTACTCCCCTCTTGGCTTTTTGTAAAAGTCAATCCCCTTTGAGAGTACAACTTAGAATAGAGAGTTTTGTTAAACTCTACACAAGCATTGTCATGTTTGTTCCCCTTTGAACTTTGATCATAATCAAATGTTCATTCATCCCTAGTGAGGTGAACTATGATTGCTCTGATTCTATCCTAGTTAGGATACGTTGGCAGAAGATGCGATATCTTTGCGAGCAAACTTGGAAACTATCCTTAGGTCTTTATTCAAATCTCAAAACATAGAAAACATAGCAACTTAGCATACAAACATATAAAAGGTTCCTGTAGAGTACTACAGATGTTTAGGATGTGAAATATCTACCCTAGGCATAACTAACCCCCGATCCCCGATCTCTTAGCTTTGTTTGTTACATCGCGCAAAAAGGTCTTTCTTTCTTTAACCTTTCCTTTGGATAAGTCAATGTCCGGTTGTGAATTTAATGAATTAAGATTCAAGTTAATAAATAGCTTGACATCACGATTCTCACCGCAACACAAATAACCAACATAACATCCATTTGAAAGTCAAACATAATTGAAAAATAGAGTGATACGAGCAAACAATCGACCTAATGAAATAGAGGGGTCGACTTGAGCACTCCTACTTTCAAAATTATGCATAAATTGTCTCTTTGTGTCGACCAGAACAGGTTCATGCATCGACACAAAACTGCCAAGTTTTGACAAATTGAAATGCTAATAGTATGAGTCGACTAGAGGGTCGACGCGAGCTCTCCTAAGAGAAAATCATTAACATTTACTCTGTATGAGTCAACCTAAGCAGGGCTTTGAGTCGACTCAAAGGTTCAAAACTTGCAAAAATTCTATTTTTGACATGTCTTGCTATTTCTAAGCACTTCTAATGCATATTTGAGTCTACCAACATGATCAAACTCACATGGAACACATATACTGCTTTCTTATATGAATTGGCACATGTTTTTGGTAAATTCTTGACACGAGAGGACAATGAATGTATATGCGACACGATGATACCGTCCAAAGTACACATTACTAACTAGATATGTTTTGACATCATTAAAATAAGTATTGAGACAACTTATCCTCATAGTATATAGTAGTAACCCGGAAGATGAATGATAATTTGGTGGTTACCGTGACTCGTGTAATAATTTTGTGGATTCAGATGGGCAGAAAAAAGGTATTCCATGCTAGGGGAAAGTCTGTGAACCGTGACTAAAATTCATGGATTTGGATGGTTAGAGAGATAATCCTTGTGTGGACAATTGTGACCCGTGTCCGTAGTCTGTGGATTCGGATCGGTTAGGGAAATTTTTTTCGAGGAAGCATAGATTGTAACACCCCGTTTTATTTAAATTATTTAATTTATTTAATTTATGATTTATTTATTTAACTAAATGAATTTTGTATGCATTAAATTGATAATTTGGCGCGTTGGCTTGTTTATGCTATGTTGGGTTTGGTAGAAAAATTTAGTTATTTAATTAAATAATTAGATGATTAAATATAAAGTAGAGGCTTTTGGTGGAAAATAGAATTTATGAGGAAAATAAGGTGAGTGGTGAGAATTGTAATAAGTTGGGGCCAAAGTGCAATTTTTAGAAGATTAAGTTAGGTTTTTAATAAAAAGGGATTAGAAATACTTAAGCATAATCAGTGCGTATTCTTTTGGGGAAAAAAAGGCAAAGTGAGAACAAAAGGGAGAACAAGGGTTTAGAGGAAAATCATCATTGTCAAGGCATAGAGTTGTTGCTCGAAATCCAAGGTAAAGGGGATTACTTTAAATATGGTGTCAATTGCATGATGGGTTAGGAGAAGTCCTTAATCTCCATTAGGTTTTCTCTGACTTCCTCCATTGATTGAATGTTTGATGATATGGATGAAATCATTGTGATAATATGATATAATTATTGTAACTATTATGAAATTTTATGTACTAATTTACCATGAAAATTAGGTGTTTGAAATCATGATAGTGGTATGAGTTGTTTTCATATGTTTGGCATGAATTAATATGTCGAATAAAGTGTTAAAAGTGGTTATTGATTGATTAATTTGAGTAATAATCAATTGGTATGTGACGTTGTGATGATAACTTATTTTTTCCTTGTTATTTATGCTCAATTGGAGGGTCTGGGACAAAAAATCAGAGTTCTGAACTAAATTCCATAGTCAAAAATGAATGTTGCTTCTATTAACAGGATGGCGGGCGTCACCTGCGTGACAACTTGATTTTCATGCGCTTTGAGATGATTACGAGCATTAGTTGTCTGACGAAGGGACCTTCATGCTCCTCAGGCAAGCGTAGAGCCTTGTCGGTTGTCACAGGAGTGACAATCGAGGGAAAAGAGTGATTACGGGCGTCACCTTGGTGACGTACTACTCATTATCGTGTCAATGGATGCGTTTTAGGCTACTGGGCTGGGTTTTGATGTCATTTTCTCGTGTGGTCTATGTTTGGCTGTTTTTTGGTGTATTTTGACGAATATTTGTTGATTAATTGAATTTTTTTATTAATCTAATGGTGTCGTATTGCGTTGATTATGAGTTAATTATGTGATGATCATATAATTCAGATTATGGTAATTAGTCCAGCTGTGGGGATTACTTTGATATTGATATTTAAAGTTAGATATAAAACTGTAAATTTGTTGTTGAGTTGTTATGGTGGTGCATTATATTGTGCATGCATCATATGTTGTCGTTGTTGTGAAAGAGGCGAGTCACATGTTTAGACGTTGAGACCAGTGACTTATCCCAAGCTCAGATGTTGGGGCTTGGAGCTCATATGTTGGGGCTCAGATTTTAGATTTTGGGACCCAGTTCGTATGAATAACCTTTTTGTTGAGTTGGTACCACGTGCATGAGTTGAGTTGTTGTTGCATTGCATTATATAAAGGTTGTACATATGAGCTATTTTATGTGTTGTTGAGTAATTTTTATAATAATTTATGTAATTTGAATGTATGAAAGTTGGATGTTTGCCTTTAGTATGCCATTACATTCTTTTGCACCATTATATAGTTTAAGCATATTCTCACGCCTTTGTTTATTGTGGTGTCCTGTGTTCCCCCTTGGTGTATAGATAAGGAGGTTGATGAGTATCTACTTTAGAGTTTAATGATGGCATTGAGGCTATTATTCTTTTCTAGTTTTATGTGTTATTAGATTATCGTTGCTCTAATCTGTAACAATGGGCGGGCGAACGTTATGTCTTATTTTATTATGCGCTGTTGTTGAGAGATTTATTATTATAACTCTTGGTTTTGAGTTGCTTTGATGTTGAAGGCATATTTCCCTGATTGATTTAAATTTTATATAAAATTTATAGTTGAACTTATTTGGTTTGAGTAGTTATTTTTAAAGATTAATTCCACTACGATGAGCCAAAGTAAAGGCGAGCATGTGATGACAGATGTTTTCAATTAAATGTTTTATATTAATAAATTTTATAGAGCATATTGTTTGTGGAGATTGTGTGACACCTTATGTGAATTATTTGTTTACAATTGCTTTATTCCTTATAATTTCAAGCGTATGGTTTTATGGTGTTACATAGTGGTACCCGAGCAGGTCGGTCCATCCGGCCAGGTTTTGTCATGTTGTTCCCCAGTCTCCATCACATGTTGTGCATCTTTTAAAGAGGAAATAAATGCCTCACTCTTATTGGTACTACCATCAGTAATTGAGAGAGCTTGGAACTGGGTTCGAACAGCTTCGTCAGCATCTATGTAAGAAAATAAAGAGAGATGGCTCACCATAAAAGCTTGTTTTCTACATACTGTCACCAAATTTCCTTTCCTAGAAAATTTTAACTTTTGATGGAGTGTAGAAGTTACTACCCCTGCCTCGTGAATCCACGGACAACCCAACAGATAGCTGTATGCTGCACGAATAACCATCACTTAAAAAGTGTTCTGAAAAGTATGAGGTCCAATAGTTATGGGTAGGTCCAATTCTCCAATAACAGTCTTCCTAGAGCCATCAAAAGCCTTGGCAACCTCATGGGCACACCTTGGTACGACAACCTGGATAGTGTAGTGTTGGGAATGACATTCAAAGATTATCTATTGTCAACCAACACACTAGATAAAGCATCACTCATGCAATTCATTGAGATATGTAGTGCCAAAATTATGATTTCTTCCTTCTTCTGAGAGCTCTTCTTCACGAAAACCCAGATTGTTGTAGGTTGTTATATTCCCCACGATCCCACCAAATTAATCAATGGTCATATATAATCAACGTATGCTTATTCAAGAACTTTCTGCATATCTTCTCTGTGAGCTTTAGAACTAATCAATAGTGACAACACAAAGATCTTAGATGGGGTCTGCAAAAGCTGATCGACAATCTTGTATTCACTTTTCTTAATCAACTTTAGGAATTCATTAGACTCAGAGTTGAGACCAGTCTCACCGAACTGTCTCACAACAGAGTTTGGTTCATCATTCATGATTGGTCTTCTAACTGGAATTTTAACTCTCTTCGGAGGCGTTGTTGCAAATACACATCCAATCCTTGTGACTCTAGTCACATCAACAATGTTAACAATTAAAGGTATAACATGTAAAGGAATTTCTCTCCCATTCGCCAACATAGTAGTGTTATATTTGCAAGGCATTGCCTTATCAGAAACATAGGGATCTCAGCCTGGCACGCATGTAACCAAAGGATTAATCGAAGACTTCTTGTTGTCATAAGTGATTTCCACATGTTCGAGCTCATTGAACTGGGGCACTATAACATTAACTTCATCATCATTAGGGTTTCTATCATAGGTGGTTGTAATATCCCTTTGATCTAACAATCCTTGAATATCATGTCATACAAGAGGACACCTACGTGGATTTACGGAACAAACTCTGCAAGCAACATGATTGTGGCATTCATGGTCAAAGAAGGCAAGTCTGGTCAAACTAGCATGCATCCTTACTAGTGATTCTCTGACAAATCTAATATCATAGACTGCATATTTTCTTGGACAACCATGTACCATATTTACTGAAGCTCTTCCATGTTGAGGAAAGAGGTTAACTTCGACATTCAGATTAGTATCTTTGAAGGACAAAATTCCACACTTGATTAATCTCTGCACATCTTCCTTCAAACTGTAACAATTTTCAATATTGTTGTCGGACGCTCCTTGATGGTACGCAAAAAAATGATCTGCTTTATACCAATAGAGAATGTCTTTAGGAATAGCTGTCATACCCTAAATTTGTCCCGCCAGCGTTTGTAATTATTTTCGCATTTTATTTTTTTTATTTTTTGCATTTCTCACTTAATTTCATGCCGCTTAGACACGTGTCCGCCCCCGATTGGGTGTTTTTCAAATCTCGACTTTTTTTGCCCAGTAGGAGCGTGGCACGTGGCCTAAGGGTATTTTCGTAAATTTCAACCCATGTTTATTTTCTCTGTTTTTTTTTTCTAATATAATAGTTTGTATATGTTTTTGTTTTAGCTTTTATTTAGATAATCAAATTGTTTTTTCTTATAATTTTAGAATAGTTTTTATTTTAAATATATTTAATTATATAGTTTAGAAATAGCTTTTTAGTTAAACAAAATTTTTTTTTAGTAGTTTAATTTTAAAATATTTAGAATTAAGTTAGAGATAATTATTATTAGTTTATTAGTTAATTAGATTATAATTATTTATTGTTAATTTAGATTAATTTTATTTTAGTTAATTAAAAGTTTATTTTAATTAGGATTATTATTATTAGATTAGATTTAATTTGATTAATTAGATTAGTTATTAGAATGTAAGATAATTAATGTGTAGAACTTTAATCAGAATTTTTAATTGTGTAGATTAATTAGGTTTTTGTTTATTAAGTCAACATTAGTCAATTAATCAACTTTTCATTAATCATCCATTAACCCCAGCTGCCAACCACGTGGCAGCGCTATATAGGGGGGTTCCCTATTCATTCTCTTCCAGCTTCAGCCTCCAAACCCTAGCCGCTAACAGTCAGCTTCCAAACCCTAAGGACCTTGAACCCTAGCCGCTAATAGTGCTCACCAATCAACCCTAAACCTAGATCCAGCTGCCCTCATCCAAACCATCATCATCGTTTTCATTCATCATCCAGCTTCAAACTCTTCATCATCTACCTCACCCAGCTTGAAACTCTCACTACCATTTTCTTCTCCCAACACCTTCATATCCTCCATCCTCAAAACAAAACAAAACCTTCAAACTTCTCTCCGCTCTTAACCGCAACCAATAAACACCAACCCAGAAATCTGCAACTTCAAACAAACCCTCATTTCAGAAACCCAGAAAAACCTAACGAACCTCCGCACACAGCCGTAAAACCTACTTCAACGAAACCTCAAATCCATTTTCGTTTTTCCCTCAACTCCATTAACTAAACCAAACTCACTCATAAAAACCCACTCGCCCAGATCTTCATTCTTCTTACAACCTTTAATTTGAAATCCAGATTTCATAAACCTTCTAACAACTCTTAAACAACCGAACTTTCCGTTAAACCCATTTCCGCCGTCGCTAACCAGACCGCGTCTCGAAACCCATTCCACCATTGATGAATGTTCTTTGAAACTCCAACTCAACACCACCCTTCTTCAACCTTAGCAACCGTTCTTCCATCGTTCAACCTTCATAACCCATACTACATCTTGAAACCCAAACAGAAAAATCAAAAACAGTAGAAGAAGGACTCAAACCGTCACAAACAGAAAAACAACAGACCCAGTCTGCAGTTCTTCGCAAAACCCTCCTTCACCTAAGCTTCAAACCGCCAGAAAACCCACTTTCTGAAACTCATTCCTTTGAACAAACCACCCTCAGATCTCCTTTTCAACTTACCTCAAAACTATTTCAAAAACCCACAAACCCGTAACAAATCCATGAACAGAAACAAAAAAATGGAGAAGAAGAAGTTTGGGAAGCGAAAAATGCGGAGAGAGAATGAGATCGAAACAGAATGAGAGGAAGTGGCCTCTCTTCGTCGTTTCTTCTGTTTTATTTTTCTTTATTTTTTTTCCTTTTTCAAAAATTATTTTTCTTGTTGATTGGTTTATTGGGCCCTCACGGCCCATCTTTGTTTTTTCAATTTGTTTTTACGCCCCTGATTCTCCGGTCCACCCCTATGTTTTTTTTATTATATTATTTTTATTTCTTAATTAATTTTAGTATGTATATATTATTGTTGTAAATATCATTATTATTATGTAAATTTTATTATTATTATTATTATTATTATTATTATTATTATTATATATATATATATATATATATATATATATGTATATATATATATATATATATATATATATATATATATATATATATATATATATATATATATATATATATATATATATATATATATATATATATATATATATATATATATATATATATATATATATATATATATATATATATATATATATATATATATATATATATATATATATTAGTTTTAATTTTATAGATTCCTTTTTAACTTTTCTTTAGAATATTTTTTATATAACTTTTAATATTTCTTTTAGAAGTTTTTTAGAGTTTTATTTAAATTTCATAAACATTTATTATTTAGAATTTAAGCATCTTATTTCATTTTAGGGTTGAAATTCCATTTCACTTTGTTATTGGACTTTTTTTTTTTTGCCTTTTGGGTCGATGACGAGACTACCATCGTTTAGCCGTCAAATTATTGACGTGAAACAAAGGACCCGAGACCACCTATTTTCTTTCCTTATTTCTTATTTTGTTCCGATTTTATTTTGACTTGTGGTGATTGATGAAGTCTTGTATCCGTAAGACGAGATCCCATTCTATTTTGGTCCGTGCGACATGATTTAATTGGAGAACGATCCTCAATATCGTTTCTCTATCTTGTCCTTAGCACGGAAATTAATACGCGACCTCTTATAGGTTGGCTTCCCTTATAAGTCGAGCTAAGACAGTTTAGCGTTACATTGTCCCGATTCAATTCACTAACCAATATACAACTGCTTTAATTTCTGTCAAATATCAACTGCTTTATTTTTCAGTCATTTGTATTCTTGTACATATTATTATATATATTCAGTATATTATTATAATCCTGTAAATATTCAAATTAACTTGTAAATTCCTTTAAAAAATCTAATCAATATCAAAACCATAAAATCCTAATTGATGGACTGTTGTTTATCTGTATCTTATGTATATCTGTCTCCGTCTCCTATCTCTTTCGCACATTATCAAACCATCTTCAATAAGAAATGAAATTCTCTTTGTATTAAATTAAAAAGAGGGGATTAAGTGTAGACTTCTTCCTCTCCGAGTATTGAGATGCTCATTGTAGTGTGGGTGATCTCGATACTCGTCTTTCAATACGAAGACACTTCCACCTTCTCCTCCTAAAACCTTGGCCCCGTACTGAGTACATTTTCAAACCTTTCCTCCTAAAAACCTCGGTCCCGCACCGAGTGCATTTTCAACACCATTTTTCTCCTAAAAACCTCGGTCCCGTACCGAGTGCATTCTCAAAAACATCTTCCATAAAAAAATCGATTTCTCTTTGTATTGAATTAAAAAGAGAGGATTGAGTGTAGACTTCTTCCTCTCCGAGTATCAGGATATTCACTATAGTATGGGTGGTCTCGATACTCGTCTTTCAATACGAAGACGCGACTTTTTCCACCACCTTTCACTTTCACAACTTCTCTCCACAACTTTCACACCTAAAACCTCGGTCCCACACCGAGTGCATTTTCAAATTCTTTTTATAACAAAAACTTGAATGGTCGTGGAGTGGTTAGGCGTAGGCCTTCTCCTATCCCGAGTGCTTGACATTTACCGTAGGATTTACAGTCGCAAAAAACTTACCATTCAAGAACCAAAAACATCTTTAATAAGACAATGAAGTTCTCTTTGTATTGAGCTAAAGAGAGAGGATTGAGTGTAGACTTCTTCCTCTCCGAGTCTCAGGATACTCACTGTAGTGCATGTGGTCTTGATACTCGTCTTTCAATACGAAGACGCTACGTTCGCCACACCATTTTCATAACAAAAATTTTGAGATAAAGAATTGGGTACTACCCGCAAGGGGTTACTATCTGAGGATCTATCTCACCCTCTAAAAACAATCTCACCAATCAAACGTGACTTCTTGCCTCGCATGGAGAAAATCAGTCTTTCAAAAAGGATATGTTACGTCCATTCTACTACAAACAGGTAACGCCTAAGTCTCCGAACGAGCGAGCATCAAAACACCTAAACATCTAGAATGTGCATGATAACATCATCCACAAAAACGTCGGTTATCCATAGTAGCACGAACTACGTTGCTCTGATTTCTCTTGCATGTTGAGAATACGTAGGCATAGGATTGCGATATCCTAGCGAATACCCTTTTCTCTTTTCCACCCTTTCCCAAAAAGGCATGCTACGTCCATTCTACCGCAAACAGGTAATGCTTAAGTCTCCTCACGTGCGAGCAGCAAAACACCTAAACTGCTAGAATGCGCACAATAGCATCGTCTACCAAAACTCACTCGCAAACCGTAGGCCGAACTACGACTGCTCTGATTCTTTACTTGTTTCAAGTAAAGATACGTAGGCACAAAGACCACAATCCTTGCCGAGCACATTCCCCCTATATTTGTAGTTCCCCGAACTACGTCGACTCTGAATTTCTCATATTTATTGAGAATACGTAGGCCTAGGACCGTGAAGTCCTATCGAGTCTCTTCTTCCCCCGTTACCTATCTTTCCCCTGTTTCTAACCCTTCTCTCTCCCCTAGGAATACTCTTTATAAGCAATATATTTTAGCAAATAACTTCACACGTAGACAAATAAATGGTTCCCATCGAGTACGATGGATGCGAGGGGTGCTAATACCTTCCCTTCGCATAACCGGATTCCGAACCCGTTCTTGGTTGCAAGACCATCTTATCCATTTCTTTCTTAAGGTTTTATCGATATTTTCCTTTCCCCTCATGGGATAAATAAAGTTCGGTGGCGACTCTTTTATCTTTCTTTCTCGCCTCCCCGTCGTTGCACGATGCATTTTTCGAGTAGCGACAATAGCAGACAGAGATTTTGTCTGTATATGACCCTTCTCCAACAGTCATGGAAACAACTTCGCATATGACATGGGAATTGGGACAAAGTTAGGCTTCCTCTTAACACAATTTTGATGATTGTATTATGGGCGAGCCTGCTGATAAGGTTGTTGATGATGTTGTTGTTGCTGAATTGGTTGTTGAACCTGTTGTTAGGAAAACTGTGGTTGAGTACGTTGTTGTGAAAGCTGTGGTTGGTATGTCGAAGCTACCATTGTGAAATTAATAACTAGAAACACGACTGCCACATGCGGCTATTGATACCTTCTTCTTGACCTGCCATGTTAAACGGCGCTAACGTCTTCTCCCTTTTTCTTAGAAAAATTACTTTCATGCTTCTTCAAACTACTGGAAGCACCTCCCTCTCTAGCTAACCTTCCTTTTCGAACACCTTCCTTTAGACGCATCCCCATGCTCACCATTTCATAATTGAATAAGCTCAGTGTTTTCAAGAAGTTCTTTGTCATCTCTTTTACTTCCAAAGGAGGACAGATCTGGGAGGCAACCTCACGCCAACGTTGTGCAAACTCTGTGAAAGATTCCTTGTCCTTTTAAGACATGGCTCAGAGTTGGTCCCTGTCTAGGGGCATGTCAACATTGTATTTTTATTGTCTGATAAAAGTCTCTCATAAATCATTGAAGGTGCGGATCTGGGTGCTATCCAAGCTCATGTACCACTTGAAAGCGGCACCAGTCAAGCTATCTTGGAAGTAGTGGATCAGTAGTTGATAGTTGTCGGTTTGAGTTAACATCTTTCTCACGTACATGGTCAAATGACTTCTGGGACAGGAGTCTCCTTTATACTTCTCAAAATTGGACACCTTGAACTTGTGCGGGATCTTGACATTTGGCACTAAGCATAATTCATGGGCATTCTTCCCAAATAGGTTTTTCCTCTAAGAGCTTTAATCTCTCTCTGCATTTCCAAGAACTGGTCTTGAAATTCGTCCATTCTCCCATAGATGCCAACAATCTCACTTTGAGCAGTATGAAAGATGGGTTCTTTAATATACAAAACATAGTGGACCACATGAGGTGGCATAGATACCACGGCGGGAAAAGTGGGAACAGTTAGAGCTTATGTAGCTGGTTGATATCCTTCTGGCATGCAATTCTTAGGCACCCCTCAAGGGAATCCAGAAGGCATATAAGAAGCATTGGCAAGTACTGTGGAACTCGTGTTGAAACAATCTCTGAAATTACAATTCTCTGAGGAGGAGGTGGTGGCTGATTATGCGCAACCACCAATACTTCCATCATCGTTGAGAGTATTTCTAAGCTTTCCTTCAAAGTAGTAACCTTTTTGCGGAGTGCACAGTTTTCCTATTCAAGTTGGTCCATCCTTCTCTTTCGACTGGCTCGAGTGTTGTACTAATGACTCAGCTTGACTATTAGAGATAAAAGACATGAGTAAGCACCTAAAATGCAAGAATGCAATGCTAAATGATGCATGATTACAAAATGCAAATGAGTTAGTTAGTTTTCAAGGAACTCAAATGATCATAAAACTGTAAACATCATAAAAGAAATAACACCTTTTGAATAGCTGAACAAAAACCTCATTTTATTAATGTTGGAAAGGATTAAAAATTGAAGTACATTTTCAAAAGATCCTACAAAAACAAGAGGAAAACAGCTAAAATCCTACGGGTCCAAAGGAATCCCTGCTAAAGAAGGTTTCACTCCTAGCTGATGCTTCCTTTTCAATTGTGTTTTCTCGATCATAAGCTTTTCGACGATCTTCTTCCAAGCACTGAAGGTGGAATGAATGTTAGAATACTCATGAATGCTAGGATCTGGATGAACGCTAGAGAAAAATAAATTCTCTTTCTCTTCTTTCTTCTCCACAACACGCTGCTCAAGTATCTCAATTAGATCATCCTTCTCTTTTAGTTTCTTCTTCAATTCCATCTTCTCAACATGTGAGGCATGATACTTTCTCTCTCAAGTGTCTCTTTCCAACTTCATCCTTGCCAAATTTCTTGAAATGCCTCTCTATTCTCAATAGGAATGGTGGATGATGATGATATAACAAATGGTATAGAAGGTATTTCAAGAGGATATGACATCTTGAGTTCATGAGCTTTAGCCTCCACCCACTGAGTATAGGGTTCAAAAGCAATACAACTCCTTCTCTTCAGTTGATCCTTACCCTTTCTGTGAATATGGCGCCAAGTACGTACAACTCTATCCTTTAAGTATGAACTCTCCTCTTCATTAAGATAAAAGAAACTTACAACCAAAATGCTACTAGGCTTATACTTCATGGGATACCCAAATTGACGTCTTGAAAGAATAGGGTTGTAGTTAGTTCTCCCTTGAATACCAAGAAAAGGTACATTAGGAAATTCCTCACAATCTCCGATGATCACTCCAATGTCATAAGCGGGTTCATACCAATACAAATTCGCTTTAGTGATAGACATAAGTCTTTGAGACCATTTGAGCTTGTATGGATTCTCCACAAAGAGTCTAGATCAAGGAAAATGTGACTTGAACCATTTGTATAACATAGGTGCACAAAAAGTAATAGCTCCACCACCCCTAAGAGTATTGAGATAAATAGAGTGGTAAGTGTCTCCAAGTAAGGTGGGTATTGGTTTACCAATCAGAAATATCTGGATGGCGTTAACATCGACGAAGTTATCAATGTTCGCAAATAACACAAGACCATAGATGAGTAGTGCAAGAACAGCTTCAAAGGCATCCCTACTATCTACTTTGGCTAATATAGAAGCTTTTCCCATTAAAGAATCTAGAGGTCAACCCTTGAATTCCACCTTTAGAAGTAAAACTAGCTTTCACATTATAGGTCTCCAAGTGTAAGGCTTCTGCAATGTCTGAGGGTGTAGGAATCTTCTCCAAACCACTGAACGATACCTTGCCTAAGACCGGTAGACCAACCCAATAGGAGTACTCCTCCAAAGTGAGAGTAAGGTGGTAATCGGGGAATGTGAAATGATGGTAGAAAGGGTCATAGAACTGAACAAGGGTATCAAGAATACCATCTTCAACCTTAGTCTTCAGAATACTCAAAAGCTTCCCATGACTAACTCCGAAATCCTCGGGACTAGAGACCATAAATCCTAGCTTTCTCAACTCTGTTAGATTAGGATCCTTGAAGTTATACTTCTTAGTGTTCCTCCTTCCAAAATCCATGATAATACCTATGATGTTTACAAAGAAAGACATCTAAGTTCCTTGAAACTAATACAAAAATGTTTTCATGGGTGCATGAATGCATGAATATGCATCAACCACAAACAAGGTTACATACATAAAGGGTTCAAAGGTTCGACGTCACGAGCATGGAGTCATGGGTCTAACCATCCCATAAGGTGTGTACTATAGGTTTATTGTACCTATAGAACAAGGTTCTAAAAGGTTCCTAGAGTCATAGATCTATCTTTCGGATATTACTAGCTTGCACAACTACTTGTGCGGGCTAATAATACATTCAATAGAAACTCGTATGAGCATAGTATCGCGTAACAACTACCTCAAGTCTACACTTGGATAATCACCGCATTACATCCTAAAAGGATGAGAGGGGTTAATGAGATACTAAAGGTCCTTCGTTTCTCAGACTCCTAGGTCGACAATAATAATGCCATTACGACTACTCGCAATGATAAATACTACCATCAAAGGAGCCTCCACTGAGTATGACTATATCATGTGTTAATCATGCTCAAGATTACTCATAACATGTAACTTTTGATTATGCCACCATCTTATGTTATTGTGCACTCAAGTCCGGGTTAGGAGCTATCTCACCTCTTATGTTTCATCCAAACACCCACAGAAGAGTAAACAATTAAACAGAAAACCACTAACAAAACAAATAATAACAAGATAGGTGTAACCTTCTTGAGATAATTTCCCCAGTGAAGTTGCCATTTCTATCACGGTGAGAATAAGAGACCATAGATATTGGTTAGCTAGGTTCAAAAAACATAAGATATCACCACTAATCTTTAATTTATCCAAGGGAAGGGGAAAAGAATGAATAAACCCAAAATAAACATACAAAACATAAATTAAAACTAAAGGCTAAGCAAGATAAGAGATTTAAGGTACAAGAGTTGGTTATACTAAGGGAAGGTACTAGCACCCTAAGTATCTATAGTATCATATAGGAACCTCTTGTTGTATTTGTGTTAGGTTAAAAGTTATTTGTTATGGATTGATTGAGGAGATGAGAAGAGAAGTATTTTTCATTATTTTGTGTTTGGAAAGGCATAAAGTCTTGTGCCTATGTACCAATAAAGGATCAAAACCTCGTAGTTCGGGATACAAATTGAAAAGGGGTTTGCTATGGTAGATTTTAATGAAGAAGAGACAAGTTATCATCTTAAGTAGAATAGTGTTTGAAAAGGGGTTTGTTATGGTGGATTTTAAACCCTAGACTTCTAAACTAAAATTAAAAACCAAACATGGACAATCAATTATCAAGAGCATAGGGTTTTCAATCACAACATCATGGAATACATGTTGGTAACTTGAATGATGTAAATGGTGCCTCTAAGAGTGAGAACCAGAAATGGAAACCTTACCTATTATAGTGTATTCAATGCACCTTCAAATGATCTTCCAAATGAATAATGATGATCCTTACAGCTTCAATGAACCCCCGGAAATGTGTTGGAATGGTTGGTTTGCTTTGAAATGCTTCCAATCTCTCTGCTCAAATCAACTTGCAAAGGAAGAAAAGTGAAAAGTGGAAATGGAGTTTGAGGTATTTTAGACCACGTTTGATTATTTGGAAATTTTATGTGATGCGTATGGAAGGTGTTTGAAGTGTTAAAATGGAAAGAAAATGCAAGAATAAAGAGTTTCGAAGAAATGGCTCTTTATGCAACAATGGAGTTTTTCAAAGTTTGGATTCTGTTTGGAGTGAAATGGAGAGTTCTAGTGTGTTACAGAAACTCATATGTTACTTTTGAAATGTGTTTGAATGAAAATTATAAAGGTTTGATGGTTGTGTGATGAGTTTGGCAGGTTTTGGCTTTGGAAAAAAGTGAAGAACACTTGAAAGTGATTCAAGTATTCTTGCTTGATTGATGAGTGTGTTTGCTAAAGTTGAAGTGGATTTGTTGTGTGTTTTGTATCTGATATGAGGTTCCTTATATAGAGGTTTAATCTACAGGAAAGAAAACAAGTTTAGGATATGGTGAATTCGTTGTTCAATGGATATTGCTTTATTTCCAAAAAGATAGTGAAAGGTACAAGTAGGTATTGCTTTTTAGTGTGGCTGTAAAGGTTGACATTTTCTTGGTTGTATAAGCCATCTTCTATTTCAAATCAAACTACTATATCATGGAACAAGTCTCGTGATCAAAAGCAATTTTTCATTATACACAAGGTACTTCAAGGTGGCCCATTGGATCAAGTTTTTATCGTATGAATGAAGATCAAATTTCCACAACTTTGGTACCATTTTGAAGATCTCATGGAAGGGAACAAGTTTCAAGTTAATCATATGTCTTGGAAATGCTTGTAAAGTTGGAAAAAATGGCCTCCAATTTGTGTGACCAAACTGGCTAGTACTTAGTGAAATTCTAGTTCATTTTGAACCATGTTCATCATGATGAAATCCCAACTTTATCCAATCACATCTTTCAATTGGTAGGGGATTTTTGACCCATTATTTCACCAAAATGAAGTATGGAATATGATATTTAATTTCACCCATCAAGCATCAAAATAGGTGGCTTGAATTGTTCACGGAGAATCTACAAAGTCATGCATATGACAATGTTAAAAACTCAGAAAAATTTCTAAGTGTTTTGGATTTTCACACAACTTGAAACCCTAACTTTGGACATCAATATCCTCCACTCCAATAAATCTTTTAGCTTGTAATTTTTATCTACTTGTAGTATCAAATACCATCTTTAAGTAGAGCTCTTAAGTGTGTTCCTTGGATGCTTGAGGAAAAAGTTACAACTTTGGAAATTAGGTCACTTGATCATGGAAATTTGTACTTAAAAGAATTCAAGAAACCCTAATTATGGAAATTTTGCATATTTGAATTATTTATTTGATTTATATTGGTCAAACTCTATCATCTTACATATTTTTGTGATCCTTGAATTGTGAAGTCCATAATTGACCAAAAATTCCAAAAAAAGAAATGTTGACTTTGATCAACAATTAACTTTTCACCAGTTAAATCAAAATCTTTCAATTGTCAACAAATAAAAATTATTGAGCTAATACAAACACATGAATGGAATAAAATAATGTACTTGAGACCTTTGAATCATGTCTTTGTCAAAAATTCAACCCTGAGTTGATTTTGACCAAAACCCTAATTTGTTGCATCAGATGAACTGGAGCTTGATAAAACTGCATTGATGTAATTTTGCACTTGATTGTGGGTGAAGGGAAACTCTTGATCATGTAAAATTAAGAGGTGGAACCCACACAAATCCTTGATTGAACTTCTTGATGTGAAATCCTAACTTGTAAGCAAAACAAGCAAAGTACATATTTTTGTATTTTCAATGGGGTTAAAAAAACATATAAGGCATGCACAAAAGTTGTCAATACTATGCAAATTATGGAAATGAGGTGGAATCATAGGATTAAAAATTAGGGTATAACACTGAGATCAGGCAAGATATTGGGTATCAAGAGATCCGCCAATTTTCTATGTTGGTAAATAAGTGAAAAACATATGATGAGAATAGCAGAAGCTGATCTGCTCACCATAAGAGTCTTAGTAAGAAGAAAGGAAAAGTTAGAATCATGGGAAATTGTATAGTGTTAAAACTGACAAAGGGAAACAGAAGGCTGCAGGCAAGAAAGAGCAAAGTGGGGGAGGGACTCCTACTTTTAAGATATGTTTCAAATGTGGTGAGTTTGTAAAGCCCTGTATAATATGTATATAGAATAATACCATACAAGTGTTTTATTTGGTATTGACACCGATCATAAGTACCTATTGGCATAATTTATAGATACTAGACCATTTCTAAAACATTAAACAAAGCGTATGGTACAAGACATGGAAATTATCCCAAAACAACAAAACCAAGATCTGAGTACAATATCCATCATTGTACAAAAAACATAATACACAACTGAATACACAAACTAGTCTTCTCTTGAAACATCCAAGTACAACTCCACTCGTAAATCAAACCTGCAAACAATACCTAAAAAAACAACAACAATAATGGGGTGAGATGATAATATCAGTGAGTTCCCATATCTTATGGTTTCTCTCGGTTTTACAAGGTTCTAACCAAAACCTAACTCAAGTCAAAAGGGAAGGGATGAGACTTCGAGTTCACAATCTCACACTATATGGAAATAAGTTACTTGAGTTCCACAACTCACAGTATAACACTAATCATAAAGTTACATTTGCTTCCCATGGGACTCGATATGATACACATCTTAAGTCTAAGGGTTATCACTTCCTATGGGACTCAATGTAATACCCATATCAAATGTTCTACTCGTATACTTCCCATGGGACTTATGCAACACCCACCTCAAGCCTCTCTATCAATACTTCCTATGGGACTCATTGTAATACCCATTTCAGGCATCTCTATCAATACTTCCTATGAGACTGATTGTAATACCCATTTCAAGCATTTCTATCAATACTTCCTATGGGACTCATTATAATACCAATTTCAAGCATCTTACTCACCTTAACCATAAACAACATAAATCGTACATGTTCTATACAAAGCTCTCATCACAACTAGAGAACTACTTGCCAATGATACACACCTAGGCACCCTTGAACAAGCATTGTCATCAGTGTTATTCATTATGTCCTAATAATTTTACTAGTTTATTCCATTTATTAATATCAAGGGTTTTATCACCATTATTATAGTCTTTTAAGCATGTTATCACACAATCACATTCATATATCATGCATCATGTCATGACACAATGGTATATAGCAATATCATCCATGAAACACACATAATAATATAACATGTCAAACATGATTAACATAGTAGTTCACATACATATAAAGGTATACAATCCACTACTACCCTCAACCAAATATCCTCGAATAGTTCATGATCTCATATGACCATAAAATAGCACATTGGATTCTCTTTCCAAGGCATCAAATCTCACATCAATTGGACTCCCGGCTCATGAATTATGGTGGGAAATAAGGATCCATACCATTCATATTCATCACCTTTCAATATCTATCTTATTAAGACATGAAGTAAACCTATGTTCCTACTTCACTATCACAAAGAGCATTGAAGTAGCTTTACGACACTTCTGACTGTGCCTCAATCCGAGTTATAGATCAAAAGTTATGAAGGAAACAAAATGGGAAAATTTGTCATCTTCGCTAGGCGAACTCTAGGAAAGTAAGAGACAAAATAAAAATGGCACAAAGTTTGCTAGGCGAACATTCACCTTCACTTCGCCTTGGGCTCGTAGTGTGAACCCAGAATTTCCAACAGCACTAAATATAGGTCATTTGGGGCCAAAAACTCTCATTTATTAACACCCAATCATCCTAAATACCTCCAAACACTCATAGAAACATAGGGTAAAATGGTTAAGCATAAACTTCATCAAATCATCCAAAACACAACATTCAATCCAATTTCTACACAAAACCTAACCCACCAATAAACTTATATTTTTTCCCTAAATGCAATACTAACTATTGGAACTCGCCTCTTTGACGAAGAAGAAGATGAATTGATGGTGGAGATATAAATCCAAGAGCTCATCTTCTTCTTCCCCTTTCTCTTCTATTCTTTCTCTTTTCTTCTCTTACCAATTTTCTCTCTTTCTCTTTCTCATTATCAAATATATATATATATATATATATATATATATATATATATATATATATATATATATATATATATATATATATATATATATATATATATATATATATATATATATATATATATATATATATATATATATATATATATATATATATATATATATATATATATATATATATATATATATAATATTATATAGTGGTATAAAATATCTGCATTTGATATTTTGTCACCTAACACCAATTGACCAAATATTAGAGTTACCAAAATATCTTTTCTTATATTTATTAATATTGGTATATCTCTTTTATTAATAGTTGACCTCTTCAGAGTCTGCTAGTAACTCTATTAGTCCCAACTGATGACACTTAAAGCACTTAAGAGCTTAAATAAATCCAACTGATACACAACTGGGGATTTAAGTAAGTATGGGGTATTACACTCCCCCCCCCCCCCTTAAATTGGAAATCGTCTCCAAATTTCCTCTTCTTAACAAACACTACTCCTTGTGCCACCGTCAAGGATCAACACTTGACTTAACTTCAGTTAAAACTTATGAGGTACTCAAATTCCAACTTACCATCACAAATCAATTCCTTCTTTTCCACAACCTATTAAACTCTTTGGTCGTGACTATATTCTTTTCTAATGCGTAGTTAACTTCTAACTTTGCTTTTCCTTAAATCCTCTGTCATGCTATTCTAAATCACTTGTTCACATTCTGCTTTCAGAATTTACAACTCCATACTCCCCTAGTGAGTCACAAAACAAAACCATGATACCTCATCTTGGTTTGGGATAGACAACATTCATCATATATTCGTGAAACAATTCAATGATTCCTTGTCTTCAAGCAAATACTGATGATTCTCCTTTATAAATCCTTCAACCTTTAGAACAACTTGTAACCCATCAATTAACATCCTTATCAATCCCACTTGGTCTGATACTATACACTGTAACCATCACACTTGACGCTTTAACTCTTATGTATTGTACCAAATAAGATAGTACCTTTAGCACGAGATTGTCCTACATCAATCCATACCAACAACTACTCCTCTGACCCTTATTAATTCGACTGAACTCTTTCATCTGTTACCTTCCACTGCGCAACTCTGATTCCAATAGTGGAACATCTCAAATTCTTAAACACTACAAGACAACTAACAGTTTGTGTAGAAACACTCTTGTCTACCAGAGTGTTTACACTCCAATGTTTAGAATAGGTTCAACACTCTCCAGACGATAGATATACAGGAGTTATGACTACAACCATAAACATATACAACCTTCAAATTCATTATGAAATCGAAGTAATTCATCCAAATTAGCTTAAAAACTTTTGGTTCTGGTTACTACGTTTCATATCAATTCTCTTATGGGGTTCTGACTCCTTCAAGGTCCTTGTTGACAGGAGGTCTCAACCAACAACACAACACAACCATCCAGAAACTTCAAAATATTCACAAGTCATTACTCCCAATACTCAAGTAATCCAGAGCACAACTACCAATTTCCACACTACTCACCGATTTACACATAATGCCTCACACGCACTTGGAGGTGACATTGCACTTCCCGTCTAAGCTCATTTCTCTCAAAATTCTACTCTACATACGATCCAAGTCACATGCTTGTTCTCATCAATATCTCACTCTGACTTTTGTCTGGAGGTATAACTTACAAATTTGTTCAACTAGGCAAGGTACCACTACACACATCCGACACCACTCTTACGGAGTCTATATCTGATGCCATGAACTCAAGAGAATCGATAAACACCATGTTCTGACCAACCGCTTATATCTTACTAACACATACACAAAAGGTACCGAACCATTCTCCGTAGGGCCACCACATGTCTTTCCCAACGTAGAACTTCTTTGGTATTCATACAGATGATCAAATATGCAATACCCTTCTAAAGATTCCAACTTTGAATCTGTCAATCCGTCTTGCAATAACTTACATGTTTATCCTCCACTCGTACCTCCTCAACTTGCATAATACTTACCAACCACGATCAACACTAGGTGACATAAAACAGAGCTAAAACATGTAGATGACACACTTCAAACAAGAACAAATCAAACTCATACTTGATTCACCCACAAACAAACCTCAACACACACAAAATACTTGGTACCATGTTCGTCATGGACATAACATATCAAGAAAACAACCTCACACTCTTACTAGAATTTGTTGGTGAGAATCAAAACAACAACTCCCTCAGTCTAACAAAAGGTAGATTTGGAATACTTCGATCATCCACAAATACAGAAAATCATCCCACTCTTGACAACCAAGATAATGCTTCCTCCTGAAGAACCTTGACATCCCTCGTATGCTTATGGATTGGGATTTTCTTCCCATACAATAACCATTGAATACTTCACTACACTAAAACCACTTATTGAATGACTCACAACCAACACTCTCACCAATTACTTACAAGACCTTTCATTGTAAATTGTTCCATGATTACACTTAACTCGTACCAAGTATTGGTTTTCTCCTCATTGCTTGCCATAGTCTCACTTCTTAACAAAAGTGTGTTACTTTACACCCATCTCAAGACTAGGAATCTATTACATACATTTGTGACTACAATGCTACTACCACGTATCTTATAATGTCGAGGTGTAAGTTCTTCCATTACACTTCACACTCTAAATTCTTCATAAGTGAATGACCATTGATGACACATTCTTACCTTTGTCTCAACAAAATCTTAATAATTCAATTGTATCTCTATCCAAAATTACACCATGTTACCACTTTCGTACTACAATGTTGATATTGTTCCCTATTCTGCATTTGCTTTGTTACCCATGGAACTTTTCTTAATCCCAATTCTAAAAATCATCCTACTAGAGTTTCCTTGAATCCAAATTGCTTGTTCTATCTTTCATCACGAACCTCTCTTGCTCATACTGTTAGAACTTCTGTTACTATAAAATACTTGTTTCTTCTATAACATATTCTCTTATAATTGATCCTTGAGCAACTTAACATTTCCAAATTGTTCTCTCACTGAATACTTAATTCTTGACGTATTGTCAAAAATATGGTCACCCTTCCAAGACATAATATACTTGAGTTACCCCCTACTTCTCGTTTGATATACACACGCTTCACTTGGAACATACAGTCATTCGTTTCCTCGGGACTCCCTTTAGACGACTACACTACTACCTTAGGTTCCTAATAGAAGTTGAACATCCTTAACTCTCAATCTCTTAACCATTTTAAGGTACCATTTTGAACACACTCTCAATAATACTTGTTCTTCCAAGATGCTCTAGTGACTTTAGAAACATAAAAACTAACAACTATCTCACTTACGGACCTTACGTCACACGCTTCATAAAACATCTCTTCTTCCTTACTAGATGGGATTACTTGGAAGTCTTTTACACACCAGTAGTCAATCCATATAATCCCCAATACCCTGACCATTCATCTGGTAGAGATCCTCAACTTTCTGACTCCATCAATTCTAAAAGGTCGCACTAACCATACTTCACTCTTGAATCCCATGTTACCGAAAGCACAACTTCTACTATGACTTCGACTGAGCTAACCAAAACTCCTTACTTCTAACTTTTGACTTGGTTCTACTCTCACAACACAAGTTCCAACAAGACTTCAGAGTCCTCGTGGTCACTCAACCATGATCCTACATACCACATGCATAGCATTAGGTTGATCAGGATCAATACTACATAATATGATATTAAGAACTGCCACACTCTAATTTTTTACCTTGAGATTCCACCTTCATTTGCATAGCATCAAACACCTTTTGTGTGTGTTTTTATATTTTTGCTAACCCCAGTTAAAAATACAAAAAAAAATATGTGTTTTCCTTGCTTCGCTTACAAGCTAAGGTTTTACTTCAAGAATTTCAAGTAAATGATCAATTAAGGACCTCTACTCATTCATGGTGATTAAGAGTTTTCCTCCATTAATAATCAAGTTTGAGTGTGCATCAATTCATGTTCACCAGAATCTCATGGCTTAGAACTTGATTCAAAGGTTTCAAATACATCTTTGTGGCTCATTCATGTGTTTAAGATGGCTCGAGAAGTTTGATCTATTGATAGTTGAAGAATTTTGGTTCAATTGTTAAAATGTCAATAGATGCTCAAAGTCAAAGTTTGACTTTTGACATTTTTTGGTCAACTATGGACTTTTCGAGTCAATAATCGAGAAAGTTTGGGAAATAATTAAGTTTGGTCAAGTTAAGTCGAGAAAATCGAAGAAAGAAAATCATATGTTTGAAAGAAACACAAAGAGGATAAAAAATAATGCAATGACAAAGTTGTAATAATGTGTGAGGATCAAGAGGGAAGACAATGGAAAAGTTGTAATAAAAATATATACTTGAGGGTCGAGAAAAGAATATGTTATATGTGGGCACCAAGTAATGGCAAAGTTGTAATTACCAAATGGCATTTTTGTAATAACATAAAGTAGTTAAAGATCAGCGTGAGGATCAACATCACTCAATGGCAAAATGGTAATATTTATATGTGTTTGGGGATCAAGGAAGGAATATACCATACGTAGGCACCAAGCAATGACAAAGTTGTAATTATTAAAAAGCAGTTGAGGATCAGCATCGCTTAATGACAATTTTGCAAATAGTGGTCTTTTCATTTACACTACTAATGGCAGTTTTGTAATTACTGGTGACAAAATTGTAATTAAAAGTTGATACTCGGGGCAGCCTGGGTACTCAAAAGTGAAGAGGATCAAAAACTCTATATATAGCTCTTTTGTTTTCTTCATTAAGGGAGATTCATGGAGGATTCATTCAAGAAGAATTCAAGGGAATGGTCATGAAATTATTTCAAACATCATATTCTCACTAAAATTCATTGTCACATAAGAATCGAAAACCCAAATCTCCCAATTTTTTCCATTTCCCTTATATCAAATATAACTCATTCAAAGCATTGAAACCAAACATTTCAACACACTCCTGGGGGCTCAATGAAGTTGTAGACATCCTCACATCTCATCTGGAAGTACTCTAAAAGGTGCATTGCACACACTCCAATAGGTAAACTTTCTTGATTTCAAACCCTCATTAAGACTTCATTTTCATCCATTCAAGTTGCTATTGTATTTGCCTTGATATGTTGAGTGAAAACCCCATGAAAATGGGCATTGATTAAACATGTATGGTATTAAGTTTTATTTATTTCTTTTCAATTGTTTTAACTTTCATCTTTATTTTAACAAAAAATCAAAAAGAACATTTTATTCTTTCTTTCTATGTATTTCTTTCTCATATTTAAAAACCCAAAAAAGTAGTTCATTTTTTTTTAAAGTTTACTTTGTATTATTTACTTTGTGTTCACATGACTTTTGATTTTGTTTAAATAATTTCTCATTGTTTATTTCATGTTAAAGTTCATGCTTAATCATCTCTCAACATGCCTTGTTGTTAAATATCATGTTGATATCATGTCGTGATTGAGGCTATTGTCTTGTGAAGTTTTATTCTTGAGAGATTTATGCTTGCTGATTACATGATGTTTTTCCATGTATTTGTTACTTTCTTTGATCTTTGTTGACCTAATTCCAAGGGAGGGGCTTGTTGTTGACAATCTTTGTCATTTGCATTTGCATCTTTATTTTTGTGTGTGTGTGTGTGTGTGTGTGTGTATATATATATATATATATATATATATATATATATATATATATATATATATATATATATATATATATATATATATATATATATATATATATATATATATATATATATATATATATATATATATATATATATATATATATATATATATATATATATATATATATATATATACTTATAATTGTAGAACATGTTATCCCTTAGGAAGTCTCCCTTAGGATTGTCTTTAAGTTAGATATTCAATTAGGGTTTCCCCTTTTCTAACTTAAAACCACTTCCTATAAAAACATTGAACTTAGGTCATTGACTTTTCCAAACTTATTTTTTTCCTAACAAATGCTTCAAGACATCTTAGGCATATTCAAATATTTTCATAAGACTAAAAAACACCAATCTCATTCAAAACACATTATTGTAAACTTTTTCAAAACTCATTTCTTTCCACCTTTCTTTTTTACTTTACCCGTCTTTTTACCTTTAGCAAACAACAAATAAATAACACATATTCAACAAGAGGTTTTTATAGAGTGCTATAGATACTTAGGCTGCTAATACCTTCCCTTAGTATAACCAACCTCAAACCTTATATCTCTTTATTTATTTGTGTTGCATTGCATATTTATGAGTTATTCTTTCTTTTCCCCTTCCATTGGATAAATTAAAGATCAGAGGTGAATTAATAATCTCTGTGAGTTCCCCTATCTTATGGATTCTCTCGGCTTTAAAAGGTTCTAAACAAAACCTAACTTAAGTCAAAAGGGAAGGGATGAGACTCTAAGTTCACAATCTCACACTATGTGGAAATGGGTTACTAAAGTTCCACAACTCACAATATAACACTAATCAGAAACTTACCTTTGCTTCCCATGGGACTCGGTATGATACCCATCTCAAGCCTAAGGGTTATCACGTCCTATGGGACTCAATGTAATACCCTTTTCAAGCGTTCTACTCATATACTTCCCATGAGACTCATGCAACACCCATCTCAAGCCTCTCTATCAATACTTCATATGGGACTAATTGTAACACCCATTTCAAGCATCTCTATCAATACTTCCTATGGGACTCATTGTAATACCCATTTCAAGCATCTCTATCAATACTTCCTATGGAACTCATTGTAAAACCCATTTCAAGCATCTCTTTTAATACTTTCTATAGGACTCATTGTAATACCCATTTCAAGCATCTCACCCGCCTTAACTATAAACAACACAAACCATACATGTTCTATACAAAGCTCTCCTCACAACTAGAAAACTAATTGTCAATGATACACACCTAGGCACCCTTGAACAAACATTGCCATCTATGTTATTCATTATGTCCTAATCACTTTACTAGTTTATTCCATTTATTAATATCAAGGGTTTCCTCACCATTCTTATAGTCTTTTAAGAATGTTATCACACAATCATAGTCATATATCATACATCATGTCATAACACAATGGTATATAACAATATCATTCAAAGAACACACATAATAGCATAACATGTCAAACATGATCAACATAGTAGTTTACATACATTAAAGGTATACAAGCCACTACTACCCTCAACCAAACATCCTTGACGTAAGAGCAAGATTTGTCTCTACAGGATTATCTCTGTGTTTTGATGATAACAATTAAGTATTTGTGAAAGAACCATTTTATGTTCTAATGTTTGTTATGTGCAGATCATGATAATTAAATATATAAGATCAAACAAACAACATCAACATGTGCAGCTAATACAATATGAGAGTTACTATGTGTAACGTATCATAAAGCGCTTATGGGAGAAGCTAGTTTGCTTATGCGTCTGATCACAATCAGAGAGATCCAAGGACGCTGAATATTGCAGTTGCAATGCTCCTGTGGATTCTGCTTTGAGTAGTGCATCTGATCTGAAAGCAAACAAAGCATATTGAAGAAGCAAGTATGCATCTGTATCTGATCACAATCAGAAAGATCCAAAGATGTTGTATATTGCAGTTGCAATGCTCTTGTGGATTCTGTTCTGAGAAGTGCATCTGATCTGGAAGCTAACAAGCATATCTGAAGAGTGAGTCCTCTGAAGAACTAAGTGATGAAGACTCTGATGACTTGAAGTTCTGAAGGCTGAAGGCTCTGAAGACCAAGTGCAGAAAGACTCTGAAGACTTAAGGGTTCTGAAGATCAAGACTCTGAAGATATAGTCCTCTGAAGAACTACTCTAAAGACTCTGATGACTTGAAGTTCTGAAGGCTGAAGGCTCTAAAGACCAAGTGCAGAAAGACTCTGAAGATGTGTTCTGAAGATCAAGAATCTAAATATTCTGAAGACATGATGTCTGAAGAATCAGTCATGAAGATTCTCAAGACTGTTTCAGAAGAAACTTAGATCTTGGAATGCTGAAGACTGGATTCTGAAGTTGAAGATTATGTCAGAAGAAGATTCACCCAGACAGAGGCGTATTACTCATTAGATAAGTTGCTGCTATTAAATCTGATAAACATGTGCTTAAACAACTCTGATGCTGAAGCTTTCATACCAAAGTAGTTGTTGAACTACTCATCAGATGAATCATCCGAAGAACCAAGCCAGAAGCTGATATGTCCAAGCTTAAATGAAATATTAACATTACAAGAAAAGGACAAAGAAAGTGTGTCACTGTTCTATCCAATACGTGCTTATTCTATCCGTTGGAAATGACCGTTGGAATATTGAATGGACATATCTACCCTCACAAAGTTGCACTATAAAGGAAGAACATTTGATTCTTTCAAATGCTAGCTAATTACAAAGTAAGATACATTACAAAGCAAGTCAGCTTGTTACGAAGCAATGATGCTGAAGATTGAAGTTAGCAACATAGTTGATTAACAAGGAAAGATTTTAAGCAATATGGAAACTACTGTTCTTATAATCTCATAGAGATTTATCCTTAGTTTAGTTTCTGTATTAGGAAGCAAGGAGTTGTTGCTCAATACTTGCTATGTACTTAATTAGGAGTAATTTGCTTGACAAGAAGCACTCATGTAATCTCCAGCAACACAAATTCATTTTAGAATTAGTGGCTCCTCAAGTGATCTTGTGAAGATCAGAATACTTGAGATGACAAGTGGCATTTGTCATTTGTGGTAACTAATAGGAGATCTTAATTGATCGGATTCTATTAGGTGTCAATGAACGTTATATCCTAAGGGATCCCTGAACGTGTCATTGTCTATTTGTTAGTCACCTGCAGTTAGCTTGTGCAACTGTAATCAGTTTGGTTATAGTGAATTAAGTCCTTGCTTGAGTGAGGCGGAATCACCTTGGTAAGATGGACTGGATTAGCTTGAGAGTTGCTCAAGTGAACCAGGATATATCATGTGTTCTTTACTTGTGTTATGCTTTATTATATATGCTTCTGCAATGCATCTTAAAGAACTGTATAGAAAGCAACAAGTGAAGAAAAGAGAAAAAGTATTAATGGAGCAAATACCCAATTCAAATCCCCCCCCCCCTTTCTTGTGTATTTTTCACACCTTCATTTGGTATCAGAGCCCCGGTTCTGTTATTGATGGATATCAAACACCTAATAGTGTTAGATAAAGATCCAAAAGTTGTGTGAAGAAATACTATTGGGGATTTTTCACCTCTCTTACAATTTCAGTCTCATATCAGTTTTTGATGAAGATGAGTACTAAAATTGTAATCAAATGGGTTATCTTGAGCAAGTTAGTGATTAGTTGAAGTTTGAAGTTTGAAAATTTTCAACAAGAAATCTTCTCCACTAGAGCTTGGAAGAAGATTTAAGAATCAGCTGACAAGAGAGATTCATCAGATAAGAAGTTTTCTGTTGAATGCTTATCTGGTAATACGTTTGGATAAACAACGTATTCGCTCAAAAAGATCAAATCATCAGAAAGCAAGAAATATTGTTTGCTGAAGATTATTTCTATGTGAGTATGAGATGTTTTCAAGAAACGGATTAGTCCACTCTTGAATTTCTCATGAAAAGCTCATTGGGAATTTTCTTTAGTAAATAAAGAAAATATTGTTGGCTAGTGTTTTTGATTCTTAAGAGTTTTAGAATAAAGTCTGCAGAAAAGGGATGGAACAGAGATAGTTCAAATTTTGAAGCAATGATCCTCCTGATTCAAGGCATCAGAATGTTGTTGTTCTTGAGAAGCTTCAAAGAAACCTGTAGATGTTTCATGTAAAGAAGTTCACTAAATCATCATGGATATGATGTAAGATGAACTCTGGAAGTTCATTAGAAGTGGCATGGATAGTTAAGTTCTATTAACTTGAGATTTTATCTCAGTTGAACAAACTGTAATTGGTCAGATGTTATCAGACATTCTTTATCAGAAGTTCATAATGATTGGATCCTGAAGTCTAGCTGTTCAGAAAGATAAATTGACTGAAGTCATTCAATCTGCTTTTAAAAAGGGATTTAAGTCTCTGGTGTTATTCAGATTGAATAAGTTAGTAGACATCCTCTTTCAGAAGCAGATGCTCTTGTTGAACTAACTCCTCTAGTTAGCTCAGCATTACAAGAAAAAAAATTTCATTTAGATTGTGTCATTTGATGCATCCAAGTTTGATGATAATTGTATCTAGATTGGATCTACATATGATTCAATCAACAAAATCAGTAGATGAAGCCTGATGGAAGTTATATGCTCTATATTATGAAGATCAGAATATCTGTGCTCTAAAGATGTCTCTCAGAAATCAAATGGATGATATGGTGATGAAGATGTTGTAGAATGCAACCACAGGATTTGTGATCAGCTCAGAAGAGAAATTCAGAAGGTCATATTTCAGATGTTATTACTGGCTCCTCTCACAAGAACAAGAAGGTTTTTCCTCACATATTCAAGGCTAGTCAGTAAGAAGGATTTGACTACACAGAAGACATATGCTTTTGTAACAAGGTTAGAATCCATACTCTTGTTTCCTTTGTTTGCTCATAATAACATCAATCTAAATCAGATGAATATTAAAATTATTTTTTAAATGGTTTAAATGAAAAAGAAGTACGTGTCCATCAATCTTTTATTTTTGAAAATGAAAAGATTTCCAGAACACGTTTTATAAATTAAAGAAATCATTCTTTAGCCTAAAACAAACTCTCAGAGCTTGGTGGGAAAGGCTGAGAAATTTTCTTCTGGAAAATAATTTTATAAGAGGAATGATTGATAACACTCTTTTTCATAAATCAATTAAGAAAGATATTTTAATCTGACAGATTTATGTTGATGATATTTTTCTTTGGAAACAAATATTATGCTTGGAAAGGTGTTTGCTAAGTGTATGCAGGCAGAAGCTGAAATAAGCACTCTGGGAAAAGGAGAGAAAACCTTGTCAAAGAAATCCCCTCTGCTGAACTTGATCTTAAGTTGATGACTCTGAGCTAAGAGTGTAAAGATTCAGAAACTTCAAAAGACTTAGAAGCAAAGCTACAGAAATGAAGCCTCATAAGCGAAGCTACAGAGGCAAGTTACATAAGCTACAAAGGACTCTAAGGAAGCAAAGCTACAGAAGAATTTTTGAGAAAGCAAAGCTACAGAAGATTCTGATCGTTTGATGAGAAGCAACTCTACAGAATACTCTGAGTGCACTTATCTCAAATGTTGCAACTGCAGAGGCTATGAGAATCATAATATGCATGGCTCTGAAACGTCAACAACAAAGCTTACATCTAGATAACAAGGACATCTGAAGAACGAAGATTTGCTCTAATCTAAAGCATTCCTCTGGATAAACAGTTCTCTGAAACATTCTTTAGAGCTAATCTGCATAGATCTGAAGCTTACTCTGGAACTTCATCAGAAGATCTGAAGATCACTCTGATAAGGGGAGAAATCGAACTTCATCAGAGGATATGATGCAAGGAAACATTTCCATGTCTACTCACTCTATAGATGCTAATCAAGATAAGTAGAATTTCAACTTCATAGTCTGAAGAAACTATTCTGGAAATCCAAATTGGTATCAAGGACTCAAAATTAAAGCACTGTTACTAAGACTCAAGTCATGATTGACTTAATAACAAGCTTGGAATCAGAAACCAAAGGCGGAGAAATCAACGGTGGATTAGCATAAGTTATCGCACCTTCATTGGTACGAGAATTCCAGCAGAAGAAGTCACCCTCAGATATACTGATACTGATTAATAAAGAGCAAGATTGTCATTCAAGTAGATGCTAGATATACATCTTGGTTTGATGATAGTTGTGATGATTAACTGTGTCTATTCAAAAGAAAGGAAATTGAAGAAGTCATTATAATTCAAAAGAAGAATCTAGCAGAAAGAAGATTAATCTGTCAGAGAGTAGCTAGCTAAGACTCTCATACATTCAACGTACACTTTAGGGAAGAAGAGGTTAGTAAAAAGGTAGATGTAAAGATGTACAGAGGTATGAATTGCTCTCTTCTGTATTTTACTACTTCTAGACCTGACATTCTTTCCAGTATATGTTTATGTGCTTGATTCCAATCAGATTCTAGAGAATCTCACTTAACAGTTGTTAAGAGATTTATGAGGTATCTGAAAGGTACTACTAACATGGCTCTGTGTTACAGAAAATTAGATGAATATAATTTAGTAGGTTTCTGTGATGCTGAAGACAAGTTGAACGCAAGAGCACATCTAGAAGCTGTCAGACAATCTGATCTTTGTTACAGCTAGAAGCAACTCAAAATAGCACTCTCTACTACAGAAGCAGAATATGTTGCTGCTGCTTGTTGAAGTATCAGATGCTCTGGATAAAGAATCAGCTGGAGAACTATCATATGCATAAGACTGAAGAATCAGAATGCACTCTTTGCACATTACCCTCTCTTGGTGTCAAAGATGTTCTTCTAAAGTCCTGAGCAAATCTGATGTCGTAGATCATCTGAAGATTTGGATTATCTAGAAGATCTGGATAAAAGACTCAAGAAGAAGAAGTTCTGTCAAATCAAACTCTGATACTTCTAAAGTATAGTGTTTTGATGTTGAAGAAATAAGATGAAGAAAGATAAAAGTCAGAATGGAAAGCACTTAGAGAAAGAATAACTCTGAAGATCTCAGAATCGCAAAGATATATGAGCTTTCTAAAAAGTGAAAGTCTTGATTCTGAAAGCTCCTCTCCGTCTGCATCTGCTCTGTTAAAAGAGAATATGGTTTCAACAATTCCTACACCTCCTTCAATTGATATTCCTCAGGAAACCAACTCAAAAGAAGTCCCTTCAGCACGTCACTTTTCACACCTTCAGTTCACCTCTAAGCATTATTCATTTCTCTGAAAGTGGTTAAACTTTGATTCTGGACGCTTTTAAAGTCACTAGAAGCTGAAGTTCAACTGGTTAAGGAAAAAGAAGACAAGCTAGAAAGGATAAGAAACTTCAAACTTCTTAAAAGCAAAAAGAAGCTGAAGAAAGAGCTGCTGAAGAAGCGAGCATTTTTAGCACAGGAAGATTCCAGAAAAGAAACTGTCAGATTGACACGAGAAGCTGTAGTTGGTTCTTCTTTTGAAACTACTCTTGCACGTTGAGAACGTGATGTTAGGGAGATTCAAGAAAATCAACAAGCTATGAAGAAAGAACAACAAGTTTTCAGAAAAAGCTTTGCTAAGTAGAAACTTGTCAACAACTCTCTTATGTGCATGCTTCAACAAATTCTGGAAAAGATGTTAACCTATAAGAATTAGGCACTCAGGTTTTATTTCTTGACTCTCTTAATTTTATTTTTTATTCTGATATAAAAGAGGGAGAAACATAATATATTTTAAATCTTGTTTTTTAATGAAAACTCACCTTTTTGATGATGTCAAAAAGGGGGAGAAAAAAATATGATTTTGATATAACCTAAAGAGAATGCAAAACATCAACTCTGATATAAACTGCGTTTATTACTAACTATATGTTTGATGTTTTATCGAGGAACTCTGAACAAGTTCACTAGGAATTCTAAAGACATGTCAAATGAATGAACTCTGAGTTCAAATGAACTGGTTATTCATAGAAGCAAGAATTAGTATCAGACTCAGTATTAAACTAATTGGTATCAGACTCAGAATCAATTAGCTTCAAGAGACCAAGAATCAAGACTGTATCACGATCTGAAGATCTAAATATCTGACCTATTGTAGCCAGGGGGAGTTCTCCCAGAAAGGTTCACAAGTCAGAATATTTTATATTCACCCAGTCTGAAACTCAGGGGGAGTTTATCATCTGAAAGACTAGCTCTGCTTCAGAAAAGAATTATTAAGTTGATATGCTACAAATGTTCGCTCTGAAGTTATATGGCTCTGATACGATGTTTAGAGAAAACAAGTCCTAAAGATCTGAAGATGGAAGTTATGTTGAACTAGTCCAGATGCTGAAGACTTATGCTCTCTTATATCGTAGTGAAGTATTCATAATCTTCTATTTGATTTGTGTCTTTAAATACTTCTATGTTGTAAGTCTTGGGATCAGAGAAAGTCTCTGAACAAGCATAAAAAGAATTTTGAAGGTTAACAAATTCAGGGGGGGCTGTTGCTTGAAACTCTGAATATGTTAATGCTTGGTGATTACATTGTATAAAATGTTTTATCAAAATACATGTTTTTGTCATCATCAAAAAGGGGGAGATTGTAAGAGCAAGATTTGTCTCGACAGGATTATCTCTATGTTTTGATGATAAAAATTAAGTATTTATGAAAGAACCATTTTATGTTCTAATGTTTGTTATGTGCAGATCATGATAATTAAATATATAATATCAAACAAACAACATCAACGTGTGCAGCAAATACAATATGAGAGTTACTATGTGTAACGTATCATAAAGCGCTTATGGGAGAAGCTAGTTTGCTTATGCATCTGATCACGATCAGAGAGATCCAAGGACGCTGGATATTGCAGTTGCAATGCTCCTGTGGATTCTGCTTTGAGTAGCGTATCTGATCTGAAAGCAAACAAAGCATATTGAAGAAGCAAGTATGCATCTGTATCTGATCACAATCAGAAAGATCCAAAGATGTTGTATATTGCAGTTGCAATGCTCTTGTGGATTCTGTTCTGAGAAGTGCATCTGATCTGGAAGCTAACAAGCATCTCTAAAGAGTGAGTCCTCTGAAGAACTAAGTGCTAAAGACTCTGATGACTTGAAGTTCTGAAGGCTGAAGGCTCTGAAGACCAAGTGCAGAAAGACTCTGAAGACTTAAGGGTTCTGAAGATCAAGACTCTGAAGATATAGTCCTCTGAAGAACTACTCTAAAGACTCTGATGACTTGAAGTTCTGAAGATTGAAGGCTCTGAAGACCAAGTGCAGAAAGACTCTAAAGACGTGTTCTGAAGATCAAGAATCTGATGATTCTGAAGACATGATGTCTGAAGAATCAGTCACGAAGAATCTCAAGACTGTTTCAGAAGAAACTTAGATCTTGGAATGCTGAAGACTGGATTCTGAAGTTGAAGATTATGTCAGAAGAAGATTCACCCAGACAAAGGCGTATTACTCATCAGATAAGTTGCTACTGTTAAATCTGATAAACATGTGCTTAAACAACTTTGATGCTGAAGCTTTCATACCAAAGTAGTTGCTGAACTACTCATCAGATGAATCATCAGAAGAACCAAGCCAGAAGATGATCTGTCCAAGCTTAAATGAAATATTAACATTACAAGAAAAGGACAAAGAAAGTGTGTCACTGTTCTATCCAATACGTGCTTATTCTATCCGTTGGAAATGACCGTTGGAATATTGAATGGACATATCTACCCTCACAAAGCTGCACTATAAAGGAAGAACATTTGATTCTTTCAAATGCTAGCTAATTACAAAGTAAGATACATTACAAAGCAAGTCAGCTTGTTATGAAGCAATGATGCTGAAGAGTGAAGTTAGCAACATAGTTGATTAACAAGGAAAGCTTTTAAGCAATATGGAAACTACTGTTCTTATAATCTCATAGAGATTTATCCTTAGTTTAGTTTCTGTATTAGGAAACAAGGAGCTATTGCTCAATACTTGCTATGTACTTAATTAGGAGTAATCTGCTTGACAAGAAGCACTCATGTAATCTCCAGCAACACAAATTCATTTTAGAATTAGTGGCTCCTCAAGTGATCTTGTGAAGATCAGAATACTTGAGATGACAAGTGACAGTTGTCATTTGTGGTAACTAATAGGAGATCTTAATTGATCAGATTCTATTAGGTGTCAATGAACGTTATATCCTAAGGGATCCCTGAACGTGTCATTGTCTATTTGTTAGTCACCTGCAGTTAGCTTGTACAACTGTAATCAGTTTGGTTATAGTGAATTAAGTCCTTGCTTGAGTGAGGCGGAATCACCTTGGTAGGGTGGACTGGATTAGCTTGATAGTTGCTCAAGTGAACCAAGATATATCATGTGTTCTTTACTTGTGTTATGCTTTATTATATATGCTTCTGCAATGCATCTTAAAGAACTCTATAGAAAGCAACAAGTGAAGAAAAGAGAAAAAGTATTAATTGAGAAAATACCCAATTCAAACCCCCCCCCTTTCTTGTGTATTTTTCACACCTTCACTTGATTAGTTCATGGTCTCACATCACCATAAAATAGCACATTGGATTCTCTTTCCAAGGCTTCAAATCTCACATCAATTGGACTCCTGATTCATGAATTATGGTGGGAAATAAGGATCCATACCATTCACATTCATCACATTTCCATCTCTATCTTATTAATCTATGGAATAAACCTATGTTCCTACTTCACTATCACAAATAGCATTGAAGTAGCTTTCCAACGCTTCCGATCGTGCCACAATCCGAGTTACGGATCAAAAGTTATGAAGGAAACAAAATGGGAAAATTTGTCATGTTTGCTAGGCGAACTTTAGACAAATAAGAGACAGAATAAAAAGGGCACAAAGTTTTCTAGGAGAACTATAGGCAAACATTCGCCTTCACTTCTCCTTGGGCTCGCAATGCGAACCCAGAATTCCCAACAACGCTAATAATAGGTCATTTGGGGCCAAAGATTCTCATTTCTTGATACCTAATCATCCTAAATACCTCCAAACACTCATAAAAACATAGGTTAACATGGTTAAGCATAAACTTCATCAAATTCAAGAACACAACATTCAATCCAATTTCTACACAAAACCTAACACACCAACAATCTTATATTTTTCCCCAAATGCTATACTAACTATTGGAATTCACCTCTTTGATGATGAAGAAGATGAATTAATGATGAAGATGATGAATCCAAGAGCTCCTCTTCTTCTTCCCCTTTCTCTTATCTTTTTTTCTCTTTTCTTCTCTTACTAACTTTCTCTCTTTCTCTTTCTCATATATATATATATATATATATATATATATATATATATATATATATATATATATATATATATATATATATATATATATATATATATATATATATATATATATATATATATATATATATATATATATATATATATATATATATATATATATATATATATATATATATATATATATATATATATATATATATATATATATATATATATATATATATATATATATATATATATATATATATATATATATATATATCATACATATATAATACTATATTATATAGTGGTCTAAAATATCCTCATCTGATATTTTGTCACCTAACACCAATGCTAAAATATTAGAGTTACCAAAATATCCTCTCTTATACTTATTAATATTGGTCTATCTCTTTTATCAATAGTTGACCTCTTTAGAGTCTGCTAGTTACTCTATTAGTCTCAACTGATGACATTTAAAGCACTTAAGAGCTTAAATAAATACAACTGACACACAATTGGGCATTTAAGAAAATATGGGGTATTAAAGAAGTGCTTCAAGTGTGGGAAGCTAGGTCACCGAGCTACTGAATGTAGGAGTAATAATTTGACTTGCAATAGTTATGGAGAGCATGGTCATATAAGTACTCAGTGTGAGAAACCTAAAAAGCCTCAGTCATAAGGGAAAGATTTTTCTTTGAATGGAGTAGAGACTACTACATATAATAATTTGATTTGAGGTATGTGCTTTATTAATAATATTCCTTTGATTATTAATATTATTATTATTACGGGTGCAACACATTCATTTATATCTACTGAGTGTGTGAAAATATTGAATTTAGAACTATCTTCTATGAAGGGTAACATGGTCATTGATACCCAACTAATGGTTTGTGACTACATTGTTGGTATGTTTGAATTCTTCTTTGACAATTTATGGTAGAGATCTTGGGATTGACTAAGTTTGTTTGTCTTTAAGTTAACTCGATGTTATTCTGGGAATGAACTGATTGAAGTTCAACCATGTGCATATCGATTGTTTATATAAATTTGTGAAGTATCTTGAATCTAAGGAGAGTACAAGTTTCTTGAAGACTGGATAGAAAATTGAGGACAAATGTCCAAGACAGGGGGTCTGACATCAGTTTTTAGAGTAAGAGAAAATATAAAGACAAACCTAACTAAGGTAAAGGAGTTCAATGTCATGAATGTGAAGGGTTTGGCCATATCAAAGTTGAATGTCCTACATTTCTAAAGAAATAGAAAAAGAGATTTTCAATCACTTGGTCTGATCCTGATGATGAAAGTGAAGGAGAAATAGTTAATAAGGTGATGGCTTTCACTAGAAAATATGACTCTTATAATGAGTTTGTTGAGGAAGATATCTCAGTATAAGAGCTAGTTAAAACATATAGAGAGATAATCATTGAGTGGAGGAATATTGCTTGAGAGAAGAGAAACAAAAGAAGAGCATATGTGATCTACTCAAGGAAAAGGATAAGCTTGGCTCAACCATTGCAAATTTGGAAGAGGAAGTCACATTATTAAAGTCTAAACTTGATGATATGACAAAATCTATACATATGTTGAATAATGGTTCTGATATGTTAGATAAGATCTTGGAGATTGAGGAGAAGAACGCTACAAGGTTTGACTATAGTTCCATGAACAACAAAGTTAAAATCCCATTTAAGAAGTTTGTTGCTCTTGAAAAGAAAGTTGAGTTTCTGATGAAGGACCCTATGTCCAAACATCCTACTTAACATATATACCCTAACAAAAAAGGCAACAAGAAACATCATGGAGTTGTCACAACTTTGGAAGATATGGCCGTATAAGACCTTTTTGGTACAAATTGTATGGATATCCTTAAACTTATATTCAACCAAGATCCAAAGGAAAGAAAGAAAAGAAAACTCATGTAATGAAGGAGTAGAAACCCTAAGAAATTGTCCCTTGTATCATTGCTCATACCTATTTTAGAGTTTCATCAAGAGAAAATTGGTATTTTGATAATGGGTGTTTAAGGCACATGACTGGTGAAAAGAGTTATCTTGAAGAGTTTAAGCCCTACTTTAACAGTTATGTCACCTTTGGTATTTTCCAAAATTCATGATCAAAGAAAGAAAAATATGTGGAGTGTTGTTGAATACCAAACATGCTTTAAATTGATCCATTGTATTTGGCATTTTTATCTTATTTGTTATGTTTTGTTGGATTAATTCCATGTTTTAATGTTATTCTTCAAGTATGTGAAAATACCTTTGGTTGCTTTGAATTGTGTGCTATTGTGCAGAATTTAGGCATAATCTATCAAAGAGTAAGACACAAAGAAAATTGACAAGGAAGCCAAAGAAAATGTGAAGACTCAGCATGTTCGCTGGGCAAACATCAGCTAGCAACAAGCAAGTATTCGTTGGGTGAAGTAGCAGCGAAGCCCCGGTGGACCCTCTCAGATTAGAGGTAGAAAGAAAAGGACTATAAGTTCACTGGGAAAACTTGTAGCGAGTGTTCGTTGTGCAAAGTTTCAGTGAGGTTCCAGCGAGGAGGAAACCTTGAATGGCAGTAAGTAATGAGCCATAAGTTTGTTGTGAGAACTTGTAGCAAAGTAGCTCGCAAGGCGAAGAATAATTCACTAGGAGAGTTCAGATATTTTCCAGGGGCGATTTAATTGTTCAGAGGAACTTCATGTGCCATAAAGTAGACCTTGTTGGGCAAAGAAAGAGTTTGTTGAGCGAATTGAGCAGACTTTAGTTGTACTATATAAGTACTTTTCACACTTTTTGGGGATCATAACCCCCATTTTCACATAGAAACTCATCTTTTCAGCATTTCTTCACCAAAAAGTGAAACTTTGCAAATAGAAGCTGGATTCACATCCGAGTTCGATTATTTAACGTGGATGCTCATTCATCTTCTCTCAAGACTTGTAAAGAAAGCTACCATGGTTATGGGTAGTTAATTTTCTTTGTAACAAAGGTAGGGGTAGTCTACCTTAGCTTTATGTATTTCTTTTTATTGACCTTGTATATGAACAAGTGATGATTAATATATGATGAATATTTTTATTCTTAATGATCCATTCTTGTTTTGTAAAACTCTAGACATAGATTTTATGGAACTTGACCTAAAATATTCATCTATCAATCTATAGATTAGAGAGATCGGTCTATGGTTGATATTTGCTTTGTATTGAACTTAAATCTTACTATATTAGTTGTTATACTGAGAGATTGTGTAGTGATGAATACAGTATTCCTCACGATGCCACTCTAGAGATAGATTGTATTAAGAGAATACACGATGATATTAATTTGATCCGACTTCAAATACAAGATTGAAATAATGCGTATAAGTTAGAGCATATGAAAAATACTTTTGATATACTTTGTTAATCAAACACTTTAGAATTTATAAGCTTTGCTACTAAAAATCGTGACAATTTATGAAACAAAATTTTAAAACCATTTTTCTTAGAATGGTAAACTATTGAAAGGCAAGCATCAACATATCGGACAATCCCTATAGAGACAATAACAACCCCCCCCCCCCCCCTTTAACCTACAGTTCGAGCAAGTGTGCCAAATAAGCAAATTGTCCCACAAGATGCTTCAGCATCCTATATCCTCTAAAGGTATGAAGTTACTTCCTATGAATCTCATGGAACCCACTCAACTGAAAATTTTGGGTGGAATAAATGATACTCTACTAGTTAAGAATAATAAAGAAAAATTCCTTTATGAATTTTGGTTAGGTATGTCATAAAAGATATTGGAACATTATATTCAACATTTGTAGTTTGAAAATAAGATGAGTCTTGAAGGAAGTTTCGCCTACTTTCTTGACATACAAGTAAAGTTTCTAAGAGATATTTGTACAAAGGCCTTAGAAAATGTTAAGTGTGAATTACTAAGGGGTCCAATTTGTATTTTCATGTGTGAGATCTTGTGGAAATTAATTTGAGGGAGGCATGCAAGTCTAAAAGGAAAGTTTCTCCCTTCTGTGATCATTGCAACGCGTAAAATAAGAGAAATCTCTTCCAATTCAAATTTCTCTCATAAGCACTCATTCCTAACATACAAGAGAATCCTAATTCCCCATCTCTATTGTGCTAGTCTCAAACTAGTTTCAAAATGAGCCAAAAGACAACTGATGTTAAATTTGTTGAACCCAAGCATATTACAAGTTCATATAGAGTCAAGATGATTGGAGTTAAAATAGGCAATAAAAGAACTTCAAATAAATCTAGGGTTTCTAATTCCATCAACAATGATAATGAACCTATAATGTTTCTAGGCCCAAAACCTTTGGAGATGGTTGTTCTAGTTGATATTTCAATGGATAAAATAGAGAATGGTGCCATTAAGAAGAAGAAGAAGAAGAAAAATAAAAAAGATTTTAAGAAGGTTAGTACCTTTGTGCATGTTCGTGACCTTTTGAAACTATGGAAGTTAACCCTGAGAAGGTCAAGATGATTGTTGATATGGAAGTTAATTCTAATCCTAGTAGGAAAAAAATAAATCATGTTGAAATCATGTTTAAGGGACCAAATGTTTATTTACACGTTGATCAACATGTTGAAGTATTTGTTCCAACATCTGGTTGCCCGCAGGATAAAAATACTTTTGTATCAGTTGGTGAACCACCTAAATCCACTAATGAATCACATGTAAAAATAAACCCTAGTGTCAATTCTGTCATGGTTGATGGCCACCCTGTTGATAGACTTGTCATTGATAAGCTTCTTGATGATGTTTTTAATGGTAACTATGTATCCTCTAAAGACTCTTTTAATCATATCCTCAATAAGAACAATCAAATTGTAAAGGCTAGATTTCAGAGTAAGAATGGTCAAGTCAATCAAATCATCGATACTCCTGTTGTTGACTCTAGTCTGAATGATAACCATGAGCCAAATGACAAACTGAGGAATCATGATCCTCTATTTGAAAAACCTAAGGGTCAAGGTGAAACAAATGAAGATGTTATGGATGATGATGATATTCCCATTGCTCATATCATGCATAAGATATTGATAATGTGTCCAAGCCTTAAGACAAAGACACTTAAGTAAAATCTAGAGAAGTGGTGAGTATAGATGAAAAGACCGAATCAGGAGAATAACTTGTTGTTATAACCAAGTATATGACTGAATGAGTGAAAGAGAAGGATAAAAATGTTTCTCTTAAAACCTCCTTGAAGAGCTCTAAAATTGTGAAGAAGATTACTCTTTAAAGGTCTCCTATGAGTAAGAGAAGAAATGTTGAAGAGAAATCTGTTGAGAAAAAGTCTCTAAAGAGAAAGCTTGTTCAATCAAGTGACTTTGAGACTGATGTTAAAGCAAATGGTAAATACATTGTGTCCACCATCAGAAGAAAGGTTAATGGTAAAAGGATTCCATTGAATTTTGTTGTTGCTCCACTTAATAACGTATTATTTCATTTTGAAACAAGTGTTTAGAAGTGGAAGTTTGTTTATCAAAGAAATATTTCTTGTGAAAGAGAGTTGGGCAAAAATTCCATTGATGATTAATGAAGGATGATGGATTAATGAAGATTGTCGCAAATATAGAACCTTGCTTTGAAAAGCTAGTTAAGGAGTTTGTTTTGAACATGACACCTGATTGCAGTGTTGAAGGAAGTCAAGAGTATAAGATGGTTTATGTTAGAGGGAAGTGTGTGAAGTTTTAACCCACCATTGTTGATGTTTATCTAGGAAGAAATAAGTCAGTTGAATATGTTAAAGTACTCTCCATGGACAAGATTGCTAAGGAAATCATTGTGGAAAATTGAGTGTGAAGTATGATGTTCTGAACATGATAGATGCAAACAATTGGGCACCCACTAATCACATTTCAAGCATCACTCAAACTTTGGCCAAGATGATTTATTAAATTGCAACCAAGTCTAAACTGACAACTTAGAATCCTTATGTGAAGAAGAAGAAGAATCCATCTCTGAAGACTGATGTCAACAAACTGAATATATTTTTAAGTTTTTGGCCTTTATGTGTTTAGGCTTATCTTTATGGTTCTATAATAACCTTGTCTTATGCTACTTAGGTTGTAATCATTTGACTTTTGTTTTTTTTTTTTGCCAATAAATCCAGATGTTCTGGCATTTGGTTTAACATTTGTTCTCACAATGTTTTGTTTGTCTACTCCTGGCCTATTATGTGTATTTGCTAGCACGCTGATATTTGTGTTACCTAACATGTGCACTAACTCTGACTGAGATGACTGTGCTAATTGCTTTGCCAAATTGTGGAAAAAAGGGTTGGGGTAATGGCGTGTAGTGGAGTGGTGTGACTGGTGACTACTGACTTTGTGGTGTATGAGTTCTACTGATCTGATATACACTGATGATTGTGTACTAACTAGTTGATGAATGTGTGATTAGTACTTGTTGAGATCTGAATATTATGTGCTCACATGCTAGAGCATCTAGCGTGGCATCTGACTCTTGTATGAGTTTATATGTGTGTGTTTGTAGTATCTATTGATTTTGACTTGACTAATAATTGTATGTGTGCATGCATGACTAACTGATCATGAATGATTGCATGATTGACTATTATGAAGCATTGATTGTATGTAGAAACCAACTATTTTTCTTCTGATGTGCTACTATTTTTTATGCTCCTCAAATTTCTACTGTTGTTAATGTTTGTTCTGAGTATGGACTGCTTATGATACTCAATTGTGTTATGTCTTGAAGATTTGTTTTACCAAAATTTTCCAAAGGGGGAGTTTGTTGTTCCTTTTGGATTTGGTAAATTATGTAAAACAACATGGAGTAATCAAGATGCTTTTGTGAAGAAAGGACATATGTGGGAAAAGATGTCCCAACATGTGGCCCTTGTCTGCAGGACAAAGTTGTTGTTATTTTGGGACATATTTCTACAACAATTGTGCAACAAGATTTGTTACTATCTTTTTGAAATGTGTGACGTGATTTGTTTGACATCTGTTTGAAGATCAAATTAATTTAAATGGATATTTAAATTTGAATTTGAATTAAAAAAAATCATATCTTTTATTGAAGGTTTTTATAGAATAAATCAAATCCAAAAATATCTGCTACTATTTTGGACGAGATCACAGTTAACATCCAAAGGAGAAAAGCCTAAAATTTCATTTCTATTTAAGGAGACTTATTCCTCGCATTTAAGTGTTTGCGCCAGGATTGAATATCTGTGTGCTAGAGTTTACTTAAATCTTTTGTTTGTGTTTCTTGTAGACCACATTATTACTCCATTCATATCATAAGACATAGTAGTTGAGTTGTAAATTCAACATTGATCATTTTGATTATTGCTGTTGATCACTAGGTTTGATGATTGAGAGAAAGTGAGAGGGGATTCTTATATTTAAGGGGAGTCTTAAATATAAATACACTAGGGGTAGAATTAAGAAGAGGGGAGTTGAACAAGGAACTTGTTCCTCTAAGACACTTTATACTAATTCTATTAAAGAATGGATTTCCTTTTTTAGTAGAGTGGCCCCTAAAAATAGGTGTTATCTGAACTAAACTGGGTTAACAATCCATGTGTATTCTTTACTATTTTTCTTTGATTCATTATTGTTGTCATGGTCTGTTAATTCTAGTTTAACAAGCTGAAAATGTTGTCCCAGACATTTGGGCCAACATCTGTCGCCTGAGGAACAAAATTTCAAATGGATTTATAAAATAGTTTTTTTTTAAACTATAACTCATTCAAATGAGCCATAAGTCTTGCTATTTTAATTAAATAGGTCAGACTATAGGCCCTTGTAGGCTGGTTTGGCCACCATCCCTATAATCATAACTTTGCATCCTTATTCATAAAAAAACCAAACATCTTGAGAGTGTTGGCATCAATGTTTTAAAATTTGGGTTGAAAAAGTTGAATTAATGAGACCTTCGAGTTAAAGTTTAATTAGTTCAATCATTTAGATTTATTGTCGAATCTCTTATAAATTTTAGATAATTTCATAAATAAGTCATGCATAATCATATGTTCACAATTTAATGAAGTAAATATTTTAAAAATCCGTAACAAACTTAATACAACAAAACATCAAATGAATGTGAGTTGAATGATGACAGACAAATCACATTTATCTACGACAAGAAAGATGTAGTTGAACGATAGTAACCAATATTGAGGTAAATGACGATGAAAATATTGTGTCTAGCTCAGATGAAAAATGGACAGTGTGCCTATGATTGAAAGTGACAACATGATAATGATGATGAAGTGCGTTGAAAGAGAAAAAAACTATGGCATCATGATATAACTTAGACGTTTGTGTGGTTGTGGAAGAAAAAATGGTTCCTTTTTTGTGAATGGGGGGATATTTTAAGTTTGGATGTTGACATTAAGATTTTTCAAAAAAAATAAAAATTGTTCAATTGCATATATTTCTTTGAACCTGGTGGTTTCACAAAATCGGTTTTAGTTCATTGGTTCAAACTGTTTAGGACGCCTCTATCTTGTTTTTTATCGGTTTTGGCCCATAAGAAATTTTGTAAGGATGATCGGATCAAATTTAGCATGGCTCCTGATAAGACTGGTTGAATCAGTCCATCTGATTCTTGAAATATTTGTTGGAACCTCTTGATTGTCACTTATCATTCGCAACACTCTATAAATATTTTTAAATAAAAAGATAAAGGATACACAAACACTTCCAAGGTTAAAAATAAGCCTTAATAATCAAAAGTCATTAGTATGGTCGTTAAATATAAGTATATGAGTCATATATATATATATATATATATATATATATATATATATATATATATATATATATATATATATATATATATATATATATATATATATATATATATATATATATATATATATATATATATATATATATATATATATATATATATATATATATAGGCATGACAAACAAACTCGGGTCTGCATGGATCCGCCCCAAAATTAATGGGAAAAATCCGGTTTAATTGGATGCGGGTGCGGGCGAAACCCGATTTTTAACTACGGGTGCGGGGACGGGAAGACACTAAGACCCGCCTGTACCCGCCCCCGCCCGAATACTCCAATTTTACTTTAATGCCCTTATTTTATTTATTTTAATATTAATTTATTTTCTCAAATATATATTCTAAAAATAAATTAATTAAAATAGTATGAAAAAAATCTAAGAAAACCCTTTTCATTTTCTCTTATCTTCTCAACACAGACTGTGAATCTCTCATCTAGTCATCTCAACACACAATCGTGAATCTCTCATCTCCCTCTCAATACAAAATCTTGAATCTACCATTTCTCTCCTCGATTTCTCAAATCAACCGTAAGATAATCCATCTCTCATTCTCTTTCGATTTTATGTCTTTCAATAGATCTATTGTTTCATTCAGTTTTTTGTTTTTTGGGTACTTAAGTATTAATTGGAAACTCTATATTTTGTTTGATAAGTATATGTTTTTGCTCTCCTGATGATTTTTTCTTTCTTCAATTTATTTATTGGATCTATGTTTTTGCTCCTCCATTGATTTTCTATGTTTACTGTAGTCCTCGGTGATTTTGGTTTTGAATGAAGATACCACATATTATTTAGGTTTTGTTGTTGATAGCTATAAGCTGAAAAGTTTTACTGCTTCTATTTGGATTTAGAAAAAATAGGATATAACTTAGTATGGCTTCACACATTCACACCATACTTACCCTCAATTTTTGCCTAAATTTATTACTTTTTTTTACTGCTAATATACTTATTAGTTAATATTTGATTTTATCAATTTTAAATTATTATTTCTTGCTAATATACGTATAAGTTAACATTTGATACTTATAAGTTAATATTTGATACTTATAAGTTAATATTTGATTTTATCAATTTTAAATTAATATACTTATTAAATTATTTTAATTCAATTAATATAACCAGCTTATATCTACTAATAGTTTATCATCTACCAACCAGCCTTTAACTTCTAATTGACACTCCAAACCTTCCAAAAACTAACGGTCACACCTAATTACTAATTCATGCTAACAGAATTCCAATTAGCTATAATAGAAGCAGAAGCAATTTTAGTATTCAAATTATCCATAATTGTCATAAACTTGCATACTTAGATAGAATTTTTGAAATCAACATTTTGCAAATATTTAAGCATCTTGATAGCTAGCAGTAGCAGCCAATTCACATTTCAGCATTTAACATTAATTCAACCCTTTTACATAAAGTTCATGACAAGATTTTAACACCAAGTTGCAATGTCTATTAACCGTAAGCTAACTAAGCTCTCAATTTATAAACTAAATAATTTTATTCACCCACTAACACTTACAGCTGACCAATTTAACATTCAAATGGAAGCTAACAACTTACCGAACCATTTGAATTAAGCTATTATTAGCAGAGCATAAATGTCATTATGTCACTCTAATAAATATTGCTATTGAATTTTTCCATACCGTTGAATTTTATAGAAGTTGTTGTAGTTGAATTTTTCTATACTGCTATTAAATTTTTCCATACTGCTATTAAATTAATTTTAGTTTTTCATTGATTTTAGTTTGTTTTTAGGGACAACTCAACTGGATAATTAGTCATGGAAAATGATGGTACCTCTCAAACACAATATCCACCTATCTCACAAGAAAGTACACATCAACCAATTCCCATTGAAAGTGGTAACATATCATTTGAAGCTCCTCCTCCTACACCAAATGATAATATGGAGGTTAATAGTGAAACAACTGAAAATCGTCAACCCAGACTTAAAAGTATTATATGGGATCATTTTACAAAGGTCAAAGTTGGTGAAAAAGTTAAGGCTAAGTGTAATTATTGCTCAAAGTTGCTTAATGGTTCATCAAATGATGGGACAATACATTTAAAAGTACATATGGATTATTGTCCTAAAAAGAAGCTTTTGAAACCATCTGAGAAAGGACAAACATTTCTTACGCCTAAAACCATGCAAGGTAAACAAGAGTTGAGTATTGGAATTTATGATGCAGAAATTGCTAAGAAAGAGCTTGCACATGCAATTATTTTGCATGAATATCCGCTTTGAATAGTGGATCATATTGGTTTTAGAATATACTCAGCTTCTCTCTAACCATTATTCCAAGTTCCTTTTAGAAATACCATAAAAAAGGAGATACTCAAAGTGTATAATTTGGAGAGATCATCAACTTTGAAGTTGTTAGAAAATCTTAAAGGAAGAGTGGTCATTACTTCTGACCTCTGGACCTCGAGCAATCAAAAAATGGGATATATGGCTCTCACTGCTCATTACATTGATGGAAACTGGAATTTACAGAGTCACATTTTGAGGTAAATCTAATTTCTTCTAATAATAGCTTAATTGCATATATATATATATATATATATATATATATATATATATATATATATATATATATATATATATATATATATATATATATATATATATATATATATATATATATATATATATATATATATATATATATATATATATATATATATATATATATATATATATATATATATATATATATATATATATATATATATATATACTAGTTTGATTGCATATCATTTATACTAGTTTTGTGAATCTTATTATGTTAGGTTTATTTATGTTCCTGCACCTCATACTAGTGAAAAACTTTGTGGTGCATTGGTTGAATGTTGGATGGCTTGGAACATTGATACAAAATTGTCTACTATCACTTTGGAAAATTGTAGCACAAATGATGCAATGATTGAAAAAGTTAAGGCTAAGTTGAAACCGGAAACAATGTTAAGGGATGGGGCCTTACTTCATATGTGTTGTTGTGCACATATACTAAATTTAATAGTAAAAGAAGGGTTAGGAGTTGTGAAAGATGGGATATAGAAGATTCGAGACAGTGTTGCATTTTGGACTGTAACACCTCAAAGGAAGGAAAGGTTTGAGGAGACATCCAAACAGTTAAACATACCTTGCACCGAGAATTTAGTTTTAGATTGTCCGACTAGATGGAATTCTACCTACAAGATGCTTGATGTTGCTATTTTGTATGAAGATGTATTTAATAGATTAGCAATCCATGTAACTCAATACACTTGTTTGCCAACAAGTTTACAATGGAAATTTGCAAAAGAGATTTATGGAAAATTGAAATTGTTTAATTCTATCACTGAAGTATTTTCTGGAACAAAGTATCCAACTGCCAATGAATAATTTCCTAAGATTTGTCATATTAAAGTTGCATTACTTGATTAGATTGAATCCTTTGATGAATTGGTAAAAAGAATGGAAGAAAACATGTTGGTAAAGTTTGAAAAATATTGGAGTGTGGTTCATGAAATAATGGGTGTTGCCGCTGTTTTGGATCCTAGGTACAAAACTTATTTGCTTGAATATTACTATGGAGTCTTCTATGGGAATGATGTTGATTTCCAAGTTAAATCAATCAGACAGGTGTGCTACGAGTTGCTTTATGATTATCAATCAAAAATGACCAATGAATCTAGAAGTGAATCTCAAACGTTGGATGCTAATGTTGATACTGTTAGTAACGATGGTTTGAAAGACTATGATTTGTATGTCATACGGAAAAAAAGAGCTAGTACTTTATCTATTAAAATGGAGTTAGATGTTTATTTGGATGAGGAAGTTTTACCAAGAAGTCCAGATTTTGATATTTTATTGTGGTGGAAGTTGAATGGCATTAAGTATTCAACACTTAAAGCAATTGCAAGGGATATATTGGCAATTCATGTTTCTATTGTAGCTTCTGAATATGCATTTAGTATAAGCGGTCATATGATAAACCCTCATCGAAGTCGACTTCATTGTGTTGGTGCAAAGGTGAATAAATGATGAACATAGGAAATATTCTATTAAAGAGAATGACAGCTACACAACTCACTTAACATTACAATGATTGCAACCCTATTTATAAGCTAAAAATAGGGTTACTAGAATAAGATAAAATACTAAAATACCCTCTAACAAACTTAGGGGCTAAGTAATAGTACAACTAAATATGAATTACTTCTAATACCATCCTTTAATTCATATTCTATTAAAACTTGTAACACCAATTCCATCCCTTAGTCTGAGAAATTGATCAGTCTTGATAGCTTTCGTCAGAGCATCTGCCAACTGTTTCTGAGTGCTGCAGTGTACAACTTCTAACACTCCACTCTGAACTTGATGTCTCATAAAATGATACTTGGTCTCAATATGCTTGCTTCTCCCATGCAACACTGGGTTTCTGGCAAGATTGATTGCATACTTGTTATCAATCATCAGCTTCAGAGGTTTGTTTATTTTAATCTTTAGATCCTGCAACAGATTCAGAATCCACGCAGCTTGGCATGCAGTAACAGCACCTGCAATGTATTCAGGTTCATAGGTTGATAACGCCACAACAGGTTGCTTCTTGGAACACCAAGAAATGGGACCTCCCAGAAATTTGAACAAGTACCCAGAGGTACTTCTTCTGTCAACTTTGTCTCCACACCAATCAGAATTTGAATAACTCAGAAGTTCTGACTCATTCTTTCTTCCAGAAGGAAATAACACTCCATACTTCAGAGTTCCCTTGATATACCTCAGAATCCTGACAGCAGCTTGGTAATGGGACCACTTAGGTTTACTCATGAACCTACTAACCATCCCAACTGAATAGCAAATATCAAGTCTGGTATTGCACAGATACCTCAGAGAACCAACCAACTGTTTGAAGGTTGTAGCATCCACATCCTTTCCATCAGAGTCAGAATCCAGTTTCTAATTTGTATCAGAAGGTGTGACAGCAATCTTACAATTCTTCAGTTCAAATCTCTTCAGAAGTTCTAATTCATACTTGAGCTGATGCAAAATGATACCTTTCTCAGAATATCTGAACTCCATCCCTAGAAAGTATGTCATTTTGCCTAGATCAGTCATTTCGAATTCATTCATCAGAACTTTCTTGAACTTGGCTATCTTCTGTTCAGAACTTCCAGTCAGTAGTATGTCATCAACATATAAACACACCAGAGTCATATTGCCTTCAGAAGTATGCTGAACATAAACAACGTACTCCATCTCAGATTTCTGAAAGCCTTGCTTCTTGAAAAATGAATCAATCTTCTGATTCCAAGCTCTGGGCACTTGTTTCAGTCCATATAAAGCTTTGTATAATCTGTACACCATTCCTTCCTAATTCTTTTTCACAAATCCAGGATGTTGTGACACGTAAACTTCTTCTTCTAATGGACCGTTCAGAAATGCAGATTTTACATCTAAATGCATCAGAGGCCAATTTCTGTTAGCATCTATTGCAATCACCATTTTGATTGTTTCATGTCTTGCTACAGGTGTAAACACTTCAGAATAATCCAGCCCAGGTTTCTGTAGAAATCCTCTGGCTACCAACCTTGCTTTATGTTTGCCAATTGAGCCATCTGGCTTTAACTTCTGCTTGAAAACCCATCTGACGCTGATGGCTTTCTTGTCTTTTGGAAGTTCTGTCAGCTTCCAAGTCTTGTTTCTCTCTATAGCATCAAGTTCTTCTTTCATGGCCTTCAGCCAGAGCTTCTGCTTAAGAGCCTCTTTTGTACTTATGGGTTCAGAGTCTACTATCATGGCACACTGAATAACTTCTCCTTCAGAGTCTACTTCAGTGTCTTGCAGCATGTCAAATTCTGCATATCTTCTGGGGACGTTTCTTATTCTTTGTGGTCTCTGAACTTGTTCAGAGTCTTGAGCTTCAGAGTTTCTAGCTTCAGATGATTGACTTCCTCCAGAGCTTTGACCATCTTCAGAGTCTGGCATATTTCCAGAGTCTGAATTGCCACCAGAATCTGGATTTCCATCAGAGTCACCTTCATCTTCTGAGTCTTCTCCAGAGTCTGAATCAGTATCAGAGTCAGATTCAACGTCAGAGTTTACTCCAACTTCAGAAATTCTTAACTCTGACCTTTCTTCAGAAGTTCTAACATCAGAATCAGATTGAGACTTATCCCAATTCCAAACTTCTGATTCCTTCACAATCACATCTCTGTTGAATTCAATTTTATTGGTTTCTGGACAATAGAGCTTATATGCACCTGTGTTGTGGTACCCTATCAGAATTATCACTTTGCTTCTATCATCCAGCTTCTGTCTTCTGGCTTCTGGAACATGTTTATAGCAAACAAAACCAAACACCTTCAGATGACTAACACTTTGCTTATCTCCAGTCCACTTCTGTATTGGAACTATTTCCTTCAACTTCTTCGTAGGACATCGGTTAAGTACATACGTTGCAGTGGCAACAGCTTCTCCCCAAAGCTTCTGAGGAAGCTTCTTCTCTTTTAGCATGCTTCTCACCATATCAAGCAAAGTGTGGTTTCTTCTTTCAGCAAGACCATTGTGTTGAGGAGTATAAGGAGCAGTAACCTCATGCTCAATTCCATTCTCCTCACAGAACTTCTGGAACTCTTTGGAGTTATACTCACCTCCACCGTCAGTTCTAAGAATCTTCAACTTCTGACCACTCTGATTCTCAGCCTTCATTCTGAACTTCTTGAATTCATCAAACACTTCATGTTTAAACTTGATAAGGGATACCCATGTCATTCTTGTGAATTCATCAACAAACAACACAAAGTATTTATTCCCTCCAATCGATGCTACTGGAAATAGACCACACACATCAGAATGTACAACTCCCAAGGCATGTTTTGCTCTTGGAGCAGCTTCTGACGCAAATGGCAATCGTGGTTGTTTTCCTTCCATGCAAACTTTGCATGACTTTTCAGGCTTCTTAATTGCAGGAATTCCATGTACCAACTTCTTTGAATTCAGATGTTTTAAGCTTCTGAAATTCAAATGACGGAATCTTTTGTGCCACAGCTCACTCTCCTTCTCAGCACTTGTTGCACTAAGACATTCTGAGTCTGCAGTTCTGACATTCACCTTGAATGTTCTATTCCTTCCCTATTCTAACTACATAATCAACTTCTGATTGCAGTCATACAGCTTCAAAAGATTGTCCTTCATGGTATCTGAAAAACCTTTCTCAATTAATTTTCCCACACTCATCAGATTGCTTCTGATGCCAGGTACATACCACACGTTCTGAATCAATGTTGTTTTCCCATTATTCAGAATCACTCTGACATTTCCCATACCTTCTGTGTTAAGATATTTGTCATCAGCACATCTGATCTTTGTTCTCTTTTCAGAGTCAAAGTCAACTAGCCATTTCTTGTTTCCAGTAAGATGATTTGAACAGCCAGTGTCCATATACCACCAGTCTATCAGATCCATATCATCAGATTCAGAGGCCATCAATAGCACAGATTCGTCATCAGAACTTCTGGCTATATTTGCTTCTTCTGATTTTCTCTCCTTGTTTGACCAACAATCTCTAGCAAAGTGACCAAACTTCTTACAACAGAAACATTGGATTTTCTTCTTGTCATACTTCTCTTTTCCCTTCTAAGCACTCTTTTGTCTATCAGAGGTTGAGCTTTCTGACTTCTGACCACCGTCAGATCTTCTCCTGGCTTCTAACTGCTTCTGATACCTCCTATCAGAAGTTACTTTCAGAGCCTGCTGCTCTACTTCCTTTTCAGAAGTTCTCTCAGTCAAACGCAACTCTTGCGCTTCTAGACTGCTCTGCAGCTCTTCAATTCTCATGGTGCTCAGATCTTTGGAATGTTCTATTGCTACCACAATGTAATCAAATTGAGAGGTAAGGGATCTCAATACTTTCTCCATGATTGCTTCTTCAGAAAGAGTTTCTCCACACGCCTTCATCTCATTAGTGATCAGAATCATTCTGGAGATGTATTCAGAGACTTTCTCATTATTCTTCATGTTGAGATTCTCATATTGCTTTCTCAAGGACTGAAGCTTCACCTTCTTCACTGATGCGTCACCACCATAACATCTCACCAGTGTGTCCCACGCAGCCTTTGTTGTCGTTGAATCTACAATCTTCTCAAACACATTTACATCCACACATTGATGAATGAAGAACAATTCTTTCTGATCCTTCTTCCTTACTTCCTTCTGCGCGTTTTTCTGTTCATATGTCGCATCTGCTGCTACCGGAACATAACCATCAGTGATAAGATCTAGAACATCTTGAGCACCGAACATATACGCATTTGGATCATCCAACGATTCCAGTTTTTACCGTCAAATACTGGAAGTTTGGTGTTCATGTTGTCGTTTCCGTTCATCTTCTACCTTGCACAATACACTCAGATTTCTCACACAATGTTTCTCAACCCACAGAATTAAAATTCTGATCAGATTTTGTTCAAGATTCAACACGAATCTAAGAGACAAAATCAAACACACAAGGCCTCACGTTCACTCGTGTTTCCCGTGTTTCCAAATGAATCTGAACCGGAGCTCTAGATACCAATTGTTGGTGCAAAGGTGAATAAATGATGAACAGAGAAAATATTCTATTAAAGAGAATGACGGCTACACAACTCACTTAACATTACAATGATTGCAACCCTATTTATAAGTTAAAAATAGGGTTACTAAAATAAGATAAAATACTAAAATACTCTCTAACAAACTTAGGGGCTAAGTAATAGTATAACTAAATATGAATTACTTCTAATACATTGGACCACTTTAGAAGCTTTGATGTGTGCAAGAAGTTGGTTATGGAGTGCTGAGAATATTGATAAGATATTTTTTGTTTTTATTTTTTATTCTTACTTGCCAAGACTATCATTAACTATATTTTACTATATTGATAGGTAATTTAAAATCTAACGTGGAAAATGAAAATTCTATTTTACTCTCAGAAATGGAGTCTGATGATGAAAGTAGTATTCATATTATTTGTTTTTTTTTTTTTTGCACAATGTGTGTTTGTCCCACTTTTGTGATTAGTAGTTAACTTAAAATAATTATGCTTTTGTATTATAATAATAAAAAGCATCATATTTTTCTTAAGTATGATTAATGGTTATGTCTGACATGTGAATGTAAAGTATTCTTGTTTGTAGCAGTTATGATTTTTAGCAAGTAGCATATTATTAAGTAAGTGGCAGTTTCTTGTTTTTATAATTTTGTTCACTTTCTAGCTAGTAGCATATTATATATATATATATATATATATATATATATATATATATATATATATATATATATATATATATATATATATATATATATATATATATATATATATATATATATATATATATATATATATATATATATATATATATATATATATATATATATATATATATATATATATATATATATATATATATATATATATACTAATTTGTATTAATATGTATAGATTAATTATATATGTTTGGTACCAGTTTTTACTAACTACTAACTAGTATATATGTTTGGTACCAGTTTCTTGTTTTTATAATTTAGTTCACTTTCTAGTAAGTAGCATATTATATATATATATTAGTTTGACATGTGCATGCAAATGAGCTTTTTATTTAATAGATTTCATGTACCATCAACTCACTTGTGCTTGTTTTGATGTTTTAATTTTTACTTTTCAATACAGATGAGTTGTTGATCAATGATGCTACTTCTATTTCCAACTCTCGCCTCGAAGATGAAGATTATTAGAAAATTTGTGGTTTATTTGGAACCTTTTTTGATACGATGATTTAGTATATTTTATTCCATATTGTTAGATTGGTTCTTTTGTTGATTGTAGTATTTTACTTATGTATTTGTACTTTGCAAAAACTTGTTGGTTGTTGTAAGTGATTTGTACTTTGATATATTGAAAGATTACACTCGTTTAATGAATCACAACCAATCATATATGTGTAATTTTAAAAATATTATGATTAGAGTCAAATGTTTGGATTTGAGGGTTATGATTGAAAAAATATTTGAAATGGTGTTTAAATATTAAACCTTATGACTATTTACTTAAATTAAGGGTAGTTTTTGTATTTTTGATATGTTTATTCATGTTTTCTAGATGATTTGTGAAATAAAAAAAATATGTAATTTTTTCTTTTAAAAAAGCAGTTTTTGGGTGGGGGCAGGGGCGGGGGCGGGGAACCCGTTCTCTATTGGAGGCGGGTCTGTGGGTTAAATTTTTATCCCCGAACAAGTTTGGGAGAGGGGGCGGGTCTACTACAGAGAAGCGGGGGCAGGGGTGGGGCTAGCTAAACCCGCCCCCGCCCCGCCCCGTTGTCATGCCTATATATATAATTATTTTAATAATATTTATTATGATGTAAACTTGTAAGAGTTTACCATCCAACTCAACCTAAATAAAACGAGATGACATAAAAACTTGAATTTGACAAATTTGGTCATCAAAATTCATCTCATTAAAAGCTTTGTAAGAAAAATTCAATGGATAAAACCAAAAAAAAGAAGTAAAAGAGTTCAGAAAAAACACCAAAAACAAAGAGAAAATCATTCGTTAAAGTAAACAACATCAACAAAATTTAAATTATGTGAAACATAATCTATTCATATTAAAATAATCTAAAATGCAAATAAATTCATTGGAACCAAATAAATTTATTCTCAATATATATTGTTCAAAAAAGAGTAAATTTTTTCATTGAAGTCAGTTCAGCCAGTAACTGTGCATGGATATCGGATGCAGGGGCGCAGGTTCAATTCGCGACATCTTATTTATTCACCTTTAAAGAGTGAAGTCCAATAACTAGACTATTAAAATATATATATAAACTAATTATAATATTTAATAAGATCATTTATTTTAACATTTAACAAATGTTGTATTTCCTCAAATATACTGAAAATGTTATTCATAAATTACTTGTTCAATTTATCATACTAAAAATTAACGTAATCATCATTGCCAACAAGCCAATATATGTGCAAAGACTCAACACTCTAAGCTAACGAAGAAAGACTCATTAAAAATTAGAGATAATTAGCTTCTAGTAAAGCCTCGTTTATTTTAACTTTTTTTAAAATAATTTTTATAGTGTTACATATTTTTGTTTAAAAAATTACAAAGAATTTTTTAATAAAAGTTTAAAATGGGCACAAGACAGAAAACAGTTTTTGTTTGTTTGCAAGCAGCACATGTATAAGATTTACTCTTTACTAACCATATTGATGGTTTATGCCAATATATGTCTCTGGTAGAGTATCATACCATCCTTAAATATTTGGCTATGATCCCCTTATTTTCTGTTGATAAGGTTTGCCCTATTTGCCATAAGGCATGCTTGGATACTTTTGGATAACACGCCATTCATTGTAAGGAGCTTCTAGGATTCAAATGCCGACATAACTTTTTTAGGGATGTCTTATTCGATATATTTAGGTGTTTCAGTCTATCTTTGAAGAAATAAGCACCTATGAATTTCTCGGCTGACCCGCAAAATGGTATATCAGCACTTAGTTCAGTTGATGTTCTAGTATACAAGTGGGTAAGAAGAAAACATGCATGTGTAAACTTGACTGGGGTTTCCCCATTGGTGGGACTGAGGAATGAAGGTCTTACTGTGGAGCATGCATCTCTCAAAGCTGCTTCAAGTAAAGTGGTCAAGCATGAGAAAACGTGTTTCAACAATCAACATGTTTTTATACCATTTGCCTTTGACACTTTTGGTTTTATAGCATCAAAAGCAGTTGATCTTTTATAGAGTGCAAAGGTTCATGCATAACAATATTGTGTCTCCTTGTATAATGAATATAGTTTTTAAGAGGATTGGTTTTGTCATCCAAAAAGGGGTAGCGGTGCAGCTTGTTGCCCGTTTGCTTGCTCCTTCTATATAATCTTGATTATATTAATGACTACTAATATTGTTCATCAACTAAAAAAAATTTTAAATGAAAATTTGGTTTGAATATTTTTTAGGGCTAACACCTATTCTCCCCCTGCCATATAGGTGCTTTTTGGAAGAAAAAAAAATCATAAAAAAAATTGCATGAATTCCCCTAACATTTGAAAAATATCTCTCTTTAAACCTTTGTCAGGCTAACTCATCAAAAATGATGATGTGGCAGCATTTTTTTTATTTTAATCATTTTTCACATGTGTTAAATGAAAGGTAACTTGACAAAAATACCCTTTATTGAAAAACAAAACCTAAAATTACAAGCTTGCAATGTCTTCGTGTTCAATGCATTATTTTCTTCCTTGGAATCCTTAATGCCCTTTCTCCTTCCATCTTCTCCTTTGAATCTTTCCTTTCATCATTCTTCTTTCGCCGATCCAATCAAGAAAAATGAAAAACTCAGTTTGTTCAAACTCAAGCATGTCTTCAAACAACATAATAACTCCGAAATATGGTTATAAATGTCCATGAAGATGTTTGTTTCAAAGTCGATTGTCAACCAATGTAATTTTTAAATTAATGAAAGATGTTGTTAAAATTGATGTGTTTGTTGTATAAGTTTGTAATATTTTGTTGTTGAATTAATGAAAGATGTTGTTGAATTATTAATGTTATTGTCATATAATTATAGCATATTGAACATACAATGGCAACTAAAATTAGTGCATATTGTGCATAACAAGAACAGGCAACCAAATTTTGTATAAACTGTCATATAATTGAATTGAAAGCACAATAAAATAAATCATATGTTTTATTTGCATTACAACCAACATTAGTATGTACTTAAGTAAGTCTTACAAAAGAAGTTTCAAAATGGCACATAATGTGCATAACTAGAGTTGTTACAAAACATGACACATAATGTGCGTAACTAGAGTTTTTACGAAACATGGCACATAATGTGCATAACTAGAGCTTTTACAAAACATGGCACATAATGTGCATAATTAGAGTGTTACAAAACATGGCACATAATGTGCATAATTAGAGTGTTACAAAACATGGCACATAATGTGCATAACAAGAGTTGGCATATAATAGCATAACATAGTTTTTCTAAGAAAAGCAAAATGACACCTAATGAAAACCTAATTACTGAGTCATTATCCTTGTAATATCTTCCCATTTTCTTGATCTCTTCATAAAAGTCTCATCATCAAATACCAATGGTACATCTGAAGTTGAACCAGGCCCATCAAACTTTTTTGCTTTCCTAACAGCTTTCAACCTATCACTGCTCCTCTTAGGTGTGGGATTACTTACTTGAGATTGTTGTTCTTCAAAGGTTGTCATCATGTCATCAAACAGTGCATCTAACTCTGGGTCATTCATTTCATGGACACTTTCACCAACACTTGTCTCAGCTTCTCCTTTAGTTTCAGCAGCAGATGCAAAGGCATTGGTCCTTGGTGTTTTCCTCTACACACGGTTAAGAAGAATGTTAGAAGAATAATTAAGAAGCATATTAGAATTACATTTAAAAAGCATGAATCATTACCTTTCTCTTTAATGCATTAGGACCCTGTTCTTTGCTCTAACACTTCCTTGACCCACTTTCATTTTTCTCTCTAAACCTTAATTTCTTAGGCCTGCCTAGACCCTTCTTATACTGAGGTGGCAAGATGTTCTCAACATCCATAATAGACCACGTGTCTATACCATTGATTGGACTAACATTGTTTTCCTAACAGGTTTTATAAGCCTCTCTCAAGTAACAAGGGCCAACAGAAGTTTCAGGGTTCAAATTTTGATATTGCATTGCAAATACAACATGTCTACAAGGTATCCCCACAAGGTCCCAAAATCAACATGTTTAAACATCACCTCAAAAACACTCACTACACCCTAAAAACACAAACACATAAACAATCAAACAATTTCAAATTTGAAAACCTTAAACAAACAAATTATTAAATAGTCATAACAATATGTACCTTTTATTGATCTGAGATAAAAACATACTTTCTTTAAACCCCAATGTCTTCCATAAGTAACTTCATAAACCATTTCCAACTATCCTTTGTTTTAGTCTCCACTACACCAAAAGCCAAAGGGTTGTACTGGTCATTTGGATCCCTTGCCACAACCACTAATAACTGCCCCCCATACTATAATCACTAAACTGATCAACATCAGGCTTCAACCGGAGTGAACACGTGAGCATCGTAGGAATTAGGGATTGGGTTTTCAAACTCAATGGTGAACATTACGGGATTAGGGTTTAGGGTTTTCAAGCTTTAATATGAACATGAATGTATTACGTTTCAAGGTTTCAAGGTTTTGTTTATCAATGAAGGGTATTTTCGTCATGTTATCTTTCATTTAACACATTTGTAAGATAATTGAAATGAAAAAAACCATTGTCACATCACCATTTTTGATGAGTTGGCCTGACAACGATTTAAACAGAGATATTTTTCAAATGTTAGGGGAATTCATGCAACATTTTTTTACGAGTTTTTTCTTTCAAAAAGCGCCTATATGGCAGGGGAGAATAGATATTAACCCTATTTGTTTTTAAAATGTTATTTTAGGTATTTCATCATCTTATTGGGGGGAAAATTGAATATCAAAATTTTAAAAAAAATCACTTAGTTTTAAAGCTATTCAAATAGTTTTTTATAAAAATAATTTTTAAAATAGAAATTTTTGAAAATATTGTGATTTTAATTATGTCTTGATATTCAATAATATATGTTTATGTTATAAGATGTCAAAAATAATCTTTCAATTTATAAAAAACAAATTTGAAAAAAATATATTATCTTTCAATTTATATAAACCGAATTTGAAAAAAAAAATTATTTTGAAAAACGTTTTCATAAAAATTATTTTTAAAAATAAAATAAAAAACCCTATGTTTTTAAACCTAAAACAAACAGACCCTAAATCAGAGAATAGTAACCTCGTTAATATCACTTAAAAATGTATGCCCAAGGCCACCCTCCTCGGTAGGAGTACATACCTTATGTCAACTATTACAATCATTTTTTATCGACGCTACCATACCACAGAGATATTTTGATTTATTGGTCAAAGGTGGTTATAATTAAAATATGTTAAGATTGGATGAGAAATTTATTGAAAAATTGACTTCAAACATAAAAGGAAGGTAAATTGTGATATTCACATTTTATAATTAATTAAAAAATCACTTTAAAAACAATTTATTTTAGCGCAAAGACAACTATCCATTCAAAAAGTCAAATGGAGGCCTCTAAAAGACGAGTGGGTTAGTCTCAATATAGATGAATCAGTGAAATCAGAAGGTCGGACAGGGTGTGGAGGAGTCATTCGGGATAAATATGGCACATTGTTATTAGGTTACTCCAAGCATATTGGAAAGTGTTCCATTATCATAGCGAAACTGTGGGGAGTCCATGAAGGTCTAATTCAAGTTACCATAAAAGGTTATATTGCGTCCTGGAACCTGAATTGGATGCAGTTGGTGAACTAAAGATCTTGAACCGGTGGTGTTGATCTTTGGTACGGCAATGTAGGTGGACCTACATAGTTAGCACTTCAACTCCCAAGTCATTTCAAGATTTAAGATGAGTGTAGTTTAAAGTGGAGATCAGAGAACGTACCTTATTTTTCGTGTGAACCAACTTTTATACCTTGAGTTAAGTGAAGTGGATTAGAGATGAGTTTAACCTTATTTATATGGGCCTTTGGTCGGCCTAGAACAGTTATCCCCAAGACTTTGTCAGGCACTGAGAGAGTCAGGGAAGTCTTTGATGATTTTGTCCAACCTTCAAGGATGTTGTCTAATGTGAGCTAAAACTGAAACATTTTGAGTCAGTTGAAAAATTAATAGGGAACAAGTGCATTAAATGTATTTCCATCATTGAAACATTTCACTACTTTCTTCTGACATGTGGGCTTACGCGACAGGTTAGGGCATGGTACGACTTATAGTGCACTCGGGTACCTTTGGTTTTACATGTATTCCCAAGGTGAAATCCAGTCATTGATTCCATACTTCTTTCCTTTGTGAATTTGGATCGTTCAACCATCATTGTCTATAAAGAGAGGGGAGTTAAACATTAAAAAACTTTTCATAATCCTTGGTATTCAAGCTCATTCATATTTACTTCCTTGTCAAACACCTTCACATCTTCCTTCCTGAGAGCATTAATCAAAATGATTGTATTTCCTTGATCAGAATTACTTCTTTTATTAATTTACTTTACTTAATCCATCTCACATAACCAGGTATCCCTCTCAACTCAAACTTTATCTTCAGCATTTCATGTTTTCTAGTCAGGATAAGTGATATTATAATTAACCTAGTGAGTGATTTTAAGAGCGGTACTTCTTCTATTGCGAGAATGAGGGTGTCCCTTAATTGTCGTCTCCCTCCTCTTGCTCATGATCGCGTGGACACAAAATTTATACCTTTATCTAAAATTTGTGACTCGGAAAGGACACCTGGAATATCCTTAGAGAAAAGAGTTTCTTCCTTTGTCTAATTTGAAGCTTTTTTGTCAGATGATGGCGATGAAGGGGTTGTATTTAAGTCCATATCCCCTTCCCATTTTGACTGAGGAGGAAGCATAAGTTATCAAGCGAATGAGGGAAACACCAACAATTTCATTAAACTTTTACTCATAATCAATAATTGTGACCTAGCAACGCTGAGATGAAAACCCACTTAGAGTTTTGGGGTAAATCAGATGTAATGTCTTGGATTACACTTGGCAAACATTCTAAAATTGACCACCTGGCTCAGAGAGGTGTGAAGTTAGTGGATTTGGTTGATGCAGTGAAGTACGGTAGGGTAGATGTAGAGGTTATAGGTACCCTATCCATTTTGAATACAAAATCAACAATAGATGTTGTTGGCATCACGGTCGACAACCTTCAATATTAGTCATCTCTTCATGTAGGTCGGAAAAGATGACATGTAACTTCTTTGATGATTGCACGGTCCCACTTTATTAATTCCTTTTCACAAGGATAAGACTTCGGCTTCCTTTCTATGACTTCAAAGTGATCGTCTTTGTGTTAGCGTTTATTGTTTCCCTATGGTGGGGTCTGATTTGGTGAGATATGGTCTCATCTTTGTGTTATACTCTGCATCACATAGGATTGTTCCCTGGCCAAGGATATGATTCTCATCCCTTTCCCCGAGGTATGACTTGGATCTAGGTGGACGTCTTCAAGATCCAACTCCTAACACCCTTAGATTGAATAGTTTTTATGAGGGGTACGCTTTCTACATTGAAAAGAGTGATCCTTAGACGTGAAGCATGTCTTAATAGACTAACTCATGCCATCTTGCACGGGACACACAATATTTTACAATTAGGATATCAATTATTGAAATTGTGCAACAACTTTACATTGTATCTAAATAATAAAAACAAAATTAAGGATATCAACTCCTCTATTATATAATATTCTCTTCAGTTGGTTGGGGCGTTAGTGAAGCCAGACTTATCTTCATCTGCCCGACGGGGTAATGGTCCACTTCGAATGCCTCTGGTATTCGTAACCGACGGGCACAATGGGACGGTTGGCCTTGTTAAGGATGTAGCTTGTTGACTACCGCTGATATTTTGGAGCCACAAAATTGCCTTTTCAAATGAAGCACTACCTTCTGACTGACAGGACAGAAACCCTCATGCTCCCCTATTACTTTGGTGCGGATTTTCGGTTCAATCAATTGAGGTGTGACTGAAGGTCTGCTTAAAAGAGACGTATGATTTTGTCTTCTAGAATACGGCCAGACTCTACTAGGGCCATGAGTATAGACAGACGGATGTGAGATTCCTTGAGAGACTCATCTCCCGACTCTCACGAATGAAGTTTAACTCACATCCTTCTCTTAATAACCTCATTATTGAACGGTGACCCCGAGCTATGAATTAAATATATCTGACGACCAGAGTTGTCCTTGGTGAGACGTTGTTTCCCTGCTACCGATATTTGAGGTGTCGTTTCTGTTAGACTATAGCACGGATCTAGAAGGGGGGTTGAATAGATCCCCAATTAAAATTTGAGTCGGCGCTACCAATTTAAAATTGATTTTAAAAAATTTTTAAATGCGGAAGCGGCCAAGGAAAAATATAGTCTAAAACGAACGGTTATTGGAAAACCGGATATACGTAAGCCTTTGGATTAATGACAATTTGGAAAAATAAAATCACAACACTAATTCCACTTATCAATTATTTACTTCAGTTGTAAGGATTCCTAGTTCCAATGATTCAAAATCAAACCAAAACTAGATACACAAGTAAGATAATTTTGGTTCAAGCAATATGTCAAACACTTGGTGTGCAAAAACACTCCAAGTGATATTCATGTTGAGTAAGTGATTTCAACCAGCCTAGTACAATGTCTTGTTGTACTTTGGAGTTAAAAACAGAGTTTTAACCTCTTACTCAATTGATATCACAATTTTGACAATAGAGCTTACACAAAAATTACTTATTTTGAGCTATAACGTAAATGCTGAAAATAGAGAAGACAAGTAATTTGGTGAGGCAGTTCCCCTGTCGTCCTCGCTTCGAGGTACGTATGCCCTAAATTCTAAAACTAGAATTGATATATATTTTATAGATATCACCTGTTTGAATGAACAGTTTATACAAGGATTGAGCAGCAAATATACAACAGAAATCTCAATGTGTTGAAAGTTGCCTTCACTCCTTGCCCCTTGATTCAAGCTGAATCAAGTTCTTCTATTTGTGTTGATGGACCTCCGACTCCAGCCACCTTATTGAATAACACGTTGTTGTTCAAACCTTTGGTTCCGGCTGATCTCAATAGCACCAAATCGAACCCGAGATCTTCCCTTCAAAATCACCGAATCCGCTACTAGACTTGTGAAGACCACCTCTTCACAATCACCTTCGCTCGATTGATCGTTGATGAAGAATCTCGTCCAAAAACACCCAAAATTCGAACCAATCTTGGAGGGTAAAACCCCAATGGTTTTATTCAAGAAAGAACCTGTCACAATCTTCAACCCGAGCTTGATTCTCCAATCTAAGCCTTGAACCTTATTACCTTGAATCTCTCACAAATGCATTTCAAAAATGATTATGTGTAATTGAAATGTTGTGAGATGTTGAAGATGAAGATGATGAATCTTGGACACCTATTTCACTCTTTCTTGTTTTTGAACACATGAATCAAAAGAATATCAAATGTTAGTAGACACAAGTGTTTAAACAAGTATATATAGTGCCAACATAATTCAGGACATAACAGTATTTCAAATATAAGAGGGAAGTATTTTAAAACAGATTTTCCGCGCGAACGGTCGACCATAACAGGTCTGTGCATCGACGCATGGCCTGTGCTGTTTTGGAATTCTGGAAATTTCATAAGTGTGCGTCGACCATATAGTCGGCGTGCGCTGACCCGTTGAAATCTGTTTCCTTTGTGCACCGACCCTATGGTCGACCCATGCCTTTACGCGCTGACCCGCTGGAATATTGTTCCTTCATGCGCTGACCCTATGGTCGACGCATGCTTTGTACGCTGACTGGTTTAGACTTTTTCTTATGCATACGCCGACCCTATGGTCGACCCATGTCCTGCAAGCCTGCAAAAATTCATTAGTTTGGAGTCTTTCATGCCTTTGGTCATGATTACATTTTGTCAACACAAAGTATATTCATTTCAGAAGTTTTAAGACAAACGTAAAAGGATATGGTGAGTGATACGTTGCATCTGGTTTAGTAGATCTGGAATTCATAATTTCCAATCTATTCAGGGAATTTGTCATCATCGAAACCTGCATTAACCAATGTCTTGCAGACTTGTGTGATATATGGCGATTTGCCTCCACAATCTCCCCCTTTTTGATGATGACAACCTGTATACAACTAAAACACCAAATATGCAATGTATACACACAAGTGTACACAAGCTCCCCCTTTCTTTCGTACTATAAGGCTGTAGAACAACCAGCCATCAAATGTTGTTGATATCCTGAACTGTTAATATCCTGGCTTGGCTTTGGTGTTTGCTTGCTACATTGTCTTCTCCCCCTTTGACACCATCAAAAGAGAAGGAGAACGCATCAATTAACAAAGAACATACAATAGGTGATAGTTAATTACCAAACTTCACGCATAAGCATGATAATGAACAAAAATATCTTGAATTAATAGATAATGACGAAAACATGTAATGAAAGTTCAGGCACACATAATACAGAAAAAAAATAAAAAGCACACAGACGAAAACACATAAGCAAATATGAAATATGCAACTATGAATCTAATATTTGTGGCCCCGTCCTCGGCCTCTTCCTCGGTATGCAGCATCTGGATTGTGGTAAGGATCCGAGAAGTCCAGAAAGGCTTCTACGGACATGTTGAAATGACTAAGAGAGTTGGTGATTTCCCAATCTTGTCGCTCATGTGATTCAACCAGAGATTCAATACGGGCGTCCATCCGAGTAGAGAATGAATTGAACCTTTCATTTTGGGCATGGAGCTCAGCTCTAATCTGCTCCATTTGAGTGTCTTGATGCCTCATGAAGTTTTGTTGTTCTAACTGCATTGACTGCATCATATTAATGACTTCAGAGTTGTCCGAAGGCGGAGGAGGTGATGAGTGCTGAGAGGGTTGATAGTCTTGAGGGTAGCCGTGATATGGGTCATAGAATCTACCCAGGGTAGTCCAGCCTGTATATTGCCAATCGCCCCATCCTTGATTTGTAGAATCGCCTTCTTGTTCTTCTGATGGATATGAATACTGGACCCAATCGGTATTTGTAGCTGTATCTTGGACTGGAGATTGATGATAATCTTGAGTCCCATAGATAGGTTATTTTATCTCTGCATCTGTGTCGTCTTCTGCATCGTCGTCTTCACCTTCCTCTTCACTTTCTTCTTCACCTTGTTCTTCACTTTCTTCTTCACCCTGCTCTTCACTTTCTTCTTCATCAGAACGGTTACGAGGCACCGGAGGAATATTGGCCCGTCGAACAAATCTGTATGAACGTCGTTCAGCACACCAAAAATACCCCATCATTGCAAAGGTTTTAGTGCTAAATTCTTTATCCGAGGGGACTGAGACACACGGAAATGTTGGGTATACAACATTCGCAGCAGCAAGAATTTCCGAAATGAACGACCCATAGGCTAAAGCAGTGCCTCTACTTGAGTCTCTCAGAGCAAACATCCTGCTAGCAATATAGTATGGCCAGTTTATTTTGATCATGTTTTGCAGTATATAGATGAGATGTACCTCAGCTTGTTCGACACGAGACAGTCCACCCTTTTTCGGTCGTAGTATACGAATGACGATCCACTGAAGGATGCGCTCCCCTGTATTGAGTTTCCCGGCTGTGACCGATCGAGGAAAAGCATCGTTGTTGACAATTGCATCTGGATAGGGTCGTTTGAGCATGCCATTCAGAGCGCTCTTAAATTCATAACCCGGCACCGTACAAGTGTCAGTTACCTCATTAAGAGGTGGTGCATCAGCATCAACAGTCATATCAAAATATTTGTTCCATACTTCAGAATTTATATTAACCAGTCTATTTCCTACAGAAGTGTGAAAGTGCTGATCTTGAAAGTTACCTCGCAAATTTGTGTAAAACACCCTGACCAAATCCTCACTGTACTTTGTATTACACTCCAGGAGATTGACGAACCCTTGGAAGTCCAACAGGGACAGAATTCGGGTGAGATGCAAGCGCTCACTTGTTGCATGGTAGAAAGCATGTTGTGGAACTATGGCCCTTTTGCTGAGACTTTTGTTGATGTTTTCAACAGCAGGAGGATGAACAAGTGAAACAGCAGTAACAGGAACTGAAGTAGAGGATGAAGAGGCTCTTGATCTCTTAACGGTAGTTTTGCGGAGAGAGGAAGCCATTGATGATGAGTTTTGGAGGAGTTTGTAAAGATGAACTTTGAACTTTGAAGAGAGTGATTGTGAATAATGTTGGAGAAGAGGAAGACTTAGGTCTTTAATAGAGAGAGGTTTTAGGGTTTTTGGGAAGAGGGAGGAGACAAGAGGACATACTAGGTGTGTAGATGCAATTTACAAGATAAATGTCATATCAAATCATCACAAGAATTGACTGCACATTAAATGTAGGGGAGTGGGAACTTGGAACGTTTTTCAAAAGAGAAAAATTATGGGTATTTAAGCGAGCTGTCGACCATAGCCCCTGCATGCGTCGACGTATACTGTACAGTTTTTGATAATTTTGAAAGTTTACAGCATGCGTCGACCATTGTCCTGTTTAGGTCGACTCAAACCTTCAAAAAACTCAAAATTTTCAGTTTTATGTTATGCAGAATTTCACACTTGCCTATTTATCATGCCTATTCATCTTTTCACAATATGACTTGCATTCAACACACATAGTATCAACCAGCAACAGTCATATACATATATAAGTACCATGATTGTAGAACGATATAGTTATTTTCAAGTCATGAATGTTAAGAGAGAGAGAAAAAAAAGAAGGAGAAATGAGCAATATCACCTCTATACCAACCACTCTTGTAAATCACAGATTTGTACTTGCAACAAACTCAAAAAAATTGTTAGTGGTACAAAAACATAGTTGTAAATATACTAAATTTGAACGTAGTAATTGTTAAACCTGATCAGAAACATCAAGAATACCAAGTTCTCGACGGATATGAAAGAAGGGCTCATTGGCTAGCGGCTTTGTGAAAATGTCCGCTAGTTGGTTTTTAGTATCAACGTGTTCAAAGACAACGTCACTCTTCTCTACATGGTCCCTAAGAAAATGGTGTCTAATTTCTATGTGTTTGGTACGCGAGTGTAACACCGGATTCTTGGTAAGATTTATAGCACTGGTGTTGTCACAAAATATTAGAACACGTTCTAGTTTCAAATTGAAGTCCAATAGTTGTTGTTTAAGCCATAGGACTTGTGCACAACAACTACCGGCGGCTACGTATTCCGCTTTGGCGGTTGACAGAGCAACAGACACTTGTTTCTTGCTGTGCCAACTAACCAAGGAATTTGAAAATAAGTGACATGTACCACTGGTGCTTTTCCTATCCGATTTGCAACCGGCAAAATCGGAATCGGAGAAGCCTACCAATGAATACTCATTACCCTTAGAATACCATAATCCATACTTCGGAGTACCAGATAGGTATCGAAGTATGCGTTTGACAGATTTTAGGTGGGATTCCTTAGGACATGATTGGTATCTGGCGCACATACACACGCTAAACATAATGTCGGGACGCGAAGCAGTAAGATAGAGAAGCGAGCCAATCATACCTCTGTACCTTTTTACCTCAACATCTTTGCCACTTTCATCTTTACTCATATTTGCACATGTTGGCATAGGGGTGTCTATGGCTTTTGCATTTGCCATGTCAAATCTCTTGAGAAGATCCAAACAATATTTTGTTTGGCTCACGAATGTTCCTTCCTTCAATTGCTTGATTTGTAACCCGAGAAAATATGTGAGTTCACCCATCATACTCATCTCGAATTCACCCTGCATAAGCTTAGCAAACTCTCTTACGAGATTCATGTTAATGGATCCAAAAATGATATCGTCAACATAAATTTGTACAAGAATTAAGTGTTTTCCTTGATGTTTAATGAAGAGAGTAGTATCAACCTTTCCTCTTGAGTAGCCTTGATCAAGTAAGAATTTGCTTAGTCTCTCATACCAAGCTCTAGGAGCTTGTTTGAGACCGTACAAAGCTCTTTTCAGTTTATAGACATGATCAGGATACTCATGAGACTCAAAACCAAGTGGTTGAGCAACATAGACTTCTTCATTTATAAACCCGTTAAGGAACGCACTTTTGACGTCCATTTGAAATAACTTAAAATCTTTCGCACAAGCGAAAGCAAGTAGAAGGCGTATAGCCTCGAGTCGGGCAACCGGCGCATAAGTTTCCTCATAGTCGATGCCTTCCTCTTGGTTATACCCTTGCGCGACTAAACGCGCTTTGTTGCGAGTTATTACTTCGTTCTCGTCCAGTTTATTTCTAAACACCCATCGGATGCCGATTACTCGATGACCTCGTAGAGGAAGGACAAGGTCCCAAACCTCATTTCTAGTAAACTGATTCAGTTCCTCCTGCATTGACAAATACCAATGTTCATCGAGTAGGGCTTCCTTAGGGTTTTTAGGTTCCATCTGTGACACGAAAGCGAAGTGATAACAGAAATTACTTAGCTTAGCTCGAGTTGTTACACCCTTTGTGATGTCTCCAATAATGTTTTCAATTGGATGGTCTTTAGATGACTTCCACTCTTGAGGAAGATCATCGTTTGAAGGCGGATGAACTTCCTTTGTTGCATCACGGTGTGCATCCTTATCCTCCTCAATTTTGGCTTTGTCAGGTTGATCAATCCCTGTCTCGCCACTTTTGAGTATGTCTTCAGTGGATGTACCTGCACCATGAACAACATTATCCTTTCCGACATTTCTCGGGTAGGACTCATCAAAGGTAACATGCACAGACTCTTCTACAGCAAGTAATCGTTTATTATATATTCTATATGCTTTACTCGATTGAGAGTATCTGAGAAAGATACCTTCATCGGCTTTGGAATCAAATTTGCCCAAGTTTTCCTTTCCATTGTTTAATACAAAGCATTTGCATCCAAACACGTGCAAGTGAGAAACATTCGGCTTTCGCCCTTTTAAAAGCTCGTACGGTGTTTTGTTTAGAATGGGGCGAATAAGCACCCTATTCAAAACATAGCACGCCGTACTAATGGCGTCGGCCCAAAAATATTTAGGTAAACCACTTTCGTTAATCATTGTTCTTCCCAATTCTTCTAAAATACGGTTTTTGCGCTCCACAACCCCGTTTTGTTGAGGAGTGCGTGGAGCGGAGAAGTTATGATCTATACCATGGTTATCGCAATATTCTTCAAATAAGTGATTTTCAAACTCACCTCCATGGTCACTCCTAATGGACACTATGTTTGTATTTAACTTATTTTGGGAAAGCTTAGCAAACTTTTCAAAAGCGGCGAATGTATCACTTTTACTTACTAAGAAGATGGTCCAACAAAACCTAGAAAAGTCGTCCACTATTACGAACCCGTAATAGTTTCCTCCTAGAATTTTGATCCTAGACGGCCCAAACAAGTCCATGTGTAGAAGTTCAAGAGGTCTCGTTGTTGAAATTATCTTTTTGGACTTAAATGAGATCCTCGTTTGCTTCCCTTTTTGACAAGCATCACAAAGGTGATCCTTGGTGAACTTTATTTTGAGAAGTCCTAAGACTAGGTATTTTGAGACTACTTATTGAGTAAGTCAAAATTAACATGCGCTAAACGCCTATGCCATAGCCATGAGTCTTCACTCATGGTTATGAGGCATTTGTCGCTTGTTAATGATACTTCGTTTAAGTCAAGCATATATACATTGTTTACTCTAAAACGATTAAACATATTCTTCTTATCATTTTCATGCACAATTTTGCAACAATCTTTTGAAAAGGATACATTGTATCCTTTGTCGCACAATTGGCTAATGCTAAGCAGGTTATGTTTAAGGTTTTCGACAAGCAATACGTTGGAAATCATAGTAGAGGCGGGATTACCTACACTACCTTTACCTAGTATTGCTCTGCGGTTGTTATCACCATAAGCTACATACCCTTTCTTCTTAGCCACAAAGTCTATGAATAAGGATATGTCTCCAGACATGTGTCTTGAGCACCCACTATCGAGATCCCATCTTCTCTCGGTGGTCTCGACACATTTCACCTGTCAAGACATAATTAGCACAAGGAGGTACCCAATGGCATATTGGGTCCTAATAGGTTAGCGACAAAATGGTTGCATTTGGGCAATCATTGGTAGATGCCTTTAGGAACAAGAAATCTCATAAACCGGCATTTACCAATGGAGTGGCCTTTCTTGCAACAATATAAGCAAGCAAAATCAACTTTAGAGACACTTTCACTTGCTTGATCCCTAATTACATATGCATATATTTGGTATGGGTTAATCATACTTTTTCTAAAATCCTTTTTATCAATAGCAAATGTAACTTTAGGCTCAAATGCCTTGTTTAATTTGGCCTTGAGGTTTCTAACCTCACCTTGCCAAATATGACAAGTCACACCCGAAGTTGAAAGGATTTCTATTGTCTTTACAATCCGATTCATTGCCTTTCACAATGGAAGCCTTAAGGTCCTCTAATTTCTTTTCAGACTCTTTAACTTTGTGCTCTAAATACGTAAAAAAATTCTTATTAGAAGCAAGTTTCTTGAAGGCTTCAACTGCTTCACTATGCAAGGCATTAAATGCGGTTTGTAATTCTGAATGCGACATATTTGAGGACTTATCATATTTAGAGTGACGTACCTGTTTTTTCTTATTTTTCTGATTTGCAGAGAGGCATAGATTCACTGACTCTTCTTCATCACTAGAACTTTCATCAGAGGAGGAAGAGTCGCTGTCACTTTCCCACGCTATGTACGCTCTCCTAGGCTTTGATGATTACTTGTGTGACTTTGATGATTCCTTGTCCTTTCCCTTTTTATTCATCGGACAGTCCGGTTTGTAGTGACCGGGCTTTCCACACTTGTAGCACAACCCTCTAGTCTTTTTACCTTTCGAGTCATCATCCTTGGAGTACCTCGATTGTTTCCGGAAGTTTACCAAGTTCTTCTCGGAATGTTGGATGTCGTTCTTTCTCATGTAACGGTCATACCGTTTAACAAACAACCCCGTATCTTCTCTTTTATCCTCTTCTTCGTCGCTTGAGGAATAATCACTTTGCTCTTTTGCTTGAGACTTCGAGGAGGAAGTCTTGAGAGCTATTGATTTCTTTTCACTCACCTTCGTTTTGTCTTTCTTTTCCATCTTTTCGCGTTGGTCTAAGCTCAAGAGTACATGTTCATGCTCTTGTAGTTTGCCAAACAATGTTGTTAAATCTAATAAGGTAAGATCATGTGCTTCTTTGATGGCGGTCACTTTAGGCTGCCATTCCCTGTTAAGACATCTTAAGATCTTATTAGTAGCAATATCATTGGAAACAGGCCTACCTAATGAATGTAAATGATTGATGAGATGAGTAAATCTCTTTTGCATGTCAGCAATGGTTTCCCCTTGCTCCATGAAAAAGAGATAAAACTCTTGTGTTAATGTATTGATTCTAGCCGACTTAACATCGTTTGTCCCCTCATGGGCTATTTGTAGTGAATCCCACATGGCCTTAGCGGTAGGACAATGGGATACACGATAGTATTCATCTACACCTAATGAGGAGATTAAGATGTTTTTAGCTTTCCAATCATAATTGTATTTTTTCTCATCGTCATCGGTCCATTGTGCTTCAGGCTTTGGCACAACTACATTATCCGCATTGGTCATAGTAATTTCAATTGGACCATTAAGGATAACGTTCCATATTTTTCTGTCTATGGAGTTTATATGCACACGCATACAGTCTTTCCAATAACTATAATTTTCACCGTTGAAAACGGGAGCCCTATTGTACGCCCCTTTAGGTTCATTAGCCATTTTCTATCTACGTTGTATTTGAAGCACCGAATAACCGGAGCTCTAGATACCACTTGTTAGACTATGGCACAGATCTAGAAGGGGGGGGGTTGAATAGATCCCCAATTAAAATTTGAGTCGGCGCTACCAATTTAAAATTGGTTTTAAAAATGTTTTAAGTGCGGAAGCGGCCAAGGAAAAATATAGTCTAAAACGAACGGTTATTGGAAAACCAGATATACGTAAGCCTTTGGATTAATGACAATTTGGAAAAATAGAATCACAACACTAATTCCACTTATCAATTATTTACTTCAGTTGTAAGGATTCCTAGTTCCAATGATTCAAAATCAAACCAAAACTAGATACACAAGTAAGATAATTTTGGTTCAAGCAATATGTCAAACACTTGGTGTGCAAAAACACTCCAAGTGATATTTATGTTGAGTAAATGATTTCAACCAGCCTAGTACAATGTCTTGTTGTACTTTGGAGTTAAAAACAGAGTTTTAACCTCTTACTCAATTGATATCACAATTTTGACAATAGAGCTTACACAAAAATTACTTATTTTGAGCTATAACGTAAATGCTGAAAATAGGGAAGACAAGTAATTTGGTGAGGCAGTTCCCCCGTCGTCCTCGCTTCGGGGTACGTCTGCCCTCAATTCTAAAACTAGAATTGAGATATATTTTATAGATATCACCTGTTTGAATGAACAGTTTATACAAGGATTGAGCAGCAAATATACAACAGAAATCTCAATGTGTTGAAAGTTGCCTTCACTCCTTGCCCCTTGATTCAAGCTGAATCAAGTTCTTCGATTTGTGTTGATGGACCTCCGACTCCAGCCACCTTATTGAATAACACGTTGTTGTTCAAACCTTTGGTTCCGGCTGATCTCAACAGCACCAAATTGAACCCGAGATCTTCCCTTCAAAATCACCGAATCCGCTACTAGACTTGTGAAGACCACCTCTTCACAATCACCTTCGCTCGATTGATCGTTGATGAAGAATCTCGTCCAAAAAACCCCAAAATTCGAACCAATCTTGGAGGGTAAAACCCCAATGGTTTTATTCAAGAAAGAACCTATCACAATCTTCAACCTGAGCTTGATTCTCCAATCTAAGCCTCGAACCTTATCACCTTGAATCTCTCACAAATGCATTTCAAAAATGATTGTGTGTAATTGAAATGTTGTGAGATGTTGAAGATGAAGATGATGAATCTTGGACACCTATTTCACTCTTTCTTGTTTTTGAACACATGAATCAAAAGAATATCAAATGTTAGTAGACACAAGTGTTTAAACAAGTATATATAGTGCCAACATAATCCAGGACATAACAGTATTTCAAATATGAGAGGGAAGTATTTTAAAACAGATTTTCCCTGCGAACGGTTGACCATAACAGGTCTGTGCGTTGACGCATGGCCTGTGCTGTTTTGGAATTCTGGAAATTTAATCAGTGTGCGTCGACCATATAGTCGGCGTGCGCTGACCCGTTGAAATCTATTTCCTTTGTGCGCCGACCCTATGGTCGACCCATGCCTTTACGCGCTGACCCGCTGGAATGTTGTTCCTTCATGCGCTGACCCTATGGTCGACGCATGCTTTATGCGCTGACTGGTTTAGACTTTTTCTGATGCATACGCCGACCCTATGGTCGACCCATGTCCTGCAAGCCTGCAAAAATTCATTAGTTTGGAGTCTTTCATGCCTTTGGTCATGATTACATTTTGTCAACACAAAGTATATTCATTTCAGAAGTTTTAAGACAAGCGTAAAAGGATATGGTGGGTGATACGTTGCATCTGGTTTAGTAGATCTGGAATTCATAATTTCCAATCTATTCAGGGAATTTGTCATCATCGAAACCTGCATTAACCAATGTCTTGCAGACTTGTGTGATATGTGGCGATTTGCCTCCATAGTTTCCTTATGCTTATCAAATGAATTGATGTTATCATACATGCCCGACCATGGAGATCTGGTAGCTTGGTCGCGTCGAGCCATACATTTATGTTGGGAGGATGTTGCTTATGAGTTATCTCATAACTTTTGCATCGGTGAAATTGTTGTGGTTAGCGGGTAATTGGGCATCTTTATTTCTTAAGGCAGTGATTCACAGTCATATAGGTGAGGAATCATACCATGAAACGGCCATTAAAAGCAATTCTGCTTCAGGATCTAAGTGACAAGGAAAAGGTATATCATAATCTTAATGTTCAACATTTTGCGCCATGGTGGTGCGTACAACCATCCACAGTGATTATTTTTTCAAGTACCGATAATTTTATGCTAGAAGTTTGTTTCACCTTGTCGTGAATATGTAGCTTTAGTCTCAATTTACGGGTTTCCTCAAAATCTACAATATATGTTCTAAGGTGAACTTTGTTCATCATTTGGAGATTCTTCCCTACTTTGAAGAGGTGCTCCAGTAACGGATTTGCATCAACAGTAGCTATGAACTTGTAGTATCTTAGAAGTCGCCACAGTAATTTTCAAACTAACGATGGATAATTAAAGTAATGCGAGATCAGGATGTTGATCAAGAATTTTTCGTATGATCTAAAAGACAATTACTCTCATTCTCTGGGAATTTTGGCATAGATCTAGATTTGGAACCAAGATTGTTCTATAATCTTACTTTGTGGATTTTTTGCGGGAACCAGAGGTCTGGAACTTGACAAATCAAAGTTAAACTGATGATCGATTGAATCAAACACGACGAACCTTCACATTCGATTTTGATTGCTCTTGATTTGATTATACGCAAAGATTGTGAACTAGTGAATTGAAAAGTGAATACGAATTCATGGAAAATGTGAGAATCATATGTCAATTCCTACTGGCGGCGCTAGTTTTTCACCCTGGAATCATAATTGAATGCAATTTGTGAAATAGTAATCTTTAACCTGTGGTGCTGATATCCAGTATGGCGGTGTGTGGTGGACTTGCAAGGTTAGCACTTCAATGCCTAAGTCAATTCAAGATTCAAGATTAGTGTAGTGAACAAAAATATCAGAGTATGTTCCTTGATTTTTGTGTGAGCCAACGGTAATGGGTAACAAGACACGTCAGCATGAGCCAAACAAGGACGTACCTCGTGATGATGAGGGAATGAATAACAAACTCCCTAAAAATGTGGATCTGGGATGTGGGAAAAGAGTGGTGAGGCCCACTTGGAAATTGAGAAATTAGGGGTATTAATATTCTAGTTGTGACATGTATTAGGTATTGGATGATGTATGAATTCCCTTCTCCTCTAATTATTCTTTCCCTATTCTGAAAACTTTCTTCTATTTCCCTTTACATTGTACTTGCAGTTCAGCTTTTTCACTGAACCATTTCACCCTTAATATCAAGAAAAACTTTTCCCTCTTTACTGTTCCATTAATTTACTATTAAGCATTTCATTGGTGATTTCATCTCATCATGGCAGACAACACACGTATGAAGGAGATTTTTACTGAATTGAAGAAGAATGTTGAAGCCATCAACATTGTATCTAAGGACTTGCAAAGTCAGATTGAGCGATTGGAAGGCGCGAGCCACGCGCAAACCGAACGGATAGAAGCGATTCAAGTGTCAAATGAATCTCAATTTTCTCAACTAAATATTGTGATGGCTCAGATCCTGCAAAAACTACAATCAATTCCAGGGTCTTCCCATGGTGTTGCGAACTCATACAAAGAAACATCAAAAAATTCATTTCAGGAAAGATCTATGAAGCTTGATTTTCCTTGTTTCAATGGCAAAGATGTAATGGACTGGATATTTAAGGCTGAGCAATTTTTTTATTATTATTCGACTCCTAATGTTGATCGATTGCTCATAGCTTTCGTACACTTAGACCATGATGTTGTTCCTTGGTATCAAATGATGCAAAAAACAAATCCCCTGCTGTCTTGGCCAGCTTTAACTAGAGCTCTTGAATTGGATTTTGGACCATCTACTTTTGATTGCCCTAGAGCTACATTGTTTAAATTAGCTCAGACAACATTTGTTAATGATTTTTATATACAATTCACTGCCTTAGTAAATAGAGTTGATGGATTAAGTCCTGCTGTTATACTGGACTGTTTTATTAGTGGGTTACAAGAGGAAATTCGCAGGGATGTTAAAGCTATGGAACCGCAGTTGCTAAGCAAAGCATTTGCTCTAGCTAAACTATATGAAGAAAAATATGTAACAACTAAACAAAAACCTCTCATCATCTCAGCCAGAAATTATACCACAAATACTTCCACCACAAACAAAAACTCACAAAATAACCAACCATCTGATAACACACCAAAAAGTAGCCTACCACCACTGTTACCTACCCCTCAATCCAAACCATTATACCAAAAAAACCAAAACATTAGAAAAATTCCACCAGCAGAAATCCAATTGAGAAGGGAGAAAAACTTGTGTTATTTTTGTGATGAGAAATTTTCTCCATCTCATAGGTGCCCTAACCGACAAGTCATGTTGTTGCAATTAGAGGGTGAAGAAGAAATTCCATCAGATCCACCACCCATAGTTGTAAAACAAGAGGCAAATGAAGATGAACACCATCATTTATCATTGAATGCGATGAGAGGAGCTAATGTGGTTGGCACCATTAGATTCACAGGACAAGTGGGCAGCATAAGAGTCAAGATTTTGGTGGATGGAGGAAGTTCAGATAACTTCATCCAACCTAGAGTAGCACAGGTGTTGAAACTGCCAATTGAACCAGCAACAAACCTCAGAGTTCTAGTTGGTAATGGTCAAGTATTGAATACCGAGGGCAAGATACAACAATTGCCATTACAAATTTAAGGCCAAGAAATTAAAGTACCTGTTTATCTTCTGCAAATCTATGGTGCAGATGTCATATTGGGTTCCTCATGGCTAGCAACATTAGGACCTCATGTTGCTGACTACTCAGCATTAACATTGAAATTTTTTCAACATGGCCAGTTTATTACATTACAGGGTGAAACAAATCTCGAGCCTAGTCCAGCTCAATTCCATCAACTCAGAAGATTACATAATACTAATGCTATTGAAGAATGCTTTGCAGTACAATGGCTAAAAAAAGAAGTACCGGAAGACATTTTAAAAGATTTTCCAACAAACATCGATCCTGAAATAGCAATTTTGCTACACACTTATGATGAGGTTTTCAAGGTTCCATCAGTATTACCACCCCAAAGAGAACAAGACCATGATATTCCATTGCATCCAGGGGCTGGTCCAGTTAAAGTGAAGTCGTATAGATACCCTCACACACAAAAAGAGCAAATTGAAAAGATGGTGCATGAGATGCTTCAACAAGGTATCATCCAACCTAGCAACAGTCCATTTTCTTCACCTATTTTATTAGTTAAAAAGAGAGATGGTAGTTAGAGATTTTGTACCGACTATAGAGCCCTCAATACTATCACTATCAAAGATAGTTTCCCTATGCCCACAGTGGATGAATTACTTGATGAATTGTATGGAGCTCAATTTTTTTTCCAAATTGGATTTAAGGTCAGGGTATCATCAAATCATGGTAAAACTTGAGGATAGGCCCAAGACAGCTTTTAGAACCCACCATGGTCATTATGAGTGGCTAGTAATGCCATTTGGATTGACCAATGCTCCAGCAACATTCCAAGCATTGATGAATAAAATATTCCAATTTGCACTAAGAAAATTTGTATTGGTTTTTTTTTTACGATATCTTAGTGTATAGTTCCTCTTGGAATGATCATTTGCAACACTTGGAGTTTGTGCTAATCACATTACTGAGGCATGAGCTATATGCCAAGTTATCAAAATGCTCATTTGGAGCTACAGAGGTAGATTATTTAGGGCACAAGGTATCGAGCAAAGGTGTGTCAATGGAAAATACTAAGATACAGGCAGTGTTAGAGTGGCTTATCCCATCCAATATCAAGCAATTAAGAGGGTTCCTTGGTCTCACAGGATACTATAGAAGATTCATCAAGTCATATGCTCACATTGCTGCTCCTTTAACTGATTTGTTGAAAAAGGATAACTTCGTTTGGAATGCTGAAGCTGACACAGCTTTTGGGAAACTCAAACAAGCAATGACAAGAGCTCCAGTATTAGCCTTGCCAAATTTCAATCAACCATTCACACTGGAGACTGATACTTCTGGTATAGGAGTAGGAGTTGTGCTGGCCCAAAATGGTCACCCTATAGCCTATTTTCAAAGAAAGTAGCACCTAGAATGCAAAGACAGTCTGCATATACCAGAGAATTACTAGCCATTACTGAAGCTTTGTCCAAGTTTAGACTTTACTTGCTTGGAAACAAATTCATAATAAGGACAGATCAGAAAAGTTTGAAGAGTTTGATGGGTCAATCATTATAAACACCTGAACAAAAAGCATGGCTCCATAAGTTCTTAGGTTATGATTTCAAGATTGAAGACAAACCTGGCAAAGAGAACCAAGCAGCAGATGCATTGTCAAGGATGTTTGCATTATCATGGTCAGAGCCTCATTCCTTATTTTTGGAAGAGCTAAGAAACAAACTAGTTGCACGTGATCATTTGAAGCAATTGATGATCGACGGTAAGAATGCTACTGCAGACAAGCATTATACAGTGAAGGAAGAATTATTATATTGGAAAGATAGATTGGTTATTCCAATAGAAGAAACATTGATTCAAAGAATTCTACAAGAATATCATAGTTCACCAATAGGTGGTCATGCTGGGATCACTAGAACTTTGGCAAGGCTGAAAACACAATTTTACTGGCCTAAAATGCAAGAGCAGGTTCAAGAGTATGTGTAGAATTGTGTAATCTGTCAGCAAGCTAAGGTTAACAACACCTTACCATCAGGTCTGCTTCAACCTTTACCCATTCCACAACAAGTTTGGGAAGATATAGCAATGGATTTTATTACAGGCTTGCCTATTGTTAATGGGTTATCCGCGATAATGGTGGTAGTGGATAGACTCACTAAATATGCTCACTTATTAGCATTAAAAGATGATTATAGTAGTAAGACTGTTGCTGAAGCTTTTATGAGCAATATAGTGAAATTACATGGGATGCCAAGATCCATTGTGTTTGACAGAGACAAGGTTTTTACTAGTGCATTTTGGCAACATTTATTCAAATTACAAGGGACAACATTAGCTATATCATCAGCTTATCACCCACAAACTGATGGACAATCTGAAATTTTGAATAAATGCTTAGAGATGTACTTGAGATGCTTTACTTATGAAAATCCGAAAGGATGGGTTAAAGCTTTACCATGGTCAGAATTTTGGTATAATACTGCATTCCATACTAGTTCGGGAATGACTCCATTTAAAGCCTTGTACGGAAGGGACCCTCCTACCCTAACTAGATCACTGGTTACTAGCCAAGACCCAATAAAACTGAGGGAATTATTAGCTAATAGAGATATCTTGTTGGCTAAGTTAAAATCCAATCTATCTAGAGCTCAACAAACAATGAAAGCTCAAGCTGACAGGAAAAGGCAAGAAGTGATTATGCAGGTGGGTGATCAAGTGTTGGTGAAGCTGCAGCCTTATAGACAGCAATCTGCTGTACTAAGGAAGAATCAAAAATTATCCATGAAATATTTTAGCCCTTTCAAAATTATAGCCAAGATAGGTTCAGTCGCCTACAAGTTAGAGCTACCGCTGTCGGCAAGAATACACCCAGTATTCCATGTCTCTCAATTGAAATTATTCAAAGGCAATGTGGATGAACCATATCTTCCCTTGCCTCTGACGGTTACTGAAATGGGACCGTTAATGCAGCCAATGGAAGTGATTGCAAAGCGTACAATAATAAGAGGGACAAGTCAAGTGAAACAGGTACTGGTGCAGTGGGAAAATGGAGTACAAGATGATGCTACATGGGAGGACATTGAAGATATCAAGGCCAACTATCCTAGCTTCAACCTTGAGGACAAGGTTGATGTTAAAGGGGAGGGTAATGTAATGGGTAACAAGACACGTCAGCATGAGCCAAACGAGGACGTACCTCGTGATGATAAGGGAATGAATAACAAACCCCCTAAAAATGTGGATCTGGGACGTGGGAAAAGAGTGGTGAGGCCCACTTGGAAATTGAGAAATTAGGGGTATTAATATTCTAGATGTGACATGTATTAGGTATTGGATGATGTATGAATTCCCTTCTCCTCTGATTATTCTTTCCTTATTCTGAAAACTTTCTTCTATTTCCTTTTACATTGTACTTGCAGTTCAGCTTTTTCACTGAACCATTTCACCCTTATATCAAGAAAACATTTTCCCTCTTTACTGTTCCATTAATTTACTGTTAAGCATTTCACCAACTTTTATATCTTGGGTCAAGTGGAGTGGAGGGCCTTAGTTATTTGGACCTTTGGCCGGCCAGAACAGGTTACAAGAAAGTGGAAGTGCAAATTGATAACAAAAGAAATTCGCACACATACGAGTGATAATCATAAGATAGCAAAAGCTCAAGGGCTGATACGAAGAAGAAAAGCATTACTTACTCTAGATGGGGAGATTTGAGTAAAAATAATTTAGAGAAGCAAATAATTGTGTGAATGTACTAACGATTAGGAGTGAATCATAATTGTAATCTTGTCATTTAAGATGTTTGTCCACAAGAGTTACACTCAGTGTATTTAGCGGATTTGATTGGTAGTTGTTCAGCTAAAATAGTTAGAATGTAGTTTATTTTTGTTTGGGCCTCAGCCCTCTTATAGAACCAAAAAAAAAGTATTTCCTTGAATTGAAGTGGAACTTTCAAAGACATGTATTTCAAAGGAAATATGTTCTTGATTTATTTGATGATTCAGGATTAATCAACTCTAAACTTGTATCAACACCTTATGATCCATCTTTAAAGTTGCACCAAGACTAAGTAGGCCTTACCATGATATCCCTTCTTGCAGGAGGTTAGTTGGCATATTGTTATACTTGAATGCAACAAGACCTAGTATAACATTATGAACACAATAACTCAGTTAATTCTTGCCATCTCCTCCCATGGCAAACACCAATGCAACTACTAGAGTTTTGATGTTCCTCAAATCATATCCAGGTTGAAGCATTATGTTTTCAAGAGATTCAACCATCCAATTAAATAGGTATTCTGATGTTGATTGGGAAGGATACTTAGACACAAGAAGCTCAATTTCAAGACAATGTTTCTTCCTAAACAAATCACTAATTTCATGGAAGACAGAAAAAAAAACTCACAATTAGATGATTTCACACTTCACTAATATTCAATGAAACATTTGAATATAATGAAACTTTTAAATACTCAATTAAACGATATAATACCAACTAATTAAAAAAAATCTAAAATATCATGGTAAATTAATAATTTTGGACAACAGTTCTAATTCTCTCTTTTGTGAATTGTACTAGTGATCATATAAAGTATTTTTTAACTACACCCGCATATTATATCTGTTTTTTTCTTTGTTGTTATTTATCTTTTTGGAATGAAAAATATTATATTAAGTTTAACTTATTCATTTTCTTAAATTATTATTGGTATTGGGTTCATTCTGTTGATATTTGTAAATATATATATAAAGTGTTAAGAATATTTGTATATAGAATAGTCTCACGTCGACTATATTATGTAATTAGGTGTAATCTATTTATATATAATAATGTCTCCGTAGTGCTTTTCAAAACACACGGTTTATTCATGTCTCTTAGTCTCTTGTATTTCAACATGGTATCAGAGCCTCGTTTAAAATTCGATGGGCCACCTTCTATGGTTTCCGCCACCCACCATTTATTTCCACGCTTCAGTTGTCCAGTCCTGAGCGTGAGGGGGTGTGTTAAGAGTCCCATATCGGACAATATATGGCATGAACATGTGTTTATAATGTTACCTTCTTCGAGTCTGTTCCATATTTCGAATCCAGCCAAGTAACTACAGAACCTCTACAGGAAAGTATTCCCACACCTCTTCCGGAAGTCCCATCTGTCATTATCCCCCATCATTCTAGGGAACCTGACCCACTAGTTACCCCTACGGTTGACCCCCCCCACTCGCCCACTTCAAACATATCAGCGTCGTCACCCAAAGTCTGTCGTACCTGTCCCTGAAGTTGTACCTGTCCCTGTAGTCGTACTTGTCCCTGAAGTTGTACCTGTCCCTGAGGTCACTACGGACTCTCCTCCGACGCTTTCGCCATCACCGGATTCGATCCTGCAACCTGAGTCTGATCTTCCGATTGCCCTTCGAAAAGGTATACGTCAAACACGAAATCCTTCTCCACATTATATTGATTTATGTTATCATCGTCTTTCCCCTTTGCAGTATACTTGTTTGTCTTCTTTGTCTTCTGTTTCTATTCCTAAAACTCCAGGTGAAGCATTATCTCACCCTGAGTGGAGGCAAGCAATGATTGATGAAATGTGTGCTCTTCAAAGCAGTGGTACCTGGGAACTGGTTCATCTACCCCATGGAAAATCTTTAGTAGGTTGTCGTTGGCTTTATACAGTGAAGGTTGGTCCAGATGGCAAGATTGATCGATTTAAAGCTCGCTTAGTAGCCAAAGGATACACTCAAATTTTTGGGTTGGATTATGGTGATACCTTTTCACCTGTAGCCAAGATGGCATCTGTTAGACTTCTTCTAGCCATTGCAGCCATTCGACATTGGTCTCTTCATCAACTTGACATCAAAAATACATTCTTACATGGCGATCTTGAAGAGGAAGTATATATGGAGCAACCACCTGGGTTTGTTGCTCAGGGGGAGTCATCGAATATGGTTTGTAGGCTACACAGGTCTCTTTATGGTCTTAAGCAATCTCCGAGAGCTTAGTTTGGCAGATTCAGCACTGTAGTACAACAGTTTGGTATGATCCGTAGTGAAGCTGACCATTCTGTTTTTTATCGTCACTCACCCCAAGGGTGTATTTATCTTATTGTGTATGTAGATGACATTGTCATAACTGGTAGTGATCAGCAGGGAATACTCCAGTTGAAACAACATCTCTCGAAACAATTTCAGACAAAAGATCTTGGTAAACTCCGTTATTTCTTGGGTATTGAAGTAGCCCAATCTAAAGATGGTTTGGTGATTTCTCAGCGGAAATATGCTATGGATATTTTGGAAGAAACAGGTTTGTTAAATGCTAAACCAGTCGATACTCCTATGGATCCAAGTGTTAAATTACTATCCAATCAGGGGGAGCCTCTATCTGACTCAAGAAGGTATAGGAGATTGGTTGGAAAGTTGAATTATCTCACAGTCACTCGTCCGGACATTTCTTTTGCAGTCAGTGTGGTAAGCCAGTTTTTAAATTCCCCTTGTCAGGAACATATGGATGCTGTTATCCGGATTTTGAGATACATCAAATGTGCTCCAGGAAAAGGTCTTGTGTATGAGGATAAAAGACATACCCAGATAATTGGATACTCTGATGCTGATTGGACAGGGTCACCCATTGATAGACGATCCACCTCTGAGTATTGTGTACTTGTTGGAGGAAACTTTATATCCTGGAAAAGTAAGAAACAAAATGTAGTTGCAAGATCAAGCGCCGAGGCAGAGTATAGGGCGATGGCAATGGCAACATGTGAACTTATTTAGTTAAAACAGTTGCTCAAGGAACTTCAAATTGAAGAAGCAAGACCAATGACACTTATTTGTGATAATCAAGCTGCATTGCACATTGCTTCAAATCCAGTCTTTCATGAGAGGACCAAACATATTGAGATAGACTGTCACTTTGTCAGAGAGAAGATCGAGTCAGGCGACATCTTCACAAGCTTTGTCAACTCTAATGATCAATTGGCAGATGTGTTTACAAAATCCCTACGAAGCCCCAGAACTAACTATATATGTAACAAGCTTGGTGCATTTGACTTATATGCTCAAGCTTGAGGGGGAGTGTTGATATTTGTAAATATATATATAAAGTGTTAAGAATATTTGTATATAGAATAGTCACACATCGACTATATTATGTAATTAGGTGTAATCTATTTATATATAATAATGTCTCCGTAGTGCTTTTCAAAACACACGGTTTATTCATGTCTCTTAGTCTCTTGTATTTCAACACATTCGTTGTTCGTATTTGTATTTGCGATTCGTAAATAAAAATATTTCAAAATTTAAATATAAATAAACAACATGCTACAAAATGATTGGATAATAAATAGTATGTGTCTAACAAATCAAACGAGTCTTCACATAATTTTAAAATATAAAACTATTTTATTTGTATGTGTTTTTAATTTTGCAGTTTAATTATAATAATATCCACCAAGCAAAAATCAATTATTATGAACAAGCACAAGTCTGAACAAAGATTCTCTCTCTCACATGTTATCTCCATTTTCAATTAATGCACACCTTGCATGCCTTTGAATCTACACAATAATTTGGCTATTTCTTACATATATTTAATAATAAAACTATATGATTAATCACATTGTTATTGTAGCAGCATGAAAAGCCACATTTTTTTGTTTGGTTTTGTTCAAACTTCAAACCCTCTTTCTTTTGCATGGATATTCAGATTCTTCACTGAAGAAGGTAAAGTTAGGAGGGAACAGTTTCAAACGTTGTTAACTAGTTAATGTTTAAACTTCAAATTCAAATTTAACACATGAAAAAGTAACAACATTAGAATAAAGATGTTTGGGACCGTTGCTGCTTTTTTTTTACAACTGTTTGTTTTTGATGTTTTGAATTTCAGTTGGTTTCAATTTCAACATCAGAAAGTTGTCGTATTTTTGCTTTTTCGTTTCACAGTTCACAACCCTTTACTGCGTTTTTCATAGTTTTAGAAGAAGCAACATTGTTTTAAGAGCTTTTGCTTTTTTGTTTTGTACAAGCTAGAACATTCAAATTTTCTGCTTTTTCTTTTTAATCTCCTTTTTTGTGCCTTTTGTTTTCTATATCTATGGTTTGATTTCAATTAGAATTGTAGAGTTTAAGCTGAGAAAACTCAACCCTTCATGTTTGTTTATATATGTGTAGGTGTTGAGAAGATTCATTGATCGCGTAGTCTAACTAAGATGGAGAAATCATTCAACTTTGGTGAAAATTCTGATGCGCGGTTGAGTGGTGATTCTTTCGGATACTGCCGCATTTGGACAAGTTCGGATGCATCAAATTCGAATTTCTCTGACTGTATAGATGATAGCAGCTATGCCAGTGAACCTTCTCCTTTTCCTTCGCCTTCGCCTTCTCGGTGGAGGGATGTTAAACCTGGTCTCTCTAGGCTAGGGATGAAGTTGCGCAAGAATTCAGTCGATAACAAACTTGATGGCAATGATCTTTTGGATTCAGGTTTGCTTGCGTAGTTACTTATGAAGTTTTGAGCATGTGATTCCGCGTCGTGATTCTGAGTAGAAAATAATGAACTTAGTTTTGTTTACATTAATCAGCTGAGGTTGAAATGATGAAGGAAAGATTCGCGAAGCTTCTGCTAGGAGAAGACATGTCTGGTGGAGGAAAAGGTGTTAGCACAGCAGTTACAATCTCCAATGCCATTACAAATCTCTATGGTAATTCCTTGATGCTTATAACATTATCCATATCATAATGCGATAAACAATCGAAATGCTATTAGTTTGTCGAATAATTTGCAATTGAACTTGTTTGAATTTGAATTTGAATTTCTACAGCAACGGTATTCGGACAAAGTTTAAAGTTGGAGCCGCTGAATCCTGAGAAGAAAGCCATGTGGAAAAGAGAAATGAAGGTTCTTTTATCAGTGTGTGATTACATACAAGAATTCGCCCCAACTGCGCAATATTTAGAAGATGGCACAATTGTGGAGGTGAGATTCGTTTGCCGACTAGTATATCAGTTGTTATTATGTTCGTCCGGTTTGAACCCTGATCTTTTATGTCGAACAATTTTTTCAATGCTTAGCTCGAGCCAGTCGAGCTAAATAATAACTAACTCTAACGAAACTTGTTTTGTTCGTTATATTTGATATCACGTTCTCTATCAGATGATGAAAAGCAGACCAAGGTCGGATATCTATATAAACCTCCCGGCACTGCAGAAGCTTGACACAATGCTTATAGTAAGAAACACCGCAGCTCTTGTATATAAGAACTCGGTTTTTCATCAAGTTCGTGTGGCTGATAAGCACGAAAACTTTGTTTGCAGGAAATATTGGAATCTTTTGAGGATACTGAATTCTGGTATGCGGAGAATATATCAGCAACTTCACCTCGTTTGCGCGCAGCCTCGTTTCGAAAGATTGTTCCAAGGAAAGACGAGAAATGGTGGTTGCCAGTTCCTTGTGTTCTCCCCGGCGGCCTCTCTGAGAAGTCGAGGAAGCATCTTACAGAGAAAAGGGACTGTGCTAATCAAATTCACAAAGCTGCAATGGCGATAAATAGCAATATTCTCGCAGAAATAGATATTCCAGAAACATATATAGACGATCTTCCAAAGGTTAGTTAGTCCTCACTGTTGAAACTTGAAGATCTCTCTTGTTTCTGAAAGTTTTAGTCTGAAAATTTCTGTTGAAATCTCAGAATAAGTCTGCATTTCTTTTTTCCAGCTGAAATTCTATTGCCAAGTGATTGATGATTCCTTTAAATGTGACCCTATAAGGCAAATGTCTTGGAACTTATCATCAAATTTGATAAGCTTTTTATGGAAGCCAATAATAGCAGCAGAGTCTTGTAGAAATCGGGACGATATAACTTCGTATAAGGTACTAGTAGCATGCAACTTCGATGAAACGCATTAATCTTATTGTTTATTCCCTTGAAGTTAGTTATAAAAATTTGAGACTGATAATAAAGTTTAATGCATGAGAAGAACTGTTTTCATGCTACTAGTACATATTTTTATAAAAATGTGAAATTTAATCTTACTTATTTTTCTCTTTTTTCAAACATTAATTTCTTCAGAGTGGAAGAGGGAGTCTAGGGGACACAATATACAACTATATGTATACCGCAGACATGTTCTCGCCTGATCGTCTTCTTGACGGTCTGAAAATAAGCTCTGAACATGAAGCACTTGATCTGGCAGACAGGGTTGAATCGTCAATGTATACATGGAGACGTAAAGCTTGTCTTAGCCATTCAAAGTCGTCATGGAAAGAAGTAAAAGATCTCATGGATGAAACAGATTTGGAAGATAAAAACTTTAGTTTAGCTGATAGAGCTGAAGCTTTGTTGTTTTGCCTCAAGCAAAGATATCCTGAACTTTCACAAACTTCTTTGGATACATGCAAGATCCAATACAATCGGGTAAGTTTCGGTTTCAAATATATGATCTCATATCTTATGTCAAACATTGAAAAATAGCACAAGACTAAGATATATTTGCTCTGATAGATGTTCAATCCTCATTGTAAGAGAAACATGAACTGAGAAAACAATTATATGATGCAGGATGTGGGAAAAGCGATACTAGAAAGCTATTCAAGAGTTTTAGAAGGCCTCGCATTCAACATTGTTGCATGGATTGAAGATGTTCTTTACGTAGATAAGACTATGACGAATCGAGAAGTCTAGAAACCACAACTGTGTTTTACAACTCTTTCACAACAATGCTTCTCATGTAGACAGGATCTAGTGTGTGTAGAGATAGTGATATTCACTTGCATGTGTCAAGCTTACTTGTCAACAATATATAGAAAAAAGTTTCAACATTTAGTTGAAATTCAAAGCATAACTTCAAAGAGTTATATTTTCTGAACTTCAAATTTATTTTATTTTGGGTGTTAAAACTTAAAACTAAAACTTTCAAAGCACAACTTCATCAGATTACTTCAAAAACTTAACTAATGATTTGACATGTTACAATAAATTTTATTCTAGATCCACTTTGATGAACCAAAGTTACTTCCAAATCACACACCATCACACCAATGTAGCTTGTGACGTGCCAGTGTGTATTTATGCTAACTCATTGGTCATCACAACAATAAAAAGGGCTATAAAATTGAATGATTATACAATACAGCTTATGATGTGCCAGTGTGTACTTAAGCTGCGATTATTCTTTATGAAGTTCTCTATGGACTTGCAAGTAAATGATTGAATGTTGCTTTTCATGCAGATTCTCCATATGAAAGCATGTATAATTTTGATAAATGTGAATATACAAAAAGGAAAAAATTGGTTAGGTGCCTTCATGTGTGCATGTGACCTCCTAAATACAGCTCACACATTAAGACATGAATGAGAAAGAAACAGCTATGAATCACTTGAGATATTTTACTCAAAATAAAATTGAAAATTGAAACAAGTCATCCTATATATACAACAGACCCTTGAACTGTGCAAGGAAATGCACAAGTCCATATTGAGAGGGAGTGTATCAACAGGTTAGTTAACAAGGCCAGGACCAGCATAGGTTGGAATAGTGACAACATCGCCTTCACTTTCCTTCGCCAAAGAACCCATTCCTTTCACCTGTTACTCAAAATGATGTCCCCTCAACTTTCTTACAAGTTCAACACAAGGGCGGGCACAAAATGACATCTTTTACGCCTGCTTTGGCCAATCATGCATCAAAAATAGATTATGAAACAATAAAAACACCTGCTGAGGGGTTTGCTTTGAATACTCCAAAACCAATCAAAAATCTTGTTAATCAACTATCCTCGTCCACAGCACCAACATAAGTAAGGTCAGTCCTTCTCACCCTTACAGCCCCTTTAAGCCAGCTGGCGGCACGAAGATTAACACAGTCGCCACCTCCAACATTACTTGCAGAAGGGCAAGATCCAGCACCATCCTCTAAAAGCGTCCAAGGGTCAAATTCGAAATCATTGTCCTGTTGTTTTGATTTCCCTGATGCTGTAGTTCTTGATAGTGGAAGTGGGCTCCTCTGAGGTGTAGCCAAACTGCTAGAGTTAAACCCAGAATTTTTAATGCTGGGTTGAAGAGATATAATGGAAGAATTCGGAACAGATGGTGGCTGGCAAGAGAAAGAGCACCGCGGAGTGGGAGGGAGCATGGGCATTGCCGCTTGGATACGCCACCGGATAGAGTCTGGCAGTTGCATGGAGTCTAAGTGATTCTGCATTAGACAATAGACGATCAGAAAGAAGGAAATGAAAAACAAAAAACAAGTAGCCCGTATGCTCCCATCTAGAAGTTATATGAACAAGAAAAATTCATATTGAACAAGAAAAATTCATATTAAACAAGGATAAAATGTTTGATGAAAGATCAAACTTGGTAGCTATATGAATCAATCACAGAAACTAGAAGGTAGGCATTTATAGGCGAGAAAACCAAACCTGCAAAGTCTCCAACAACTCTCGATCAAATCCAGAAACCTTTCGTGTCGGTTCATTAGTTGCCTTTGAAACAGGTTTCAACCTAAGCCAACTTGGGGGATTACTACTCAACAAACCATGCAAAATCAACAACAATCGATCAAAAAGGCCCTCAACAGAAGAATCTACAAAAGCAGCACAAGCAACTTCTGAAGGTGACTCCACATCCCCTTTTGACTGAGTAAAGTGTGTGGCATTAACCAAAACGTTTGCATCCTCAAACACGATTTGACTACCAAGTAGTCGAAGAATTACAGAGGCAAGTGTGTGTCTCATGTTCCGCACAGAGGGCTCCCTGCAAAATTGCATCTAGTTAAACTGTATCTACAGCCTAAATTGGATAAGGTAATGTGGCCAGAAGTTAGTCAATTTACAGCACCAAAATTTATTCATGAAATAATTCTGAAATAAATAACAAAGTAATGAGTTATCATCATCAACACATGCTCCAAGAAAAAGCACATACTATTTATCCAGATGAAATAGATAACTTTAATGCAGCAACATTCCAGGAAGAAGAAAATATTAAGAGAAAGCCTAGCAAAGCCATTTGAAGAATAGAAAAATTGTTGTAATTACCCGTCTGTGTAAAGAATAGGAAGGAATCTCATGATTAACTGGATACGTAGTGACATTGAAGCTCGTAGAGCTGCAGGAGAAGGTGGAGAAGAATCTGCTGAAGATGTTAGTCGTCTGGCTAATCCAGGGCTACCACCTTTTATAGTTTTGCGGGCATTTTTTCCCGGACTTTCGGTCACAGGCATACTTGCTGCTGGCTTGCCTGGACCGCGAGTAACCACAGCTATTTGTTGCTCAATATAACTTAATTGTTTGATCAAATCACTTGCGAACGAATAACGAGATTCATCGGAGCTTTGATCTATGCATGGAAGAATTAATTCAAGAAAAGCCCTCTCAGTCCCATGTAGCTGCTTAATGGCTGAGCCTTCCAAGTCAAACACTTGACAGAACCCTTTTAGGGACCTTTTCACATCCACTCCTTCAACTTCTCCTTCTTCAAGAGACAGAGAATCAACTTTCCTTTTATCCCTCTTCGTAGTTATTAGATCAGTACATGGGCTAAACGAACCCCAGGGCTTTGAAAACTGAGGCTTAATGGATAATCCTTTGGTCTCTGCAATGTTAATTAGTCGTTGCCTAATGGTCTTTCGACCAAAGAGGACATCTTGACCTCCAAGGAACCATTTAGCCTGCAACAACATAGAATCCTCCAGCGACTTCCCAAAAAGATGAATCAACTCCGAGAAAAGAGGTGCAGCATCAGGTCTAACAAGTAACCTTGTGAGAATTATTTGAATGAAATTGTTCTCATTCTCAGAAGCAGCAGTCTTCTCAGAACTCGGTGAAGACAACTGTATAGCATTAGCCAATGACATATCGTGTATCTGCAGTTTTTCAATGAGAGCCAGTTCGTTCAAAAGCAGCCTGAGTTCAACCCATTGCCAGTGGAATTTGGCGGGTTGCAAAGCCTCTAAAACATCTACAAGCTTTTCCTGAAGCTTAGACTCACTGTCAGTAAAATGAATTTTAGATTCACCATGCCCAGAAATCCGGCTTCCACCATCCTTTGTATAAATAGACTCCGGCATCTTACAATCAACCATGGCATCTAAAAAAACCCTAGCACGAAGTGGAACAAATGCAGTGGAATTTAAACGCATATCAGAGCCATTCAACTCTAGCAAGGTTGCAAATTCCAAATCACTTGTATCTGCAGCCATTAGATCATAAAGACCCTGAGAATCTCTTAAACATACATCTCGAAAAGGCAAATGTTTTAATGCATCATTTATGGCCATTGTTAGAGTCTGGCAAAGTTGATTTGTCTCTTCACGTATGGCAACATTAGCATTCATAATGAAAGGTCGCCACATAACAAAGGCAAATATTGAATAGGCAGGCGGAAAAACCAAACTTAG